>CM042443.1:22360655-23030655 GCA_023631565.1 Gymnocephalus cernua
TTTGTTTTTGTCAACGATCACATGCTGCATCTCTAATTCATAAAATGTCCCAGTCACTGTATCACCCCCTTGGTCTTTTAGGACATATACCGGCGGTGTTCTTCCTACACGTTTTGATACTGTAAAAAACTCATCTGTAAATGTTTGTTCATAGCCCTTTCGGAATACTCCACGGTGTTTTGATATCCTAACTGTATCTCCTTCTTGAAACTTAAAAGCTACTAGTCCGACTGGTTTCAGTTTGTACACATTGTTAAAAACTTCTTTTTCGTTGTTTTTATTCACATTCACAGGAGCCATTTTTATCGATCTGTGATGTGACGCGTTGTAAGCAGCAACCATGTCTTGAACAACATCGACATAGCGGCGCGAATTAACAGCAGTCAAGTATCTCCACATCCGTGTCTTGAAGGTTCGGTTGAAACGCTCAACAACACTAGCTTTAGTCTCATTCGATGTAGAAAAATGATGAATTTTATATTGAGTCATCAAGTTTTGAAAAACCTTATTATAAAACTCTTTCCCCTCATCTGTTTGCAGTTTCACAGGTACGCGGCCTAGGGCGAGTATTTCCCTAAAAGCCTGTGTGACAGCATGTCCGGACTTGTTTTTAAGACATTTAACCCATGCGTACTTAGAAAATAGATCGATGCATGTGAGCAAATATTTTACGTTATCGTTTTCCTCTGAATATTCAGTCATGTCGACCAGATCTATCTGAAATTGTTTATCTATTCCATTAACCAACACTCTGTTTCTTGGAAAATGTTTCAACGCGGGAACATGAAGGGTGTATGCATCTTGACTGTGTAAAAACTTTTTAACATCAGCGAGTGAGCTGGGCTCACTACTACAATCTTTGACGGCTTCATGGAGCCTACGTACCCCCCCTAATCCTCCGGGGTGTGCTGGATCGTAATATATTTCATGCATAACTTTCTCCATGATGCGTTAAGATTCAAATGGTCGCCTTAGTTTGAGAACAAGTCTATTTATTTCACAAAACACTCACACAAACGCGTAACAGTTCATGAAGACAGTGAAACACATTCTATCGTAGATAATGTTTTGCTTAAGCATGCTATAGATGTTTTACTAATTATGAATGCATGTATTTTTTGCAAATCGCATAAGACATCGGTGTAATGATTTTCTTTCAAATACAAACTAACGGCATCTACAACCATAGCGTACATGGTCAGTATGTGATAAACAGTCTGGTTCTTAAAATTGTGTGTGATGTTACTTATGACGTCGCAAAATGTGTCAGCTATGCCCTCTCTAACTGTTAGCAGTGATAACAACATACGTATTACATCATCCCACGGTATTGCCCTATTTTGGCTTCTTACAACAGACAACAAATTTTCTAACCTACATACATCGTTGATATTTACATTACTCTCACATTGATACTTTTTAACATCATTCACTTTGTTGGTTATGGTCTGATCTAAAATATCAGATAATCGTGATATCACACAACGCTCCCTGATATGATTATACATTAAACACAGACAATTCCCCATATTTTCACAAGGGTACTTTTTTTCTCTTATATAAATCTCTCCACAGATCCCCAATCTCTCTAATTTCAGCCACTTTCACAATATCCTCCCCCACTGCATTATCATACATTTCACGTATTTTTACTGTAACATCTCGGACCGTTTTCAATTCATAGAAAAGTGTTTCTGCAACCCCACGAATCCTAGCGCCATTAGCACACAGCTGTTTCATCACCAGAAAGCGTTGCACTACTGAGATAAATTTATCTGTCAGTAGTCTTTTCATAAGTTGTTCAAAGTGTTTATGTCTTCGTCAAGACGAAGACATAGACCAGGCTGAACATATTGTTAACACAAGGATCACACATTGTCAGTGGAGTGAACACGAAATCATGAAGCGTTACAGATTACGCAGCCGTGCAATATTACAGTTAGTGGAAGAAATCAAAGATGACATTAAATCTCAGCCTCAGCGTTCACATCCATCCAGCAGTTGTTAAACTCCTTCTCGACATTACAAATATTGACATCAGGATCATTTTAAACAGTCATAGCATCAGCAGTGGGAATATCTCAGTCTACACCCCGCCGTATCATAGCACCACTACTTAACGCTTTGCTACAGGGCAAGTTACGGTCTAGCAGGGGGGCGGAGAAAGGCACTTATGGCGTGATGGGTGTCAGGTTTGATAAATACTACGCTAAATGTGGAAGCATAGCATGCTATATTACCAAACTCTCATAAACAGACGCAGCGTAAACTGGGCTAGTTAGTAAATGAGGACCTATGTACCTTAAATCCGCGAAGTCTCAACACAAACATCACCTTGTGGTGGTAGATGGTATAAACCATTTAACACAAATTACACCTTTTAAATCCCCCTTAGGGAGAAACTAGCAGTCTACATTTCTTTTGTATATCGACTGTCATACTAAATCTTTTCCAGAAAATACCAATTTGAAAAGTTTACGCAGAATTTTATGTTTTACAATCACCTCGATCACCCAAAAGTAGCTGTTTAAATCAATGCTTGCACTATAAAGCTGTGATCAATGATCTATGATGAAGAAAACAGTTTGTTAATTTAACAATACAGCGACTATGATGCCCATTCCCTTGTTAACCACAAACTAATATACATGTTATTGTCTGGACATGCCCTTTTTTCTCCTTTCTTTTCACAATAGTTAACGCATAACAAAAAAACTCACAACCTAAGTAATAGACACAATGTATTGCACAATATGTTATTTCTAAAACATACTATCATACAGATATCTATGAAATCCATAGTAACTTACGCTTTTTCTTACAAAATAAATATATGATGAACCTCCAGTGATGAACTTCCTCTTCATCTCGTGGGCAATAATAGAGAGAACCATACCAGTAGGAAAACAGCTTGCCGCGTGTTTGATGTGGCCACTTGGCCGTTCACATCTTGGGGATCGTTTACAGATCGCTGTGAAAGCTGTAAAAAGAATAAAAAACACAATTTAGCTACTTACACACAGGAAATCAACAATTATGGTAAAGGGCTGAGTATCTGCAGTCATGAATCATTACTAAACAGACTGTGTTAATGTTTTCCCACGAAAAGTATCAGCTCCTTAAATTTAGTACATGTAAAAGTACTTACTTGTATATTAGTGCAACTGTTACTGTTTTTTGACTTCTGTTTACAAGTGAGAGAACACAATACAACATAAGCTAAGCTAAGATGATTACAGCCATCTTTCTCCCGTATTCGTAAAGGTTAGCACAAAAGAAAGTAATCATGTGGTTGCTGTTTCACGTTCTGGCCGCTAAACGGATTTCTAACATTAGACAGACATGAGGGGGATATCCATCATGGCGCTGTGCATCTCTGGCACGCATCTCTCCGTTTACATTATAGGCCAACGCACACACTGCGACAATCACCATGGGGATAGCACTATTGTTTTAGTCGTTTAAAAGAAAACAGGTTTGTCCTGTTTGTCACGTTACTGAGAACACAGATGGCAGAAAGGTAATAAGTTAAGCTGAAACTACTACTAACTCTTCAGCTTGAGGGTTGTTAACATTAACTTTAGCTGTCCACATTACGTGTCCAAGGTGTTTACGTTATATTCCATCAAGCATGCAGGGACATGCACAAATCAGCAGAGAACTCTGTAAAGAAACATTATCTAACAAGTGTAGTAAAGGGGTGCTGTTGTAAAGGCTAACATTGCATGATTACCACAATGCTATCATGCTAGGCACAGTTTACCCGCAGCGCTTTGTCATAAAGTAGCGTTAGTGTTAGCCCCTATGCTAAAAGCATTGAGAAGCATTCCAAACGGAGTTGTCACAACTATTTTAGTGATTTCAAACCAATATGTTTCTAGCAGATTGGCCCATTACTGTTGTTAAACCTGATCTTGATGAAAATGGATCATCTGGAAAGACCTTATGTGTTAAACCAACTCCTGATAAAGTTTTAGTCACAAACCAAACCATTTAGATAACGTTATAGCTGTAGCCTCGTCATCAAAACCAATACATGCCTTATTTTATAGTGTCATGCCTTAGTTAAACAGCCACAATGCCTTGTATTTTGTAGCTTATCGTTGATAAATTATCTCAGATTATATTTTAAACATTATAGATCATTTTTACTTACCCTTTGTAGACATGGATGTAATGGGGTCGTCTTTGCTTCGCCAACAGAAATGAATGTAAAGCACCGTCTTTTAGCGAACAGAGCAAAATAGATGTAGAGGAAAAACGGACTTTTGCAAAGGCTAATTAGCTAAACAGAGCTAACAATGACAAGCTAGCTAGCTAGTTAGCTACCTAGACGAAAAATACGGCAGGGAAAAGAGACCATACAACGCAAAACAACGCATTTTAAACCCTACAAACCACTCCACATGTATGACGGCTTGTTACCCTGCCATAATCAAGCAGTTTTAACCGCATAGTGCTTCACGTAGACGTAGTTCTGTATACAACTTAAGAAAAACGGACTTTTGCAAAGTCTATACAAACCACTCCACATGTATGACGGCTTGTTACCCTGCCATAATCAAGCAGTTTTAACCGCATAGTGCTTCACGTAGACGTAGTTCTGTATACAACTTAAGAAAAACGGACTTTTGCAAAGTCTAAAATTAGCTAAACAAGGCTAACAATGAGTAGTTAGCTAGCTAGATAGTTAGCTACCTAGGCGAAAAAAACGGCAGGGAAAAGAGACCATACAACGCAAAACAACGCATTTTAAACCCTACAAACCACTCCACATGTATGACGGCTTGTTACCCTGCCATAATCAAGCAGTTTTAACCGCATAGTGCTTCACGTAGACGTAGTTCTGTATACAACTTAAGAAAAACGGACTTTTGCAAAGTCTATACAAACCACTCCACATGTATGACGGCTTGTTACCCTGCCATAATCAAGCAGTTTTAACCGCATAGTGCTTCACGTAGACGTAGTTCTGTATACAACTTAAGAAAAACGGACTTTTGCAAAGTCTAATTAGCTAAACAAGGCTAACAATGAGTAGTTAGCTAGCTAGATAGTTAGCTACCTAGGCGAAAAAAACGGCAGGGAAAAGAGAGCCCCTTCTTTTGGCGAGCTGAGTGAAATATGGTAATTTTTAGGCTCGTGGACACGCCCAGGTGGCATCTTATTGGTCTAACCCACGTAGCCACGCCCCAAGCACCATTTTTGGGCCGTAGCCCCGCCTCTAGCACCACTATATACTACTCACACCCCTTGCACACTTGGATATTTATATTACAACAGAAAGTGGAGTTTAATTCTTCTGTCTTATATTTAGAAGGCAGAATTTAATGTTATTGCTGAGTGCTCAGAGCAGCTGTAGAAACAATAAATGTAGAAATACAGGGCACAGTTGTGACCAAAGTGTGACTCATACATGTGCAGCCATTAGTCAGCTGGTCAGTGTTGTATGGAGTCTCTCCCATGTTAACAGTATGTCTGCAGGCCACTGGTCTGGATCCCTGCTTCATTTGCATGATAAGAGAGAAGTGCGTGATGGTTCTGAGATTGTTGCTGTGACGACGCAGAGGAGACATATGGCTCTTTCAGAGAATCCTCAGGGTGTCAGGATAGGTGGAAGCTCTCACTGAGTTGTGTGTGTGTGTGTGTGTGTGTGTGTGTGTGTGTGTGTGTGTGTGTGTGTGTGTGTGTGTGTGTGCAAGGTTGGAAAACAAGAGTGAGAGAAATGTGTTGGTCTTTTTATGTAGCCGAGCTTCCTGACGCACATTAGAAATGCTTGCCTCCTCTCCTCCGTATTGGCAAACAGCAGCCCAGGAATGTATGATTAAGGATGCTTCACCCTAAAAAAAATCTCAAACAACAGAAGAGGAAGGCTGTAGAAAATGAAATGTCGCAGTCTAGGTGATTTGTGTAGGATGGAAAGTTGCCCACACTTCATTTATGAAAAAATGACTGAGGCGCTGTTGTTTGCTGCATTTGGACACAAAACAATGACTTTCCTATAGATCTAAAATAGCACTGTCATTGCATGCCTCATGCTATTCCGCCTAAGTGCTTTTTATTATTATCATACAAACACATGCGTGCTGCTGTTTTCCAAGTCCTCTGAGGGCAAAAATAATGTGGGGCCTGTTTTTGTGAGAAGGAACACGTGGCACCCTCAGACTTAGAGAGCAGCTGGCAGCACCATCAAACATTCATGAGAGAGATGGAAAGACTGTGAAGGACGGTGTGGACCCAGGGATACAGAAAAAGAGGCACAGAGTGTAAGCTAACAAAGGTTAATGGGACTTATCTGCATTAACTCTGAGCTGCTGTTGTTTTTACGGGCCATTGTTTGTGTGTGTGCGGTGGGCTTCGAGGTGTGCTGCAATCGAGTTTCTGTCACCAGTGATGCTTCTGTTCTGTCCAGTCTGTAGCAGCTGCTCAGTTCAATATAACTGAGAGATACAGGCCACCGTTACAGTACTGCAAAGCAGCTGCCAGCACATTTCTCATTTTCACTTTCACCAGTCTATTCAGAGAAGCACAATTGTCTGTTGATGGGAAAAAACATACAAGTAACAGCACCTGTAATTCTGAACATTGTGTTTGTTGAGTCTGGAACCATTGTAATGCACATGCAATTGAGTGGTAGCAATTTCCACTAAGAGTTGAGTTGAGAGTTAAGTGTTGAAAAAAAAAATTGCATCCACTCAGGATTGGTTCCAATTTGAGGGCAGACAGACGAACACGGTACGTTGGAGGAATCGGAGCAGACTGACCCGACTCCAGCTGAAAGGGCTTACAGAGAATTCCTCTGAAGGAATGTGATGAAAATAAAACCTTCCCTTTCTGCGTGATCGTCTCTTCAATTGCCAGGTCTTATGAATTATTTTTATAGTTTGATCAAGGTTAGACATAACAAGTAGAGATGAACCTGCGCAGGCAAAGAAACCGGCAGTGGTTTTCTTTTTGAGATCAGAAATAAGAAAGGATGTTTTTTAGGCTTTTGGAGGGTGTCATATTGCAATAATGTAAATTCTGTGATAAACACACCCCGTGCTGTGAGAATAAACGTGAAGAGTCCCTTTTTTAGTAAAAAAGAGGGAACGTTTATGTTGGCTGTGTGTTTGACTTCTTTTGGCTCAGGATGACGAGGTGAGAGTAACATAACTTCAGTGGGGAAAGTATGCTAAAAGGGAAAGTAGTGTTACTCAGGGGCATCGGACTGGGGGGGAAAAGGGGACTGAGGACCCAGGGCCCTCATGTGAGGAGAGCCCAAAAAGATGCTAGAATAGCTATGGATGCGGGGAGGGGCCCATAGAAAATGCCTTTCTACAGGGCCCAGAATGTTGCCCCTGGTGTTACTACTATGTGAATAAACCTTTATCTTTGGTCTCTTTTACTTGTTACTAATGTTAGCATATTAACATTAGCAAGGTGTCAAAATAATTAATAAAGTCAAAGTAAATGATAACGTATATGTATCTAATGTTAGTCTGCTCATAAGCGTGTGGCTAGCAATTAACATTTGCTAAAATGTTACTTTCTTTTCAACAGCTTCTGGAATAACCCAGCTAAAGTCAACAATGTATATAACCATGTCCAACCAACTAACATCACCTGCACTTTGACTAATGTTAACCAGTTTAGCATGGAATATATTTAGCTTCATTCCTAGCTAAAACACTATTGGATCACTATTTTGCAGGTTTTTGGGATTGACCATTTGCGGTTACCTGACAAACAGCATTACATTAGTGCTATATATCCTGTTCAGTACCACCATTTTGGTGGGGAAAATATGCTGCAAGTGTAATAAAAAAACCTGTGAAACTGTGAAGAAGGCATTAGTCTCCAATCTTCAAACATCCCACTCAATTTTAAGGGAAGGATGAATTATCCCTAATAATTGATATTGCCTCAAGCACAATATTTATTGTGTTCTCCTTGCATTTTTATTAGCAAACTTCAGTTGTACTGTCAGATGTTTTCTGACAGCTTTTCCCTTTTATAGCTTGGATCACTTTATATATTGTAAATATTCAGGATGTGTATTTCGACTAAGATGAAACCCTTCAGAGCAGGGTTACAGCAACCTTGCAGTATTTCACACTGCCCTGTACAATATTTCTCTCTCACCTGCCGACTCTCCTCTCATAAATGTGATCCTTTTGTCTTAATCCTGTCGATGACATGAGGGGAAAAGGTCACTAGTTGAGAGCAAAGCCATACTATTTTGTCTGGCTGGCCAGACCTTGATCAAGAGTGCCTTAAAAATAAAATCTGTGCCTTCGGATTCACAGGCCCAGTGAAGTGGGATTGAGGTCAGTTTGTGTGCGTGTGTGTGTGTGTGTGTGTGTGTGTACTTGTCTACAGCAGAGAGAAGAACATCTTAGAAAGTTAGGCGATTAGCCGCGTTAATGTCTGTGCTAATACTGGCCCATATCTGCCATTGATCCTCATCAGCCCATATGTTCCCAGAAAGGGAAGCGCAGACTAGTTAACGACCAGGCTAACGCTGTGTGTGTACAGTAATGCACCGCTATTTACAGTGTGGATGCTAATTTATCTGGCCAGCCATGCATGGCACAGTACAGTAATAGGCCTAACACTAATACTGGTCCTTGTTTGGTTGAGCGTCAGTGGTGGAATGTAACTAAGTATATTTACTCAAGTACTGTACTTAAGTGCAAATTTGAGGTACTTTTACTTCACTTCAGTCTTTTCTTTTCATGCCACTTTCTACAAGGGAAATATTTTACTTTTTACTCCACTACATTAATCTGACAGGTTTAGTTACTAGTTACTTTACATATTAAGATTTTTGCACACATAACATATGAAGTTCATAAAATACGATGTTTTATTATAAATTAAACAACCCGACAATATATACTCTGGGCATATAAGTCCAGCTAAAATATATGAGCCAATTAAACACTTGTTGATTGACAGAACAGTTTTGATCGTTTCCAGTACTTTTACTTAAGTAAAGGATTTGAATACTTCTTCCACCACTGTACAGTAGCAAACTGTACTTTCATCATGTTGACAAATGCTCCTACAAATCAACTGTGACTGGGAACAGGGTGTAGCACGGCCTGTGTTATTACACAAATAAAGTGAAGTGTGTGTGTGTGTGTGTGTGTGTGTGTGTGTGTGTGTGTGTGTGTGTGTGTGTGTATGAGCCGTGCTTTGCATGTCAGTCCAGATGGTCAAGAAAGGCCTAGTTGAGCCCTATCTGTTCTGGCTGGCTGTGAAACTAAGAGGTTCTCTCTCTGCCTCCATCTGCTTGTGCTCAGTGAGTCTCCAACCCGCTGCAGTAGTAGGGCAGTTATTAGCCGGCTGGGTCTCAGGGACGACAGTAATTAAGAGATGAGATGGACTTGCGTGTTCCTCCAGGACTTGGCCGACTGCTGCAGCATCGGGGGCCCGCCTCACTTCCACAACCATTCTGTTTCTATAGCCTGTCAGAGAAAACAGGACAAAACAGACAGACTGCACAGGCCTCTGTTACACTACAGTGTCCTTACTCTTCTTCAGTGTCAACCACAGTTCATGTAGTTGTTATCCAAACCATCATCGCTTTGTCTAACTAACTAATAACTTATATTTTTGTGTAAATTATGCCAGCCGTACCATAGTGAAACTCTAAACTTCACTGTTTCATCAGATCTTTCATACACAATCAATACTACAACTACAAGAATAGGTCTGGATTTTTTAGAAGTCTATCTTAATACAATACTCACATGAACCCACTGTCCATACTGGCAGTATGTTTACTATGTTTCATGCAAAGATGCATACTTTAGTCCAGCCAAAGCTAACATGAGGCTTCAGCTGTGTGAGGGCCTTTACACAGTGGGGGTGTTTTTTTTGTGCGGTTAATTTGCACGTCAATATATTTATTTTTTATTTTTTTATTCTTTATTATTACTCTCAACCCTGACAAAGGCAGTGTTTACCAGAGACACTCTTTCTGTTCTTACCTTTCACGATAAAAGCCCTAGACATAGGCTACACTCATAAACACACTACATAAACTATGGCTACACTGTATAACTGTTTCCTAGAGGGAATTATATTCTGTAGAGTATTTTGCTTAAATTGTCAGCTTAGCTTTTCCTGCTTTGGCTTTCTGACCGAGGTCGGACAGTTACTGTAACATTCACTTGATATCTTCACCGCTAAAGTCTCCTCTGCTCTGATCGCTTTCTCTCATCTGCCCTCACCGCATACCGTCACTTTCTTTCTCGCTTCAGCAGCATCCCCAGAAGGACCTCAAACTATTCATTCGCCGTTCATTCATCACACACCCCGTGTGTAAAGGCCTTAAGTGTGTATCTTTAGAACGCCCTTTCACAAAGTTAAATGGAACAGTCACATGTTAAGGTCATGTGAATAAAACTGCCACCACAGTCACATGCTTAAAACGGTTATCGACTCGGTTATTTAACGTTAAATGAAAGGGTCTTTTTTGGGAGTCATAAGCAGTCGCCCTATTCTGTCGTTTAGGTATTCTTGGTTTCTTAGTCCTGATCCTCATCAAGTAGTAAGTAGGTTAATTGTAGATGTCCATCAACAAACCTACATGAGACTTCCAGGTCCTATTCTTCCCTCACAGCTAAGGCTGCAACCAGGGCTTGACTGGGGTAAAAAATCATCCCTGGACTTTTGAGACCTAGACCAGCCCACCACAATTGGCTGGACACCAACCGTCCTTGCACTCCCTTTCAACACATGTACATACCAGCAGGTTTCAACATTAGCACCATGGTGCAAGTGACTGGTAGATTTGCTTGACTCACCAGCCAAAAAAAGGTAACATTTTAACATTCACTAGCCATTTGGTTAGTGGACAACAAGTTAATTTTGAACCCACTTAGCTGAGTGGTAAGTAAGAGAGTATAACAATGACTAACTGATTAAAAAAGGCTGCCAGGCTCATGATGGCAAGATGACTAAAGGTTGAGGGTGGAGCATGGCTGTCATCAAGATGTGTAAACAAGTGACAAGTCTGTAAGTTAAGCTAAAGCTGCATTTTGTACACAGTATGCGGCTTGTGTTATAGTGGTATGTGGATAAATAAGAAAGTTATAGTACTATGTCTGCAAGTGCCTTAGCTTGCTCATACATAACCAACATTAGCTTACTAGCAGCTAACTTGTCCTCTCTGGTAGACAAGGGTGCTAAAATAATCATTTAACATGCTTAAATCTTGTGTTTTATCTAGCTACCAGCACTTGGTGGATTTATTTTCGCTGCTGTTGGGGATAGGACTTAAATGTGCTCCCTCTCTATGGCAGGATGGTAGTGGGCCATAGTGGGATGCAGAGCCATAGAGAGAGTCTTTCTCTATCACTCTGGTGGGATGTAATGGGCCAGTGTTCAGAGAGACAAACCAGTGGGCCAATCATGTGATCTCTTTAATCTCTGTGGGCCGGTCAGTCAAAGACCAAGGATGTGAATGGCCAGTGTTCACATGAAAGACACACAAGTGGACCAATGATGTGATCTCTCTTCTCTTTATGGGCCGATCAAAAAAAAAAAAAAAAAAAAAGTATTGGACCGGATTCCAGCCCATTCAGCCCACCAGGAAATCTCCCGGTACTCCCGATGGCCAATCCATGCCTGACCAACCTAAGCCTGATCAACCTGCTGTGAGGCCCTGGAATAAAAATGAGCAGTGGGCCTCTATTGACTCATGTTTCTCACACTCGCTGTGTATTTAACACTAGGTGAACCTGGAGCCTTCAAGCTACCCGAGGGTCTGGGATTCTGGGGCTTGCTTTGCCCGGATGGTAATTGTTTTTGACGAATAGATTCATCGTGTAGTCTTTAAAATGTCAAATGTGTCAAAATGTCAAAAAATACCCATTCCCAAAAAGACATCTTCAAATTGCTCAACAGTCAAATTGTTCAACAGTCAAAAATCATTATATAAAACTCATGAGATTTAAGAAGCCAGAGTTAGAGTTTGCTTGATAATTGTGAATCACATTAGTAGTTGTCTACTTTCCTATCGTCTAATTGATCAGTTGTTTCAGTGCTACTCTATGGACCTTAAAATACCAGGATGGTATGATATCATGGAAGGATGTATGGATAATGTTAATAACATTATTATTTAATCTATATATTATCTAATCAACACAAATCATCATGATGATTACTTTTCGCTTCATGTGAAGCTGTTAAACTTCCTCTGTTGTTTACGTAATCATCTGGCAGGAAATACAGGCCATGTCCACCTGAAAGCCACATGACAATGTCACTATTTAGATTTTGCTGTGTTAACCAAGCTGCAAAAACTTCAGTTCAAACTTGATGCAGTTGAGTTGACTTGGTAAGCCAAAACTCTTATGTAGTGCGACGTTAAATACGATGTCATTCCAAGATTATCAACATTATAAGGAACCAGTATAGGGAGGGTTAAGGTCATGGCTTTAATGCCTTAAAATATCCCCATGAGGACAATCATGAGAGAACAACAGTGTCAGAAAAGAAAGATGGAGATTTAAGTTTGAGACAGCAGGAGTAGAGAAGAGTCATTTTTTCTGTGAGAAGAGGGCGACGTGAGGTATTTCTTGAGCAGGTTCTCAGCTGAAGACAGAATGACTGTAGCGCCCAAAGGTGAATGCAGTAAATCACAGAGATGGCGGTGTGGAAAGTGCAGCGTAGATTTTGCTTTATCATCTGACAGAGTTTGAGGTTAAATCCCACCTGCTGCTACAGTAATCTGCCCCTGCTCTATGCTGAGGGTCTCTTTATCCACAGAGCTGCATCCATGAACATGAACATACAAGCTGGCTCCATGTCTCATATAGTCCAACATAGACAGATGCCATCAAGTCATGTTTCACCTTGGTTAAAGACACAGAGTGGAGAAAGAGGAACTGCTGCTGAATACACAAGCATATATCAAGCATTGTAACAAGCTGCAGGACAAAAGTAATCAATCTCCTTTCAGCTCAGACAGGGGCTATTCTCTGCTAAGTGAATTAACATGGGGAGAATATTGAGGCTGGGCTTCTCTCATATCTTTGACCTTTCAGCCGCATGCATCCCCCCCCCCCACACACACACACACATGAGAATGAGAAAATGAAGGTGGTGCTGGAGCTAACATGTTCTTAATGGCAATTTTAAAATGCTGGTATAATGTTAACCATGCTCACCATCTTAGCTTTGTGTGTTTGACCTGATGATGGTGATGAAGTCATTCATTAAAATTGACCCTGAGGAATACATGAATGTCTGTACCAAATTTCACGGGAATCTATCTAATAGTTGTCGAAACATTTAAATGAAAAACTTAAACGTCAAACTCATGATGATTGCCATGCCGCTAGCGTGGTCAAAAATTCGATGAATTCATTTTGAACCAGTTTTATAAATGAATGTGATTGGTGCTTGGCAGGATTATACTGTATATCTTCAAATACAATTACTTTCTTTGATTGATATTTCTGCAGTGCACTGAACAATAGAAAGTCAACCCAGCCATTTGTTTCTTTTCCCCACACGTCAATTAACCTGCCAGTGTTCAGTGACTTCTACTGATTAAAAGATTTACAAGTAACAAGTCCTATATCTGTTGAATATCTCGGCAGTGTTCTTATGCAGAAGGCAGCCATATCAGTATATCTTTCCAAGGCTTATAGCGTCCATTTGGCTGTGATTCTTGAACAATTCACATGCTAGGAGTCTATTTGAGGTTTATGTGTAGGTTGAAATGGCGATCGGTCATAATATATTAACCTCTCTCAGTGCTTCAGGTCCTGCATACTCTGCACATGTAGGAGTGTGTGAGAAAGAGGGGGAAAGAAAGTGAGAGAGTGATAGTGGGATGGTGTATACTTCCATATATCTCTTACATAACATAATATTTCCGCGTAGCCACAATCATCTCTTTCTGTCTGTCCGGGCTTTAAATACAGATTCCAGCAGGATTATCTGAACACCCAGATCACCCCACACAAACACACGCACGCACGCACGCACGCACGCACGCACGCACGCACGCACGCACATCTCATCCTCCCAACACACATTATCCCCCCCACTTTAATCCCAAATCCCCCCGAGGTCAATCAAAAGGTTCCAGGTCACAAAGTTATGATGCCGGGACGAGCGTGGTATCCTACTCTTCCCACTGGCTGAGGATTACACTGGCTGACAGGGAGGAGACTTTTCTCTCATGGGGACAGTTGCTAAGGGTCAAATATGGTCGACAGAATTACCCTTCCACACACAGCACAAACACACATACTGTATAAACACACACATGCAGCCCTCCATTTCACGGATCCCTCTCCTTCTGTCTCTTTCATTCTTTCTGTCTTTCTTTTTTACTTTATTTCTTACTTTCTTTAAAGGATTATTACAATTTATTACATCTTTGGTCTTATGTTTGTAGTTTTGGCCAACATTTTTGCTATGATAACTAAATTGCTGAGATCGTGTAGTCCTCCAATCTAAACAACAAAATAAGTTGTTTTCAGCGTTTTCTGATCTTCCACTTTTATGGATCAAGATTTGAACTTGTTAAAGGTTAGAGGAAGGTGTGGATATGGTTAAAAGAAACCAGTGTAGCTCTTTGGTGGGAGATGCTAGCAAATGCCTTGCAACTTAATAAAACACATGCATATAGACAAAACACAAGCAAATTAAGAAAACATCTTCATTAATTTGACAACACATGCACAGCATTAAGCACACATGCTGCAAATACACACAGCTCAACCAAATACGTACTCGCTGCAAATAAAGAAACTATACAAAATGAAAAGCACACAAACCCTGAAAACAAAAATGCTTGCACGTTTTTATGTCACCTCTTTACCACACTTTTCTTCCCGTTTCCAAAACAAACCTCTCATCTGCTCTCTCTCTCTCTCTCTCTGTCTCTCTCTCTCTCTCTCTCTCTCTCTCTCTCTCTCTCTCTCTCTTTCTCTCTCTCCGTGGGGTCGTCAAAAATCAACGGATGTAGACGTATCCTTGTATCTCCGGGGCCGAGATACTTGCCAGCCCCAGTCGCAAAATAGGTCTCTCTCTATGTTGAGTAACATTACAACAAACCCCTTTCCCCTCCGGTGCTGGAAACATCCAAAAAGACATTGATGTGAAATATATTGTGATATTGTGGTTTTACCTGCTGGCTAATGTTAGCTTGCTTGCTTGCTCGCTAACAGGTCAAGTACCAATACAAATCAAATCAAGTTTTAAGAAAGCACAGTTCAGGGGCAGCTGTGGTTCAGTGGTAGAGCTGTTGACTGCCAATGCAGTCCCATGTTGAAGTGTCCTTGGGAAAGACACTGAACCCCGAGTGGCCCCCGATGCTGTGCATCTGTGTGTGAATGTTTATCTGATGAGCAGGTGGCATGTTGTATAGCAGCCTTGACCACAATGTATGAATGTGTGTGAATGATGGATGGTTCCTGTACTATGTTAAAGTGCTTTGAGTAGTTGTTAAGACTAGAAAAGCACTATATAAATGTAGTCCATTTACATTTAGCCAGATTATTTAATTCACTTTATTTGGTAATAGAACCTACAGTGAATGCGCCAGTAATATTGGTAACAATCACAAATGGTAGAAGAAAACTGTGTGCATGCACAACTACAGCAAGTTTGGTAAGGTTTGAACCAGGATGTTAACTGTGATCGATGTTAACGGACAGTGTGTGTAATATTTTTTCATATAAGTTTAGCTAACATGGAGGTTTGTTCACAACCTGTCTCATTGCCATTGTGTTTATTCTTTATAGTGTTGCTGCATTCTCAGATCTCAGAAATTAACTTGTTACAGAATGATGGCCCAAACTACAGAATTAAAAACCAAGGTTGCATTAAACTGGAATAACCCTTAAACATTGTCTCTCTGTCAGGCTCCACACAAGTTGGATTCGGCCCGGCCTGTTATTGTAGGCAATTCAGACTTTGATGACGCACCCCCACCTCCAAAACCAATGGCCGCGCTAAGTTGCTGATGGTAAGATTCAGAGCATAGTTTTTCTTACTGACTCATGTGTCTAATTCAGATGATTTATGTTCTCATTTACCATGCTCCACCCCCCTCCTTTTCCAGACTCTTTTTTCTTTGCTCTATAGGTCTCCCTTGTGATTTTTCTCCCCCTCCTCGTTCCACTGAATGCTGCTGGACTAAGGCAATTGTTGGGAATAAGAGTGAAAAACAGTCAAATCCTGTCCTTGCACAGCCATGGAGAAGCATCACAAGAGCACAAACACCTGTGAAGCACACTCCTCATTAAGACTCTTCTAGTCCAACAGGAATAGCTTTTTCCCTTCAACCTGTTATTTTCTTTACTTGTTACCACTTGCATTATTACATTTTATTACATTATTACACATATTTTTGCTTTCAATTTTGTAAAAGAAAGTGGGCAAGCTGTTGTATTGTTGTGCTGATGTGGCAAAAAGATTGCAATATTCTTAGCCATGGCAGTATTGGTCAGCCAGTCCACCACTTCCAGACTGAATTATCTCACCAACTATTACATAGATTTCCATTATCTTTGGTTCAGACATTCATGTTGTCCATAGGGTGAATTATAATAAATTTCTGAACGCTGTAGAGATAGGTCTGGCAATGCGAGACTACATTGTGGGTAATTCAGTTGTCAGGTTTTGACAAGGTAGAGGGATGAATGACTGTTCGTTGAGAATGTAACTGTAGGGCTCGCCATAAGGAAAAACACATTGGAGCATTAAATCCTATTTTTGTGTGCATTTCATTACATACCACATACATGTCCACAGTTGTACATAAATGTATATTTGGTTAATACACAACTTTTTATGTAGATATTGACATCGCAGGCACCTCTCTTTAGCCTGTCTCTCTTAGTTATGCTGTTTTAGTTTTAGACTGCCGGGGGACTTCCTTTGACACACTGAGCTTCTCTCTCCTCTCTCTTCCCATTTGTGTGCATCCATGTCCCAGAAATGATTGTTAGTAACCTAGCTCTCTCCTCTCCTCTTTGATAAAGCTTATAGTTAGGGAGTGAGGAGTTGCAGCGTTCGCCTAGCCCGGCCCTCCTGCTTTTCTGTCCCAGAAATGTTTGTTACTAACCTAGGAGTCTTTATGTTTCTTTTCACTAAAATCATGGTTCCAGCTGTCGCCGTGGTTCTGCTGCAATTCCCTGCTATGCCGTGCTGCTCCCTGCTACGCTCTGCGGTGCCCTGCAGTGCCCTGCTGTATCCTGCTGCGTCCTGCTACGTCCAGCTACATCCAGCTATGCTCTGCTGTGCCATGCTACATCCTGTAACGCCCCGCAATGACATGAATTACTACAACCACTATTTCTAGTCACTGTTTCATTATCTTTACTGTGACTGTCATTTCCACTGTTCATCACTGTCCGAGGTTTCTTCCTCGCCACTGTCACACTGAATGCTTGCTCTTGGGGGAATTCCTGGAATTGTTGGGTCTTTGTAAATTATAGAGTGTGGTCTAGACCTACTCTATCTGTAAAGTGTCCTGAGATAACTCCTGTTATGACTTGATACTATAAATAAAATTGAATTGAATTGAGTGACGCTGATAACCCAGATTTGCAGGTGTGTGGAGGAGAGCATGATGAAGATTGTTTGAAGAGCCTGCACGCTGCACGCTGACGGCTGCAAACCACATGCCTCTACACAGAGAACATTTTGGAAGACCCACAACACAAACATTTGTAAATACACCTTTTAGAACCTGAACTACAACACGGAGAGCGGGCTCGAGGAAAAGTCAACAAGGGCGGCTAGAAAGCCGACCCAGAGCGGAGGGAGTCCCGACGCCGCCCTTTGTAACAGTCCAGCCCAGTCTCATGGAATTTCGTGAATTAGTAACGTTATTTAATCTATTGATTCGTGGACAGGACACGATAATGCAGTTGTGATGACGAATTTTAAGGCAATGTATTTCAATGGGAAGCATATTTCGTGATCCCAGAACGATTACTGTAACAAGCAGTATTGATAAAACCCAATTTATACTCGTGCGTAGAATCGACGGCGCAGGGTCCGGCGTAGACGCAGACCCCTCTGCGTCTACGCCGGACCCTACGCCGTAGCCTGACGCGCACCTCTCGAAAAATGTAACTACGCGTCGCAGCGACGCACGTCTCTCGGCCGTGGCTTGGTAGCATTGCATTTCCCCCCCGACTCATTTCCTGGTTCTCCTTCTCCATAAACAACATGAAATCAAGGAGACGGTTAACTTCTCCTGCTACAGGTTTCCCACCGTGGTCAGAAAGAACAGAGGAGCCACTTTGTTTCTCTCACTATGACTCTAGAGTGGCAACGCTCCGGAGCTAATCGCCGTCACTCTCTCACTTCCTCCTCGCTCTAAAACACACTCCCCCCACACACACACACATGCCGGCTGGACGCACACACCAGCGCACAAGTATAAAACAAGAGGCCACGGCGTAGACTACGGCGAAAGCTCTGCGTGGAGCCTCCGCACAACCATAAAACAAGCTTAAGGCGGAAGTCCACGTAGGGAGGTTGGTTGGGGTGGTAGATGGGTCAGAAAACACAGGACTTCCCCGTTCTTCTTTTCCTAACCACAACCTTCCCGTTGTTGTTGTGTGCCACTGCGCCCGGGATCACGTCCCGCGATTGCCGGCCCGTCCCATTGTTGTGGCTGGCGCGTGGCGCTTAATTTCCCCATTGTTGCGTCTCCCAGAGCAGGTTCGAAAATCGTGACCTGTACACGTTCAAAAGTCGTTGCCTGTACACGAAATAAACGTCAAATTCGTGACCTGTACACGTATCAATAAATTAAAATAACGTGAGTATTTCACAAACTGTAGTGAGACCGGTTGAACAGTCAGTATGATGCTGTCACAAGAGTGAATAATAGCACGTGTTAATAATGTGAAAAGCAGTTATGATAATGAAAACACACAACACTCCTCATTCAGACTAATCATGGGTCAATATGGTCTTTGTAGATCAAGAGAAGCTGGCTTACTTTTGACAGGTGGAAAGATAACTGTCACAAACATTTCTAAGCTAGAAAAAATAAGTAGCCTTTGTTGTACATCATGCAGTTTAAATTAGGCAACATCTCTTTGAAGTCACCCTCCACATTTCTATCAGGAGGAAAATGTCTTCAAATGTGTTTTGCTCATCCAATTACAGAGTGGCCTTCACAGACAGGCTGGCAGAAAAAGGAAAATTGCCTTTCATTATATACTTATCCTTACAGGGCCTTGTCACATGTGTGTTTCACCTTGTTGCAGCACTCTTTTTCCTTTGACTACTACCACCACAGAAGGCTGTCAGCCTGAATCACACTTTGTTTGGACGCCTCTGGGACGAGACAGAGCTTCACTCAGAGCCCCCAAGGAGCCCAGTGTTGTTTGGCTTATAAAACCATGAGCCAGCAGATATTTATTTCTGGTATTTGGAGGTGGCACTGGGAGACTGACCTAATTTAAGTATTGACACTGTAGGTAAAACCACAGAAGGTTGGACAGTACTACAGCTGTGGTTGAAATAGACCTGCTGCAGCCTACTTCTTCTTATATTGTGTAATATTCCTACTACAACAACAAACCTCCTAACCTAAAATATTAAACACAACTCAACTCACCTTATGTCTTTACAGTTGGATTCCTGCCTCTTCTCTCTCATCCTCCTCTCTGCCTGTCTCACCCTGTCTACATTTTCAGTACTGATGGATAAAACTTGAACATGAAAAGTGAATAATATTGATGAAAAGTCCCCAGAGGCTATCTTTGATGTATTCAGGCATACACCATATGCAGCTCAGAGAAGTCCAAACTTCTCTGCAAGAACACTTCCAGACTCCTCCTGACTCACAACTGGGTAAACCTGTGAAAAAACTTCAGAGAATAGTACTACTAAAACTAAAGAATGAACTGTATAATGTGTGAACTGTGTAGATTTAATAGAATGTTAGATAATGGGTAATGTTCCTCATTACTATTAGCTGTACACTGTGCTAATGAGCTGCATTTTCATTCAAGCGAACAAATGCTAGTATGGTGGATATAGGAATAGCAATTTTAGCATCCTCATACCCAAACGACATTATAGGTCGATTTCCAAAGACTATAACGACACATAAGACCGTTCCATACATGTCAACGCAATCATGTGACGAAAACGGCGCAGTTTTATACATGTAGTAAAAGTTGTGAAACAGAACTAGTTAAGTTTAGGCAACAAAAATTATTTATTTTTTATTTTATTACATTTATATAGCGCTTTATCATAGACACTCAAAGCGCTTGGGGGGGAACTGCTCTCTAACACCACCAATGTGTAGCACCCACCTGGGTGATGCACGGCAGCCATACAACGCCTGACAACGCCAGGCGCCAGACGCTCACCACACATCAGCTAGTTAGGGAAAAATGCGTAGTTAAACATCAAGGATTGGCTTAAAATGAATCTCTACTTAAATGAGGACATAGCGTGACGTCACAGACAGCATTGCGTCATGGACTAAGGCCCATTAAACTCAAAATGACAGTTGACTTTTTGTCTCACATATGACCCAAACCCAAGTCTCCTGAGTAAAAGTCCTGTGTTTGTTTGACCCATCCAACACCCCAACCTGCCTCGCTCTTATACGTTTTGGTCAGTTCACACTGAAATATCTCAACATCTATTACATAGATTGCTATAACATTTTGTACAGACACTCAGGGTTCCCAGAGGATGGAACCTGCTTTGGTGATCCCCTGACCTTTCCTCTAGCGCCATTTTTGATTTTGGTGAAAAGGGCATGTAATGTTAAAATCACCCCACCTACCCGGGTGAAATAAATCCAGTCCGAATGGGCCTCAGTGTTGTTCAGTGTTTAGGCTTGGTCTTGTTTGAAACAAGTTAGTTCATATAAAGTGTTGTATGACCATGTCTAAAGTCAATAGTGTTTATAGCTGTTCCAAATAGCCACATCATAGGGATGCACAAGACAACAATCGTTCAAATAGGGATAACAGTGAACACTTTTGAGCAGTCTCTTATCAAAGGCATTTCTGGTATCGCACTCAGTTGTACACACATAAAGTAATATAACGGATGATGGGAACAGCAATAATAGAAGATATAGAAGTGGAAAATGGCAGTAATTTATTATTTAGCGTAACGCATCACATGTTCACGGCATGATCCCTCACGTCAGTTAATAAAAAATAAAAAAGTCAGTAAAAATGGAGCTACATGACCAAGTTGGTTCACTGCTGGCTACAAGTTGGCAATCAAACACAACAAAGTCTGTTACTTGAATGGTGTTATGAGCTAACGTTAGCAATCAAACAATCATAGATAGCATTTGATAACTAAAACGTTTTTGAAATGATTTCCACCTTCTATATCTTCTATTATTGCTGTTCCCATCTTCCGTTATTGTCGTTATGCCGTAAATTGTTTAAATCTGAGCAAGCGCAACTCGACGCGACTCAGATCGTGTTGAGACTCACATCGTGCAGTGACAGTATTTGTAGCCTACTGTATGGAATGCTGTAATGCTGGCTGTCTGTTGGCTGGCTATGGGCTAACGGTAACTGGCTATTGCTACATGTCCCGGCTGTTGTCAGCTATTATCTCAGGCAGACAGACCGGGTGCTAGCTGGCTAAATTAGCATTAGTCGTCTTATCTATACAGCTAACGTTAACATTACTGGTAAACTCATTCGTGGGTTAGCTCAGCACTGCCTTTATCCGTGGTGAAAACAATCATGCTACTAATAACTTTATCAGCGTGTTGAACGATGTGGTAACCCTATAATGTTATCCACCAAGCATTAGCTAGCTAGCATTAAGTTAGCTACTTGTCAACCAACACATTGTAGTAACGTTAAACTGGATCGATATTGATATGTATCAATAAATAAGATATCTGCTGTATTACTGTGTTGCAAAGTGGCATATTATAAATCACAAAATGATGCTGTGTGGCAGAAAAAGCAGTATTATGGTTAGGAGTATTTTTTTCTGTGACCTTGTATGATTTACAATTACGCTCAAACGTATCATCTGGGAGCTGTGTTTTGAAGGAAGTTACGAGGAACTAGAGGGTGAAAGGTTATATGACGCCACTGACAGGCCCTAGGAAGGAAAGGAAACGTGCCGAGTCTGAAAATAAAATAACAGATTTCTCTGGGTTTGAAGTTTGGTGGAAACATTTGTGAGAGTGTAACTACACAACTCAAAAAAATATATAACGTATGGTCGTTTTTAGACATTTTAATGCAGAAATGTTACATATTGTACCTTTAAGTAGCCTTGTTGGGATGGGGTCTAAGAGACAGGTAGATGACTTAGCTGAAGAGACCTTTAACATTAATTGTTGAAGGTTTAGGGTAAAAGCTGTCTAAGTATATGTCAGGTCTTGTCGTTCCTTCTAGCAGTCCTGCGTTTGAAGGTGAACTGTTAGAAGTTGAGGGCAAGAGGTGATACATTTTATCTCTAATTGTTATAATTTTATCATTAAAGAAGCTCATAAAGTCGTCACTACTCAGAGCTATAGGAATAGATGGCTCAGTAGAGCTGTGACTTTCTGTCAGCCTGGCTACAGTGCTGAAAAGAAACCTTGGGTTGTTCTTATTTTCTTCTATTAGTGATGAGTAATAGTCTGATCTGGCATTTCTGAGGGCCTTCCTCTAGGTTTTCAGACTGTCTTGCCAATCTAAACGAGATTCTTCCAGTTTGGTGGAACGCCATTTACTTTCCAGTTTTCGCGATATTTGTTTTAGTTTGCGAGTTTGGGAGTTATACCAAGGTGCTAGTTTCCATTGCTTCCTCGTCTTCTTTTTGAGGGGAGCAACAGAGTCTAAAGTCGTCCGTAGGCAGGCCGTAGCACTGTCTACAAAATTATCAATTTGGGAGGGACTGAAAAGGTCCTCTGTTATAAAGCACGACATTGAGTTAAATGCTGTTGGAATATCGTCCTTAAATTTAGCTATAGCACTGTCAGATAGGCATCTAGTGTAGAAGCTTTTATCTGATTTCATATAGTCAGGTAGTAAGAATTCGAAAGTTATTAAAAAATGGTCTGATAATAAACGATTCTGCGGAAATACTATTAAATCTTCAATTTCAGTGCCGTATGCCAGCACAAGGTCGAGGGTGTGGTTAAAACAGTGAGTGGCCTTATGCACACTCTGACTGAAACCAATTGAATCTAATAGTGAGTTGAAAGCAATACTAAGGCTGTCGTTGTCAACGTCCATGTGAATATTAAAGTCACCTACAATAAGTACGTTGTCTGATTTTAGGACTAAACATGATAAAAACTCTGAGAATTCAGATAAAAATTCTGAATACGGACCTGGAGCTCGGTAAACAACAACAAATATAATTTGTCCCGTCCCTCTTAATCAGACCATGCTTTCCCCAGAATGCCCCCCAGTTATCTATGTAGCCCACATCATTAGCTGGGCACCATTCCTTCAACCAGCGGTTGAAGGAATGACATGCGGCTGTATTTTTCATCGCTGATCAGGTTTGGCAGGGGTCCAGAGAAAACTACTGAGTCCGACATAGTCTCTGCATATGCACAAAGTGACACAACATTAATTTTAGTGATCTCCGATTTACATAATCGGGTATCATTGCCACCTACGTGGAGTATGATCTTACTGTATTTACTGTTATTTTTATATTTAGCCAGCAGCTTTAGATTAGATTCTATATCGCCCGCTCTGGCCCGGGGACGCACACGACCGCAGCCTCTGGAGCCGTCATCCTAACGTTTCGCAGTATAGAGCTCCCAATAACCAGAATTGGCTTCTCAGCGGTTGCATCAATGAGTGGGGAGAACCTCACGGAGGATTCAAAAAACATTATGGACTCTTCAGAAGAGGTAATTAACTTAACTGGAGTTTCTGCACGGGAAACATAGCCATACTGAGAAATACAGAGAGAGTTGTGTGGAGCTGATAGTCTTAATTAGCTTTGTATCAACTCATTTGGCAATGGCTTGCAATTAAAATTTGGATAAGTTGGGTACAACCCCAGGATAAATACTTTGGGATGGAGAAGCAAATTTACAGACACTATTTGAAATAGAATTTGTGCTTCCTCTTTCCAGAAGTCTTCAATTTTGTATAGTCCCAAAAACAATGAAACAGAGTCCCCTTGGAGTGATTGCACTTGTAGCATAGATCTGGGTTTACCATATTAAACTTATGTAACTTCGCTGGGGTAATATATATTCGCATTAGACAATTATATTGTAGTAACCTAAGCTTGGTATTCACGGTCTATTTCTGAGCCTTAATACAAATGCTACTCCAATCCTCCAATGTTATGTCCTCCTGAATGTCTTCCTTCCATGAGTTTAATTCGTGCACAGAAGAGTCCGTTGAGCTAGATATTAGCATAGTGTATAAAGCTGATATTCTACCCTTACTGTTGCAAATGGTTTAGAAAATATTTTCTAACAGGGACAGAGGGGGTTCTGTAAGTTGTTTATTCTGGGCAGTGATTGTATGGCTCCTTATTTATAAGTATTTAAAAGGAATATTGTGTTTTACAATGACTTCTTCAAATTACATAATATTTTTATCTTTATGCAAGTCGAAGATTTTCCCCAAACCTCAGAGATCAGCCCTCCCAGAGCAAACCTCCTCTGTTTCCCCATATGGGACTGAAGGCTGACATAGTGTTTGTTTCACCCAGACATTTCCACACCTCATACCAGACATTAATTGTATTTAAAAGAAAAGGATTCTTTGTGTGTTTTCTTAGTTACTTGATAACAGGGAAATTACTGAGGCCATTGCAGGAGCTTTCTAATAGGGACAGCGGTATATTCCCTTAAAATTAAACTTGTTGAAATGAACATGACTGGGCCCATTGTTATTTGAAAATGCATTTTTTCAAAGTCATTTCCTGTCCTTGGGACCCCTGCTACACATTTGATCTCAGCCCTCTTGATTTCAGCTCCAGCAGATAAAAGCTTGACTTGTGCTGGTGGACGAATAGATCAGATGTACGGAGTGGAGTTTTGAAAATCACTGAGCTAATGTGGCCTTGGGCATCTATTTTACTGTATTTTCCAAATACAAAAATAAAACCTTTAGTTGATACATTTTTGGTTGCAGCATTTTGTGGGTTATTTACTTTTTTGCATTTTGAGAAGGAGACAGGAGTGTGAAGCTGAGGCTTGGGGCTAAAATGCAGCAGATGAGACAACATTAAAACTGGGACATGAGTGCGATGTGGGGAAGGAATCGTTTTGAGGAACATGCTGTAAGGAAATGACAAAGAGAAGTGTCACTGTGACTTACTAGAGGAAGTGACAGAGAGGCAGGAGATGATTTCAGAAATGTGGGCACCATTGCGATTATACAAACATATGTGAGTGGAAGAAAAACAAGACCACAGCTTTGTGTTTAGTGATGTGATTCTGTGCTTGACCATTAAGACAGACCCTAGGCCTGTTTGGACCTTAACACAGAATAACTCCATTGTGACACTGCAAATAAAACATGCTGACCATTAACTCTGCTAATCACAGTAAAAGATTGCATAACTTCTTTGTCTCTTCGTATTTCATACTTTCTCTCACTATCTCAATCGCCCTTAAAATATTTTTCACTTAGGTTCAAGGTTTTGCCGCAGTCAAATTGGAAAGGAATTATCTTTATAAGTCACCCTTCCTCTGCCTCTACCTAATATGTGAGCAACAGAAGGGGTATAAGCCTCAAAGCTTTCAGATGGTTTATTTTAGCCATGGTGCAATCATGTGCCAGCAGACTGGGACTGAGAAAACTCAGCAACTTTAAAACGCAAATGGATGCTCAAACAATCCGGGAGGACACTGGACATTGCCACCTGCTATTACAGTTTGCACACAGTTAACATATGGTTGTAGTGTGCTATGACATAACGTCATGAAGCCAGAGCTAATTGCTGTGAAGAGCTATCTGTTGCATTTGATTCCAGTCCTTCTGACAGAGTCAATGTGCCAAATAAACTCAGGTCTTTAGCAGGGCTCTGCTATCTGACTGTGTCTCTACAACAGCTGGCTGCGTCATTCAGATCTCTTAGTGCGACTGGAGGCCGCTGCCATGATCTCCATTAGATCTGTGGATGTGCAGATTATAGATATTCTCAGTGGGCTTGTCCTCATCGGGCCAACCGGCACTCTAATCTACTTCCTGTCAGATTGTGTAGCCTGAGCCAGATGTGGTGGGTGTGCGTACATATCCGCCTGTGAGTGTTTATCACTCAAATCTTCAAGTTTTGGCATGCAACATCAAATTACGCAACTTTTAACTTTTGAAAACAGCCATCACGTTGTCCAAACCAAGCATGTTATCCATTGAATTAAGCATCCCTGTGGGTACAATTCAAGGATGTTGACAAATATCTCAGCACTTGCTACTTTTTAATCCTCTAGGGAATGGAAATCAGCTGCCAGGGCCAGGACACTCAGGTCTGTATCTGCTAGTATTGATCAGGGTCTGCTCTGTTGGGCTGCCTACGGCACACATGATAATGCAGAATCTCACTGCTGTCTGCTTATAACCTCTATAACTCCTGGAGACTGGAGAGATTAAGTTCCAACTCTCAAATGATTAATCAATTCCAATTACCACCCTTGTGATCAATCATATTCTCATTAATGTCTGAAGTGTTGCCCACAGCTACGGGGCCGATTACTACTCAGGCTTCAAACTTGAACAGCTTTATTGCTCAAGTCCTGGTAAAATATTTTTTACAGTCTTGTAAGAAGCTCAAGCGGCTGGTTGAGGGTGATGCTGCCCTGTGTTTGCATGTCAGAGGTCAGTTGGTGGTATCTTCTGCTGTAACCCAGGAGATCACTGGCAAGAATACTCTGCTGATCACCAGGATTCTCTATCTCCATCCTGCACTGTTGAAAGACATGCAGAAATACAACCCCGTTATGCTCTGAAGTTAAGAAATATGTTAGTCCTTCCATGAATTCTCTTCAAATGATGAATTTCCCCAGCTGGTGAACAGAGATTACAATTAGTCACTGCAAAAAAGACCAGCATATTACATGCACGCTACGGTAATCACTCTGCCAAACTGCCACTGTTTATTAGCTAGTCACAGCCCAGTTTTCTGGGTCACAGTGATTTGTTTGACCACTTCCTGTGCTGAAGAGCAGCAAGGCTGGAATACTGTTAAGTGATCTCACCTCTCATGTAACTGGAGCCTGATCGCACACCTGGAGGTTCATACCTCATGTCATGCATGTCACAACGCGATCCTTCTCCTCTCCACCCGACAGAACGTTTCTCTCTCTCTCTATGTTTGGTTGCGTGTGTGTGTGTGTGTGTGTGTGTGTGTGTGTGTGTCTGTGTGTCCGCCACTCTGTCTGTGTGTCCATTCGTCGGTCTCTCTCTTCATGTGCCTCATCGTTTTTCTTGCTGTAGACAAAGCTGAGAAGTCAAGACAGCCAAAATCACCATAAACCTGGTGGTTTTATTTGAAATTTGTTTTATTTTGTGAAGCATCTGGCTGCACTGTGGCCTTCCTGTATGTGATTACCTGCCTGGTTAAATAATTAAATACATGTAAATATTCATATACAAATGAATGAATTAGTCAAATAAATATATTAAAAGGTTTTACTTTTACGTATTTCATGGTACTTTTATTTCATAAGTCCACGTTTATTTATTTCAAGAGACTTTTATTTCAGAAATCCATATTTATTTCCGTGGACTTTTATTTCCTAATGCCACATTTATTGATTTCTGTTCACTTAGGGTGATGTCACAACAAAAAAAATATTATATAATATCAATTTACAACATTTAACAACTGACGTTTCTAATTCAGGTCTGAATTAGTCTTCCATGCAATATTAAGGGAGTGCTGAGGCCAGCAACACTGCCAGCCAATCAGTGTAAAATGTCACCAGTATGCTAATACACATACAGAACTCATACTAATTTGCCATAAAAAAATAAGAAGACCCCTCCCTCAGACGGTCTTACAGTGGAATCAATATTGTTTCGAATATGCATGTCATGTGCATCATCCGAGAGGAGAGTGATCTCTGTGGTGTCCTGCTAATCAATGGGCAAATGGCTTCCCCAAATCTTCTGCCTCATATTTGATTAGTATTCAAAATGTTGCCTGATTGCAAAGTGGGCTGCTCCACCTCACCGCCGCTAGGTTTATATGATATTTCTCAGAGCGGATGCCTGCAGACGAGAGTCCCTTTGCCTCTGATTACACCCTTGAAGCAAGGGCTTCATACTGGCAAGAACCCATGTATGGTTGTGTGTGCATAAGAGCAGCCATTAAGACCTGGTTCTGTATTGTGCTGGGGCTGCAGTGATGGCCATTACACTCCCTGCTTCTGTCTCTTAATAATGCATGATTAATTAGCCAACTCTAAAATAGAGTGAAACTGAGCACAGGGTGGAAACTAAAGAGGGACTCAGTAGGTAGCCACCGTCTCATACAGAGACCTGCACACACACACACACACACACACACACACACACACACACACACACACACACACACACACACACACGCACGCACACACACACACACACACACACACACACACACACACACACACACACACACACACACACACACACACACACACACACACACACATGCTGTCACATACACAAGAGTGTGGCGTATGCTCAGATATGCCGCCGTCTTATTTTCTAGATCCTTGAGTTTTTGTTATATGCTCTTAGTGAAACTCTTTAGGAGAGTGAGGACTTGAGAACTAAAATAAACTTAGTGCTTCACTTAGTGCATTCTGCACAAGCCGCCCCAATAGACATTTTTATATTACCAATGAAAAGAATTAATGTAGGAGGTCATTCATAGAGACAAACCAAGCCTCAGCTCTATGGAGTGCTTAACCTTTTAGCTCATTGTTTGGGTTTTATGGCCCATGACTTTCCTGTTTTTGTCCACACTCACTGCTCTCATTTGTCATTTTTTCAGTGAAAAAAGCTTTGATAAACCCATCGAACACTTCCTGCTCACCACCAAAACTACAAACAGACAAAGTTAGCAAATCGTAGTGGAGCATTTAGCAGCTAAAGAACCAGATATTTCCCTCAGGAGTTGGTGGAGAGCAAAACAGAGATACAGCACATCAGTAGGCCAGAAACACAAAATGTTTCTCCGTGTCTGAGAGATGAATTATGTCCAGAAAATGGCCAGAAAATAAGGGGTACTGTTGCTGTGCATTGTTTCAAAGTTAGCTAGGTAGAGCATCTTAACTATTTTCGGGGTCATAAGTAAACACAAATGCACGGGGACAGCTCACCTCACTAATGACTACCACAAAAGTTGGACAACAGAACTCTGACCAGCCATAATTCATCACGTCACGCCACATTCATACACTTGTCATCCACGTCATATCACTCGTCCTAAACAATTACTAACCCAACAGGGAGTGAAAATGCTGCTGTACAGTGCAGTAGTTCTCATTTAAAAAAAAGAAATAGGGACATTTAAACACTAAAATATATGTTTAATAATACTTTAAGTATGTCCACAATAAATATCTATAAAGGGAGTTAATCACCAAAATGAATCAATAAAAATAAATTACTAAAAAAATAAGTGACTGTGTGCCAGACTACATAAGGCTATATCAGCAAAACCTCTTCTTTCCAATGTTTTATAATATTCTTTTTGAAGCAAGTAAGAATTAATTCTGCCTTGTTTTAAGATACTGGCCATGTAGTTCAGTGTGTCTTAGAGTGTGTTGCAATGTGTCTCATTACGTTGACAAACTCTATTTTAAGCAACATGTCTGTTTGACTTTGAATAATACACTTAATATAAGGCTTGCAGTGACCTCTGCCTCATTTAATACATCCATTATTCCTCTTTTCCTGCTCTTGTGTCTGTGCCAAATCGTGATGAAAGCCCTTAGACTTCACTTCCATGTGTGAGGGTTAAAAAGTGTCCAAATTCGGTCAACAAATGCCAACTATTTACATGGTCTGAACTTTCCCCCCAACTTTAACCAAAAAAACATACCAAGAGGGAAACATAGAGAAAAGTCCCCTCAGTCAGCTAGCTCTGTCCCTTCACTTCACAGCCCCCAGAGCCTCAGAATACCCCCCAAACCATCTGGCCCAACTAAATCATCTGCAGACAAAAACAGAAATACATGACCTATTGGAAAGACACTATAAACGTCAAAACAAAATGGATTGTTACCTAGCCCTAAACCGAGAGTACACAGTAGCTGAATACTTGAAGGCTCTGAGCAGGTCCAGGCTGAGTGGACACAGTGGGACTGTGGAAACCGGCCGCCACAGACAGACCTGGCTGCCGCGAGAAGACAGGCTGTGTCAGAGACAACACTTCCTGCTTCGATGTAGCACATATACTGACATCACAACTCAGTTCCTTACGAAAATTAAATGTAAACTCCCAGATTTTGATACACTCTCTGACCAGACAAAAATGCAACACCTACTTGGAGAAAATAGTGTGAGCGCTGTAGAAGCAGCGAGATATGTGAGTGCATGTCAAAGCCTGAGAGACAAGCAGCACAACAACATGTAATATCTGGAGTTCATCTCCCCACAGTCTACTCTGCCTTCTCATTTAGTCCTCTACTTCATGTGTTTGCTTTTGTCTTTGTTTTCTTTCTTACATTTGACACTAGTGATTTTACTGTATATTGATATACTGTTGTTGCTTTCCTGTTTTTATTTTTATTTTTTAAATGTATATATTTTAGTTTACTCAATGAATTGTATGTGTGTATTTCTTCTTACATTATTATTTATCCTTGATGCTTTGGCAATATTGTTATTTCTGACATTCATGCCAATAAAGCAATTTGAATTGAATTGAGAGCATGATCCAAAAATAGGGAGCATTCAGCCCTACCTCTGCCTCATTCCCCAGAGACTATAGGCCTGGGCTGGAGTTTCATCCCGGTCTGGCCCGGTGAAATACAAACCTCTCATCACGGACTCTGATTCCCACTAGAAACACAATATTGATTCCTCTCTGCGACCCCACCATATTTTATTATTGCTAAGGTGAAAATGGATAACGGGAAATCTCAGATCAGCACGTCGCTGAACAACTGCAGAGTGGCACCTCAGCTCCACTCCACTGAGGAGAACAACTACTCCTGAAATCACTCACAGCACCCGTGGCTGCACACGATTATGATCCTTTGCTCAGTCTGCCCTGTGCCAATAATGAATACATGGATACACAAACACAAGATGGGATTGTGAATTAGCATTCGATAACAGCTGCTGTTGAAAGAGAAGCTCTGCTTGCATAAGCTGCCTACTGTCCTGCTGAGAAAATGTGCGGCCTCAATGTTAGGCAGCGGCTGTTGTCTTCATCCAGCTAGTTACCCCTAAATGAATGTTGAAAATATGGCGAGTGTTGACTCTAGCAGAATGAAACAAGATGTAACATTTCTACTGTTTGGTTTTCCTGAGAGGACTAATGCTTCGTGTCTCAGCTTGTGGGTTGCAGTCAGTCAGATGCAGCACCAGAATTTGCAACTCAAGCTAACTTTAAAGCAGGGGAAAGTATAGCTTGGAGTGTATTAATACAAATAATAATAGAAAATCTTGATTTGGAGTTGAGAGTGTGGATGATGATGTGACAATCCATCTTGCATGCTCTTTCTCTCTCTCCTTATCTCTCACTCTTTCCCCAGGAGTTTGACGCGATGACTCATGGTTGTTGGAGGTGGTTTTTGAAGCAGCTTGAGTGACATCCGTGCATTCATTTCTTTTGTGCTTTGCATTAACGACAGCAATCTGTTTTGTTCAGGAGCACAGATGCAGGTTTGGATTTGGAGGCAAGCTCATTGTGATTAGTAGTCCCTGGAGCCACATTCATGTATTTCTATCATTATTTCTATCAAAATATTTTGTAGTCCAGTCATATTTTCTAGTATAAAGTAAGAAATCAGCCAGTAAAATGAGCAAACTACACTACAACACACTATCTGCCCCTAAGCTAGCAAAAACAACACTGTACTTTGGCATTATAAGGTGATACATGTCAATGTTGTGTTCACAGCTTGTGCTGCCCCCAAGCAGCACAAATATTAATGAATGCAGCTTTAAAATAAGCCACAGCCCACTTCTTTAAAAAAAATCAAAAGCAATCTGACATATTCCATCTTGTTTTAAGAAACTAACTCATTTCAGGACAATTCTTTAAATAACTTGATTTATTTTGGAAACAGTATCAATAATCTTTCTGCAATGGCAGATCAAACCAGACATTTGTGCGACTCAATGACAACAACAATATCATGTAAAAATAGATATTTATTTGCAGCATGTTGTTTGTATCTCAGCCATGATTTTTAATCAATTTAAGGCATGTGGCATTTAGATTAATTAAGTCCAATAGTCCTGCTTGGTCAGCACTAGATTATTTAAACAAACAAAGATTTTAAATCTAAATATAAGATTATTGCAATCATTGTTTATCCTATTGATTTAGCGTATAAGCTTATTTTGTTCTTCCTGTAGATACATTTCTTCCGTCTTATCACCACACTGCTATATTGGTGAGCATGCATCAGAGCAATTATCAATAACACAGCTGACTAATGCAGCATGTGTGTGCAATGTGTCCTAATGTTAGAATAAGCAGACGTCATACCAACCCAGTGAAAAGGAAAAGGCAGCATACAAATTTGTTTGTGTGGTTAGTTGATCCGACCCTATTCAAATCAAATTGAGGATGTACAGTACATGATGATCTTGTAGACACATGGCACAGTGTGCTGGACTTGGTCATGTGACATGCACGCTCTCGCGCGCGCGCACACACACACACACACACACACACACATACACACACACACACACACACACACACACACACACACACACACACACACACACACACATACACACACGCACACACACACACACACACACACACACACACACACACACACACACACACACACACACACACACACACACACACACACACACACACACACACTCTTGTGCTCTTATGGACCCTGTTCTCAAAGCAGGTTTGCCCAAGCTGTTTGTAGTGGCATCGCTCCAGACTTTAACCACTCACACTGTGACTGAGTGGAGAGAAGGAAAAATATAGAACATTTTATGGAAAGTACAGATAAGAAGAGCAAACTGTCTAAGGGAAAAGGGAAAATATTACAAAACTAAGTGTAAAGAATATGGCACTTATACAATAGAGTGAAGAAATTGGAAAGAATGGAGAAAGAAATGGTCGGAGGCGGGGGAGGAGCCATTAGGCGTTTTTTTTTAGACTGGAGGAACTTTTTCATAGTTCTAAAACCCCCCTTTTTACTGTGTCACAAGAACTAGGAACGATCGTAGTTCTTAAAGCGCCGTTTTGAGGGACTTGTTTTAGCTCCTATTTCAGAGCAGGGGTTGATGCATAGACTGTGTAAGTTAAATGTGCAGTAAGCGATGCTGCGCAAAGATTGTTGTTGATAACTGCCACACAAATACAACCCTTCCTTTAGAAGCTCTGCCTCCCAGATTCATGGACAGATAACTACTGGTTGGCACGTTCACATGCTGCCTCCCCCCTTCCCCCCTACCATCAACTGTCGCCGCCTGTTGCCGATTGGCTGGTATAGTGTTTTGTGGCTTGTGCACTTCTTTCTGTTTGTTTGCCATGTACAGAGCCAGGGCTGTGTATTAACACTGTTTGTTTTCAGCACACACAGAAAATAGAGAGCTAGGTGACCGTGAGGAGATATTTGCTGAATTTGGCAAAAAGTGTATTGGATTAACATCCCTTACTAAACCTCTCATAGACAGTAAAAGAATGGACAGAGCGACGCCTTAGACTTTGACGGAGACCAGTGAAGTGAATTAGAAGCACTTTTCCGGTAATGGCTGAGCGTTACTGCGCAGCCTCAAACTGACCTTGACGACGTAGATGTGACGTGAGCAACCTGTCTGAAAAGTTGTAAGTCTTCTGGTAGCTGTGCCAAGAGAAATCTCAATCATTCCCAATCTTGCAGAGACGGAGAGCGTAGGTATATGTAAGGAGCAGTGTTTGGAATAACGCCGTTTAAAAGAACGGCGTTAGGTAACGACGTTATTTTTTCAATAACGGGGTAATCTAACTAATTAGTTTTCCCGTCGTTACAACGCCGTTAACGTTACTAGACGTAAAATGCGGTGCGTTACTATGCATGGATTGAATAAACTGTAATAATTTGAATGCACCCCGGGCCGTAAAATTACGAATCCCACTATGGCAACACCAAGACCCGCCCTCTGAAGCAGCTCGATTGGTTGGGGTTAGGCATTTCACCTCGAATGGTTGAGGTTAGGATAGCGGATTGGTCAGGGGATAGGACCTGAACAAATGGGGTCACGTTACCTTGGATGCCTGGCCAATAGTAGTGATTGGAGGGCGGGTCTTGGCATTGCTATAGTGGGATTCGTAATTTCGCCCCCGGGCTGGGCCGGGCTCACAGTTATTGAGGAGGCGGGTTAAAAACGAGGTAAGCGATTATGATTGGCTAAGGCAGAGTCATGTTTCATGGTAGTAGCCAATCAGAGACAGTGTTACACACATGCCAGCAGCCCAGCACACGAGCGCTCAGTTACTTTTTGGAACAAATAGTGAGTAACTATAACTAATTACTTTTTTAAAGTAACGTTCCCAACACTGGTAAGGAGATAACATAGGCACAGGCTAATTATTGCTAACTAAAATGCTAGTTAACATTAGTAATTAAACTGAAACAGCTAATGTGAGTCGAAACTACCTGCAAGCTTCTGCTGTCTTTAAGGTAATTCCTTTACTGTACTGTAGCCTAAGAGTCTCCCCATAGGAGGTACGCTTTCCGGAACCTCTAAGCCAAAACATCTTGATTGCCCCCTGGTGGCTGGCTGCAGTATAAGTCATAAACCCCGCCCACTCCATGTTGGCGGATGGGACACATCCAAACAAAAAAATCAAGGTACACTTCAAATATTTTTTTCCAAAAGATGATTTATGTCATTTTAGGTAGTTGTTATCATGCTGATGTTTGTTCAAGTGTTAATTTATTCTGATAAGTTTGGTTTTTATTACATATTTCATGCTATAAAAACGGGTGAAACGTCATGATACAAGATGGCGGCACCCGTATCCAGGATATTTTAGCTTCACTTTTGCACAGCGGGAGGAAGTGAAGATGCATCGTCCATTTTTATATAAGTCTACGTTTCAGAGTAGATACTCTCCCAGCACAAGAGGAACTTTGGTAACGTAAATGTACAGTGATTGGTCGAACACATTTTGGTGACTTAAATGTACGGTGATTGGTCGAACACATGAACCATTGGCAACCACCAATTATCTTCTTTTTTTTTTCAACGCGATTTTGTCTCTTCAAAGCGAATTATAAGAATTGGGCGGCTTATGTCATTTCACCATTCCTATTGGTGGTGCGAAGGCAAACAGAAAGAAAGCCCTTGAAGGTATGTAGTTCTCAAGGGAGCTCCCTAGTAGGCAGTTCCTCTCAGGGGGTCCCCAGAACAGTTTGGTCCAAAAATTTGTGATTAATGGATTTTCACACAGACATGGAATCACTCACCACTTCCCTGTGAAATTCTTCCCAATCTGTTGGCTCTTACCAGTCATGGCAGACAGTAAACACTGCACTAAGTAAATGCCTGACAGGACTCAGCTCTTAGGGAGAAGGTTGAAGGCTACACTGGGCTATACATACAGAAGCATATTTATTTACATCTCTGTAAGCCGAGGTACACACTAAACGCTTATTACACACATGCTTTGCAGGTCTATGGACAAATCTAAGGCCAAGGAAGTTTTTGGTTAGTATAAACAAGACTAAGGGTCTTTTCACACCTGAAAGTACTAACCAAGGTTCACATTTTTGTTACATTGCATACATTTGATCAAGTTAGTTTTGGTTTTACATTGCAATTATGCAAGCGCACTAAGGAACTATACATGACATGCCTACGACCTGTTGTCATCAACCTACATTAGATGCATCACCCTCCTTGCAATTGATTGGTTTGTAGACATCCTCTGGTATCTCTCTCATCCTTTTGGAAAATAATAGAAAAGAAAAAAAAATTCTAACTGACTCTATATGTCATCAGACCCAATGTTAAATAATCATTTGGTCTACTCATCTCTCCACGTGACTCATTTTGATTTGTTGCGTTGTTCTTCCCGTTACCGATTTCTGATTGTTAATTTCTGCTTTTAGCTTCCAGGTTGTAGTGAGGCAGCACAGGAGAGACAGTGTTTATTTTTATTTTTATAGGAGCTACATTGTTTATTCATGGACAAACTGAAACCTACACCCTACATTTACTACCACTTGACAACTTTATCACTAATAACACACTTGCTACGCACACATTATGCACTGAGCTACTCCTTATTGGAGCTACACTACTTTTATGACATGATGATAGCCTGCCAGAACTTCATGAAAGTTTGGTTTGGCTCAAACTGAAAAGTCCGAAAGTCCAGACCAAACTAAAGAAAATGTCAACCTGATGGTAGCGCTATAGAAAAGGCCAAGGGATCATTGTCAAAGTCAGTAGGATTCATCCTCTGGGGACCATAAATGTCTGTACAAATTGTTATGCTAATAGCCTCTCTTTTTTCACATATTCACCATAAATTGGTACATTGGTAAAATGAGAAACAAATGCAGTTTTCAGTTTTACACCTAAACCAGCTTTTACAGATGTGAGGATTCTACCTCTGTTACAGCTATGGTAAAATAAGGACACTGGGTCAGTGACTTGTTGACTATGTGGCTTGCAGTGTGTCTGTAGATAAGCCTCTACATAATCTGAAGTTTGACCTCAGTGGGTCAGCTTCCCTCCTCCTATCTCTCACCATCCAAACCAACATCATGTGTCCCGTTACGCCACCTCTTATAAGTACAATACAAAAGGCCACACAAGGCCTCTCCAGTGCTCGCCACAATAAAGCTGAGCTGTGTCAATCCCACAAAGCTGCTGGTGTTGGGAAATATCCACTGCCTAGTGGCACACAGAGACTCAGTCTCCACACCAACAGCTTAGTTTACAATGTGAGATAGGAAAATTCCTACATCCTGGTTATTGATGTAATACGATTTGTAGTAAATACTAGTGTAGACACACCACAGAGTTGAACTCCGTTCATTCACAGTTGTTAGTTTGCTTAGAATTAGAAGGCAACAGAGATTGTATTGTGTAGTATTGTGCTACAGTGCACATCTATCAGTTGGGTTTCCCCTTCAGACGTCGCAGCGCTGCAGCTGTTGCAGCTGTTGCAGCTGTTGCAGCTGCTGCTAAATGATTAGCGCCACTGATATATAAAAATCACCCCAAACTCACTATCTATACTTTAAGCAGCCAGAGTCAGATTTTTTTAATTTGTCAGATTATTCTAACGCCACATGAATGCAGCACAAATGCCCTATATCACGCAATGTTAATGAAAGTGAAAAAGAATTCTTGTATCTGCCCCATGATTCGGATCTGCTCCAAAAGGTAATGGTTCCTTCCTTGGCTCATGATACACCCTTCCACCAAGGTACATGAAAATCAGTTTTTCCATAATCCTGCTGACAGACAAACCAAGGTGAAAAAAAGGAATGGTAGAGAATTCAGGCTTAACAATAAGTGTTCTCTGCCATTGATGACATCAGGAGAGAGCCTATGGAGAAATTATTTCCTTTATCATTCAGGTATATTGCAGTTAGGTGTTGCCATTTCCATTTATCATCCAAACCGAGTGAATTGACTGAATTGACGGCGTTGAGTATTCACCCCAATGCTTTCTGATTACTGGGCTGAATTGCACTAAGTAGCAATTCCCAGCCAAAGAGCAATGTCACAATTACTCTCCTTCTCCCCTCCCCAGAGATTACAGAATTGAGCTGCTGATGCAGTTGCATACAGTACAGCGGCCCCTGAAATACTTGTTTTTCTGCACCGCGGCTCTTTTTTGTGTTCTCACGCTCTTTTTTGCCCAGCCTATCACCTTTCTCCATTTCTATCAAAGGACATCCATCAGCGAAATATGGCTCCACCTTCTCTTGTTACCCCAGCAGCACTGTGTCAGCTCTCTGAGCCAGAGAGCACTCACTGCTGCTGGTGGTGAAGGAGGGGGGAGTTTTGTCTCCATCAAAAGATGTCCCTTTTCGTAAGTGATTCACTGAATATTCAACGTATAAAGCAAGTGAGTTCCCTTTAGGATGTTTACAAAACATAAATGGAGTAAATTACTGCAGCACTCATTACCCTCTCCACACATGAAGGGTCATGACTTCTGGCTCATTATCCCTTCTAATCCTGTTTTCCCATCCTGGTCAGCTGTTTATGAAGGCAGAATGAAGCAAAGGGTTAATCTTAACAGAGCTGCTTCCTCTCTTTCCCCTCTCCATCACATTTGTCTCTGTGGCCCATAAACTACTCTCCCTCCTCTGCATTTCCAACTACCAACTGTGAAAAACCTCATTGCCATTTTAGAGATGAGATCTGACATTTGTCAGAAAAATAGCACTTGAGTGCCACTCTAACCGTGAAAGAGCATGTGGTAATGTGTAAGAATAGTTGCCATGACTACATTGACATCATTTCTGGCAAACAGGATTGAACGCTCCTCAATAGAGGATCTGTGCAAATGCTGGCTGTGCATACACTTTGATGGGAGTTCATGTTTTGAGGATGTATACGGGCTTATATATGCTGTAATGTGTTTTTTTTTGTTGTTTTTTGTTAGTGATGATGATGATGCATGTGGTTCGCATAATCTGACATCATCCGTTGCAATGTCTGCCCAGGGATGGAACTCACCCACATAGATGAGAGGAGAATACAGAAATCTGTTTTAAGGAGTGTGCAGCGGGCGGGCGAGAAGGTTACAGTCCAAATGGAAGAGGAGCAGAGGGGGGATAAAAATACAAATCACAATGACAGGGACAGCCTGCCTACTGTAGCATACTCCATTCAGTATTCATGGAAATGTGACACATTCCCACTGCAATGGATGCCTCTCACTCTAAAACCCATTCTATCCACAAGCACTGGCTGTTCATTTCAGAGCGTAATTGAATTTCTCAAAAAGTCGATCTGACTGCAAGGGCACAGCTTTGCCATGTAGTGTGCCGTCTGAGGCAGGACAGCAGCAAAAACACGGAGTGATCTTGTCTTCGTGCCATGCATGTGTTATTAAGCTTAATGCAACTCTGTTTTGTTCAGTTGGCTGATTCATGACACAGCACCCGGCCTGTTAAACATAATCCCCCAACATGAAACCAAATAGTAGAGCAGAATGTTATTTAAATCGGAGGAGCACAGCTGATCCCCTATTGTGTAACCTTCCTTCTCCTTCAGATGGCTTGATATGAATCTATCCAGGGGTCAAAACACCATAAACGGGCTCAAATGTGAAACCGCTGGGCGCTACATGTCATAAATACGCTCATTATTCCACGAACACCACTTCATCATCCCCCTCCGCAGATGTATGACAAGTAAGCTAAAGCTCAGACTCACCAAGAAATGTCTGTGTTTGTCCATGCATGCAGGTATGAGAGTGTGTCGGGGGTGCTGCGGAGGCAAATATTACCACTGCTTATTTTAATGACATTCCTGGCACTAGTGTGAAAAAGAGCTCTCTGGCCTCCCTCTGCCTGCCAAAGCATTTGTAAACAACTCAAGAGGAAGCAGCACGTAATACACAATCTGCATGCACACCAGACTCAAGAGGACTGTCATGTACCAGAGTAAAGACTCATTTTCTAAACTTTGAAATGATTTTACTGAGTAAACAGCTCATACGTGCTGCAGATATACTGCTTTCTGCTTGCTTGCATCATCACAGTCAAGTATTTAAAGACCATAATTCCTTTGAATTTAAGGGAAGAATAAAGCAGGTGCTTGTGCATGTGAGCATGAAGCTGTAAATTCCTGTGAGCAGCGTAATCTTAGATTGCTATCACTACAGATCGGCTTTGAATACTAATTGAGCACCACCTCTTCTTCCATGGCTAAGACTGTATTTCAATAACAGAGCAGTAAAACCTCTGTTCCACGCAGGCTCACATTCATTCAGGTAAGTAAATTATATGTATGCACAGAGAACTTCTTTACAGATTTAGTAACAAAAGATACCTGCTGAAGCAAACTTTGTGTTTGGAGGGAAGATTGTAAGAAGTAGTATCCATACATCATCTTACAAAACAGGGGATTACGGCGCCTCATTTTGGCGCCACTGATACGTCTGCGCTTCTCTCGGATGCTCTTAAACAGACGTTACAGGCAAGAGAAACATCGCTGCATGGTTGAGGCACCGTTTAGGCACCGGCACCATTTTAAAAGTACCGCTTTAGCACCGGTATCGGAAAAAAACCAAACGATACCCAACCCTATTCCTGAAGCACTTTGAATTTATTTCCTCAGCATATTAGGTCATATTGTTGATTGTTATGGTCATTATTTGAACAGTGAAAATACTAATAAAAAGAGCTTTTTAACTTTAATGTCACTAATGCTGATTATTCAGTGATTCATTTGAATTGAAATATTTAACATACTTTCACAGCAAAAATGATGTATGCGATTAATGTAGATTAATTAATCACAGAGTATGTAATTAATTAGATTACATTTTTTAATTGATTGACAGCCCTAATATATATATATATATATATATATATATATATATATATATATATATATATATATACACATACATACATACATAACAGCATTATTAGTTCACAGAATAAATGGTGATATTTCCCCAATAATAGAACTTTTGGTTCAGGTCAGGTCAGAGAGACTGAGTGGAAATGAAACAAAGTTGAAGTTATTTTAAAAAACCTAAAAGATTCAGGGCTTTTGAGAAAACATTTGGGGCTGGAGCCCCAGAAGCCACCCCATTGCTCCGCCCCTTACAAAAACAGTCACATTTCAATGTTTTTAACTTTGTTTAATTTGTTGACATTTTTTTAAAGATCATGATAATATACAAGATGACAACTGACATGTTGTTGCTTGGATAATTTCAAGGCAGGACATTGATCAAATCAATATAATATAATAAGTCAATATAATCTTCAAAAACTTTACATGGCCAAACTGTCAGACTTCTCCTCAGTTCCTGATATATATCCTTAACACTTTTTTAAAAATTGTGTATTTCATCTTCTGACATTTTATGTAGATATTTTGGTAGAAATATATTTACCAATGCCAGCTGCCTGTGTGAGAACTCGGTAACTTTTGAAAGATTAAATAACAAGGTTTTCCTCTTATAAATGGAAAGCTGAGTTCGTAATAAAACATACCTTTGCTCACTTTAATACATTGGTCATCATTTATTGTAGATATGCATGAATTGAAATGTACAGTCTTTGGAGATTAGAAAAAGATATACATTTTAAAGGGGTAGAAAGCCGAAAGATAATCCCCCGATGGAGTCTAGACACTGATGGTGGCCGTGCATGATGAAGACTGGAGGAGCAAGGGGAGGAGGAGGGTTGTGCTCTTAGCCTGAAATGACAACTGAGCAGCAGAGAGAGACAGGTTTAAAACAGAGATGTCATGCGGTGATTGGTTAAGATAAAAGTGAACACCTCTACAGCTGTTCCGTTTAGAGGAGAGAGAAAAATGATTGTTTTAGAAGTCTTCCTGAAAGAATTTACGCTGAGCTCCATATAGTGCATTACACGCTGCCCCATTGGCATGATATGGTACACACTCCCTGCCTCCTAAATGGGCATGGCCTCGTTTGAAAGTGTAGTGAACGTTGTGTGGATGGATGAAAAGTTATATTTGCACAATTTATTAATATTTTCTTCTGCTAACATTAGATATTTACACAGCTAAAAGCCATATTTAGCATTAGTTTTGTTAGAGCATTCGCGAACGTTAGTTGACATTATCTTATCTGTGTGGTCAGATCTTAACCCTTAACTGTTACATATGGCAGCCAACAATCCTACCTTAAAGTGGCATTCCAGTGACCGAGTGTACCATCTACTGTGATTGCATAGTTTGATTTCCTGTCAGGTCTCTCTCTATTGTCCAACTTTGATTAAAAGAGGTCAAAACTCCCGCAACACAAGTATATATGTAGTACACACACACACACACACACACACACACACACACACACACACACACACACACACACACACACACACACACACACACACACACACACACACACACACACATATATATATATATATACAAGACAGACGCGTTTTACCTTGTGGACTTCATCAGGGTCATGCTGGTAAAAGGTTCTCTGGCGGTGAGGGGAGCTGCAAAGTCAGGTGATAATTCTCTGTAGGTTCATCACTAATATTAAATCTCTTTCAAATTACACATAGTCATCATGTCACATCAATTGTTAAAATATTGATTGCAGCAGCTTTAAAAATGAGACAAGATCCAACATGTTTCGGTCGTTGTTACTGTCTACAATAGACGTATGATTTATGCTGCTGCACTTGTTTGGAGGTCACAAAATGTTGAAATAAAAAGAAATGAGGATAAGTGAACCTGTCTTCAAAAGGGCACGGGGGTTAAATGAAAAACTGCAGGAATGCTAAGAGCCTGCAGTTTGTTAGCAATCTATTTATTTTTGGCCTGTATTTTAAATTCATCTTCTAAGGAAACAAGCACACAGATAAGAAAGTGCTACATGAGTTGCATAACGTAAAATTGAAAAGGGTAATGAAGAAGTGTCTACTTTATCTGGAGAGCTAAAATTCTGAGCTCCAGATCTGAGGAAAGACCACATGGTGAGTGTGAAAGAGTAATGTCACCTTTCTTAACACTGTTTGAGCTTTGAAGTCCACTAGAAAGAACAATATCTAATAAATGTACTCGAGCTCTTTTAGTTTTAGTCAAATAACCAAAAGAAATGAATGCTGTCTTCGACGGATTTCAAATATACAGCATGCTCACATGACCAATGCCACTTCAGTTCAGTATGCAAGAACTCAATTTCTTTTCTCATAAAACGGCTGTTATTTTTATTTCTTTCCTGGTAGTAAGCAAACACAGAGAGACACAGCATTCATATTATCTGTTACATTTAATCCCCCCCCCCACCAGTATGGAGCATGTGATGTTACACATATCAGATTAATATCCAGTGGCCGCATCTGGGAATTTAACAGAGCTTGTGTGCAGCTACAATCCCAGAAAGAAGAGAAAAGGATTTCACAGCTTTGTGAAGAGAAAGGGTAAAATGTCTACGAACTGACTTCACTAAAAAATTTGCATGAGTCACGCTAAAACATCTCACATCATTAGCTGTGTTTACCTCCAGGTCCCAGCCAGACAGACTCACAACAACAGGAGGAAACCTTCACCACTGACCAGATCCATACTCTGGTGGAGAATAACAAATAGGTCATTGTTAAGCACCACCTACCCACCGCCAAAACTAACACTTAGTTACTGAATAGACACAATGAGCAGAGGGGTTCTGGATATGCTTATATTTCTTACATTGCTGGGAAAACATATTGCTGTTGAATAGTGATGCAGCCTAGTGCAAATTGAAACGTGTTTGAACATTTGGGCATAGTCATACATTTCCTGTGCTGTGAGGAAAAAAAAACAGCCGGCCGTGGTCTGATGGCCTTGGTATGTCTCCAAGGCCCCCATGGTGTGTTAAGTTTGTGCTCGGGTCATCCATCACACGAGATCCTCGGTGGTGGAGGGACTCATCTCTCACACCTGCTGAGACTCAATCTGGAGGCTGTAAGAACTCTCCATTGTGCCTGCAGCGTCCTGCAGCCCTCCGGCTACGATCTGACTGCATTTGATAGCACTTTGTTTATGGCACTGGGATGTGGTGGTACTGAGCTAAACATCGACCGTAGCATTGTGATAAACCACGATTTACCTCAATATCTATACATATGGGGTTAATATATACATTAACTATTTTTTCAGAGATCTGCATACTTGATTGAGAAAAGGAGTAATGCTATGAATAGTCAGTTCTCTTACAAATAACCTCTCAAATGTAACATTTACAGATATGGCATACACCATTTGAGTGTGTTTTTGAGTCAGGAAATACTTTTACTACTTTAATACTCAGCTCCACCTCCCCTGCCCTGCCACCTCACTCCCAGCTGTACAATTCATGTGGCATTGTATTTATCGTGCAAACACACAGTGCGGGAGCCCATGTTAGGTAAGAACAGGCTGTGGTGTCAAACACCTTAGGCCTGACAGGGGACAGCTTCAGTCTTGCACTGCTGGAAACAAGAACCCATCATGCAGACACCGGAGAGCGATTGTGTATAATGAAGATAATTTTATCACAGGTACACAGTGGGAAAAGAATGTCAATATTTACACAGATGGCAATTATGAGATTCAATCTGTTTTTTGTTGTTTTTTAAGTGGTGGAAATTGTGCTGTATTATAGAACAGTACTCTCAGTGAGCAAATTCTGTTAGGTTTGGATACACAGCTACATTGGTGAGGAGCAGGAGCACAACCAGTGAGAGGTGTGTCCCTCCGCCACAGTGACTATCTAGCTCTGTTTAACCCTGTAGTGGGAAGAGCAGAGTCAAATGTGGTTTCATTTCAGTGTTTACTCTGGCTGGCAACAGTAATTATACAGACTATTGAGTATTATCATTACAGTAGACTCCTTGTTCAGCCATAGATTTCATGCATGGCTGAGCACAAACTTTGAGGACAGAGGGCCTTTAAGAAGGCTTGGCATCATAAAACAGACGTGCTGAGTGCAGACATATCAGTCTTTACCCCTCAACCATGATGGTTTTAGGATTTTTCTATGATGTTACAGGAACCATATTACGACAAACAAGGCTTTCAAAAGATAATTTAGTTAAAACCTGCTCGAATAAAATAGTCCAGAGCACATGAAAGGCAAACCACTACCGTAAATAGAACCCTGTGGTTGATTGAGCACAAAATCATCCAATCACAGCGGTAGTTGGGGTGGTTGCTGATGACGAGGCCGCGTTTGGCCAATAGAAACACGTTACTGGGTGTTGACCTCTGTGAGCCGCATCACCACCTCGTCCATGTCCGTGGCGGAGGACTACTATATAAACAAATCAGCCCAAGTTTTAAAGGGTAGAGTTGTAAAAACTCCCAGGCTGTGGGGAGTTAGTTTGCAAGCCTGTGAATCGGAAATCAACTAGCTATACCCCACAGAAGCAAAATCGCCAGGAGCATTATAAAGACACGACGACGGCAAGATCATTTTGTATCTCCTTTAGAAAGCAACCCTAGAGGCTGTACAAGCATAACGTTTGCTGGAGCGGACTCTGGCTAGTGCAAGAAGGACCTGCTGTGAATTTCCATGTAAGTAAATATGAATTTAAATTCGACATAACAGTCGTTTTTATCGTAAACTGAAACACATTGCATTCATTTGTTGGTATCCTATTGATTCTCAAACTGTCACTTGCTGATGTTGAATGTCGGTTTTACAGTCGAATATTCAGGTTGAAGCCTAAGCTAATTAAAATGCTAACGTTACGTAGCTTGCTATCGATCAACACGGTCGTCAGTCCAGATCTATGCCAATTTTCTCCTTTTTATCGCTGTTAAGTGACGTTACCACTTGCTGTACGTGTCCGTAAAACGTTATCTTTGGCTTTCCGTGGGGTAACACTGATAACCAGCCTGTCGAGATAAATATTAACAGTAACGTTATCTGGCTTCTACATAGCTAGCAAGCTACATTTCTGTTCACACCCTTCATTAAGTTTACCAGCTAACGCTCGTTGGTCGGCTGTATCAGAGCCGAACGTGATGAAAAAGACGTTTTAGTATTTATTGTCACTGTCGTCACGTAGAAAGGGCTTTATAGCCGTGGCTAGACTCTGAATGTTGATTATGTAACGGCAGTCTTCGTCACAAGCCTGTACGTGCTCCTCTCACGTTAATAGCTCAGTCGGTGCACGGGAAAGGACTAATAACGTTAACCTTGTTGGGTTGGAAAAAAAATAACATTCTCCCCTCCTGGTCGCGCGAGGTTGGAGTTTTGCTTTAACATGTCCTCGTGCCAAAATGAGGCAATCGAAAATCATTTTGACACCTGCCATCAGACCCACCGCCCTCCGCAGAGGTCAACCATGCTTGTGTATTTCTGTCACACTAGACCGCTGGGGGGACACACTGCTGACACCGTCTCTGAGTCAGTGGCCTCGTTTATTTATAGCTGTTTATATTGTACAGCTGAGATACAGCACTGCTGCAGGGAGGGGGGGAGTGGATGGTGACTAAAGGGTAACGTTACTAGAAGCAAATAGAGATGGAATGTTATTGATCATTCAATGGCTTCATATACTTAATGTGTTATATTTTTTTCTTTTTCTGGCTCCATTTCAGGATCCTAAACCTAACTCTGTTGCAGGAAGGATATTCATTTTGGCAACAAACACTCAATCACAGTTTTTCTAATAAACTGCTGCCGTGGAGGTTTTTGCAAAGCTCAGAAAAAGCGACTGACGGAAAAAAATCACCCTTGCCACTGAAGCAGCTATGCAGCTTGAAATTCAAGTAGCACTCAACTTTATTATTTCCTATTTATACAACAAACTCCCTCGACGACGTGTGAATATCTTCGGCGAAGAGCTCGAGAGGCAGCTGAAGAAAAAATATGAAGGCCACTGGTATCCGGATAAGCCATACAAAGGTTCAGGGTTCAGGTGCATCCATGTAGGGGAGAAGGTGGACCCTGTGGTGGAGCAGGCAGCCAAAGAGAGCGGGCTGGACATTGAAGACGTCCGGAATAATCTCCCTCAGGACCTTAGTGTGTGGATCGACCCATTTGAGGTTTCCTACCAGATTGGGGAGAAGGGACCGGTTAAGGTGCTATATGTGGATGATAACAATGAGAACGGGTCAGAGCTGGACAAGGAGATCAAGAACAGCTTTAATCCTGAGGCCCAGGTCTTCATGCCAATCAGCGACCCTGTTGGGGCTTCCTCAGAGTCCAGCTCCCCCTCCCCTCCTTTCGGGCAGTCTGCTGCCGTGAGCCCCTCCTTCATGCCACGCTCCACCCAGCCCTTAACCTTCACCACTGCCACCTTTGCTGCCACCAAATTCGGCTCCACTAAGATGAAGAGCAGCGGCCGCGGCAACAACACCACTAACAGCGGCAGTAGCAGCAAGGTGGCCCGCAGCTCCCCTACCAATAACTTGGGCCTGAATGTCAACACCCTACTGAAGCAGAAAGCCATCTCCACCTCCATGCACTCACTGTACGGGCTGGGCCTGGGTCAGCAGCAGCAGAAGGCCTCTGCTCTCTCCCCTAATGCCAAGGAGTTTGTGTTTCCCAACCTCCAGGGCCAGGCCAGCCCTGGAGCCGTGTTCCCTGGGGAAGGCTCCCTGGGTCTCGGCCCTCTGCAGTACAACAATGCCTTTGACGTGATTGCGGCCTACGGAAGCCTCAACGACAAGTCCCTAATGGATGGCCTCAACTTCAGTCTGAGCAACATGCAGTATTCGAACCAGCAATTCCAGCCAGTCATGGCTAACTAAACTCATCATTAAGATGTTATTTATGAATGATGGTGGCTCAAAGAGAAGGAAAAACAAAACGCACACTTAGAAATTGGACTTTCAAAGATATATTGTCTAGTCAGTCAAGCGCATGTGCCCAAGGGTGTTTTTACTGTGCCCCCTTGAGTTTGTTTCTACTAAAAGCTTGTTGTACAAACACATCCAAGCTTGGTTACTTCAATTAACATGCATCATTGTTTTTCTTTTTCCTTTTTGCCAACCAAGCACAACATTTTTTACCATGTTGAAAAAATGACTTCAAAAAATGTTAAAAAATACAAACTTAAAGTTTTGGCCTCTTACAGTATTTTACAGGTGGTAAGAAGAGGCTGATTTTTATGGATTGGCACTAAGTGGGGTAACTTGGTCTTTTTCTAATTGTATAATTTAATTTAGTACAGAGTTTGTAAGATATCAGAGTATATATTGTTTCTATGACATGGTGTTGCATTTATATCTTTTTACTACTCCAGTGATCTGTGATGGCTGCAGCAGCTTTTTTGTTTTTCTTTTTTAAAGATAATTGTTAAAGAAATCCGTCTTGAAAAAAATACATCAAATATTCTAAAGATTGTGTACAGAGTATACCTTAGTGGTGGAATTCAAGTGTAGGAGTATTTACTTTTTCTGAAAGATGAATTGTATTTTCTGTTATGAGGTTAAAAGATTTTGCTATACAATGGACAAAAAATGTAATCGTATGAATATTAATTTTGTACCTACATTGTGCAATACTTGATAAAAAAAATACGGTATAACAAAGTATTTTGAGTCAGTGTCTTACATGTCAAGAGGGACTGAAATAGTTTATATTAAGTTTGTATTAAATGCTTAAAAATTATATCCTTGTCTTTTATTTTTTTTAATTTCATATTTGCACCCTGGTCTTTTTAATAAAATAAACTACAGTTGAACATGATTTGTGTAAAGCAGACTTATTTATTGCTTGTTTAAACTGACTTTTAGTTGTAATATTTTACCCTTGGCAGACTTCGCCATTGGGCCATCCTGAGCTCATAATAGTATTGACGGTCACATGCTAGTTGACACTCTGTGTCATGAGGGCAACTTGAGGTAAAAATAGACTTGACTGTGAAATCTATGTAGCAACGCCTGGAGTGTACTGTAAACGTTTGCTCTGTTCCGGGTTTAAATGTGGTAAGAATGTCCCAGTAATCGGTGGGAGTAGCCACAGTGACACCATGGCTGCGCAGACAGGTGGACAACTCTTTATGATCAGTCACATCCACTGTAGCAATATGAACCATCACATTTCATTTAGCTTGTCTTTGTTTATTTCAGGGTGGATATGGTATGTTACATGCTTGAAAACAGCAATTACAGTAACAGTATGGGAGTGTTACAATCCCACTGTTTGGTTGTCATATGAAGGACAGAGCGGAGTAAAGAACCAGCCAAACATTTGCCAAGGTTTAGAGTTCAAACCGCTTCAATCACCAAACACATAATCACATTTGCAATTCTGTATGACTCAAAGGTCTGAGGAGGTAATGGCTTGTGTGTTTTTATGTTTTCAAGATTCCTCCTCCCTTCTTTGTCAAAGACTTATGTATGCAAAAATGTCATGGATGAGCAACCCTTGACAGCTAAACTCCTAAAGCCTGTTATAGATGCTCATAAATGTCTATTATATGAGTGTTTATTTTCTTAAATGCCTGGCTTAATGACAAAGTGCCCTTTATAGCACTGTTATGTAATTACTTTCATTCTGTAATACTGTCTGGTTCATATAGAAAGAAAACGTTGACATTTTACCGCTGTAGCTGGTTGACCTGGAGCTAGTTTTAACAATTTATACAGTTGCTAGCTAGAATAAATCTGAGGGTTCGTGAGATTATTAATGTGAGATTACTAAATCTGAAAAAAGGAACAACTGAATGTTTAATTGCAAAATTTAACTATAATGTTGCCATTTAACGAAATAGGTCAACACTTTGAAAAGTATGCTTATTCGCTTTCTTGCTGAGAAATGGATGAGAAGAACGACGCCACTCTCATGTATAGTAAATATGAAGCTGGAATCAGCAGCCGGTTAGCTTAGCATAACTGAAACAGCTAGCCTATGTCAAGGTAGCAAAATGTGCCTATACCTCTAAAGCACACTAATTAAGATCTTGTTTTTTAATTCTAACAACAGTGTGTTGTTTTCACATCTAGGTTTTTGTACAAATTAAACAAATGAAATATGAGGTATTAAAAAAAGATTTTTTTTATTTGTATTTATTTTGTGGTTGTTTCTCTAACATTTGGGCATCACGCTGTTTTGTTTTTTTAATGAAACCATTTGAGAAGTTTAGAGGGGAAATCACTTTTTGGTGCTACTGCTGACTACTCATAGACATCTGAACTGCAACTCAACCTTGCTTGATTTGTAAGGGCCTAAAAGGTTGAGGACCACTGTTTTTAACTTTAGAAATGCATTGTATTTTAAAAGCTCATCATATATTTGTAATGTAAACTCTTAATCTGAAAAAGTAACTACAGCTGTCAGATAGATGCGGACTAAACAGAACAATAATTTCATTTGAATTAGTGGAATAGTAGTATAAGTAGTATAAAATGGAAATACTCAAGTAAAGTACAAGTACTAAAACATTTTATATTGCAGTTCTGGTGTAAATGTACTTAGTTATTTACCACTACTGCATTTCTATATCTTTATGTAGCCTACGTATAGACAGTCATGGCTATGCATAAGGCCTTAGAAGTGTGTGATGCAGCCATTAGAAAGCTAAAACACATACAGCCTGAAAGGATAAAGTATATGTCTACTTCTGAATTCTGTTTGCAGTAATCAAAATCTCTCTTGAGATTGCTGTGGCAAATATATTGCTCAGAATCTAAGACGTTGGAAATGAATTCCTCTGGTGCTCAGGGGAGTAGCTCGCGGAGGATTAGATGGAAAAGTGTTTTTTGCCAGTTGCAAATTTACCCTTGTAAGACACGGTCGCATTTAAAACAGTCCTAGTTAATGCTGTGTTTAACATCAATGCCTTTGTGTATAGGGATACCAGTCTTTGCTTTCATATCTGGTTTATTGTCAGATTACACACCCTTTGTGGTTGATTGTCTACTGCCTAGAATTGTGCAGATTTCTCTAGGATGTATTAAAGTGAGTGTAATGTCAGTGTAGTATGGTATCAAGGTGCATATCCAGTCAGATGCTATTTTTGGAACTCAACTTCTCAAACCAAAGTCCATTTTGCATTGTATGCACTGCTGTGACTAAATAGGTCAGTTTGTACCAGATAAACTATTTTAGTTCCCATCCCAAATTGTTACTTTTTAATAGGTATTGAAGTCTTGCAAGCCTTGCAGCCTGAGTGGAAAGCCATATTGAAAACGCGCGCGCGCACGCGCACACACACACACACACACACACACACACACACACACACACACACACACACACACACACACACACACACACACACACACACACACACACACACACACACACACACACACACACACACACCCACACACACACACACAGTTCAACATGACCACCTCAGCTCTCTGGGATAAACAGGCCCACAGATGGTCTGGTGTCACCCCAGCTGGGAGACTCCCAGGGTGTGGGGTGTTGCCTTGCTGTGACTCCATCTTGTCTGTTCCAGAGTGTGCTCTTCCCCTGCCTCAGAGAGATACATTCCTGACGTGAGCATCACATATTTCACACAGATCCTTATTATACCGTATCTCTCACACGCCCAGCAGTGTTGTGCACTCAACATGCAGTTTGTTTGTTCTGAAGGGTGTTTCTCAGCTAAGGGGAATGTTGTGTTTAAAGGTAATGTGACTACTAAGCTGCAAAGAATACCTATGGAAGCAAAGACAGGCCATAATAACTTGAATTTTATAAATATCTTATTAGGAAATGTGATAACAATTTTATGACAAATTGAAATTTGACATTTTTTTGGAAAATGTGTTTATTCTCTTTCAACCACTCAAGTTTTTACGACAAATATGAAACAATGGCTTAACCAAATATTTAATTGCAAACTTTAACCTCAATGTTGCCATTTAAAGGAATAGTTCAACATTTTGGAAAGTAAGTGAAGTACAGATGACACATTTTAACACAGAGCTGTGAATTACAAGGCTTCCAGCAAAGAAAGATGGGTCCAAGTATTTCAGCACAATGCCAGGGAACATAGTGATGAGCTGGCAGGGAAACCCAGCATTTTTGGGATTGCAGTTAATACCAGATGATGATTTTAGATCAAAAGGCCAGAGGTGAATTATGTAATCTGGTATAAATCATTACACATTTTCCATCCTATCATTGTGTGTCGATAGGTGCTGGTAGCTTTTGAGCTTGATCAACACTCACACTTCTATATTAAGCCTGTGTTCAGAGCTGGTACCTTCATGAATGTTAGGAAGTGAGGTTAGCACCTGTTCCTGGTTACTGAGTTTGGCGTACAGCATGGGAGTGACATTTCAGAGGCTTGTGGGCCAGAGATACCGCCACACGAGCGGGAAGCACATCTGCAATTCAAGGAAGCTCAACATTTCACCTGATTGAAAAGAAAAAAAGACCAGAGAGAGGGGAAGATAAAGCAGATATAAAAGAGCCCCATTCACTCTGTGTTATTTGCTGATAAACCCGGATCTGAGACTTTAATGAATACAGGCTGTGCTGTGTTTGGCCAGCACAGAACCTCAGTCAGTAGCTGCTTTCAAGTGCTGCCAAGTCATTTTAGTGGGGATCATCCATTCGACCCTATTCTTATTCCAAGCCAGACAATCATTCAACCTAAAAGCAATATGCAGCAATATGCAGTCATAATCCATATTTCATTGTGGCTCTATACGCTTGAGAGGAAAAGAAAGAGCTGGATTTATTGTCGCCCTTGCACTCTCTCTCCTGCTTTGCCTCTCTGTCTCTGTTTGTTTTGGTTTGACTGCGTAGTTGAAGGTTACGGTACCGAAAGGGTGTTGCACACTTCAGTAGGTTTAAAAATAGACCTTGCAGGGTTTCTGCGTCATCGTAGGAGAATCCTCTCATACTACCCCTCCTCCCTCCTCCTCCCACCAGCCAACCATGCCTGTCTTCACAGCAGGGACTACTTGTATGCTAATACGGCATGGAACATTTCTTTCCGTTCACACCTGCATCATAACCTGCGCTGACGTAACGCCTGAAGAGGAATGAATCACCTTTTGAGGAACCTGGGTGCGTCCTGCTCTTGAGTTATGTATCCTGCCCTCTCAAGCAGAGGCATGAAGAAAAGCTAGAACAGCAGGCAGGTCTGCATGAAGAAAAGTGTGAAAAAAGGGCAGAGATAAAAGCAGGGAGAAACACAGATGTTTTCAGATTACACTGATGGCAAACCATGTAGCCATGACAACACATGGCTTGCTGGAGCTGAAAGGAGTGCACTAGCTGTTAAATTAGGCCCAGGCAATTCACCAAAGGCAAATAAATGCACTGAAAATGTCTTGCCTTCCCAGATATAACCTTGTTAGAGGTTGAGAAAACACTTCAGGGTCCCTCAGGTATTGGCTCCTATACACATAATCAGTGGGAAAATGGCAGTGTCAGGAGTTTCCACAGATATCTGTACTGCAGCTAGATTTGAGCTGTGAGTTGGTTTTATATCCATTGTTATCATTAATCTGAAAAAAAGATTTGATTGTTAGGTGTAATTTAGTATATTTACAATCATCTGATCATTTGGAAAGCCCAAGTGAAGCACAGTCAAAAGGTATTTTGACATGCTTGATGATTGATTAGTCGTGGTCAACAGAAAATGAACCAAAAACACATTTTTATCATTGATTAATCTTTAAGCAAAAACATTCACTGGTTCCAGCTCCTCATAATTTGTATCATTGATTACTCATTCATTTAAAAAAAGAATGAATGACAAGTTAGTCAATAAAGAAAGTAATGGTTAGTTACAGCCCCAGTTGTAACACAGTTTCAATATGACATACAGCTATTAAAGTAATAAAGTATAACAATATGTTTTTTGTTACTTAGGTGAACCACCATTTGAAGGACTGCTTCTATAAAATTACAGCCACAAGATTGCCATTAAATATTTACTGAACCCCTTTTGTGATGAGGCACATTTGTATAGTTTCAATGGCTGTGTTATATAAGGCCTTGTTTGGTGGTGTGTTTGAGGACAACCGAGCGTAGAGGAGTTGATGGAGATGGGTTTGGTGTAATACATCTCTCTCACACTGCTCCGTTATCTCTCCCTCTTTATTCCCGACTCATCCAAACCCCATCGTTCTCTCCAGAGCCTGGGAAGTTTCTCCTGTATTTGATGTTCCCCGTCTGTGTAATTTAATCTCAGTGATTCCCTGCAGCTCTCTCCGGCGATAAACCTCTGCTCTAATAATAGGAAGCCCAGGAACATTCTCCTCTCTAATCTCTGCCTGTGTGTGGATGTTTGTGTGTAACTGCTCTTGCCACTGCACCGTGGAGATAAGGCTGCATTTATTTTGGCCAGGCTAACTTTCAATCACAAATTGCAATAGTGATACTGAATCAGGGAAGAGGGGGGGAGATGGGGAGGGGTGGTTAATATAAGGAATACCAGACCGTAAAACATTCATGTTTAGTGCAACTTTGCTGTTACTATGCAGACTTTCTGCTGTGTGTGCTATCAGGAAACTGATAGGGCACAAGTGCCTACCAAGTGCAGCATTTAGACATTAGGGAGGAATTTAACTGGTTAGACAGTTAAGAAGCTCTGTAGGCTTTCAAAGCTCTGTCATATGTGTCTGGAGCAGCCTACTTCCCACACTCAGCTGTGGCCTATTTGGGAAAAATAAAAACGTGTCTTCCAAACGAGGTTTCCTCATGCTATATTTATTTAGTAACATGGAACTGGGAGAATAGAACATGGAAAAATGTAATATTGGTATATGTCTCTGGAGATAAATTAACAGCATCCATGGTGAGCTTTAGGCCAGAATTGCATGAAAGCATTATCACACCTTTTGGATTTTGGAAGGTTTAAACTTCCTGTTATCATAATTGACTGTTCACTAACCCCTACAAGAGATTGTCTGCCTGTGAAGCTTTGGACTTAACTACATGCCCAAGCTATGTGTAGGCCTGCTGGGCTCTATAGCGATATTTGAGTAGCATCTAGCAACACCTTTCCAAAACAAAAATCAGTGCCAAATTGTTAGCAATGGATTAAACAGTGTTTTTGACTGCTGTAGCATTAAGAGTTAGCTTAATGACTTCATAACTAGCTTAAAATCTACAGTAAGCATTCTTCCAAGGCCAAACAGTAAATCATTAGTAACATTATTTTGTGGGTTTACAGGTTACATTCTAAAGAATTCAGGACAGACACATCCACTGCATGAGAGCCGAAATGCTACTATAGCAGAGTTTAGGCTAACATTAGCGTCTTGTCTTGCACACACTTTTATGCAGAACGTTAAGCCTCACTAGTGGTGGAAAAAGTATTTAGATCCTGTAAAAGTACAAATACCACTCTGTTACAAGTAAAATTCCAGCATTGAAAATGTTACTAAAAGTATGTAGGCCTTAAAGTATTAAAAGTAAAAGTACTCAATTCAGAAAAATCCTAACATTTTAGAAACTGGAAATGATCAAAACAGTTCTGTCAATCAACTACAGTAAGTGTTTTATCATCTAATCATTTCAGCTGTACTTGTAGGTCTCTATGTATTGTTGGGTAGTTTAATGTATAATAAAACATTGCATTTTATGATATTGTTTTGTGTGCAAAAGTCTAGTTTAGTTTAGTGAACAGTCACTTTATAATGGACTTTTAAGATCACCTCTTGTGTGTGTCAAATGAAAGGGACGGATGGATTTCTGTTTTGTGTGCTGGTTGCCATGTGTTTCTGTATGTGACATGAGCAGATGTATAGACAGAGAGCCAACCACCCCAAAATGACTCACCACTGGAGAATGCCTCTCTCCGATAGATAGATAGATAGATAGATAGATAGATAGAGGCCAGTTATAGTGTGGTCAGTCAGTTGCTCCAAGGAGTATAAAGAAAACCATCCATCACTATTCCTCTGCCTGTGCTTATCCTTTCCCTCATTATTTTAACAGCTGATGGAATGAGAAGTGATAAGGAGGAAAGATAAACTGAGAACAGATGTAAAAGCTGCCTGCTTTCAAACATAATCAGTGTTTGCTTTTGGAATAGAGCAGGTGAGTTGTTTAAGTTTTGATTGCAGAGGCAGTAAATCATAAATGTAAAGACTACCAAAGTGCACTTTGTCCAGATTGAGGTTCCATCACCCCATCACCATGTTTGATTAATGGCTTGCATCAAAATATATGTGGTGCAGTCGGTTCCTACCTCTGTCATATTTCTTTCAGAAAAGAGAGGCGCTGGGAATCGGCACTGCACTTTAAGCAGCCCTCTCCCACGCTTTAAATATTTCACTAGCCGAGAGAGTATATGGCATTCTGATGTGCTACATGATATTCAGCAAAAGGTCAAGGTGGAATGGAAAGATTCACATCTGTGCCGTTTTTAGGACTCCTCAAGAGCAAGTGCTGCTGGGAAATCTGTCGGCTGGAGTAACACCAGCCTCAGATCATTGCTCTGCGGGTCGATACAGCTTTCATTCCACTACTCCAACTCCAAGCCTTTCAGCAATATCGACCTATCTGATGTCTTCGTAGACGTGTGGCCCTGAGGATGTACAAAAAATCCTTCTATTTAGCTTTTAACTTTATAATATTATTTCTAATATTTAACATTGCTGTCACATTCAATACATCATCATGTTGTTAGTTGCTAGCGCTGACAATTGAACAACTGAAAAAGGTACTTTAGTATCTATCTCAGCAGTGCTCAAAGTGGGCCGGTACGCACCGGTACGCAGTACCGGCACTTCTACATTTTACTCTTAAGCGTACCTGCACTTTTTCTTGCGTACCGCTACTTCTCGCATGCAGCCGGTACTCTACCACTGACAGAGAAAGCGTCAGTGTCAGAGAGATTGGTAATGACCCTAACGTTACATAAACTACACTACCCAGAGGGCACTACATTTTAGATCTTGACGAATCACGTAAAGGCAAGCAGTCCGCCCACCCAATCAGAAGTTAGCTTCTCCACGAACGCTAGTTTGAAAAAGCTGTCAGCGTCAGCCTGACCATAACAAATTTTTTACTGCTGAAAACCTAGAAAAAAAAAATAAGTGTAGAGTTTGTAAGTCGTTATGTTAGCCGCCTGGCTTCAGAAAGGTACTAAAAGAACGCTTGTGCCAGAGCCAGACACGTCAACAGAGGTCCAAGTCCAACCAGAAACATCTGGAGGTAGTACGATTCGTGAGCTTCAAGCTAACGTGCAACCTAACGTTAGCGTTGATGTGAGCGGAACAGCTGGCGTTAATGAGGAGTCTGCCGCTACCAACCTTAACGTTACCTTACTCAATGACACGGATGTCAACAATAACGTGAGTAACGAAACACACGGATGGCCTGACTGTTGGTCAAAGAACCAAATGATGTATTTTTGCTCCACGAACAGCTGGCTCGTTTTTAATGATAACAAACTGGGCTGCAAAACATGATGTAGCAGCATCCCGTCACTAGCTGCCCAGACAGAGAGGGGACTGAAGCTGTTCCCCCTGTCTCTGTCACACACACTCACACACACACACACACACACACACACACACACACACACACACACACACACACACACACACACACACACACACACACACACACACACACACACACACACTCACTGAGAGTGACTGTTTTGCATCTGTTTGAGCACCAAATTATTGTTGAATAGTTTTGATGAATGAATGAATTTTTTTTCTTAACATGACTCCAACATATTAGCAAATATAAATCAGCTTATTTGTGGAAAAAATAAACAATATTGATACGAGCCTATATGTAAATTAGTCGCTTAGGCCATCCATAGATAGTTAATAAGGATTCACTGTGCCATGTATGTTTAAAATGAAAACATGATTTTTTTTAATAGCTTATGCTAAAGTTATGTAAACTTGTTTAAATAAATCCATACATTTATATTGTTAATAAATGACAATAAATTGTTGTTGTACCAGCAATATCTCCAAGTTTTGGTTTTCACTATAGAAATCTCAAATGTCATGATGTTCTGCCAATGCAAGAGCGTACCGGCACCTTTTTTTCCCCACTTCAAGCACTGTATCTCAGGATACATACAACATACCGAAACTGAGATTCAAAGAATGTATTCTCCACCTAATCCTTTGTTGGCCTGACAATGACGTTTACTCCTTGACTCTAAGTTTGTAGGTTACAGTTACTAACATCCTATTTTGCACTTCTGCATTCTTCTGATTCCTGAAAGGTGATTGTTTGACACACTGCAACACACATTCAAGGCCAACACTCACTTGTCCTCCCACAACCTTTAGCAACCACACAATGTTTGACTGCCGCTGAGAACCACAAGGGACACTATTATTCAGGAGTGAGATAGGATGACTCAAGTGCTGCTACTGTGTAGAAATGCTAATGTGAAGTGTATCTGTGTGCTAATTTAAAGACCAATTCCAGTTTATTACAACTTGGATCTCATTTTTATAATCGTATAGGATAACATTGTGTAACTGCTGAAATCTGGCAACACCATGACATCACCATAGGTGGTGAATTCAGATTATTTTTGGGGCGTTTTGGCCTTTAATTGATAAGACAGTTGTAGACAGAAAGCAGGTGAGAGAGAGGGGGAAGACATGCAGCAAAGGGCTGCAGGTCAGAATCGAACCCTGAGGACTGAACCTTGGTACATGGGGTGCACGGAGGGTGACCAGATGTCCCGAAAAATTCGGGACAGTCCCGAAATCCAAGCAGTGCAACCACTGCCTACCAGCAACCAACCTCCTTTCAGCGTCCAAATTACTCCACCTTCAACCTGAAGAAGCATCTTAAAGTACTTTTTTTTTAATTAGCCAGGGGTAGTTGTCTGCTGTAGTTTTACTGGTCACCTTGCTATTTTATAGTTGTATCAGGTAGCTACCTGCTTAGTTGTTGTGCGACTTTATATTCTCCTATGTGCTGATTTACTAGCCCCAGAGCCGTTGAAAGACTGACTAGCCCCGTTTGACATACTAGCTAACGTTAGCTAAAATTAGCTGGTGGCAGCTTAGATTGCAGTTCGGTTTTTGTAGTATGCAGTTCGGGACTACAAATACAATAATCCATCTGCTTGTTCAGGTACACATTCAGCCAGTTGGAACAGAAGAACACACCAGAATAGGCCTGTTTAGTAAGCAGGATTGGATGGCTGCATTCTACACTTATAAAATGCAAATCAATGTGGAAGTAATCCAAGTATTCAGAATATGTTACTCAGATAGAGTAATGGAATGGAATACGTTACAAATTACATTTTTGGGCATGTATTCTGTAATGGAATACGTTTTGAAAGTATCCTTCCCAACACTGTGCCTAATACTCGAGCTGTTCTAGATGCTTGTGGTGGAACAATCTTACTAAGACATGCTGTTTTCTTCTTTAATTTGGTATGCATATTGATTGGTTTTGTACGTCACCAAGTGTTTGGAACACCAAATGCCACTATTATGTTGTATCTTTTAGTATTAAGAGTAGGAAACCGGCTAGATTTTTATTTGCATGAAAATGACACGGATGGAGAAATAAAATCTCACGGTAACTCTGGAGAAGGGTGTGTGTGCCTTTTCATTTCCTCATAGCAGGAGTGTTTCTTTATTTTTACAGGTTGGGCTCTCCCTCAGGTGAGTTTCTGATTATCATTGTATCAGTTTGCTCCAATTGTTCTGGGAATCACAGCCTGTCATGAGCACTCTCTCTCCCTGGTAGCAACATTAATTGCATTCAATTCTCTGCCACTCTGCTCACTCTCTCCCTACTCTGCCTAACGAGTTCCACCTGGCTCCGCCCTGCTCTGCTCTTGTTACCTGGCCAGCTGCACTGCATTTCCCACTCACCATCCTCACCTTGCCTCACTCTGTTCTAATTACTCTGCCAGCTGAACTGCATTTCCCCACTAACCTCTCCCAGTATATCAAGCCCTGTTTTTCAGCCAAACCCTGTCAGATCATCTTCAAACCCGGACCTGTAACCTGCCTGTCTGCGCTCTGACTCCTGTTGGTGATACCTATCCTTTCTTGACTGCCTCCTTGTTCTACTGCCCCGTCTATTCCGACCTGCCTTCTGGACCTCGACTACTCTCCGATCTTCAGCCCCTCCGGTAACTCGATTCTGCCTTCTGTCTCTCACCACGATATTTGCCCAGCCCTGATCTGTACTTCTGCCTGCCATTCATATTGCTGTTGTGTGTGTGTTCCCCCAGTTCTCCGACCACCAGATGAGCGAGCCCAGACGCTTCACCACCCTCAGCCCGATACGCCGCTCCATCACTGGGGAACACACACACTAGCACTTGGACTGGACACCCCCGGACATTTGGTGACCCCCGGAGCACAGATACCCACAGGACCCTGAAAAACTCCAGTGTCCCAAGTACCCCTGACACCCCTGGTACTCCTCTTCCCGCCTGTAACCTCCAATAAAGAACTCTGAATTTGAACTTGCGCTCTTGGGTCCTCTTCTGTTCGTGACAGAATGATCTGACCATCATGGACCCAGCGCACTCCCTGACCACGATGGAAGAAGAGCCAGAGATGACTGCCCTACAGCGACTGGAACGCTCTGAGGGAGACATAAATCGGATGGCTGGCGACATCGCTTCTCTTCTCCAGCTATTCATCCAGCAGCAACAACAGTTCCAACTGCAGCAACAACAGCTAGCCCAAGCCCTGCAACTACTCTCAAACCCGGCTACTCCACCTGCATCCCCCCCTGGTCCTTCTGTTCCTGTACCACCGACACTCCTTCATCCCTCCGCTGGAGGTCCCAATGCTGCAGGCCCGGCAGTGCTGCCACCAGATCCCCACGCTCCTGAACCAAAGATTGGGAACCCGGAACGTTTTGATGGCAACCAGAAGCAAGTAAGACCATTCTTGTGCAGCTGCCGAATCCAGTTTGCACTACAGCCCAGGACTTTCTCTACAGAGGGAGCCAAGGTGGGGTATGTCATCACACATCTCACCGGTCGAGCTCGGTTGTGGGGAACGGCGGAATTCGACCGGCAAACCCCAGCCTGTGCCTCCTTCAGTGCCTTTGAGGAGGAGATGTTAAAGGTCTTTGACCTAGGCTCGCCAACAGCCGAAGCGTCACAAGCTCTGCTCACCATCCGTCAGGGCAATCGGACAGTGGCAGACTTCTCCATTGACTTTCGTACCCTGGCCAGTCAAAGCTCGTTTAACCCAGAGGCACTGGTGCAAGCCTTCCTCCATAGCCTGGCGGACTATATCAAAGACGAGCTTGTTTCCCATGACCCGCCCTCAACGCTTGATGCCGCCATTGACCTTGCCGTCCGCATTGACCGCCGTATACAGACCCGGAGGAGGGAGAAGGGCCGTCTCAGTCAACCTGCCATCCGCACTCGGGTCGATACCGCCTCTGTCCAGCCCCTGCCTGTCAAGTCCCATAGCCAACTCAATCAGCCTGAGCCCATGGAGATCCGGGTGAGCTCAACAGACCTTCAGTCTCCCTCCATCCGAAAAACCCTGCTTCATCTCCGCCTTCAGCTTTCTGACAAGACTCATACATTGGCCGCCCTTGTGGATTCCGGAGCCGAAGCAAACATCATGGACCCTGAGCTTGCACAGCAACTGGGTGTGAACCATCATCAACTGACACAACCCATTCCTGCACGAGCCCTGGATGGGCATCATCTTGGCACTGTCACTCATATCTCCGCCCCTGTGACAATCCTGCTGTCAGGAAACCACCAGGAGTCCATCCAGTTTCACCTCCTACACTCACCTGGCCAACCACTCATTCTTGGATACCCGTGGCTCCGTCAGCACAACCCCCACATCGACTGGGAGACAGGAACAGTCCGTGAGTGGGGAAGGAGTTGTCACCAGACCTGTTTAAAGGGGGCCACCCTGCCCGTTCTCCGGGAAAGATCTAGCGCTACCCCCGACATATCCAATGTTCCGGCCTGTTACCACAGCCTGAAAGAGGTGTTCAACAAATCCAAGGCGACATCTCTACCCCCACACAGACCCTATGACTGCGCAATTGATCTCCTGCCTGGCACAGCACCTCCCAAGGGTCGTCTGTATTCTCTGTCAGCCCCGGAAAGAAAGGCCATGGAGGACTACATTAATGACTCTCTTGCCGCCGGGATAATTAGACCGTCATCTTCCCCCGCAGGAGCGGGATTCTTCTTTGTCGGCAAGAAGGACGGTTCTCTTCGTCCATGCATAGATTACCGGGGTCTGAACGACATCACGGTTAAGAATCGCTACCCACTGCCCTTACTTTCGTCTGCCTTCGAACTGCTGCAGGGAGCCACTGTATTCACAAAGCTGGACCTTCGCAATGCCTACCATCTGGTGCGGATGAGGGAGGGAGACGAATGGAAGACAGCGTTCAACACACCAACCGGCCACTATGAATATCTCGTCATGCCCTTCGGCCTCACCAATGCCCCAGCAGTTTTTCAAGCCCTAGTGAATGATATCCTCAGGGACATGCTAAATACGTTCGTATTTGTGTACCTTGACGATATTTTAATATTCTCAAAGACTCTGTCAGAACACACGCACCACGTCCAGTTGGTCCTGCGCCGCCTGGGGGAGAACTCTCTTTTCGTGAAGGCAGAGAAGTGCGAGTTCCATGCCAAGACCGTTTCATTCCTGGGGTATGTGGTGACCGAGGGCAGCATTCAGATGGATCTCACGAAGGTGTCGGCTGTCACTTCCTGGCCAGTTCCTGAGTCTCGGAAAAAGTTGCAACAGTTCCTGGGCTTTGCCAACTTTTATAGGAGATTCATCAGAAACTATAGCACAGTGGCTGCACCCCTCACGGCGCTAACCAGCACTAAACAACCGTACCAATGGACATCAGCTGCTGATAAGGCCTTCAATATCCTCAAGACATGTTTCACTTCTGCTCCCATCCTCCAGATGCCAGATGCAGCAAGGCAGTTTGTGGTGGAGGTAGATGCTTCGGACGTGGGAGTGGGTGCAGTGCTTTCTCAAAGAGCAGCTGAGGATGGCAAGATGCACCCCTGTGCCTTCTACTCCCGTCGGCTAACCCCTGCCGAATGCAACTACGACATTGGGAACCGCGAGCTGTTGGCTGTCAAGCTCGCCCTTGAAGAATGGCGACACTGGTTAGAGGGGTCAAAGGAACCATTCGTAGTGTGGACAGACCACAAGAACCTGGAGTATATCCAAACAGCCAGGAGGCTGAACTCCCGTCAACAGCGGTGGTCTCTGTTCTTTACGCGCTTCAATTTCACGCTCTCCTACCGCCCGGGATCTCGCAACATCAAACCTGATGCTCTTTTCCGGATGTTTCAGAAGGACGAGACCACCGCCATGACAGCCCCCATTCTTCCCAGCCACTATGTCGTAGCGGCCCTCACCTGGGAGATCGAGAAGCAGGTCATGGAGGCTCTTCGAGACCAGCCAGGCCCAAGCACCAGCGCCCCCAACCGTCTGTTTGTTCCAGCAAATCTCAGGTCACCTGTGATTCAGTGGGGGCACGAATCCCGTCTGGCCTGTCATCCCGGCATCACTCGCACCCTTCATCTGGTCCGCCAGCGGTTCTGGTGGCGGCGGATGAGACGGGATGTCCAAGAATTCATCCGAGCTTGTCCCACTTGTAACCGAAACAAGACCCCCAACCAGCCTCCTGCTGGGTTGCTGCAACCCCTACTCATACCCAAGAGGCCCTGGTCCCACGTTTCACTGGACTTTGTTACGGGCCTTCCGCCCTCTGACGGACACACAGTCATCCTTACCATTGTTGACCGCTTTAGTAAGATGACCCACTTCGTGCCCCTTCCCAAACTACCCTCTGCTAAGGAGACCGCCCAGGTGGTCCTGGAACATGTGTTTCGTATCCATGGCCTACCCCAGGATATAGTGTCAGACCGGGGCCCGCAATTCTCAGCAACCTTTTGGAAGGAGTTCTGTCATCTCCTTGGGGCCACCGCCAGCCTATCGTCTGGATTCCACCCGCAGTCAAACGGCCAGACTGAACGCATGAACCAGGAGCTGGAGAAGGCACTGAGGTGTGTGGCTTCCCAAAATCCCCGGGCCTGGGCTCAACACCTGCTCTGGGTGGAATATGCCCATAATTCACTCACCAGTTCCTCCACCGGGCTCTCCCCCTTTCAGTGTGTCTACGGGTATCAACCTCCACTGTTTGCCAGCCAGGAGGCGGATGCCACCTGTCCGTCTGCTCTTGCGTATGCCCGCCGCTGCCGCCGCACTTGGGCCCAGGCTCGCACTGTGCTCCTGAAGTCTGGAACCAGCTACGCCGTCGGTGCCAACCGACGGAGGACCCCAGCACCTACTTACCGGGTTGGTCAGAAGGTCTGGCTGTCTGCCCGGGATCTGCCGCTGCGGGTTGAATCACGAAAGCTGGCCCCTCGCTTCATTGGTCCTTTTCCTGTGCAGAAAGTCATCAGTCCAACGGTGGTTCGACTTCAGTTGCCCGCTTCCATGCGGGTCCATCCCACCTTCCACGTCTCCAAGGTCAAGCCGGTCCATGAAAGTCCCCTGGTCCCTGCAGCTCCGGCGCCACCTCCTCCGCGCCTCGTAGATGGCGGTCCTGTCTTCACCGTCCGGCGGCTGCTCCGCTCTAGGCGAAGGGGTAGGGGTCTCCAGTACCTCGTTGACTGGGAGGGATATGGTCCAGAGGAGAGGACCTGGATCCCGGCCAGGAGCATAGTGGACCGGACCCTTATCACTGACTTCCACCGACTACATCCTGATCAGCCTGCAATCCGTAGGGGCCGTCCAAGAGGGGTCCCTAGCCGTCCTGCCCGCCCTGCTTCCTGTCCTGTGCCTGACCCTGCTCCTGTCTCAGTGCCTGTCCTGTCTCCCGACCGTGACCCTCCAGCTCTTTCTGAGGATGAGGATATTCACTCGGACCGCTCGGAGGAGTTCTGACCCGCCGCCTGCTCCCCTCCACCCTCCCGGCATGATGTTGTTTTTGGGACTTCTGGAGCCGTCCCTTGGAGGGGGGGTTCTGTCATGAGCACTCTCTCTCCCTGGTAGCAACATTAATTGCATTCAATTCTCTGCCACTCTGCTCACTCTCTCCCTACTCTGCCTAACGAGTTCCACCTGGCTCCGCCCTGCTCTGCTCTTGTTACCTGGCCAGCTGCACTGCATTTCCCACTCACCATCCTCACCTTGCCTCACTCTGTTCTAATTACTCTGCCAGCTGAACTGCATTTCCCCACTAACCTCTCCCAGTATATCAAGCCCTGTTTTTCAGCCAAACCCTGTCAGATCATCTTCAAACCCGGACCTGTAACCTGCCTGTCTGCGCTCTGACTCCTGTTGGTGATACCTATCCTTTCTTGACTTCCTCCTTGTTCTACTGCCCCGTCTATTCCGACCTGCCTTCTGGACCTCGACTACTCTCCGATCTTCAGCCCCTCCGGTAACTCGATTCTGCCTTCTGTCTCTCACCACGATATTTGCCCAGCCCTGATCTGTACTTCTGCCTGCCATTCATATTGCTGTTGTGTGTGTGTTCCCCCAGTTCTCCGACCACCAGATGAGCGAGCCCAGACGCTTCACCACCCTCAGCCCGATACGCCGCTCCATCACTGGGGAACACACACACTAGCACTTGGACTGGACACCCCCGGACATTTGGTGACCCCCGGAGCACAGATACCCACAGGACCCTGAAAAACTCCAGTGTCCCAAGTACCCCTGACACCCCTGGTACTCCTCTTCCCGCCTGTAACCTCCAATAAAGAACTCTGAATTTGAACTTGCGCTCTTGGGTCCTCTTCTGTTCGTGACACAGCCCATCACCTGCGTCACGTTTACAAAGAGTAATAGGTTGAAAGTGTGTTACATATACTTCCTCTATGCTATTAAAGGAACACGCAGACTTATTGGGACTTTAGCTTATTCACTGTATCCCCCAGATTTAGATAAGTCCATACATACCCTTCTCATCTCCGTGCGCGACAAAATAACGCCAACATTTTCCTATTTACATGTTGTGATTTGTATAGTCACAGCGTGTACAAATAACAAAGTCACATGAGACACAGCCATCTTCTAACCGAAGGCGAATCACTGCTACTTAGGTGGAGTGATTAGCACAACACCTGAAAAGCACCGTTGTTACTCTCTGCTCCTCCTGGGTGCGTCAGACAGAGTTACGACACGCACGGAGATGAGAAGGGTATGTATCGACTTGTCTAACTCTGGTGGATACAGTGAATAAGCTGAAGTCTCAATAAGTTGGCATGTTCCTTTAAGGTTCAAGTCTAACCGGACTGCAGGAGTAAACACTGTACTGTACGTACTTATAAACGTGAGAATTTATAACGCGCAGGACACACCATTTATGATGATTAACTTATGTATTTATTGATAGGACAGAAAGGGGGTGAGAAAGAAGGGGAAAAGACATGCAGCAAAGGGCTGCAGGTCAGAATTGAACCCTGGGCCGCTGGAGTAAGGACTGAACCTTGGTACATGGGGCGCATGCTATACCAGGTGAGCCACAAGCACCCCCCTCGTGCATCTCATACCTTCTGTCTTGAATGTATGGATGTGATTGAGGCCAAATTCATAGAATCTGTGATGCAAGTGGATTTGGTCATGCCTTAGGAGTGTGGAGTAAATGTGTACTAGTTCCCAAGCCAGGCTGTACTGCTGGTATGAAATACTGCAAAAGATACATTGTTGTACTGGTTGCAGCTTTCACTACACAGCAGCCAAAGTTGATTAAAAATGGTGGAATGTTGGGCTTTGGGTTAGCAACCCCAACCCGTAAAAAACATATATGCTACAGAAACAAACAAGCCCGCTAACACCCATGTCACTTGTTTACGTCTGTAAAAATGCCAGTTCTGGCCTTTGAACATATGCATGCAATCCATCCGCAACAAGCGAGAGTGATACTTTGAAATTGCATAACCACTCAGACTCAACTTTCATGCAGCAGCAGAATTTCAAAATAACTCGCATTAGACATGCAGCCGAGCTGTGAGCAGAGTAGCACTGTAAAATTCACTTTTTTTCAAAGCCTGCGAGTGTGTCTGAGCTGTGTGTGTGTGTGTGTGTGTGTGTGTTAGAGCCAAACAGTTTCTCGGCATTAAGATTCTCATTACAGGATCAGCTCTTTCATCCTTGGGTTCAAAGCACCGCCCTAGCCAACGGCAGTGGGCGAGCAGATACATACTACCATTTGATGAAGGGACAGGAGGGGGAGGAGAGCATAAGATCAGAGGGGAACGGAGGGACACGGCAGAGGGGAAGGACAGATGAGGGAGGAATATGAGGTAAGGAGCATGAGGGAAACCCTGTGCAGGCTACAAGAGGGGGTGAGAGAGGAAGTTCAACAGGAGGCAAACCACTGGGTCAGGACTAGTTTCTGGATTATGTAACCAAATTGGTAGGGATGAGTGCCCAAGTCGATCTCATGCATATGCTCCCTTGGAAATTGCTAAATCGCCGGCTGGTAAAGAACAGAGCTGCATACCAGACACCATCTGAGAGGCATTTTAAATATAAAATGGCATGACTCTATTATTCACTTGGTGGTGGAAAAGTGCTTGCGCCTGCTTTGTGCACTCAGGCAGTGCTCCCTGTCACTCACTAGTGGGCTTTTCATTAGCAACTTGGTGAGATCACATTGTATATCAAGTGTTTTCATTAAATTTGTGTTATTATTGTGTCATGTGTGCTGGCCTTTTCACAGGGCCAAAGATATTTTCTCTTTTTAACAGCCTACAGTTCCTGCAATAGCAAATCAATAGAGTTATATTCTGCTGGCGTGGCTATCAGTGGGAAAATGAGCAGCACCGTGTACAGCTGCTGACATCTGTCTGACGATGTAATGGAGTGGACTGGATTTCAGGTCTACATCAACCTGAGACATGAGAGCATGTTGAGATGAGACAAGGCTACTGATTGGGACTACTGGGTTGTGTGTGTGTGTATCTGTACCTCATCATTGTCCTCATTGTCCGACTCCTTTGGGAACAGGGGACAGAATGCTGCGATGAGGGGGTGGGGTCTGTGTCAGGAGGTGTCACCTTCCATCTTTCCATATACTGACCTTCTGAGGTGACACGCTCAGCTTGGCTTGGCCCTACATTTGTGTGTGTGTGTGTGTGTGTGTGTGTGTGTGTGTGTGTGTGTGTGTGTGTGTGTGTGTGTGTGTGTGTGTGTGTGTGTGTGAGAGTGTGTATCGTTCTCACTTTGTGAGCCAATGAATCATTTGCAGTGGCGGCTGCTATGATGCCTTTGAGGTACAGAGAGCAGCAAGAGAAGGTCAATTCTCTCATGATTCTGTCAACTGTAGGTTTTCAATCAAGATCCAAGGCCCATCTATCTAGCTCTCAAACTTCTGTTCTTACAGAGACAAAACCGAAGGTGTGGATGTAGGGTTGGGTATCTTTTGGATGTTTTCCGATACCAGTGCTAAAAGGATACTTTTAAAAAGTGCCTGAACCAATAAAATAATAATAACAAGAAGAACACAAAATGACAGTTGGCGACATTAAAGAATGTCTTGTTTATTGCTTAGGCCATATGGTCAAATTTTGGAAGTCTATCGGTAACGTTAACTAGGTAGCTGGAAATGATGCCACATGTCTACCACTTCGAAAGTTTGTTTAGATCCTGTGAAACTGTCGTTTCAGTACTCTATTTAAAATTCCAAAATAAAAAGATGTATTAACGAAGTGGAAGGCAGGACTTAGGTTGTTTGTTTTGGTCGAATCCATAGCTGTGTGTAGCCTACTGTCTTGAGCAACCAAAGCTAAAAGTACACATTACATTACACCTAATCAGTTTCCTCAATTTGGCCAGCTGTGACATAAGTTAGCTTGGCAGTCAGTTCCAATGCGCTACTTGCGTTGGCCGGTGGTCTACGAAATTTCCCGGTAGATTTTTTGGTCCCACTCCGCCCTTGTCTGTGTCTTTAGCTGCACACGGATGAATGTCACGGTGTTGGGATCCTTTTCAGTGAAATACAGCCACACGTTAGACCGTTTAGCTTTCAGTATTTTAACCGTGTTAAGGCCAGCTACTAACGGTAGGCTAACGTTACCTGCTGCTAGCGTCACATGCAGTGATGCTTTTGTTGCCTCTAATGTCTGTTTCGGACCACCAGACGGCAGCTCGGACATTGAAGTGGCATCAAAATGAGGCACCAAAATTTGCTTTGTCATTCAGTCGTCTAGATACCGTCGTTTAGGAACCGGTGCCATATTGGCATTGGGTTTCGGTACCCAACTCTATGTGGATGCCAACATTAAAACTTCTCTTATTTCAACTTCCTTTAATGGTATTGATTGTTGGATTGCCAGGGCCAAAAGTGAAAAGCTAAAGCTGAGTAAACATTGTCTTGACATTTGTCAAGAAATAGCTCCTAGATCTATCAACCTATCAATCTCTTTCCATTGTGGTTTTGGTATTTATTTGTCTTTTGATATACTATACACATTTGTGTCTGTAAGCAGATGCTTCCATAGAGGACACAAAAAGTCACTGAATGGTTTGATGTGAATCATATGCTTTCACAGATACCAGATCTCAATCCAGATGAACACCTGAGAATTAGGAGTATTTAAAAGCTCTCCACCACCATCATTGAAGCACCAAATGAAGGAATATCTTTTAGAAGAATGCTTTTAATTCCTCCTGTAGAGATCGGAGAATGTATGCCTAATACTCAAGCTGTTCTGGATGCTTGTGGTGGAACAATCTTACTAAGATATTATGCTGTTTTCTTCTTTAATTTGATATGCATATTGATTGGTTTTGTACGTCACCAAATACCACTATTATGTTGTATATTTTAGTATTAAGAGTAGGAAACAGGCTAGATGTTTATTTGCATGAAAATGACACGGATGGAGAAATAAAATCAAACTCTGGAGAAGGGTGTGTGTGCCTTTTCATTTCCTCATAGCAGGAGTCTTTCTTTATTTCCTCTGTTGTTAAGGTTCAAGCCTAACCGGACTGCAGGAGTACACACTGTACTGTATGTACTTACAAACGTGAGAATTTATAACACGCAGCACACACCATTTATGATGATTAACTATTGTATTTACTTCTCTGTGTGTGTGTGTTTTTATCTGCTAGTCTCAGCAAAGTGATTGTGTTAGATATTGATGCAATGCTCTTCACGCCTTTACGGAGTGTAAAATTAACGGGCTGTCGGCTATGCTGATGAGATTAAATGTTGTATTTCTGTGTGTATGTGTGTGTGTGTGTGTTTGTGTGTGTGTGCGCCTGTGTGTGTGTGTGTGTGTGTGTGTGTGTGTGTGTGTGTGTGTGTGTGTGTGCGCCTGTGTGTTTGTAAGAGTGTGCATGATTCACTGATGGTGGGCGTTTGGAGAGCTGCTGCTCTGCATGCTAAACTGACGCCACAAGCTGTGCGGGTCAGCACGCACCGAGCTCAGGAAAGGCACCAGGATTGAGATGAGAAGCTGGACTACTGTCCCTCTGGCCGACAATAACACTCCAAGCCATGCATTTATATCAAGATCCCTTCCCCCTGCATTTATAAGCAATGGTGGAATGTTTCAGGTACTTGTACTTTCCTTGAGTCTTTTCTTTTCATGCCACTTTCTACTTTTACTGAGAAATATTGTACTTTTTACTCCACTACATTAATCTGACAGCTTTAGTTACTTCGTAAATTAAGATTTTTGCAAACAAAACACACAATACAATGTTTTAATATAACTTAAACTTACCCAACAATGTATAGGCCTACAAGTAGGGCTGAAATGATTAGCTGATTAAACACAGAACAGTTTGGATTGTGTCCAGTTTCTAAAATGTGAGGATTTTTCTGCATTGAGTACTTTTACTTCTAATACTTTAAGTACATTTTCCTGATGATACTTACATATTTTTACTTAAAGTGGCTATATGTAACTTTCAGTTTGTGTTGATTCTAGCGGCCGCTTTGGACAAATGCGTGTTTTTACCACACCTGCTGTCGTAAACAGTGCTGTATAATGCCCAATGTAGATTACTGAGTTAGCATTACAGGGAGGTCATGTAGTTGCGATGAATGTTTTGCTCAGACAAAAAAATCATTTATTTACAATGAAAGAATAAGTTACAGATGCATCGTAATAATAACTTAAAATATAGCGCATTTCATGAAACCCAATGATGCTTTACACAAGTACAGGGAGACAAGGGAAAAGAAAATGGTAGGCCAACACAAACACAGACTGAATAGGAATAAAAAAACAGGCGCTAAATGGATGGCGGATGTAATTTAATGTAGTGTCAGGCTACTGCTGTACAACCATATCGGGCATTGTAAAGTTATTTTATGAATGAAATGGACATGTTACATACCTGAGGGCCAATACGGGGTCGGTTTTGAATCATTTACAATCCCATTATTGTTATCTGTTGAAAGTCCGACCGAGATTGACTCAGATTGTTGCCCGTCGTCTTTCCCTTTTAGCTTTTAGTTGTTTTTCGTTTAATTTCCTTTTTTCCTGTGATAGCCCTGCTCCAGTAATATCCATAACTACAACCGATAGCTTCTAAAATAAAATGAAAATACTATTTGGCCTATATAAAGTTTATTTCACTGTTAGTCTTGTTTGCTGTTACAGGTCATTTATGATCATCAGATGGAAAATTACAGTTTCAGAAACATTTAAAAGTTACATATATTAACTTTAAGTAACATTTTCAATGCAGGACTTTAAATTGTTATTTTTACAGTGTGGTATTAGTACTTCTACTTAAAGTGACTATATGTAACTTTTTAACGTTTCTGAAGCTCTGTCATTTTTCATACAATGATATTAAATGACCAGTAACAGCAAACAAGACTACCAGTGAAAATAACACTATTTTTATATAGTTTGTGGTTGAATGTCAGTAGCCGACATTAAATTACGTCCCCCTTCCATATAGCGCGGACGTTTTCCTTTTACTCCGTGTTTGTTTTGGTCTACTATTTTCTTTTCCCTTGTCCCCCTGTAACGTTACTTGTGTAAAGGGATTTCATGAAATCTGAAATATGAATCTAAGTTATTATTACTGTTGGTTGATACAACAGTCTCTTAATGCTTGGGCTCGTGACACAGTGACAGTGTGATACCCGGTTTAGCTCATGAGACACAGCTTTAGTTACCGTATGCAACACTTGAATTGCAACAATGCATCTGTAACTTATTCTCTAATTGTAAATGAATGATTTTCTGTCTGAGCCAAACATTCATCACGACTGTATGACCTCCCGGTAACGCTAACTCAGTAATCTATAGTGGGCAATACAGCACCATAAAGAAAAGGTAAACAGGTGTGGTAAAAACCCTACCAATCTTTTTTTTGCAAAGATTATTTTTGCCCATTTTAGGCCTTTATTATATAGGACAGCTGCGACAAGGACTGAGCCTTTGTACATGGGGCGCACGCTCTACCAGGTGAACTATCCAGGCGCCCAAACACTACCACTTTTGTCCAAAGTGGCCGCTAGAATCAACACAAACTGAAAGTTACACTTAGCCACTTTAAGTAATGGATCTGAATACTTTTTCCACCGGTGTTTGGTGTTTTAAACCCCCAACGTCATCTTCCAGGCAGCGGTACCTGGAAGGCACTAGGATTAGGCAATGGTTAGGGTTAGGGTTCGGGTTAAAGTTAGGGTTAGGTGCCTTGAAGTCGACGGTCGCAGCGCTGCCTTGAAGTCGACGTTGGGGGCTTAAAACACCATCAAGCTCTTCCACCACTGTTTGTAAGCAACACAGTAACACTAAATAAATGGATTCTGAGACAATATGATGTAGTTGTAAACATTTATAATGTCAATTGTTTTTTATCAACAACATACCTTCTCCTATGAAGCATCTGTAACCGCTATAACCTGTTTAATACTGTATCTGAAGTCTCTTTCCCGAAATTCAGCCTTGGTGCAGAATTACAGTCCCATAATGAGCTTTCCTTAGAATGTGCCATTTCTGTGTCTGTAGCTTTAAATGCTATTGATGAGGAGAGAGGGGGGGAGGGGCAAGGTGGAGGGTGGGGGTGTGGCCTTGACCAACTGCCATGCTTCGCTTGTTTGCAAGCCATGATGTCTCTCTCTTACTCATGGGCGGGCCAAATTTTCTGGTCAGGCAAAGCAGAGAAAGGGGAGGTAACCTTGCTCGTTATGACCTCATAAGGGAAAAATTCCAGATTGGCTCATCTGAGCTTTCATTTTCTCAAAGGCAGAGCAGGATACCCAGGGCTCGGTTTACACCTATCGTTATTTCTAGCCACTGGTGGACCATAGGCATGCTGGGGGAACTCATATTAATGTTTTCATGCCATGGGACCCTTAATAAAAACAAAAAATGATCTTATTGTATATCTGCTTAAAACGGTATACTATAAACCATGCAGGGTTGGTAAGGTTGAGAAGCTAGCAAGATTTGAAAGTAGCATCTCCTCTGGGCTTCGTCTAACCCCTCCCCCTGGCTCCCACTTCAAAGCGAGGCACCGCTCTGCATCTGCTTCAGAGCAGAGGAAGGACTGGGATTCTACTCATCAAAACTCCATTTTACATACAACTACACAATTTACATAGTTTCCCTTTTTATTTATTCCCAGGAGGAATTAACTGTACAAAGTACAATTTGTTTTTATATTTTGTTCTAATATAAAAAATATTGATTACTTTTACATGTATGTTATTACAATTTATCAAGACATTATATATCATCTCTGTACATGCTGCACAAAATAAGTGTGGTGTAAAATGTGTTTATTTTTCATATTAACAATAATCATATAGTAATCAAAACTTTGTCCAGGGCTCCAGTGTTAGCAGACAGGTCTGGTTTTGGATGGGGCAGCATCATTAGCTGTGGCAAACTACTCTGGCAGTGAGTGAATATAGAAAGACAACCACAATGAACAACAGTACCGTTACCATTTCTCTGGTAAATATTAAATACCAATATCATTGATCTAACTCATTGTGTATGTGTTGCCTATCAAAGAGAACAGTTCACGTTTGCATCCACCTATAGGCCTAACTCACCGGTCGGAGAGAGACTGTGAAACAATAGTTGACACAGCAGGAAGAGGTGGTCTTATTGAATTATCCTTGTCATAACTACTAAATAATAACAAAACGAAAAACGCAGACCCTGCATCAGCACATTTGTGAAAAGCCAATATGCAAATAACACATGTTCAGACCCCGGCGACCATATAACGTTACACAAATTTATGTTTTACTAGATAAGAAAATGTAAACATACATTAGCTTGTGTAGCTTACTAGTAGCCTAGATTGACAGGGTAGCTAAAGTTAGCATTGGGCTAATATGACTAACACAACATAAATAGCTAATGTTGGCTTCCTGAAAACAACAAATCACCCGGCCCTCCCTTCCCAAATAAACAAAACAAAACAAAAATGTAACGTACCTGTCCAACAGAAAGACAGCAACCACTTCTTCACTTTCCCTTGCAGCTCCCTCAGCCTTGATGAAAAGCTAATGTTTACTCCAGTTTGTCCTCTCAGTATCTGCAGCCCTTTTTACTCACCACTTTTTCAGCTTCAGACTCTTTTCTTTGCCTTTTCAGCAGGTAATAAAGACTTGAACTTGAACTTCAGCAGACTTGCAGTAACTCCAGAGGCGACACGGAGTTTGGGTGTGTACTGGAGGGCTAGAGTACGCGCAGCGGGGGCAAGAAGGCATTTTATTGGTTCCTAAACCAATCAAACCAAACGGCCCGTTCGGTTTGATTGGTCGTAGTTTTTACAGGATTACAGCAGCTACAGATGATGTATCTTTTTCACTCCTTCTTCAGAGCCCATAAGTTATAGCTGTCGGGGTCTAAAGACCATTTCAAAAAATATATTAAAAAGTGTATATTGGAAAATGTTACCAACCCTACCTTTAATTGTTTATTTACTGGTTATAAATGCTTAATAGGTGGGGTTAAAATACAGTGTTGTGCTACATAAATGACATGAGTAATATTTGGTCATTAGGGTTGATGAATACTTCAAACAGAATCCCTTTACTCAAAGCTGTCACCATTTGAATCATTATTATTATTATATTATTAATCTTTCTAAAGAGCATGTTCACTTATCAGAACATTGCAGTCCCCGTGCAGCTCTATTAGCTTCTTGCCGTAATATAATTAAAATCACACCAATCTTTGCAAATATGAAAATTGCTACCCTTTAATTAGAGTCCTTAAAGGCAAACTGCAGGGGGAAAAAAAGGCTCCAGACTCTGAAGCTAAAGCTGGCTGCTGCTGCTGTTGTTTAATGCAGGAGGTATTTTGGGGTGTGGGATGAATAAAACATGAGAGCACCTTGTTTATTTCCATCCTTCAACCGTAACTCGTTCTTTACATAATTGAATTCTAGTCCGTTCGAGGCAGTGCATCTAATTGAACCTCTACCCGTTAGCCAGGGAATGATTTGTTTCCATGCTGACTCCAAACCCTGATCCTTTGAGGGCTGCTTCTTACCGGAGAGAGGTCCTCTAGATCACAAAAAGGGTTGGGGTCAGTGTTTCAATCCTGTTTGTGGCAAGAAAGAGGACTGCCTTGCCTTGCCTTCTTGCTGGAGAATTTTAAGCTCCTCCTGCTTGTGCCTGTCTCTGTCCTCATGTATTTCAGTGTGAGAAGCTGCCCTCCTACCTGGCAGCCATTCAACCTAGTTGATTTACACACTAAACTGGATTGTTCCCCTTCCCTTCTCCAGGTCAAAGTCTACCTCCTTCCCCCTCTTCCTCTCCTTCTTTTTCCACACAATGTTATTTTGTTGCCTAATCTGTCATGTTGCACATTACATTGGAGAGTGCTTCCCCCCTGACAGGCTTTGTGCACTGATGTTCTTTATGCACGGCCATGCCCTCTCCATATGGACGCCATTGTGGCTTGCAATTAATGATCACATTCAGCTCCACTTCCGCTTTCTCACACTGAACAGCAGCACATTAACATTCTGCCCAAACATGTAGCCAGTGGAGCAGAAGGGTTACAGGTAGTGAGCATGGTCAAATGTAGGAAAAGGAATCAATCCTAAATATAGGAGATGTGAATAAACCATTATGTTAGGTTGTACGTATTAAGGTGCAGTTATATAGCTCTATGTCACTGTGGTTGTTCTTAGCTCAATTAACAGATGACGTTTAACCGAGAGAGCTAGGTCTGCATAGGTCCTGTTAGGCCAGTTCAGCAGCCTGACCTAAATGGATATATGATTCACTTAATGGACAAATTTCTGTTTGAAGACACAGAATACCAAACTCTGCTTCATAATTGCCTGCAGCCAAAAAACATTTTGAGTATCGATTAATAGCCTTCTTCTTTGTATTTTACCTCGATGTCATGCTGGTCATACTTTATACTGTGCATTTGGACATTCGTCTTTTGTCATGTTTTTAGTGGTTGGTAACAGACAAATCTCACAACTAGAAAGGGCCAAAGTTTTCGAAGAAGATTTGCAGTGACCTGTTGTTACCTGTCCTTACCCCAAGTGAAGGAGTTTAAATACCTTGGGGTCTTGTGAGGGGACAATGGAGCAGGAGATTGGTCAGAGAATTGGCGCAGCGGGGGTGGTATTACATTCAGTTTAACGCACCGTTGTGACAAAAAGAGAGCTGAGCCAGAAGGCACTGCTCTCGATCTACCGGTCAGTTTTCGTTCCTACCCTCACCTATGGTCATGAAGGCTGGGTCATGACCGAAAGAACGAGATCCAGGGTACAAGCGGCTGAAATGGGTTTCCTCAGGAGGGTGGCTGGCGTCTCCCTTAGAGATAGGGTGAGAAGCTCAGTCATCCGTGAGGAGCTCGGAGTAGAGCTGCTGCTCCTTCGCGTTGAAAGGAGCCAGTTGAGGTGGTTCAGATGCCCCCTGGGCGCCTCACTAGGGAGGTGTTCCAGGCACGTCCAGCTGGGAGGAGGCCTCGGGGAAGACCCAGGACTAGGTGGAGGGATTATATCTCCAACCTGGCCTGGGAACGCCTCGGGATCCCCCAGTCAGAGCTGGTTAATGTGGCTCGGGAAAGGGAAGTTTGGGGTCCCCTGCTGGAGCTGCTCCCCCCACGACCCGACACCAGATAAGCGGACGAAGATGGATGGATGGATGTTTTTACAGGATTACAGCAGCTACAGATGATGGATCTTTTTCAGAGCCCATAAGTTACAGGTGTCAGGGTGTAAAGACCATTTGAAAATATATGTTAAAAAGTGTATATTGGAAAATGTTACCAACCCTACCTTTAATTGTTTATTTACTGTTTATAAATGCTTAATAGGTGGGGTTAAAATACAGTGTTGCACTACATAAATGACATGAGTAATATTTGTGATGTACTGTCCTTGGTCATTAGGGTTGATGAATACTTCAGACAGATTCCCTTTACTTCTTCATACTGTACATTTGGACATTCGTCTTCTGTCATGTTTTTAGTGGTTGGTAACAGACAAATATCACAACTTTTTAAAGATTATTTTTTGGCCATTTATTTGTATAGGACAACTTAAGATGTGAAAGAGGGGGAATGCCATGTTGCAAAGGGGAGCAGGTCGGAGTCGAACCTGCAGCCGCTTCGTAAAGGAGAAAGCCTCTATATATGGGCATGCGCTCTCCCAGGTGAGCTACCCAGGCGCCCAGGCTAACGTTTTTGAAGATTTGCTTGCTGGTGGAGTGTTTTAAAGTTTAAATGGTGTGTTCATGTGAAAGTATGTAGAAGTAGCTGAAGGACAAAAAAGTCTGGGTAGGTACACTAACTAGAACATCAGTAACCCCTGCTGCAGTGAAATATACTATACTGTGAGTAAGATGAACTGCAGAGATTGGTTGTGTAGCTTACCTGAGCTACTCCAGTCAGCTGGACCCTAATACACTGACCAGGCCCTGTCGCTCCCAATTAGCCCCACTCAGCCTCTCACTGTTCCTAATTCAATCCTTCTGCTGAGCTCAGCCTGGAGTACACTACTCACGTCACTACTTACTGCTAACTTACTATCAGGAGTTTTGTACACTCTGCTAACATTTTGTCATTAATTGCCACCAGCAAACTGTTCATGTCATTCTCAAATTAACACAGCGTGTCTTGTAAATTGCTCCTCCTCCTCCCCCTCCTCCCTATCATAGCTCCCACTGACTTTGTTTCTCTTTGTCTTCAAGGTACATATGTAAGATTGGAATTTGGACCAACCACAAAAAAATAATATGTTGAAAATTCTGAGGGAGGTTTCAAATTTGATTTACAACCATATTTGAACTGATTGTTTTGTGGTTGGGTTCAATCATCCACATTCCAGTCTTATAATGGACCTTATGTAATGTAGAAGACTGAACATGTTTATGATTTTTGCCATTAGCCTGTCTTTAGAATAAGCTTTTGCTTTGTTTGCTGTACTAGAAAAGCGTCCTAACCTTTTTTGTGCTGTAAAGCAATCTCTGTAGTTGCTAATCCATTAGATTCCCAGCCTAATTCAGCCTAATGGTGCATCAATCAGTAATTCTAAAAAACTAAATGTACGGCAATTTTGTCATGACATACTTTGTTAGTTTAGTTTTTTTCCATAGTGGCATATGCTATAGAGCTGACTGGGAACCAGCTTGATTATTCATTGTCAGTAAATGACCAAATCATATCTCTGCTAATATCCTAAAACAGCACACTATGTAAAATGCAGAGAGCAACAGAAACTGTGCAAGCACCCTCCGCAGTGGTCTCTTTTAATAATGGTAATTCTGATCAATTTAACCCCTAAACATTCAGTTTCTCCTTATTTTTCATTAAGTACCTAAATGTTGTTAAAATCATCTTATTGCTTTGTTTCACAGTATCATATATATTGTATCAGTCAGTACATATATGGCAAGATGTTCTGTGGACTCTGGCTGCATAGCATGAGTTTGTAATGACTGATTATGATATACATGATTTTATGGTACTTTCAAACTTCAAAAGTCAGTTAAATAGCTTTTAAAGATGAAGGGAAAAGCAGAAACTGGAATGTTGCAAGTCGAAACCCTATCGTCTCCAAAATGCATCATTCAAAAGTCAGTGTTTCATTAACAAGTCCATACATACTATAACCTGTCCATGGCACAGTATATATATGTATACTGTATATGTACTGTATATATATACTGAACTTTTCCATATACCTCAATATTTTTGCTCATCCTGCACCTAGCCATACATCATTTTTTCTTATTGTTAAGCAGTTATATTGTACTGTACATATTTGTTTATTTATATTATCATTTCTTTTACATTTATTGTGTATTTCGTTTTAATATGTTTATTTATGCACCATCCACCAAGTCAAATTCCTTGTAAGTGTTACTTGGCAATATATCTGTTTCTGATTCTGATTTAAACTGTCAATAGGCAAAATATTGAACCTCTCTGCTCACTAATTGTAAGTCATTACAAATAAGACCATAAATGCATAAACAGTGAATTGCATGCTGGGCTTTTCAGGAAGACAGCACAAGGTCAGAGGTCCACAGCTTGCAGTGATAGTAGTGTGTCCATCAGCAGTCATATATCTCATAAAAGTGTCCTTGGACTAAAGCACTGGCTCACTTACTGTAATCTACTATCAGGAACATAGCCAGCCTAAAGCCTGAGATGTACATGTTGCACAGTTAATTTTTTTTACAACTTCCATGGGCTCAGATTTCAATTTCTCTTCCTTCTTATCCAGCCTGTGGAGGTGGTGTAGGGCTGTGATAAAGAATAATATAGGCCAGAAAACAAAGCGTAAGCTGATCTCTTGTTTTGGAAGAAGGATGTGACGAAGGTAGAGGTTACAGTCCCAAGTGGAATAAATGAGAGCGGCCTCCTCAGCAGCAGGACATATGGGGATCATGCATGTGTGTGTTCTCGTTGTGCAGTGACTGACAGCTGGTTTCATGTGAACAGGAGGAAACCAGAGACGAGGAGGTCAACAGACACTGCGCTCACTGGCTCAGGTTGATTGGTTCAATGTTTCCACTCACACATTACCATCCCTCGACAAAAAAAACACCCATCTGAAAAAGTAATTTAATCTACAGGGTTGGAGAAGAGAAAAATTGCTTACGCTTAGTTTTCATTTAATATAAGTGAAATACATTATAAATTACACAATATAGATGTCACGGCAGCCTATAGACTCCATAGATGGTTTGTTTACCTCTTTGTGCATAATACCAGGCTTACGGAAAATAATTGGTATTAGAAACTGAAACCTACACGGCTGTGATGATTATGAGGGATCTTTCAGGGATGCATTCACAAGGATTATGCAAATGTATTCTCACTCAGCAGCCAAGGATAAGGATACAGGATCCTGGGGAGGAAGTTACTTCAGCTGGGGCGAGAAGCCATGGGCAGCAGCAGTAAACAAACTAAGATGTGGCAGTTAGACACCCACAGATCACATGATTGCCTTTTTCCTACCTACAGCACTGTTAACTGCTCCTCAGATCTCTGCAGGGTAAATCCAGACAGCTAGCTAGACTATCTGTCCAATCTGAGTTTTTTCTTTGCGCGACTAAAACAACCTTTCCAAAACAAGTTCCTTCCCGAGGCTATTTTGCAGCAGCGCCGTGGCTCCGTCCGGCACTTAGCGCCACCCAAGACGATTGTTATTGGTCCTTCCTCCACAGCGCTGTGGAGGAAGGACTGGCAATGACATTCTAAAAGTTCTGAGCTAACAGGTAAACAGGCAGATTGTAACCAAGAGCATAGGCATATTCATGTATGCATTTTTGTAACCGTGCTTGAAGGTGCGTGCGCACACACACACACACACACACACACACACACACACACACACACACACACACACACACACACACACACACACTCACTCACTCACATCCACAGAAACAAATGGTATCTCATTATATTTCAGTTGTGCCCTGTAGCAGGGTGAGTATTTAGACAGTTGGGATGAAAGAGTTTGCAGTCAGTTACTGTGTTAGATTGCGAGCAAATTAGTTTGGACCCTGAGGGCTAAGTCAATGCCAGCCTCAGGGGCTCTCTCTTTCTCTCTCTCTCTCTCTCTGTGTGTGTGTGTGTGTGTGTGTGTGTGTGTGTGTGTGTGTGTGTGTGTGTGTGTGTGTGTGTGTGTGTGTGTGTGTGTGTGTGTGTGTGTGTGTGTGCCTGTGTGTGTCTGTGTGCGTGCGTGTGTGTGTGTGTGTGTGTGTGTGTGTGCGTTTGCACGCTGGGCGTGTGATGCATCAGTGCAGCAATGTTGGAGTAGTAGTGCTTGTAGTTGGTGCATGCTGCATGCTGCTTCTGCTTGCCACTCTCTGCTTTCAGCTACTGCCACCAGATAGCCCTTTGTTCTCAGGGGCGAAAAGAGGAGCCGAGTGTGTAAGCCTCCTCAGCCGGTACGTAGCCTCTCCACTGCCAAGATCTCGTACACGCCTCCCCGTGTCACACATGGTAACTGGTCCCTTGTGGTACCAGGCTAAGTTGTACGGGATCTCGGAGGAGCAGTGGGCCCCAGAGACGCGGGATGCAGGCCCATCGGTGAGTGGAAATGCCCTGATGCTCGTTAACCACTGTCCCAGTTATGGGTAAATAGCCCCAGCTATGGGTAAATAGTGAAGACCCCAACGGCGGCGCAGGCGGAAGGTGGTGGTGTGAGAACCACCACAACGGCTGGGAAGGTGGAAGAAGGCAACCCCACAGCCACGTGGGTTAACTCGGGAGGGTACAGTGGCTAGGGGAGCAAACCCCAAAGACAAACCTGCACCTGGGGACAGGCACAGGCGGAGTCCAACTGACCGGACCACCGGCAGCCCCCTGCAACTCCTGCCAGACGAAGGTCGTCTTGGGTTCCCTCATGCCACTGGAGGTCATCTGGTAGGAGTGAAGATGGTGGGAGTGAGGTCTGCACACCCCCCCCCCCAAAAAAAAAATAGGTGATATGGAATGGTGGTGGGCACAGGCCAAGGATGTGGCTGGGAGTGTCTAACCAAACCATGCACACAGGCGGCAATGGAGTGATGGTCGCTAGGACTGCGGGAAGGAGCAGCACGTCTTTTCAGCAGCTTCCATTGCGACATGAGCAGCCCCACACTGCTCATGCCTGTGATGGGGAAGAACCTGAAAAGGTGGTCCAAAACTTGTCTGCTCGCCAGACTCTGGACAGTAAGCCGCAACCGTTGGAGCATCCCCCCCTTGTAGTAAAAAAATCTAAGTGAAAAATAAGCTAAGAATTACTTCGTGGAACATTCGCACACTGCTGGACCTGGCCGAAACTCCTGACAGGCCCCACCGCAGGACAGCACTGGTGGCCCTGGAGCTTGCAAGACATAACATCAAAATAGCAGCTCTCAGCTCTCAGAGACAGACTACATGGGGGAGGACTCCCTGACAGGTTGGTGCTGGCTACACCTTCTTCTGGAAGGGAGTCCCTGAAGGCACTCGCCGTAACCATTGAGTTGGCTTTTCTGTGAAGTCCAAACTGCTGCAGTGCATTCCAGGATCCCCCATCGGCATCAATGAAAGACTGATGACATGGTGCATTCCCCTGGCAAAGGAATGCTTCGCCACTCTCATCAGTGCATACGCTCCAGCTCTTGATGCCGATCACAACATCAAAGAGGATTGTCACAGAGCTCTTGATAACATCCTACAGAAAACCCTGGTTATGGACAGGCTCATACTCATGCGAGATTTCAATGCTAGAGTGGGCACGGAGCACCTGGTATGAACTAAAGTCATTGGCCAGCATGGTGTGGGGAAAATGAACCACAACAGGCTCAGACTCCTCTCCCTCTGTGCAGAGCACCAGCTGGTCATAACTAACACCATATTCCAGATGAAGAACAGGCTTAAGACCACCTGGCAGCACCCCCACTCAAAACATTGCCATCTCCTTGACTACGTGATTGTCCATCAAAAAGGACAGACAAGATGTCCTCATCACCCGTGTTATGCGCGGAGCTGAGTACCAGACTGACCACCTCATAGTCAGATCCAAACTACTCATGAGCATTTACCCAATGGCGCGAGGACAGCTCCAAACAAGAAACTCAACTATACAGTGCTGAATAGCCTCACCACCAAAGACAACCTCCAGTGGCTCCTTGCTGAAAACCACAACAAGATCCCAGAGGAATCAACCGACTGGCCAGCTCTGCGCCAGGATATTCAGAGTGCAGCCTCAGAGGCGCTCGGCCAATCAAGGAAACATCACCAGGACTGGTTTGACTGTAACTCAGGTGAGATACAGTCTTCTATCTTCTACTTCTAAAAACCAAGCATGAGACCCACAAAGCTCTCCTGTCCTGTCCTGGATCTCCCACCCTTAAATCCATCTTCACTGCTGCAAGAACAGAAACCCAGCAAGCAAACAGAAAGGAAACAGAGCAGTCTGCGCAGGATATTTCTCCTCTCCATCGCAGGGAAAGTCCTGGCCAAGATCATGCTCAGCAGATTGGTTGAGCACATCTTGGAAGCTGTGAACGCAGTGTGGCTTCTGGGAGACCAGATCCATGACAGACATGGTTTTTGTTTTGAGGCAGCTGCTGGAGAACAACCGAGAACATCACAAAGACCTTTATGTAGCCTTCATCGACCTCAGCAAAGCTTTTGACACCATCAACCGTGAGCTGCTCTGGTGTGCGTGCGTGCGTGCGTGCGTGCGTGCGTGCGTGCGTGCGTGCGTGCGTGCGTGCAGGTCCAGCTCCCACTCCTGCTCCCGCTCTTAGTTCATGTTTGTTTTGTTTGTGTTGACTTCCTGTTTTATTTTTGAAATACTCACCGTCTGTTTCCGTTACAGATTATTACCATCCCTTCCCTAATGTGTGCCACCTGTGTGTAATTGTCTCCACCCACCTCAGTGTATATATATATATATATATATATATATATATATATATATATATATATATATACTTAACTTGTGTCCCTTGTCAGTTGCCAGATTGTTGTAGTACCTCGTGTCTCACTCTCCAGCGTTATTCCTAGTGTCTCTTCCCTTTGTTTTTGTATGAACTCTTGTCTGCCTTTGACCACGTTTTTACCTGCCGTTTTTGTACCTTCGCCTGCATTGTACCTTTGTACAATAAACTCCATTACCTTTAACATCTGCTTTGAGTCATGCTTTTGGGTCCTTGTAACAGTGTGGGTGGGTGTGTGTGTCTCATACAGAGCAATGCATGTAAAGAGAGTGTGTCTGAGTTTCCTGGAGGTGGAGGACATACCACTGTGTATCTCTGCCAGTAAATAAATGGGCTATGTTTACCCCTTGTTGATGAATTCATCTGAGGGTAAAGTTCACCAATATGTCAGCTGTGTGTATCACGTTTGTCTGCCTGTGCTCCTCCTCCTTTGCTCTTCCTCTTTAGTCTTACATTAAATTTAATACACTCAGTTCCTCTCTCATCTTCCTCCTCTTCCTCTCGCTCTATTTGCTGTGGCAGCTGTTGCTCTTTTTAATTTTAGTAGGCCTGTTGGCTGCCTGGTGATTAATTGGAAAGTGGGGCTGAGGTTGTAAATAGATGTTCTATTCTTATGGTTGTTTTCCTCGGTTAGGAGACCACCAAGCTGATTAGAATACTCACTGAATATGAAACACAGCAGGTGCTAGAAAGCCCGGAGTTAACACGAGTAGCACACAAATACAGTTGTCCGTGTTTCCTCTGTGTGTGTGTGTGTGTGTGTGTGTGTGTGTGTGTGTGTGTGTGTGTGTGTGTGTGTTTTTCAAATGACAGACTGGAAGCATGTGACTGTAAGTTGAATACACAGAGATGTGAGCAATGCACAAGGATGTATTTTTGCCTGTGCCATGCTGTTACCACATATGCAGTCACCAGAAGGCCCAAGATGTTGCCAAGGGGCCAGGCTTCTCTCCTCAGAGTGAAGCCTCCTATGGCGCCATTTTGATGCTAATAAGCCATCACCCCCCGTTAGCATCCCATTCACTGCCATTCATTTTGGCGTCACTTTGACAGCCAATAACTTTACATCTGAAGCGTTTAAAGACTTCATTTGTCCCTCGTTTATTTCTAAAGAAACACGACAATGTATAAAAGGCTCCATTACCTTGTATCTCACGTTATGGCTCCGTAGCAGACGTTTTTATAAAAATAGGCTAACGATTGTGTCATAACCACGTGACTTACTGTCGCATAGTACAGGAATTACCGTATAGTACAGGAGAAGCTCGCAAGCAGTTTCAACGTACATTAGCTGTTTAGTTTAATTACTAATGTTAACTAGAATTTAAGTTAGCAATAATTAGCCTGTGTCTATATTATCTCCTTACATATACCTACGCTCTCCGTCTCTGCAAGATTGGGAATGATTGAGATTTCTCTTGGCACAGCTACCAGAAGACTTACAACTTGCAGACACGTTGGTCACGTCACATCTACGGAGGGAAGCTCAGTTTGCAGCTGCGCAGTAACGCTCAACCATCACCGGAAAAGTGCTGGTAATAGACTTCACTTGTCTCCATCAAAAACAGCGGAGTGACTGGGTCCATATTATATATAGGTCTATGGATGTTGCTCCTCAGCCATGGTCTTAAATGTTCACTACAATTTCATCATCCCATTTCAAAAACGGTAGGTCACAACAACATAACCCACAGCAGTTGTAGTCCTGCTGTCCAACAGCAGGCAGCCATGTGTCCCAAGAACAACAGTGGCTCGTGAGGGACATTTTCAGCCACCACTGTGAGGGTTGTGTGACTGACCGTAGCAGCCAAAAGCATTGGTTGCCTAATATTTGGTAGAATTACCCGCTAGGCTACAATTCTAGCTAGCTAGCTGAATGCCATTTAAGTCTATATTAAATAAATAAATAAGCCTATGCAATATATATACTATATGTATAAAGGTATCATAATACTATATACTATATGTATAAAGGTAATATAGTTCAATAAATAAAATAGGGGGGTTCTATTTATAAAACTATTTGTAATAATTAAAAACAATTAACTATATTTTTTGGAGAATTTTCAGCATGATGTTAGCAGAAGGGACATCAGATATGTAGGTATTATGGGAATGTGGCATCTCAGTTGATAGTGAGTATTTTACACTAAGTTGTCACGCCTCCTCTGTACTGCTTTTGTAGACACAACACACAGCATCTCCTCTCTGGAGGATCCTCACATTGGAGTCCATAGGAACTCTAAATATAGTCTGAAGTGGGGAAGTGGGGAAGAGGTGTATTCACTCACCTATTAATAGGTCCGACGAGGTCCATCGCCTCTCTAACGTCACCTCCCTTGTCAGTAAGTCTGTGCCTTGGAAACAGCACCCATGACACCAGTAACCCATCATATGATGAGGGGAAATAGCTAGCAATCCGGCTTCCCCATCACCTGACCCACTGGAAAAAATAACCAGGACTTACGTGGGGCGAAGTCGACATCAGCCTGGGAAGGAGATGTTCTAGCACAAGTTAGGATTAAAGCTATGGGGGGTAATGGTAAAAAGTACAAGGGGGCATTAAATGTACAAAACACATTTGTGCAATGGCAACAAGCTCAGTGTCTCTGAGGCCATATTTTCATTGGAAAAAATGCCCTGCGTATGTCCAGTGATTTACTGCTAAAATTATGCTTACCAGAAGTTTGAGAAGACAGTGGTCTACTGGTCAAAGAGTGAAACAAGTTTTATGTTGAGATTTGTTGATTTTAACTTCCTCTTCTTTTTCCTGGACACATGCTTTTTATTTTCAACCTGTCCAAAAGTTAGGCAGTGGTGGCACTTTAGCAAAACCCTCAGTTGTGGTTATTGCTGGAATGGAAGTTCCTGTGAAATCTTAGATTTGCCTTTTCATTTCTGGAGTGCCAGTGAATTTTATTATTATTTGTTATTGACGTTTAAAAGATACTAGTCATAACAGTATGCAGCAAGGGATCTGTGAAAGTGGGGTTTAAGAAATGCAATGATTCTTCAAGTAGTAATTTTAATAGGCCTTTTTCACAGCAGACATTTTGCCTAAGACAATTATTAATAATAACAACCATAGCTCTGTTCTATTCAAGTATCCCGGTAGTATGACATTGAGCCAAGATGCACAATACCAGGATCTTAAAATCCTCCAAAATGTCGAACTATTCCTTTAAGTATAGAAGCTATAGAAGAGTAAACACCCTACTGAGCTTGTGCTATAAACATATACTGTAACAGCTACAACATGGCAATGTTGGTATACAGAAATAATAAAGAATATCTCAAAATATAAGCTATAATATGTTATTGATGTTTTGTTGATATGCATAGCAACTTCATACAAACACACACATACACGCAAAGAAACACACCTGCTGAGCTACAGGCCACAAATATGCATGTCCGTGTGTGGCATGCAAGAGTATGACGCTACTAATGCATGGCACAGACTCAGGAGTGGGCGTTAATGACAAGAACATAACTGCAGTTGGTCTGCACAGCAACAGGACAGAAACGTGAATGTGTGAAAACCTAAATATAAATGTCCTCTAAAGCTTATATTAACCCATATCCACAGGCAAAACATATTTTTTTCACTTTTGAGGTTTTAGGCTATTTTGCTTCCACAACATGTCTTTTTTCAGACTAGTGGAAAATAAACATCCAATATATTATACAGTTAAGTGTTTATTTTATTTTGCTCCACTTTGCGCCTGTAGATTTCTCCTAAATTCACCAAAGTAAGCATTAGATAATGCCAATGCAATGCAATTTCAGAAAACTTAAAAAATGATTGTATTAATGGCAGGGCAGTTTTCTCAAAATCAGTTTTTCTCATACTCACTTGCACTTCCATACACCACACTTTGCAGTTTCATTCCTATCTATATTCTGAAGGATTTTACTCTATATCATTCATAGCCTGATTTATGTAACATGTTATACCTAAAGACATGGTGAAAATTGAATTTATTTATGGCTGGTGACAGTAATTTCTGATTTATTTAGTGATTCAAAAAAGATATCTGAAAGTCCCTTTGTAACTCTGACTCTATTATTTACAGTTAACTTAATGTTGACCTTTTGTTAACTTGTGTGATGAAAACTTCCTTGACCTCTGTCTCGAAAACAAAGGAGCTTATCATCGATTTTCGAAAAACATAACAATGATCCTAAAGCTAGCTCTATTCATGGTAAGGATATTGAGATTGTTGACACTTACAAATGTTTAGGAACAGTATTTGACTCCAAGTTAAGATGTGGTGCAAACACAGATTCTATTGTTAAGCAGAGTCAGCAGAGAATCTTCTTATTGAGGAAGTTAAAATTGTTCAAGGTGTGCAACAAATTCTCATGCATGTTTTATCAGTCATTTCTTGAAAGTCTTCTAACCTTTTCATTAAGCTGCTGGTTTGATGGTTCTGCTATCAGACTTTTAAATCTAGACAATAGTCTCTGGAACGAGCATCCTGTTTGGTTTTCCTGAGGTGTGAGCTGCTTGTGTTCATCTTGTTTGGGAACCTGATTTATGTATCTGTCATTTCTCGCCTCAAACAGGGCTGTGTACACTCGCTGCCCTTCCCTTGTATTTTGTTTCTGACAATCTGCTGTCTGTTATGTGTGTGTTTATGTGTAAATGTTGGGTCTGAAGACAGAGAAACAGAATTGCCGTTTTGGGATAAATAAAAGTGTTTGAATTGAATTGAATTAAGTAAGTAAGTGTAAATAAATAACTAGGAAAGTGTTATGGGATATCTATTAGTTAAAATATTTTCCCTATTCACCTGTAATGTCTCCCCTTACATTGGCCCCTAGAGAGTCTTCTATAGGTGTTGTCGGTTGTATCAGCAAATGTAGCACCATTCAACAGTTTTGCAGGGAGTATCTTAATGCTCAAATGTCCCATAAAAACACAAATTCAGTCCCATTTTAATGAAGCTTTCTTTATAAGGAAACCCCTCTAATCTCAGATGTGGACATGTTGAAATAAAAGTGAATTTCCCAGAACAGCAATTTAGCTTTTCTCTCTAACAAGGAGAAGAAGTAGATTTCTTCAGTTCTGTGTTGTGTAAGGACAAGAAAGTGGAGGACTGTTCACCCCATGCCCCAGCCACCATACTCTAATATCCAATATGACATCCTGACCTCCACCCGCCTCTTCATTCTACCCTTTTGTTGGCTTTATCTCCACATGCAGCAACTGTAAAGGTCATTCATCCTGAGTGCTCTCTCTCACACTAGCAGAGAACACTTAGACATACATGACACACCACCAAACAAACAAATGACACACAGGCCTGAGACTGCCATGTAATTGGGATTTCACGTAGGGTATGATTAATCCACTCCTGTGCTTGAGAAACAATTACTCGGTTATAATTAACGGTTTGTGCTGCACATGAGCAAATATCTGCTGCTTGAAGTTCAACTTGATTTTAATTTTTGACCTATGTGTGGGGTTGTCTGAGTTGTGTTTTTATTAAAAGCTAATGTGATTCCTAGCATGGACAAGAGTTGCTCAAGCATAGTGAAAACAGTGACATCTGTAAAATACCCAAAAGCCTGTGCTTCTGATCATCCCCTACTAATCTCCAGTCATGTCACACATATTTCTGTCACTTCTGTGCTTACATCCATGCACACAAGTGACATATTTCTTGGGTGTTTTTCTTTTTTAACACAGACACAGATTCATAGTATTAATGGTGAGCTTAGCTACATCTACCGGTCAATTCAATTCAATTCAATTCAGTTCAATTCAATTCAATTCAATTCAATTCAATTCAATTCAATTCAATGTTATTTATAGTATCAAATCATAACAAGAGTTATCACAAGACACTTTACAGATAGAGTAGGTCTAGACCACTCTATAATTTACAACCCATAGCAGTACGTAGCAGGGCGTAGCAGGATGTTGCAGGGCGTAGCAGGATGTAGCAGGGCGTAGCAGGATGTTGCAGGGCGTAGCAGGATGTAGCAGGGCGTAGCAGGATGTAGCAGGGCGTCACTGAAATGGATTGACACCAAACCTTTCTCTGTGTCTCTGGGAAGTGGTAGTCCACTTCCAGACCTCTAAATTGCTTCCCACATCTTTTTTAAAAGCGATTTATGAAAATGAAATGGCAATTTATCATGAGCTAAACCCTGATTGTCCAAGCAACCGAAAATACGGCATGCTTGCCAGGCTGGATTTCCCTAATGTTGAAGTGGCATGCATGGGGCTGTAGTAAGAGAGGTAAAGAGTTTGGAGGGTGGTGCCTTTCTGTAACCTCTCCAAAAGTGTAAGGAATGGATTAAACAGTGTGTTTATCTGCTCTTATCTAAGCAAGCATTAGCATGCCTGGGTAACTAGTTTCAGTAGTAACCGACTGTTGGTCTCCAAGGCCAATGAGCACATCATTATTTAACTACATTAGTTTGTATGGTTACGGGATGGTTTAAAATAAAAGCCCGTTAATGATTAGCATATCTACCATGTAGGATCATGGATGCTATCAGAGACTAAGAAACGCTTGAAATTTCATGCTTTTTGGTCTAAACAGCATACCCAAATTAAAAGTGGTACAGCTCCAATATACTTTGACACTCTGGGATGTGCCTGATATCATTGGAAAGGAAACACTCTCAAGTTTTTGTTACAAGTGTCAGGGTGATTCTAGGCCTCACTGACACAGAGCTACAGAGTCATACATCTGTAATATGATTAAAATACACTGCTGTGAACACATATTCCAGGTAACAGACAATCCAGGACATTAGCCACATGTGTCTGCTTACTACAGAAAAAATCCAGAAGCCATCCATAAATTGATTTTATATGATTTTTTTCTACAAATATGGCTGTGCGTTTTTCTTGAAAGGTGCAATGAAAAAAGCCAAAAAAGTGCAAAATTCAAAACTTTTCATATACAAAAACACACCCACATCAATCACACACATACTTTAAATAACTATATACATAAATATAGAGAAATAAGTCATTATAAATTGGTCAGGGAGGGCTTTGCATTGTAACAGTCACTGTTTGTGCTGAAACACAGAGCCAGCCATCACAGGGTTAAAATTTCAATGGGTTGTTATGTATCAATCGAATCGTCTCCTTATTGTCTACAAGGCTAGGGGCGTTTCATAGCATGGAATTTTAACTGGCTAAAGCAAATGTCGATCAAGCCCCACGTGGCCCAGTTCACTTCCGAGCCGTGATTCGGCTTTAAACCTGTCTATCTCCGGCTCCCGGAGACGTATTGACTTATGAGAGGTCTCGTTTGATTCCTAAGGCTTCAGAGAATAACATGATTGCGATCATTGGCCGTTAGACGGCCGGAGGGAGGGACCGACATCCGTTGGAAGAGCGCAGCAGTGGTATCGCGCATCGCTGTTTTTGTAACTCGGGGCTTGTAAACTTTAAGATTTTGAGGTGAATAACTCGTTTTGGATTAAGCTGCATAGGTATTTCATTTCCTTGGACTCTTGTGGATTTATGAAAACAAGGTTTTTGGGATTATATCACCTCTGTGGATAAAGGGACACTCAAAAAGGTATGAATGCACACACACCAGCTGCGCAGTGTAATTCTGAATTCATTTATTTTCTTTAACATTAGCAGCTCTGTCCTGCTCTTTGTTGAATCCACAGCCAATATGACCCAGAATAGTGTTATGTTTGTCAAACACATTTGTTGGTCTTCATTCTAAAAGCCCTTTCTCTTTTCACATTAAAAATAAAAAAAACATAATTTTGAAAACTAGTATAGTCATACTTTTCCCTGTGATACAAGAACAGTGCTGTTTCTTTAATTCTGTCTTCTACATGGATCAAATGGTGAAGATACTGTAAGTATTCATTAAGTACATATTTAAAATCTCTTTTCCAAGGATTTCATTGTAAAACAGGTCAGCTGGGAACATTAAAAAATAAACCTGAGATGGATTTTACAACCTACTCATGGAGTTATTGATAGCTGAATTATGCGGGGTACACACTACACAAGAATCAAACATTTTTTGGGCCAGATTCCCCCCTCACGACAATCATCAGCAAAGCCCCATTTTTTTGATGATTCTTAAGATTATATTGCCAGATTTTCATGTTTTGTGAGGTATGTTTGAGCTAGGTAATTATTTTACATGCCCTGATCATCTCGAAAGTCCATCCAGGCCTCACCAATTTGCATATCTGGTATCCTGTTGTATGTGGGGAACACCGAGGACACAGTCTAGTGTGTACCCAGTGCTAACGGAGCATTTGTTAGCTCCATGGTTAGCTCACATTTAGCATTGCCAGACCTTACTCTACAGCACTGCGGAGGAAGGTCTGGCTAGTCCACACAGCATTCCGGGATAGGAGAAAAACTTCTTTAAACCAATCACAATCGTCTGAATGCGATCTCAGAAGCCCACTTCTGGATTGACTCGTTCTTCCATCCTCTTAAAATAATCTACAGTCTAATAGTCTGGCTATCATTACTGTAAACTAGTTTGGACCCAGCTTCTTATGTGCTTATCCATCCCACTTAGGATTGACCCATCTCCTAGAACAAATCATTTGGGACTGAATGGAACCTGGGTCCTTGCAATCAGACATAGGCTATCATGTATCCCCATCCAAAATTCCCGAACCTTATCACAGGACCATAGGACATGAAGAAATTAGCCTTCTGTTTTACATCTGGAGGGAGTCCAATAGAAGCGATGGATAATGTTGAGCTGAATGTGGTGCACCCTCACATTGTGTGACATAGTTTTATTATCGTTTACAAATTCTGTCCCACTCCTTTATTATCCAGTGTAATATACAGTTCCCTCTTCCATGTCTTCTTGAGGGCTGAACAGGCTCCATCCCCCAGGTTCTTCATATAGTAATACCCAGAAGCCTCATGACCTTTTCCATATTTCAACAATACCTTATCTAAACATTCTGGTGCCTTCGGGACTGAAGAACTGGATCCAAAAAACCCCAATGTCAATTAGTTAGTTAACATTACAAAAATAACTACTGGCTACATTATGTTAATGTATCAGTCACCTTTTATTCTTATTCTTTATTTATAAAGGACAACACACATTAATCAACATTTCTGTAAATGTGCCAGTGTTAGCCAGCCTACTAATTTTCAACAGTAGTCCTTTGGCCAGATGATTTTAGACCAGAGCAGCAGGAAGCAGCAAGACATTTAGTCGGCTAAACTTAACTGCACCGGCCAGTAAAATGACCATGACCTCACAGTGCCCTTTAGCTGCTCACAGTAACCTTTCCTTGGCTACATTTAACTGTAAAGACCATGCAGAAGTAATGTTAATTTCTCAGAGAGAGGGCTTTTTCCATTGTTTACCAATAATGTTCTTCAACATGGTCACTCTACTCACTGGCTGTAGTCTACAGTTCTTGATGTAAACATTAATCTGGTGCATCATCCTTCAAAGCACAATGTACTGCAATACCCAGCCCTACCTGTGAAAATCACATATCTCTAAAAAGTCAACAGCCCTGTTTTCAGCTTTGTGACAATGTACTTTCCAGCTGATCCAAGAGGGTTTCTAAATAGTTTATTTAGCTTAAAGAGTAGGAGAAATTCCTCAAACCATGAAGGAACATCTGTTGTCTATCACTGGACAGGAAAGTGATCAAAAATCACAATTTGAAAAGGAACTGGTAACTAAAGGTATCAGATAAATGTAGTGCGGTATAAAGTACAATTTGTTTGTGGTGGAGTAGACGTTTAAAGTTGATTAAAGGTAAAATACTTGAGTACAAGTTACTCAAATTTGTACTTAAGTAACATAATTGAGTAAATGTACTTAGTCCACAGTATATGTTGAAATAATTTCCTGGCATTAGCCCTGACACTCCTTTCTTACTGTAATCTTCAGCCACACAGCTGTTATAATGCCTACCCCTAAAACACATAAATGCTTGAAACTATCTCTGCTGAACAGTGAAGATATTCTGTGTGCTTGCCAGCCAATAAATTAATTTGAATTTGATCGCTGGGTCATTTAGCAGAATGGGATTCTTGCTTAGCTGGGAGACAATTAGAGCCAATCAGCTATGACACAGTCTTTGCATAAATCTTATTTTGGGGCTGTGCTGCATTGAGTCCCATGGCTCATTCTAGTTTTTACCTCAAACAAGACAACCCCCCACCCACTTTCCCTAAAAGGAACTGAGTATTGATTTTACTGTGTGATAAATAATTATAGCTTACATTAACAGAGGCTGCAAAACAAAGCAGTCTTTCTACAAGTCATTTCACCCTAAGGAGTGTGTGTGTGTGTGTGTGTGTGTGTGTGTGTGTGTGTGTGTGTGTGTGTGTGTGTGTGTGTGTGTGTGTGTGTGTGTGTGTGTGTGTGTGTGTGTGTGTGTGTACTGTATTTGCTGTCTTTCTCCAAGGTGTGGAAAAGCAACAATCCCTGATCAGAGGACCTCAGAGACCTACTAGTGATGTCAGGCCTCAGTAGCTCGCCAATGTAGGCAGGTACATGATTCTGCAGAGCTCTAGAAGTGAACGCAAAACTTTTCAATTTGATTCTAAATTTAATTGGAGGCTAGTGTGAACAAAATCAAGATCATTGTCACATGAAAGCTTTTAGATAACCTGCAGTAGCATTCTGGACCACCTAAAGTGTAAGCAATGCAGGGATGTCTTGCTAAGGCAGGTGTAGACACTGGATAGAGTAAGAATTGTCTATCTGTTTTCTAAACAGTTATCAGGACATAAACTGTAGGGCTTTTGCATGGCAGAGCATTAGCACTATGCTAATTTAGCTAACTTTAGCTATCAACAATAACGGCCTGTGGTTAGCAAAGACTAGGATTGCCACTATTTGTTATAAATATACCTGTGTTTAGGGATATTTGATACCACAATCAACGTATGTCATTCAGTTGTACTAGCAGGGTTACAATAGTGCACAGAAGCCCCATGGTTACCACGCATTGAGCACTTGAGCCGTTAAGCACTTGTCTGTCACATGAGGAGCGCAGTGATCAATACAGATCCAAGCGAGTATGCAGGCTAAGTGTCACTTACCATCTAAAAAGTAGGAAATTATCTGCCGTCCAATTTTGAATAGCGTTCAGACAGTTATGTAAAATAGAAAAGTTTGTGGAATTTTGATGCTAAATTTAGAATTTAAAGTGCCCATATTATGAAAAAATCACTTTTTCTGGGATTTGGGGTGTTATTTTGTGTCTTTGGTGCTTCCACACGCATACAAACTTTGAAAAAAAATATATCCATGCTGTTTTGAGTGAGATACGGGTTTCTGAATGTGTCCTGCCTTCAGTCTCTGGGTGAGCTGTTCAAAATATGCACCACTTGTTACGTAACTAGCCGAAACGATGGGCTAAACACAACCGTTAGCATGCTAGTGCTAGAACTTGTGTGTGAACGCACACACAAGTTCACCATAATCTACAAAAGAAGTACTTACATGTGCGCCCTCGTTTAGAAGAAGTCTCAAGGCTAATCCTGCCTTGTAACTGAGCAAAGTTGGAGAAACAACCTTTCTTTTACTGTCTATGGAGCTAACTGACATGAACTACGATCTGAGCTACTGCGCATGTGCGAGTGGAATCAAAGAGTACAGAAGGAAAGATGATTCACTCTGTCAGCTAAAACAGAAACCTGAACACAAGGTGAAAAGAGGAGCTGCAGCAGTGAGAGAGAGCTGTGCTGTACAACAAAAATATGTCGTTTTTTGAAAATTAAACCATGTAAACCTATTCTGGTACAACGTTAAAATACAATTATGAACCTGAAAATGAGCATAATATGATATAATGTATAATTAAATGTAATCTGCATAGAAAATGTTTCCGATAAGAGAGCATATTATCATCAGCTATTGAAAAACTAAGATGCACAACATATATGCACAAGACTGAGAGTCTGCAGCAATGTTAGGCTGTACTGCTGGCACAGTGTTTTTTAAGCTAAAAGCTAAAGTGATGCTAACAGTCTCACAATGATAATGCTAATGTTACGCAGACATGGTGTTTGCCATCTTCACCATTTTAGTTTAGTGTCTTAGCAGAGCCGTCGCAGGGGGGGTGCGAGGCCCTGTGCCAACTTAACGTGCGTGGCCCTGCTCATAGACATAGCTACACCGTGATGCATGCGCAAGAATCACTGTCAATAACTGCCGTTATTCGGACAGCTATATAGTCATATTCTGTGTGTGTGTGTGTGTTGGGTGTGTGTGCACGCGCACGTTCTCGTGTGCCTTGCTGTGTGTGCATGTGTTAAATGTGGACATACGACCTCTGCCCATGTTGCTGAAATACGTGCCAAAATAGATAGGATGAAAGGCATTGCTCAGAGATATTTGTACAGTTGTTGGCATTAAGAAATATAATGGACTATTTAGCAGTCAGAATAGCTGCATGTCACTTTATAATCTTTCTAAAGCTTTATATAGCGTCCGACCATGCTGGATAAAAAGTCACTTTCCTTGCCTTCTTGCCCGCAAACTCAGCAATAAAGTCTTTGTAGTCCAGTGTTTGCGAAATCGGTCGCGCTCTCATGTACCTGACATCATTTCTACCGTCTACTTTTTCTTTGCTCGCACTCTCACAAGGCGCGCTAATGTAACCATGGTAACGGCGTGGATGTTTTGACAAACCGGCATTTCAGTTTAGAGGACACTGAGTCAAGAACATCACAAAGAAATATAGAATGTAAAGAATTAAAAGTAAGAGAACAAAACTGCATGATTACAAACCAGGCACGCGCGAGGCACGCGCGAGGCCCCCAGAGGTGCGATGCCCCCAGAGGCGCGATGCCCCCAGAGGCGCGATGCCCCCAGAGGCGCGATGCCCTGTGCGGTAGCAGTTGTCACAACCCATTTCGACGGTTCTAATATTTCCTAATTAGCACTAAAGACAAGATGATCCTCACTTTCCGCTCTCTGTGTGTTGCTGTTCTCAAACTCCGTTTGCTTCAGGAAACAACAACAAACTTTCAGCTACATGCTGAAAATGGCAAGTTTTAAAGAAAATTTGGATTGTGCAACAAGGCAGGCCTGCTTGGTTCTTTCGGGTAATGATTGTAAAAATTTACAAGGAATATGTTTACGGCATTTACTATCTAACTGGTATGTTTTGGAACCTATAAGAGAGGATTTCTATGAACAAAATACACGACAAATTAAAATAAATAATTTAAAAATAGGAGCAAATTATGTGTAACCATGTATCCAGCTAATTTAAATAGCTCAGGTTACTATATTGTGTAAATAGTTAACTTCAGTTAATATTGGCGTTTTCTTTTGTGTGGTGCAAATGTTCCACCAAAACAAGTTTGCAGAGCCATCATCGCTGCGTCCGAAGCTTTTTTTTGTGTGTGTGTGTGTGTGTGTGTGTGTGTGTGTGTGTGTGTGTGTGTGTGTGTGTGTGTGTGTGTGTGTGTGTGTGTGTGTGTGTGTGTGTGTGTGTGAAAACGGAACTCCTCCAAGTCTGCAACGGTGCTGAGATTGGAACTGTACAATCCCAAGTGGAGCAAAAATACATAATTTGGTCCCTTGACCAACAGTCAGGCCATCCATGTGTTCCGTTAGTGTTGACGTTGGTGTCACTGACTAAGGTAACGTTAAGGTTGGTAGCTGTAAGTCACATAGTGCCCTCTGGGTAGTGTAATTTATGTAACGTTAGGGTCATTACCAATCTCTCTGACACTGATGCTTTCTCTGTCAGTGGTAGAGTACCGGCTACATGCGAGAAGTAGCAGTATACGCAAGAAAAAGTGCAGGTACGCTTAAGAGTAAAATGTAAAAGTGCCGGTCCTGCGTACTGGTGAGTACCGGCCCACTTTGAGCACTGGTCTGGGCTATACAAAGAAATTCTTAGCTTTGTCTGGAGCACTGAGGGCCTGTCCCTTAGCACAGGAAGGAGCTGGCTCAGGAGGAATATTGGGATTCAGCACCAGTCCTCTTCCTCTGTTTTCTATTCTGTCAGTGCAAAGCAGGGAGAGCAGGAGAGATAGACTGTTCTCTGTATCAGCACTCCAGAGGCTGCATGGCAGGCAGACACAAGTTGCCAACAGTTTCTCCATCGCATGGAAAGCTTCTCTTCTGTATGTGCACATTCAAAACCTGATATTTCAGAATTTAAATTAGCTTTGGTGTACTTTTAGTGAAAGTGCATGCTGGTGCAATATTTCAAAGTGACACCTATAGCATTATAGCACAGGGAGAGTCAAACTCCCTTATGACAAATATATGTTTCAATGCGCCACAGCTAACCTTGGCTAGTCAGTGGAGCTGTTTGTTTTAGGCTATCTTCTGCGTGTGTGTGTGTGTGTTAGGAGGAGGTACATCAGCCCTCCAATTGAGCAGCAATCTGCCCTTGGGTTACTGCAGTATTTCTCTCTCACTCTCTGTGGCCCTTTATTACTCTCTCTCTCACAATCTTCCGGGTAAATGTATCAGAGGTAAACAAGCAGACGTGCTTACTAGCATATGCACGCGCCACTGCAGTCACACACACACCCTCTCAGGACAGATGTGCAGGCTTGAATGACCCATTGCTTCTGAGCGTTTGCTAAAAAAGCAGCTCTCCCTGCTCTGAGTTGATGGAATTGCATAATGAGTGTGATGTCAGCATTGTTCTTCCCATGGTAACAAGTGACGCTGACGGGCAACGGAGGCGAGGAGCGGCGGGCTGATTGAGGGAGATGTAGACGAGAGGAAAAGCAGAGAGGGGCAAGAACATAAAGGAGAGAAAGCTGCAGTAAGTGAGATTTTTTACGTCACAAAACAGCTTAAATCACAAAGTGACACTGCAATAGAGAGGAGCATCCCATTAACACCAACTGGGATGCTGTACATTCTGTTTTCCCAAATTACATTCTGCTGTTGGGTATGGACACTTCTCCTCCCCCATGAAATGATCACTCAGAACTAAGAACAAAATATCATACAACAGCATTCTATTTGTGAAAGCGTTAAATATTTGACCTCTCTCATCCCCCTGGTATCTGTTGGTATAAAGTGTCACCGGCCAAGCATAAAGCTTGTAGTGTGCAGTTCACTGCAGTGATGGAAGAAGTATTTACCACAATGTAGAAATTCTTAGTTACTAGTCAAATTTCTGCATTCAAAATGTTACTTACTGTAAATGATCAAGAGTGAAAGAATTCAGCAGAGGCACTGCATTTTTGGATTAATATCATTGATACATAAACGTGTAAGCACTATTCTAAGACCCACACAAATAACTGTGTGACAATTACTTTGAAGTAGATTAACTGCACATTTGTTTGGTAATATGCACCACTAACACACAATCTGAACTAAACTAATCACTTTTTGCATTTCCATAAAAACTGGGGACTCAAAAGAAACAGTTTGCAAAAGGAACGGTCAAAATTGAAGCATCACAGACCAAGATATCCTAATTTTGAAACCTTAGTATGGGTCAAGCTCCTCAAGCACAGCGTTCTACATTTCTCACAATGCAACCAACAACATAATTTACCTCCTTGACCCTCCTTCCCTGGTTATGACTTTCAAACTCCATATCCCTACTAACTTGGGGAAAGGAGAGGATGAGGGGTCTGATTAGGGCCTCCAGCTAATTTTTGTCCCAGTGTCCCCTAGCGGATTAATCTGGCCCTGTAAAATCTGAATCTGCAAAGTTACTAATAATTATCTGTCATGACTATAGTGCAGAAAAAAGCAAAATATGTCCCCTTGAAATGCAGTGGAGTACAAGTAGAAAGTAGAATGCAGCAAACTTACTCAAGCACTGAAGTGCTGATGTCACGTTGCAGGATTTAAAGCTTGCTGCTATTTGAAGCCTCCTGCATAGAACGTCACCTGCAGTAGTTCAGCTTTACATCAAGACAAGAGTGAAAAGGTGGAGGTTTTTATGACAGTGAACATGGTGGGCTGTACCACTTTCACAGCTGAATGATAGTGTTGATTTTCTGCTTTGCCAGATAAATTTGCGTTCATGGTGCTTTAGTATCAAATGTTAGCTGAGCTCATCTTGAATCATTAATCACAAATGGTTGCTCACTTGCTTGGCTCTTCACTGCCACAACACAGTTGTTCATAAACACATGTTCCCCTGGCCTGGTTCTCATCCCCCCCACCCACACTCTGTTACTAGGGAACACTAGTCTGTGTCTACTTGTAAGTGGTTGCTTTAGACATGCTTTAACATTGGTAAATGGTGTGTTTGTCTGATGGTGACCAGTTTGCTTTCTTGTTGTTTAAACCTAAATGTCACTCTTCCTCGTCAATACAGTACACTGTCATGTCACAAGCACCCACTTCTGATCCTCATGATCCACACTACCTAACCATAAGCTTTATCAAAGAGGAGAGTTTTAAGCTTACTCTTAAATGTGATGACAGTATCTGCCTCCCGGACTCAGACTGGGAGCTGGTTCCACAGGAGTGGAGCCTGACGGCTGAAGGCTCTGGCTCCTATTCTACTTTTAGAGACTCTAGGAACCAAAAGTAACTAAGAACAAGAACACATTTGTAAACAAAATTCAATCGTTTTAAGGTCTTATTTTTAAAAGAATAAATGTAAGACTTGTTTTTAAATACTTTTAAGATCCTACATACCAACATTATCTTGACAGAAAGAACAGTAACATCTGGTCTGTTGCTATTTAATCCCTAAAGTATTCCTTCCTTTTTCTAATGGATGTGTTTTCAGGAAGCCTATTATTTCCTTCACCTCAGCTAATTTGAATTTAGTTGTTTGCAGCATTTCAACAAGATAGACTTGACAGTTGCAGAGAAACTTTTTTTTTTTTGCATGGTAGCTGTGCATCGAGACTAGCAGTAGGAGGATGTTTGAGTCCCGGCTCTGACTGGCTGATTAGAGTTACCAATTAGACGGAACCTCTCTGTTGGCAGAGGAATTTTCCCAAAGACGCACAGCTTCTCTCTTATCCACAAGCCATTTTCTCAGTTAAAGAGCAAATATAGTTTGGTCTGATCCTTTAAAACTCTGTGAATCTATATACCCACATACAGTTAGTGCTGCAATGTAACTTTACCTCTCTGTGTTGGCATTTTACTTGATAGAGTGATAAGTGCAGCAGTAATGAAATCACAGTGCCGTAAAAAGTCACAACGCAGCACAGGTCACAATGTGTTGATACAAGACAACCTCAATTTCTCGGTCAACAGGTTTAAAGCTGAAAAACAAGCAAATAAACAATCTTTAAGCAAAAAACCCACACACATACACACAATATATCCCCTCCTGCAGTTCTTCTAAACCCTCATATAATCATTCCGCTGCGAGAGCGATCAAGGGTACATCATTGTATTTTGGTCACATTAAAAAGGAGCGGGCATACTGATTTGGAGAAATAGCCATCTAATTACCGCGCAGGATCGGAGAAATAATGAGTGTAAGCGGTGGAACGCAGCAGGAGGGGGAAGTAGATGCCGAGGCCTTTATTGTTCAGAGCTGTGGAGAGTCTGAGTTACAGTCTAATAAGCTGGAAAAGGTGTTTAAAATAAAACATTGGAATGAATTTTCTGCCACTGTGTGTCCACCCTCAACTTCAGATCCCTTTTTCTGTTCCAAATTGTGACAGACAGCATTAAAAAAAAAATAGGCCGTCATTTATTTTTGGTGTTACACTCTATAGTACTGTTGTTAATTTAAAATCTCCCTTGTGGTGCAATCAGTGTAATCCTTTTTATTGCTTCCAATCAAGGCAGACAGCAGGCCCATATCTGGACCTGGCAGAGCACTGTTGCCAAGCAGCAGTTGGAGTTCTAACTAAAAGCGTCATGATGGATTGTGTAAATACTCCAGTACTTGAAGGATTGGAAACAGCAGGGGAAAGCACCAATGTGCAAACAACCAGTGTCTCCCCAGCTCTGACGTGTAGGTATTGACATCACACCGTTTTTTTTACTTTTTAATGTTAACTGAGACCTAGAGTTAAGTCCAAATATAGCAGAGGAGGGAGAGGGGGGGGGGGAGGGGGGGGGGGGTGAGTGAGTCATCAGGATCAGCTGAACAGAATACAATTGCAATAAATGTATGAGATATATCTTTTAAAATTGTTTTTGAGTTACTTAGCATGTTGTATGATACTGCAAAACATTATAATATTGTTTTAATATTAAAGGTAATTATATGAATGCAGAGTAAACTAGATATTAAAGGGTCAGTTCACTTAAATTATATACAAAGTATGTTCTTACTTCTTACTTCTTCAGTGCTGGAGGAAGTGCTTAGATCCTTTGCATCCTCTCTCCATCTTGTCCCATGAATGCATGGTACTTAGTAACTTAGCTTCTTAACCCCGGAGTCCTTTCTCGCCTCGCAGATTTCCTTGGATTGTGGTGGCACCTGGATCGTGGTTGCAGATGCTGTTGTGGTCCTGCTCGATGCCCTGCACTGCTACTAATATTATTACTAGTCAAAAGCCCTTATTCACACAGGATTAGTATTACCTGGTGACCTTTAGTCATTTGTAATAATTACGAAGGTTGTCTGTGATCTTAATCCTGCGCGAATAGACCATGTCTGTAATTTGTAAAGTAAAAATACCCCCGCAAATGATCTACCACAGAACACCGAGGTCCTGTGATAATAATGGTCCTGTGAGAATCATCTGTGATTTGGCAGAGTCGTATATCATTTTTTCACGGTTTTGGTTTCCTGTGCGCCTTTTTAACCCTTTCGCTAAGACGGATATGGGATTGCAGGTGGACGCCGCCTTTCATGGCCAATTTAGTCTGGACCACTGCCCAACCGGAGACCTCCGTCCTTGAGTCAACACGCTCCCCGTTGGTTCAATCCCCAGACCGACAGGATAAAATCTGGGTGTGGAAAGTGAAAGAGCAGTGCTTGTCCCTCCCTCATTACCACCACTGAGGTGCCCTTGAGCAAGGCCCTTAACCCCAACCACTCCAGTGGAGCTGCTCAGTGGCCAGCAGATCAGACTGTGGTTGTACCGGGCAGCTTCCAGGTATGAATGTGTAACTGTGGGAATGTGACAGACAGGTCGTTGTTGCAAATGAGAATTTGTTCTCAATCGACTTACCTGGATAAATACATGTTAAATAAAAATAAATGTAGCCAGATGAACAAGGGTTTTCTCCTTAAAAAGTGTTATGCAGTTTGCTTGTGGGATTAGTACTGTAGTAGCGTTCTTTTTCCCTCAAGGGGGCATTGTTATGCTATGAGTAGCGGGCAAGGCAAATCGCGCGTCCTGCCGAGACACCAGAAACAAGGAAGTGGCAGTACCAGTAGGTGACTGAGGGCCATGGTGTGTATTTCTGTTTATGTGCAAGGTAAATATCCATATAAATTGCGGTAAAATATGAAAAGGGTTATAAGTGTTAGCAGATGAGATAATAGTTAACTTAGAAGACTTAAGGTTGATGAATAATGATTTTGTATTCCTGACGATTCCTGTAGATCTGTAAATGAGCTCTGTGTACGTATCTCGGCCACGCTGAAGGCAACACTGAACAGCAGGGTTAGCGTGAGTAATGCTAAAGTACATGTATTGGCAGAATTATCTCATAACAATGTATGCTGACTGTTTAAATAAGCTATGTCCATTTGCATGTTTTCTGCCTAATTTAGAGGGGAGATATATGCAAGTTGAAGTCCAGGTGTGTGTCTTGGAGCACAGGCTTCACACAAGTGAAAGTGAGTTGATTATATTTTTCTGAAAATTGTTTCTGAATTGTAAGAATGTTTGTGAGAGAATATGTGGTTAAGAAGGTATTTTTATATTTCTCACGCAATTGAAGTATTTTATTTGGAAGTGACTATGAGTTGTGTGGCTTAATAAATGTACTTAACAAATGTTTTTGTATTTTCTTTATTTAGAGAGGTGCCACTACTGTTGTCTAGAGTTAACTAACATCTGAGGTTTAGTTTAACGAAGTTGAACAATATAAGTTAAAGCCTGGGTACCAGTGTTCATCAAGTGCTAAAGAGAACTGTTAAAGCTGATGGTTTTGTTAGACAAGGAAATAGGGAAAAGTTATCATTCTGTTTGGTTGTAACTATAATTGTTCGAAATCCTCAAAAACAAAAATACAGTATTAACGCTGTTCTTTGTTAAGCTCAGTCGGGGATAAAAAACCCACAAAAAGTAATTTTATTTGTGTTTGGTCACATCATTCTTGAGCAGGCCACATAAAAATAAATAAAAAATCTATCTACAAAGTAAAAGGGCTTGGTCTGCAATAAAAAAAACACCTGTGATTAATATGTAAGCTAATATATTATTAATATATTAATATATATAAGTTAGGGGTGGAACGGTACATAGAAGTCACGGTTCGGTTCATACCTCGGTTCAGACGTCACGGTTCGGTACAATGGAGGGAAAAGCAAAACAAAAATGCAGAAGGCAATTTTTTTGTATTGTGCATGTCTCAGGCTGTATCACCTAGTGTCATACAGTCTCTCCCCTGAGCTAGCTGCAACAGCCTGAAGTAGCCTATGTAAAGTAAGATGTAAACAGTAAACAATAAGTACCCCAGATCACATCATCATTCCATCTGTAACTTGTAAATAAAATAAGACAATCAGCTATGAAACTGAAAATACAGCATCTCTTATTTATGAAAGTTCAAATTACATAGAATAATAACAAACAAATGAATATGTGGACGGGATGGCATGTTGTAACAAGGTTCGAGTACATACAGCAAATACGAGTGAATACGGGCGCATTGAAGATGACATGTAAATTCCGGTTGGTTCAGTGATTTTGGCCCTATTTGTATTTGTGTCTAAAGGCTGGTTAAGCACTATAGGGAGGAGAAGTTGGATAGTTTTTTTTGTCTCGTTCCAGTGATTGGCACATCTGGGTGATGGCGTCGGATATGTGTTAGCATGTTAGATGTATTTCCACTCACATACCTGACAACTGCTGAACAACGGCGGGAAGGCATGCCACGGGAGGCTCCAGGCTGCAGCCATACAGTCTTGAAGTTTTCCCAAACTTGCGATCTTAAGAGGCCTCCAGGGAACTCATGTGGGTCGCCACCACTCGCCATACTCGTCCTTTAGTGCTGCTATCTCTGACTCGCTCACTGGACCATCGACCTGACAAAAAACTGCAGGTGGAGCTTGCTCGGCTAGCTTCCATAGAGCTTCAGAGCTAAGGCGGGGCAACAGATTAGGTGTCCCCTGAACCCGCGTATCTAACAGTAGTTCCGCATTACATTAGTTCCGCATTAGATTAATTAATTTGCACGCAAGTTTTATTAATTTTTATACCATGTATTCTCTGTGTAAATTCATGTACCGAACCAAAATGCCCATACCGTTTCGGTTCAATACAAATATATGTACCGTTCCACCCCTAATATAAGTATATTATCGGATTTTTAATACTGAAGCATTAATGAATAGGCAGCATTTTCCTATTGGCTGTTTGAGGTGGAGCTAGATTTAGCAAACGTAAACACAGTTTGTTCAAACACTGTCTAAACTCAGGCACTGCTTCTTTGTAAAGGTTCTCAAGTCAAAACGTTTGGGAACTGGTTTGCTCTTTACTAATGCATTGCATTTTATAACTATTAAATATTAATTTAAAAGAAGTAACCATTGGTCAAATAAATGTAGTGGAGTAAAAAGTACAACAGAAATGTACTTTATTTTCTACAACTGCTTCTAGTAATATTTTTCCATGCTGAATGTTTTGCTCTTCCGGATTTGAAGAAATTAATCTTTGAGACTTCTGCTTCCACCTTAATACAATGAAAGTAAATTGTGTTAGTGGTAAATTTTGTTAGTGGTGCTCACAGTATTAAACAGCATAAGAAAAAGTGAAAGAAAAAGTGGTTGGTGCTTCTCTCTAAAGCTCTTCTGTCACTAGTCACTGAATGTAACAACATGCCTTTGAGGAGAGACTTTCTCAAAGTGTGTGGTTTTCATGTCAAGATTACAAAGACACGTAAAACACCCCAACCCAGTGGTTCCAATGGTATTATACACAGCGAAGGCCATGATTTATCCAGCAGGGCAATGTTTCTGCAATTTGGGTGAAGCGACCCCTTTAAGGATCAGATTGTAGCAATAGTCACCATGAATAACCTCCAAACATACACAGACACACACAAAAACATAATTTACCAAAGCCTGTATGATTACTGAGCTATTAGCATCAGTTGTAGTGCAGCTGGAATGAATGCATGGGAGACTTGCAAACGGAGTCAGAGGAGATTCATGGCAGGTTCTCTAGAGACAAAACTTAAACCTTGAGAAGACAAGATGAGAAACATCAAAATGCAGTGACTCATCTCATTTTGTTTTAACATGGTCTTCATTGCTATTCAAGCAGAGATGCTGTCCTGGAATAAGTCTGCCTGTGGATCCACAATGCCACTACTCGGTAAGTTTACATAGAGCCGTCGCTGCCGAGGCTTTTCCAGTCAAGTAGATGGGCTGCATCGCCTCAAATCTCTAATAGAGCGGAGTGTTTTTTAAAGACAGACTCATTTAAGTTTCATCAGGCTGCTCCTGAGGGGCCGGGGAAGGGAGTGGTCTCCAGCCGAGTGGAGCTGCCGTGGCGTCAGCTCAGGCCATGGCTGACGACCAAAACTAAGATTGGAGCCTCTCTTCATACCGTCCTACTGCACTTCCCTTATTCACATTAGTGCGAGTGTAGAGAGTGTTTTTTGAGGTGTGTTTCTCTTCCTACCTCCTAGGTAGGTCTGGGGTAAACGTGAGCAGTTGGCTCCTAATCAGCACCCAATGGATTCCCAAGTTAGTTTGGTTATACACTCAGTTGCCAGTTTATTATGTATACAAACTAATGCAATCTAATACAGTCCTACTATAAATCCTCCATGAAGGTTATATTGTGCAGTTTATGTCTAAACTGCTTTAGAGAGTAGTTGATTCAAATCTTTTATCATTTTGAAGGATGTAGTTTGTGGTCAATGAATCAATCAGGAGGGTAGGCTAAAATAAAAGATTCCTACATACATACATAAGGGTTCCTTTACTGTAACAGGCAGGATTAAAGGAAAATTCCCCGGAGTGCTAAAACTATAATCTGTTGCATTACCTTCAAATCAAATCTTGTGATGTGTGTGACCAAATAGAGGTTTAGCTTTAGAAATACTTTAAATTGCTAAACTTTGAATCTGCTATGGATTTTGTTCCTGATTAAAGTTTACATAAGGTAAACAGTCACAGTGTCTGTTTTATTGTGTGTGTGTGTGTGTGTGTGTGTGTGTGTGTGTGTGTGTGTGTGTGTGTGTGTGTGTGTGTGTGTGTGTGTGTGTGTGTGTGTGTGTGTGTGTGTGTGTGTGAGAGAGAGAGAGAGAGAGAGAGAGGGACTGAAAGGGAGAAATGGGAGAGTGAACACGATGTACCCAGGCACAGTTTTCCTGGGCCGCATCCAAGTGTCGGAGTAGGCTTGCAGCTATGTACTTTGTGGACACCTCCCATCACGTCTCCCCCATTCTCTGTCCTCGCCCTAACCTGATCTACCCTTGTGACTTCACTTTACCCCCACCCCCCAACTCATACTGCCACTGATACTCCTCCAAAGCCCTCAACTTCCTGTCTTGTCCTGCTGTCTGCTCACGTCTTTCCTCCCCTCCTACCCCTGTACTCTAGACCTGACCTGAGTCCTTTCACGGTTTTCAGCAGTCCCTTAATGGTTTCTGTGCAACACTGCCCCACCTCTGCTCCACCCATACAGGCTCCCCTCTCTCTCTCTCTCTCTCTCTCTCTCTCTCTCTCCTCATCTTTCATCCCTCCCTACCATACCTTTCACTTGTCCTCTGGAAGCTTAGGGGAGTAGAGGTGTCATGTGAGGTGAACACCGTCTCCTGTGCCAAGCCAGCAGGCTGGCACCAGTGGCATAAAGACAAACAGAACCCCTATAATATGCACACACACACTCTTTAGCGCTACACCAACACGTGCACTGAGAATTGAAAATGATAATCCTTGAGATCCTTTTTGTTTTTATTTTGGCAACATGTCTGTCACTAAGCAGTCATTATGGTGGTGTTTTGGCTCTGTGGCCTGAATCTTTCATTTATTTAACTGCAGTTCTTTTTCTATTTACACTACCGAGACTAGCTGACGTCAGGCACTGCCAAGATGGCGACGGCCGGAGCCAGCGGGAGCTGCCCACCTTGAGCTTCATTTTCGCTCTTTAGAAATCTGTGGGTAATGTCACAGAGACAATGTCCATATTTAATAGAGTTTATGGTGTGGCAGTGTCAGCCTTTGTCCAAGTGCTGAAATGTGGTACTGCAACAAAAAATCCCCCGAACCATAGTCTCACTTTGCCAGACCTTCCTCCACAGAGCTGCGGAAGAGGGTCTGGCTAGTTCACACAGCATTCCGGGATGGGAGAAAAACGTGCTCTGGTTTATTGGCATTTCTTTAAACCAATCACAATCGTCTTGGGCGGTGCTAAGCACTGGGCAGAGCCACTGCAAAATAGACTCGGGAAGGAACTTGTTTTGGTGGAACATGTGTACGTTCAAAAGTTGTTTTAGTCGTACAACAGAAAACTCAGATTGGACAGGTAGTCTAGTTAGCTGTCTGGATTTACCCTGCAGAGATCTGAGGAGTGGTTAACCATAGTCCTCAGAAATCCACCAGAGTTTAAAATTCTAACACAAAGAAAGCTTAACGGACATCCGGCCAAAAAGAGTGAAATCCAGCGAAATGTGGAAGTGGAACGTCAGGGATATAGACTACTTGAACCCTAACACTGCCTGAGGTGGTGGTGCAACTTCTTTCGTCCCTGGTCCTTAAACAATATTTAGTTATATCACTCAACAAAAGAGAGCAACAAAACATCACCTAAAGCAAGTGGAAATGATGTCAATATAGAGCTGATTCCTAAATGATAGACAAAGAAATGAGTGTCAGTAATTTGGCAAACCAGCAAGGGATATTAAGGCAGATCATCCATGCATCCATCCATCCATCCATCCATCCATCCATCGTCGTCCGCTTATCTGTGGTCGGGTCGCGGGGGGAGCAGCTCCAGCAGGGGACCCCAAACTTCCCTTTCCCGAGCCACATTAACCAGCTCTGACTGGGGGATCCCAAGGCGTTCCCAGGCCAGGTTGGAGATGTAATCCCTCCACCTAGTCCTGGGTCTTCCCCGAGGTCTCCTCCCAGCTGGACGTGCCTGGAACACCTCCCTAGGGAGGTGCCCAGGGGGCATCCTTACCAGATGCCCGAACCACCTCAACTGGCTCCTTTCGACGTGAAGGAGCAGCGGCTCTACTCCGAGCTCCTCACGGATGACTGAGCTTCTCACCCTATCTCTAAGGGAGATGCCAGCCACCCTCCTGAGGAAACCCATTTCGGCCGCTTGTACCCTGGATCTCGTTCTTTCGGTCATGACCCAGCCTTCATGACCATAGGTGAGGGTAGGAACGAAAACTGACCGGTAGATCGAGAGCTTTGCCTTCTGGCTCAGCTCTCTTTTCGTCACAACGGTGCGATAAACTGAATGTAATACCGCCCCCGCTGCGCCGATTCTCCGACCAATCTCCGACCATTGTCCCCTCACTCGCGAACAGGACGCCAAGGTACTTAAACTCCTTCACTTGGGGTAAGGACTCATTCCCTACCTGGAGAAGGCACTCCATCGGTTTCCTGCTGAGAACCATGGCCTCAGATTTAGAGGTGCTGATCCTCATCCCAGCCCAGGATCCTTGCTAGAGTAAAGAGCTGATCCATTGTTCCACGACCAGGACGGAATCCGCATTGTTCCTCTTCAACCTGAGGTTCGACTATCGGCCGAACCCTCCTTTCCAGCACCTTGGAGTAGACTTTACCAGGGAGGCTGACCCAGGATTTCCACAGGCTGCGTAACTGTTGCGGAACGTCTCCGCTGCGGAACGTCTCCGTGGTCCGCCGTCCGTCAATACCAACCGGATCCGGAGTTGTTGCGGAACGGCTGCGGCCAGGACTGACAGCTGTAGTCACGAGGACCCACTAGATCTCGCGAATTCACGCAGAATAGAACCACAAAACCACCAACAGTTTGTTTCTATTCCGAGGAGTAGAGAGGAAACAACTCCGTGCCGTGTTTTCAAGGTGTAGTGAAGAGAAATATGATCCTTCGTGAGCACGGTGTATTTTATTTTGAAAGTTAACCGGATGTTTTATTTTGTTTCTGTGCTCGACTTCCTGTCCCGCACTATCTGCCGTGTGCTGAATTGCTGCGGAGCTCTCCGGCGTCCGGCAAAAATAGAAGCTCTGCGTATCTGATCCGCAGGGCTGCGACCGCCGGAGCTGTGCCGGAGTCGGAACGCAGACGTTATGCAGCTGGTGGAAATACACACGTTGACTTTAATGGAAACCGATTGACTCCGCCGACGTTCCGGAGCCGTTCCGCAGTAGTTACGCAGCCTGTGGAAATCCTGGGTGAAAAATGTGATACCCCTGTAATTGGTACACACCCTCTGGTCCCCCTTTTTTAACAGGGGAACCACCACCCCGGTCTGCCACTCCTTTGGCACTGTCCCAGACTTCCACGCAATGTTGAGTAGGCATGTCAACCAAGACAGCCTCTCCACACCCAGAGCTTTCAGCATTTCTGGACGGATCTCATCAATCCCTGGAGCTTTGACACTGTGGAGTTGTTTGACTACCTCAGTGACCTCCACCAGGGAAATGGACGACAATCCCTCGTCATCCTCCAGCTCTGCCTCTAACAAAGAGGGCGCATCAGCTGGATTTAGGAGTTCCTCAAAGTGCTCCTTCCACCGCCCTATTACCTCCTCAGTTGAGGAAAACAACGTCCCATCCTTACTGTACACAGCTTGGATGGTTTCCCGCTTCCCCCTTCTGAGGTGGCGGACGGTTTTCCAGAAGCGCCTTGGTGCAGACCGAAAGTCCTTCTCCATGTCTTCTCCGAACTTCTCCCACACCCGCTGCTTTGCCTCTTTCACGGCAGAGGCTGCAGTCCTTCGGGCCCTTCTGTACCTTGCAACTGCCTCCGGAGTCCTCTGGGATAACATATCCCGGAAAGACTCCTTCTTCAGTCGGACGGCTTCCCTGACCACCGGTGTCCACCACGGTGTTCGAGGGTTACCGCCCCTTGAGGCACCTAAGACCCTAAGACCACAGCTCCCTGCCGCAGCTTCAGCAATGGAAACTTTGAACATTGTCCACTCAGGTTCAATGCCCCCAGCCTCCACAGGGATGCACGAAAAGCTCCGCTGGAGGTGTGAGTTGAAGGTCTGTCGGACAGGAGCTTCCTCCAGACGTTCCCAATTTACCCGCACCACCCGTTTGGGCTTACCAGGTCTGTCCAGAGTCTTTCCCCACCCCCTGACCCAACTCACCACCAGATGGTGATCAGTTGACAGCTCCGCCCCTCTCTTCACCAGAGTGTCCAATACATACGGCCTCAGATCAGATGAAACGATTATAAAATCGATCATTGACCTTCGGCCTAAGGTGCTCTGGTACCAAGTACACTTATGAGCATCTCTATGTTCGAACATGGTGTTTGTTATAGACAATCCATGACTAGCACAGAAGTCCAATAACAGACAACCACTCTGGTTTAGATCAGGGAGGCCGTTCCTCCCAATCACGCCTCTCCATGTGTCTCCGTCATTGCCCACATGTGCGTTGAAGTCCCCCAGCAGAACTATGGAGTCCCCCCTCCATTCAAGGTCTCCAAGAAGGCTGAATACTCTAAACTCGTGTTTGGTGCATATGCACAAACAACAGTCAGAGTTTTCCCCCCAACAACCCGCAGGCGTAGGGAGGCGACCCTCTCGTCCACCGGGGTAAACTCCAACGTTGCGGCGCTCAGCCGGGGACTTGAGAGTATCCCCACACCCGCCTGGCGCCTCACACCCTGGGCAACTCCAGAGAAGAAAAGAGTCCAACCCTTCTCCAGGAGTACGGTTCCAGAACCGAGACTGTGCGTAGAGGTAAGCCCCACCAGATCCAACTGGTAGCGCTCCACCTCCTGCACAAGTTCCGGCTCCTTCCCCCACAGCGAGGTGACATTCCACGTCCCCAGAGCCAGCCTCTGCTGCCCGGGTCTGGTCCGTCGAGGCCCCTGACCTTCACCGCCACCCGTGTGGCAGCGCACCCGACCCCAGCGGTTCCTCCCACAGGTGGTGGGCCCATGGGATGGAGAGAGAGGTGCCATGTAGCTTTTTCGGGCTGTGCCCGGCCGGGCTCCGTCAATTCTAGCATCAAGAAAGAGGGTTTGTGTTGGAGTCAAGTTGAAGTGTCAATACAAGATTAAATGACTTGTTGAGATTCATTTTTTTTGCAGTTTTTTTCCGGGTTAACACTCTCCTAAATCAGGGAGGAGAGGGGTGATTCCGACAAGATAGAAAAAACACTGATACAGAAAGAGGAATGGGTGGATAGAATGAGAGAGGGAGATGAAGTAGGGAATGAGGAAAATGACGGGATGAGCAAGGGAAATCTGGGTTTAAGAGCTTTGCTTTGCTTTAACACGAGCAAATTATTCTGAGCTTGCAAGCAATGGAGCCAATTGCAGCTGAAATTGTATGTACAGCTGAAATCTGGAATTAATGAAGTTCTCCGCCAACACACAGCAGAGAGATTGTACAGCGTGTAGACACTCTTCTAATTGTGCTTAAAATAAAACACAAAGGTTTCATACTTCATTTTCCCATTATAACTGGTGCACTGATTAAGACAGGATGATTTTTTTCTGTTTTGGCGATTTGTCATACAATTATCAAAAGTTGAGTAAAAACCTATGTTTGCAGAGACCCACATTTAAACCAATGTCTACTGAATTAGGCTACTATATTTCTATTTAGATCTTGCAATAACAACTGTACCTGATGAAGGTTGAACAGAGACAAACGTATATACAGCCGTAAGCGAGACAGTGTGCAAGAACAACTGTGCCAAAATGTGTCAACATCAAGAGCAGTGATAAAGGTGACTACATTAGTACATATATATTTAAATCCTCTACTTAAAACCACAATCTCAAAGAAAATCATTTAAACAACTGTCTGTTAAGTCACTTTCTATCACTTAAGAAGGTACACAATTGAGATTGAGCCTATGGCCCACTACTGAAAATAGTTGGTAGTTAATTGAATGGAACAAGAGGCGGGCTTTCCTACTTTACCACTTCCTTCCTGTTTTGGTGCCAGTAGATGGCAGCATCTAGCTTCATACATACATGAAAAGCATGCTAAAGTTAGCTATTGTTAGCAATATTACGCTAGCTGGCTAGCTAGCTGGTCAGCCAAGCAAGCATAGCTAGTAATTTCTGCGGTTAACATAACATTGATGTAGGAAATCAGTAACTTAATAAACTAAACAGCTAAGAAATTCATAGCTGGCTGGCAGCAAGGCGGAAAATTTAAAAAGTAAAACGTCAGTCTGCCGCCAAGAAATCAAGTAGAGAATATAAAAATGTGGATTTCTCCGTGGCCATCCATTGCTGCCTCACCCTTCTTTGGTCCCTGTACTCCTTTTTTAGTTTGTTGTTGATTTGCTTGACCGTTCTGTTGTACCCTGCTGAAGCTTCCTTAAGTTTATTTTGAACTTCAGTCGAGGACCATACTGCTAGGAGACAGTTTGTCCACGGACCACTGTTTTGATTTTGTGTCCAATGTGAAGCTCTGTGTTTTTACAAATGTCGGTTACAACTTTTTTAGTTTGTCTTGTTGTTCACGATAATCCCTGCCCCAGCCCCTAACATATGGAGGACAGAACATGACGTAAGTCTCAATAAATGCATGAATAAATGCTTAAATAAATACAGGAATAAATAAATACAGGAATAAATAAATAAATGTAGGAATAAATGAATAAATGCATGAATAAACTAACTAATACATGCAATAAATTCATTTATTAATAAATAACTAAATAAAAGAATAAATAAATGCTTAAATAAATTAATACATCCATGAATACATGTATACATAAATAAATTAACAGAATAAATAAATAAATGCTTTAAATATATTTTAACATTTTTGTTCACCTATATTTATTTATTTCTGTATTTCTGTGTCCATATGCTAATGAGGTAGGAGATCCTAACCTCAGTTTAAAGCTAACATGATTGGTCAAATCGGAGAGCCAGACAAAAGCAAATGATCCCTGATCCCTAGCGAATCTTCCTCCCTGTGTGATACAGATGTATGAAAACCAGCTCTAGTTAGCATAATGGCTACGACCAGCAGTCCGCTGGCAGATCTGCTGCACGATGTAAAATGTCCTTAAATAGGCCTACACCCAGTAGATCCGACCAAGGATCAATCCTCTTTCATTGATATTTGTTTACTGTCAATTAATGTGTATTTTTTAGCTAAATTTGACAAAAATGATGACATCAGTTGAAAAGAGAGAGAGAGAGAGAGGTGGATGTGCTCAGGGCAGACAAAGAGTCAGTATGGGGATATAAAAACCAGATTTATCTGCCAGTTAAACATCATATCCTAAATATGATCAAAACAGGATAAGCCTAATAGTCAGAATATTCATTTCACACATGATTCAAACGTGCTAGCTCCGGCTGTGGGTTCAGCAGTGTCCATAGCAACCAGCCATTAATCGCAGAGTCATTCAAATTATCATTCTGATTAGCAATAGTGGATGGGTTGTTGTGAGATAGCAGAGAAATAACACATAACTAATGAGGTATATTTTTTAACAGAGCGGAGATGCAGTCAGCTGCTGCTCCTCTGTGCACATTTAGGCAGATGCTTTGCATGTCTCAGAAATAAATGTACACAGTGCATAACGTTACAGGATTACACTTGTCACCACCAAATGGAAATGTTTGCATTAGCTACATCAGCTGTGCCGGTGTTTTTCAAACTCTGTTTCCCCATCGAGATCTGTTCCCCGCTACCTAAACCTGAACCAACCCTCGTAGCATCTTAACAGTAGGGAAAAGGATAGACGGGATCAGACTTTGACACAACGGCGGCGTGGGTGACATGTTGCTATGTTAAAAACAGCTGCTGTGGAGGACATAACGTTACAGGAGCTACTTTAAACTTGTCGATATAAAAAATATTATTTTCAGCAAATATCTTTGTTACAACACGATTGAGCTAGCAGTTTTTGTGTTCATATGTGCAGTATTTCTTTATTTATAGCTTAAGTTGGCTGACTGACTATACATTGACATTGGCACTTCAGTGATACTTAGCTAACGCTACGGACCACGGTGCTAGCCGCATCACTGTCGTGCTAACGTTAAATCACACCCTCTCGTGTAATATTGCTTATAGGTTTTACATCTATGGATAGAGTTTCTCCCAAACCAAATATGATCAAACAGGGGATAAGCCTCATAACCAGAACATTCATGTCCAAAAACACACAAACATGTTAGCTAATTGGGTCTAGCGATAGCAGCGTCCATGGCAACCACTAGCACTTTATCAGTGGCAGTTCGAGTCATGAAATAGAACGTTCTGATTAATAGTGGATGGATTCTGGGTGAAATAACGTATAATCAATGAGGAAAATATTACTGTGAACATAGCAGGGAGCAGAGGAGAGCTGCTGTCAGCTCCTGCCTGCTCCTCTGTGCAATCTGCAATGTGTCTCTTGTTACAGTCTATGGTCTCATCATAAGGCAAAAGTAGTGTCGAGCACTCATGTAGCCAATCATGCTTTAAACTGAGGTTAGGACCTCGTACCTCATTAACAGATGGACACAGAAATACAGAAATAAATAAAGTAGGTGGACAAAAATGTAGAAATAAATTTAAAGCATTAATTTATTATTTTATTCATTTATATATTCTTTTATTTTTAAATTTTTTTGCATTCATTTATTTATTCATTTATTTCAGCATTTATTTATTCTTTTATTTATTTATTCATACATTGAGTTCGGCAATTATTTATTTTTTCATACATTGATTTCGGCAATTATTTATGTATTCATTTATATCATATATCTATTCATTTATTTATATCTGTATTTATTTATTCCTATATTTATTTATTCCTATATTTTTATTTATTTATTGAGACTTAAGTCATGTTCCGTCCTCCATACTGACACAAGCGGTTCTTGGTTCAAGACCAACAAAGTGTTGGTGCCATGTTTGGAACCAGTTCTCCTGGCCTAGGAAGTGATAGTAGGAAAGTGGCCATTGGCCCCCCACTTTACACCCCTGGCCTGATTTAACACAGCGCCTGGTGTGATCCCACCGCAAGATGTAACATTATTACAGTATGTAAAACATACAGATGTTTTATTGTTACTGATGCCACAACCCGTGAGCAGCATTTAAATGTTCTACCTGGTCGAGTTGGAGCTCATTTTAACCACGTTGTATACGGTTGTGTAGTTTAATCTGCATTTTATAGGGTAATCAAATGTGATCACATGATTCCATTTAATATGATTGCATGTATTGTATGTACAATCTTAATCTGCAATGTATCTAACATGTACAGTGATAAAATAAATACTCTACTCTACTATAAAATAGAATATTTAAAAAGGGTAATATAGAAAAAGAACAACATATTTCTCTCAAAATGTAGTGTAATACAGTAGAAATATAAAGCAGCATTAAATGAAAATACGTTGTTATGTTAAGTACAAGTGCCTAAGAATTCTACAGTACAAGTACAGTAGCCTTGGGTACTTGGGTAAACCACCACTGACAGCCAACATACAATAATTCTAGCTTCAACTGAGTATTAATTAGTATTAATCCTGTCTTGATTCAACCTTTCTTTTTATGCAATTACATCATCTTCCATCAGAAATTATGTCACACAGATTTAGATTGAAGTGGATCAACTCTGCTGTGCCAAAAATAGATGTTTGTTTAAGTGTAGTGGAGCGTACCCTCCATACAACTCTAATCTGAAGCTAAATCAGGCTTCTTACTTATGACGCTGATGATGCTGTCTGTCTGCTGGTAACAATGAGTGTATAACATGGCTGAGTGTGTAATGTCCCTGATAGATCATGTATTGATCTCTCTTGCACCAACACACCCTGTGCCTTTTTGGTCTGCCAGCACCCTGATTAAACTTCTAAAGCAGATTGCGTAAAACATGCAACATAAGCGTGGAAGTAGAGATTTAGAACAGCAGCCTCTCTCTCTCTCTCTCTCTCTCTCTCTCTGATGAAGGGATTGCATAAGGAAGGAGAAGGGATGGATTCAGGTCATGGTGGCTATGGGAGCCAGTGTGAGTGATTAGACCAGACACACTCAGGCAACTCAAGCTTGCTTCCTGTCTAGAGAGGAGGGATGGAGGGAAGTGAAGGAGAGACAGACAGAGACCAGCCTGTCAGGCTGTCAACCCATTCCACTTGACTGCTGTGCTATTCTTGACCAGTCTGTGTGCTGTTCCAAAAATAAAACACTATCAAGGAATGGGTAAGCACTTATGCAGCTCCCCCCCTCCTCCCTTAAACACACAAATGCATATGCACTACTCACATTTACAACAAGCAAACAATGTCTTGAAATTTTTGTGTCTTTCACAACGCCCTTCTCCAGTGGTAAGATGGAAAACTCGTCAATAAAAGAAAAAAAACGTATCTCCAAATATTTATCTAAGGGTAGGTACAACATCAGATTGCTCCTGAGTATTAGTTTTCCCACATTTTTGTCACTTTTCAAGTGAGTTGGTCTCTTTTAGATTGCTTTGGTTTTACTGAACCTTATTGGATGATTTATACATAGACATTCAAACAGGAGTTAACCAAGTTTGTTCTCCTATCTAGCAACATTAATATTGTTTTTCAACTTCACTGATTTAACGGAGGGTCAGTCATTGTGAACTTGTGCACTGCAAGCAAACAGCCAACCTAAATAAAGATACTAAAGTAACTATGCAGTGTTCTGAGCATCCTGGATGGAACGCGGCAGGTGATTTAGATTAAATTAGATTCAACTTTATTGTCATTGTGCAGAGTACAAGTACAAAGACAACAAAATGCAGTTTGCGTCCAACCAGAAGAGCAAAAGGAGCAGAAAAGCACAATGCAACCTGTCTATACAAAAGTATAGAAAACGTATAGATAGGTATAGACAGTTGGCGCATAGACAGGACAAGAAATATAGTGCAGTGCAGACAGTAGTATACAGTGGGTTTACAGAGGGTGGCTTAGAGTCATATAAATTAAATATAAATATGTGCAGTGTATTAGCAGTTGGGTGATTCAACACTCATTACGAGAGACTTGAGACTTGACTTGGTCTCAAGCTCAGAGACTTGTGAGCATCTCTGACACACACACACAGCGATACAATCACTGGCTTATGAGTAACATATGCATAATATAAAATATGCAAATTAAGCTGTATATTTATCTTCTGAAGTAAAAGGACAACTAGCCTTTTGGAAGAACAATTAATTGTCTAACATGTATACAGATACATAACATTAAAGGTCCCATGACATGCTGCTTTTTGGATGTTTTTATATAGGCCTTAGTGGTCCCCTAATGCTGTATCTGAAGTATTTTTCCTGAAACTCAGCCTTGGTGCAGAATTACAGCCACTAGAGCCAGTCCCATAATTAGCTTTCCTTAGGATGTGCCATTTCTGTGTCTGTAGCTATTGAGGAGGAGAGAGGGGGGGCAAGGTGGAGGGTGGGGGTGTGGCCTTGAGCAACTGCCACTTTGCTTGTTTGCAAGCCATGATGTCTCTCTCTTTCTCATGGGTTGGCCAAATTCTCTGGGCGGGCAAAGCAGAGAAAGGGGAGGTAACCTTGTTCCTTATGACCTCATCTGAACTTTCATTTTCTCAAAGGCGGAGCAGGATACCCAGGGCTCGGTTTACACCTATCACCATTTCTAGCCACTGGGGGACCATAGGCAGGCTGGGGGAACTCATATTAATGTTAAAAAAACCTTCTTTTGTGTTTTTATGTGTTATTTTATATCCACAACTGACGCTAATTATGACAGCTTGTTTGGCTTCACTTCCTACAGAAGTGCCTCCACTTTAGAACTATGGAATTTTTTATTAAGTTTGGAGTCCAGTGATCGGTGCGTTTTGGCATTCTTGATTTAAATCTCTCAACTTTTTAGTGTGAATGTGCACACGGCCCTGCAGTCTCATGCCCTTTTATGGGGATTGGTGGGGCATTTACTTATGCTAATTAGGATTAAGTGGCATTCCCTTTAAATTTACGAAGACAGCGGGGTTCATCATTTTATGGTTACACAGGTATGAACAATTCTGTGGTTTAAGAACATCTTCATGAATCTGACATACACTTTTCTTAAGATCTTTGTTTAAAAACAAATTTGAGAAAAAACTTTGGTGAATTTGGTTAAGGAGGCCCATTGTCTTTTTCTTAGCTGTTTGCCATTATATGCCTTGCAGCGTAGCACAAGCACTGTTTAAATGTTAAGGAAGGAAGTGCACTTCCTTGAGATGATGACGTGTCATGGGAATTTTAAATTTTAAATAAAGGCCTATCTTAAAGATGATGATATGTATCAATGTTTTCTGCTCTTTGCTGATATTTACTCTTCTGAGGATTTCCTTACCACAGCATGGAATCTCATTATGCATGAAAAAACTAATGGCACCAATGAAATATTCAGGAGCAGTCAATCAAGGCCTGTAAACTGCTTCTGAAAGTGTCACTCTGTTATCTCGTCACACACATGACATGAAGATAAATGAAGGGAGGATGCACCATCTCCCCTTATTTGCCAGACAGTCACTGTTTTGCTCCGAGCAGTGAAAGCTGCTGAGTGTGCGTTGTGTGTCTGTGTATGGTTATATGTTTTCCCAGCCGTTTTATTGCATAAGGAGAGCAGCAGCAGTGGAACAGACGTGACCACGGGCTCAGTAACTGGTTTAAAATGTTGAGGTTTTAAAAAGCGTAATCTAGCAGCTAGATGGAGGACAGAATCCTGCAGTCCATTTGATAGCGTCCTTTAGTGTCTTCATTACATGGTCAATTATGTGGGCTTTACATAACATTACTTTTCCACCAGAGGACAGTAAAACTCGAGCAGCACTGCTTTTCCTGAACGTGTTTCTGCAAGTGAAAGGATGTTGCAAGCACAAAGTCGTGTCACTGTGCTTCAGTATGAATGTGCGACACGTTACGTGAGGTTGTGCTGCCCTCTAGTGGAGTCAAAGGTTTACTGCATCACATGATTCCATGGAGCTGGGACCTATAGATATTTTATTCATTCCTTCTATTTTTGCCTGCTTGTTCTTATTTGGGGTCTTATGTAGAAATTGACTTGCATATTAGAATGAAGGTGATGCTAAGACCCCATAGAGTTATAAAGTGGGCATCCCCATCACAGATTTGTATTAAATGAGATCCCTGACACTCCCAGAGGATCTACCCAGTCTTGTGTTACCTTTAAGCCCAATCTTTTGTTTAGTTTTTTTTGGTCATTTTGGGGCAACTGAACAGGCTGATGACAAGCCTGTTTGCAGACAATTGCATACACATGCAGCCCGCACAGAGCAACACTATTTGTCTGGTTTGTGTTTTTCTCTCCAGCAGCTAAACTGGCTCTTTAGCTGCTAAATCCTGCACAACGTTCACCAGCTTAGTTGCTAACTTTGTCTGTGTGCCATTTGGTGCTGAGCATGTAGCGCACAGTTGGTTCACCTTGTCATAGTTATACATTTTTATCTGTTTAATAGAAATATTGATTAGCTGCTTTGTGTTTTCCTGGTCTGAAAAAAAATCCAGAATGGACCAAAGTTTTCTCATGCTGAAGAAATGTGTAGCCTATATTACATATGCATTCAACATTTTAAACAACACACAAAATGACAATATAGTTCAAACATTTAAAAGAAATAATCAATATTTGTTATGTTACTGCAGTACCAAGAATGATAAAATAGCTAACAATAAATAGATTTTAATCAGATATTTCCTACATTTCCAGTTAGGGCAGGTTTGGGACTGATACAGTATGTCCTGCAGTGTTTGTGGGCAGCACATTCAGCACATGTAGTACACCTACAGTACAGTTCATAACATACCTACCTAGACTTTAGCTGACACTTACTAAAAGGGCTTACTAAATATTTCCAACCTCCTATCAATGGATATATGTGCTGACGTGTACTGTAGCAGCCCAAACAGCTTTAATTGTTTATATAGACAAGTTTCAGCCAACACCAGAGGATGCTGTGGCTCAACCTTGTAACATACAGAGCCATGTTAGCAGCACTGCTCTGCAACTACAAGCTTCATATTCCATAAGTGTTTAAATGGGAAAGAAGCCCCAAGCTGAAAGTTACTTAATTGATAAATTTCCACTTTTGCACATATGTGAAAACCAAACAAAGGACATCAGATTTGATTAGTATAGAAACAAAGTAGATTCGGAGACTCAACACTAGAATAATGACTTGATTAATGCTTTTATAGGAATTATTCTTTCTCCCTGGCTTTCACTCAATCCTTGCAATGATTGTCGTTTCAAAGAAATAGTATCAGAGAGTTTGTCACTATTGTCAAAGCAGCATTTAGGGGGAAGTGCCTTACTCAAGGCCCCATCTGAGTGTGATTCAAGGCATTTCTCAATCCTTTCCCCATCCAGAGCAGAGCAGCTACCACCTACCAGCTTCAAACCGTTCAGCTGCTGCTGCCCCAGGATGATATACTGCCATGTGATCCTATTCATCTCCGGTCAATGCGTGTGAGTGGCTACTGTATCTTTTCAATAGACGTTCCAAATGATATGGCCATAACAGATGCAGGTCATGAATCAAAGGTCTTAAACCACCCGGCTAGCTGATCTGTTCAGCAGCTGCTACTGTCCAATCTCCGCTGGATCCACAACATGGAGGCTCTACATAGAAATACACACAGAGTGTAACAGGCTCTACTGTCCTGGTATCTGCTGTCTGCTGTGTCCTCTCTACCTGGTGCAGGTCTACATCTGAACCTCGTATGGACCACACTGACTATTCCTGCCTTGTGTGAACTGAGCTTGTGAACGCAATGACCCCATCAAATCAACAAAGCCTGAGAGGAAGAAGAGGAAAAAAAGATGTGAGCGAACATTTTGCACAGCATATCAAAGCATAACTGGTTTATCCTTTTACTTGGCCCAACTCAAATTAAAGCATGAAAGTGCTTGAAAAATAAGGATCACACATGTTTCGAATATGGTGAATTTTAATTGATAATAAATTGTGCTTTTGTAGACCCCAGACTATGCATTGAAGTGGTTAAAGGTGGGTTTTTTTTTTTAAATGGACATAAAATCAGAAGAGAAGAAAAATAATTAATGGCATTTGAGGTTGCTTGAGGGGGTTTATTTCTCCTTAGCTGAACTGTAGATTGCGCCTGTGATTGCTATGAAATCCACCAGTTGGACTCAATCCAAGCTACATTTGAGGGACAATAGAGTGTACCACCTACAACCATTAGGAAACCAAAGGTTTCTTCATCAGTACCAGTGTGTGGTTTAAACCTTTCTGGCTGATCCCTTAAAATGTTGCAAAGTGGGGCATATCTGTACTGTGTCTAAGGGGTTAAACCAGAGGTAGGCAACCTGTGGCTCCAGAGCCCCATGCAGCGCTTTAGCCCCTCTCCAGTGGCTACCTGTGGCTTTGAAGAAAAGTTATATGGAAATAAATAATTAGTTATTTTTTAAACATTTTACATTTAATTTATTATTGTTGTAGGCCTAAAGTGATTCTTACATTCTCCATTTAGTCTACATAACATTTCCGTACAATATGTCTACAGCACAGCACCTCATCCTCAAACTTTTGCCAAATCTCAATAGCGGAATCGAGTTTCCATAGAATAGCTGTGAATTACAAATCCAAAACAAGAAAAGTCTTGAAAGAAAATGAAGAAATCAAGAGTGCGTAGACAGATTAATTTGCTTTCAGCTGGAGATAAGAGAAAGAGAGTAATTTCAGAACTGCTGCCGAGCAAATGTACTTTTAAGAATTCGATCAAATCTCCAAACTCCACTACTGCTGCTAGCTTTGAAAATTAAAGATATGCCCCTTTCCTCAAAGATGCGTTATTATGGAACCCACGTAACTTCTAGGAAAGGCCCGCCCTACGAAGCAGCTCGATTGGTTGGGGTTAGGCATTGACCTCCAGTGGTTAAGGTTATGATAGCTGATTGGTCAGGGGATAGGACCTGAAAAAATCGGGTTACGTTACCTTGCGTAAGCATGGACGCCTGGCCAATAGTAGTGTGTGAATGCTATTGAAGGGCGGGGCTTTCCTAGAAGTTACGTGGGTTCCATTATAACGCCTCAAAGACAGTGCCATACAAATGGCAACAGACATCACTATTGTTTAGCCAGCTTGTATGATGTTTCTTTTGTTTTTTTGTGTATGAGTGCATGTGTGTCTGCGTGTGTAAGTGGGTTATGGCTGTATGGCTCCCTTGCAAACTGCCCCTCTGTCTAATATATACCTTGACACGTCCTAACGATGCATTCTTCTGTTTTATTGTCATCTCTGCACAGTGAGTACCACTAAAGGGTTATATGTTATCCATCTGAATATCAGGAGTCTGCCATCTAAGATTGATCTTTTAAGAGCTTGGCTTGTTTATAATAAACTTAGTGTGATTACAATTTCAGAGACATGGTTGAATAGTAATATTTTGGATAATGAAATGAAACTTGATAATTATGTCTTATACAGAGCTGATAGAGGCTCTAGAGGAGGAGTGGCTACATATTTTTCTTCAAATTTGACCTCTGAGCTTGTTATCCCTAATGAAAACCCCCAAGTATTTTGAATGTCTCTTTATTAAAATAATTATATAAAAAATATTTTTTTTATTTATAAAAAATAATAATTCACGAAAACAAACAATTGACTATAGGCAATATTTATAGACCTCCAAATGCTCCTTCTGAATCTACAAAATGTATTTTGTCTACCATTAACTCTTTAGGTCGCCAGAATGAGCTTTTAATACTAGATCGTTCTTCGCTTAATGACCGGAACCTAGTTGGTAGCATTAACTATCAACTTATAAATGAACCTACTAGAGTTGATCGCAAGTCCAAGTCTCTGCTAGACTGGATTCTTGTCAACCACCCTGACAGAATCTTAAAATCAGGGGTGTTACCAGAATGTCTCAGTGACCACTCCATTATTTTCTGTGTTTGGAAAATCAGGGCACCTCACCTTCCACCAAGATTCATTAGGGTAAGACAATGTAGAAATATGAATAGTGAGCATTTTATTCAAGATTTAATTTCCATAAATTGGGACAGGTTTCAGTTAATACCCTCTGTTGAAGATGCTTGGAACTTTTTTTATACTGAACTAACTGATGTAATTAATAGGCATGCTCCTTGGATATCAATTAAGGTAAATTGTAGACACTTACCATGGATTAATGGTGATCTTATTAGTCTTTTTAGACAGAGAGACAAGGCCTGGGAAATATATCGCTTATCAAAGGACTCTGATGACTGGAATTCATATAAACTTTTATGGAATACATGTACAACCAAAACCAGAAATGCGAAATCTAAGTACAACAAAGACTGTTTAAATACTGATTTTAATAACCCAAAACAGCTTTGGAATAAAATTAACAATTTAACTAAAAACTAATTTTCTCATATTAGATTCAATAATGAAAATCTCACTGAATCTTCTACAATTGCCCATGCTTTTAGCCAGTACTTTTCTTCCATCAGCAGCTCAGAGTTCTCAGATTTTCCCTATCCTGAAATCTTACCACATAACCCTATATGTCATAGCTCCTTCTCCTTTAGCAGAATTCACCCGGCTGATATCAAGCAGGTTATTTGTGGATTAAGTTCAGGTAGTAGGGCTGGTCCAGATGGTTTGGAGATTAAGTTTATTAAAATTGAATTAAAAAAGTTCTTGCTTATCCTATATCTGACTTATTTAACCTCTCCTTATCCACATGCACAATTCCATCAATTTGGAAGTGTGCCAAAGTTACCCCTTAGCATAAAGATGGTGACCCTTCTGACCTCAATAATTACAGACCCATTTTCATCATCAACAGCATATCAAAGGTGTTTGAAAAGCTAATTTTTTTATCAAATATCCCAATATGTCAATGACTTTCATATCCTATCTCCACACCAATCTGGATTCACACCAAACTTTTCTACAACCACTGCTTTTCTGAATCTCACCAATGATATATTCTCTTATGTAGATAATAATATGCCCACTGGTGCATTTTGTATTGATCTGACAAAGGCTTTTGACATGGTTGATCACTATCTTCTCCTTGACAAACCTTTTGGCTTCTCAAGACATCCTTTACTATGGTTTAACTCAAACCTTCACAACAGACACCAATGTGTTTCTTATAATGGTTGTCAGTCCAAATGTATGACTATTAAAAAAGGTGTACCTTAAGGCTCATCTCTAGGGCCTTGGTTATTTTCTATTTTTATTAATGATCTTCCACAATTTTGCTCTACTTGTCATATTCATTTATATGCAGATGATACAGTGATCTACACCTCCTCAAAAATGGTTTTCACATAACAAACCTTTACTTAATACTAATAATATACCATGTAGTTTGGCACTAAATTTAATTATCTTCACCACGTTAATAATTGTAATATCTTCGTCTCTTGCTTGACTCTCAGCTTTCTTTTAAATCTCATATCAATTCAGTTATTAGGAAAATAAGGAAGAATACTATATCATTCTATCAACTGTTCCACACTACATGTCAGGAAAATGATTATTTCACAGCTTCTACCAATATTAGATTATGCAGATATTATTTATCAGAATACCTCAGAAACAAATTGTATTCCTCTCAGTATAGCCTATAACAGTCTCTGTCGATTTGTTCTGAGGTGTCCTGATAGAACCCATCATTGCCTGATGTATGAGTCGCTGAATTGGTTAACACCTAAATCCAGAAGGCATTTTCACTGGCTGCAGTTTATTTTTAAAACAATTTTCTTTAACTATCCTCCTTTTTTAAAACAACATATAATCCCATATAGGTCAACATACAGTCTGAGACATACTGAGTACCCCTTTTTTTGTTCCCATCATCTCCAAAGAAATTGGATGATGTACCCTTAAATTTAAAGCGCCATCTGTAAATAATGGTCATAGGCTAATTTTGACTTAAATAGACTGTGTTACCTTTATTATAAGACTCAAATATGTTTTGCGGCTCCAGACAGATGTCTTTTCATTTTTTTGGGCCAAAAGTGGCTCCTTTGATAGTAAAGGTAGCCAACCACGGAGTTAAACCATCAGCCACAATGTCCCAGGTTTGAGTCTGGCCTTTGTTGCATCCCGCTCTTTTCCTTATTTCGTGGTCTCCCTATTTAATAAATGCATTCAACATCCACAAATTCATTTAAAAAAAGTATGACATGAATTGTTTAACCAACAAGATTAGATAGGGTCATTTTGAAAGATTTAGGCCTGAAGAGGTAAAAGTATCCAGTGAGAGTATCCAACAAGCATTTTCCTTTCATTTTTTTACCATTATTAATTCATTTTTCACATGTAGATGCATACCAGTTAACTTTAATACACCACACAAATGTGTTGATACATCATACTGTAAATAAAAATACAAATCTTTCCTCTTAACCCATACAGAAACAATCCCACTCAACTAAATTATGACTTATGTATCGCATCACATATAAAATCCTCCTTCTCACCTACAAATCCCTCCATGCCCTGGCCCCACAGTACCTCTCTGACCTCCTCCATCCATACACCCCACCCCGAAACCTGTGGTCCTAAGATGTTGGCCTGCTCTCCATTCCCCCCACCAGACTATGTACCTTTGGAGACAGAGCTTTTAGTGTTGCAGCCCCATCCCCCTGGAACACCCTCCCTGCAGATATCCAAAATGATTGGATTGGATTGGATATCTCTTTTCCTGGCAGAAATGAGTTTCATCAGGATCCACACACACATACCTAAATACATACCTGATGGACACAAGCATGCACCAGTATAGCCTGGAATCTACACATGTATACATGAACATCCACAGATTTACAGATGTATAAACCAAAAAATAACCTTTGTATATGCATATGCATGCATGGAGTAAGGAAGGAAGAAATCATCTTGTGACCCTGAGGCTGGGTACTACTGCCCCAGTCTCTGATTAACCCCACAGCATGCTTTTCCTTTCAGCTATTTAACAGGAATAAATAATTAATCTGTATTTTATTTGATCAAACTCACATTTTTAAAGCAGCATTTTGAAGAGCACTCACACACCATCATGCTAGTGCTCTTCATCAAATCAGCTGTAGATAATCACAAATGAAACCTTCAACAGTATTACCTATGTGAATGAACCAGTCCAACCCGTTGACCTCAGAATTTGTGCAGTGCGGGAGCTTAATTCTAGATACATACCTGTGAGGGGAAAATAAGAAGTGTGTGATTTTGAAACAGTGTATCGAAAAGTGATAAAATGTCTGTTGGTATGTTTGTGTTGACAACTTTGTTTATATTGCTTTCTGAGGTGATCCAAGGTGCTGCAGATCTAATATGTCTCTGCTCCAGAGTCTCAACAGCTGCTGAAGTGCAGGTCTCAGCTCCCTGGTGGTTTTGCCAGTAAAGGAACATCGTACATGGGCTGATATCCTGCCTCCCTCATTGCTCTGGATGGGAGAAACAGAATATCATCTGGGAAGTAGAACACCCTCGTCGAAGCCCACCAAGGCCTGTTCCTAGTAACCCAGAGACGCCTGCTGGCACGGCATGAAACACATAACTCTAGTATGGGATTGGATCTGAGGTTTACAGCTTGGGCTCCTTCCCCAATTAGACGGGATCATGGAGGCAAAGCAAAATAGGGTGAAGTTTTTACAATGCCACATGGGTCTTTATAACGGATGAGTTCTGTTTTGGGGTTATATCACAGCCTGTCAGAGTAACCACACAGGTCCAGCCACTCTGTCCCCCTCTACACTAAATATTCAACTTAAAAATGTAACTTCAACACAGTCATTGTGTCCTATAAGCTTCAAAAGATGAAATGCAGTCCCTGGAATTAAAATATAATTCAATAGTACATAGATATGAAAAAAAGATCAATGAAAGGAGACTGATGAAAAATCCCAAATCTTTATTTTCTTTGCAAAATTATACAAAATGCCAGGTTATTTTTTAGAAAGAATGTAAAGTACAAAAGCAAGTGAAAAGAAAAGCTAACATGATAATAAATAGCCAAAAAGTTTAAAAAAAAATATTACAACTCATTTATTTGGATGAACAAAATTGACCTTGTCATACTGTATGTGCAAAACTCTGCACAGGTATGTGAATGCTTATACAACATGAAAACTGAGAAATTAGGGGAACATGTATAAAGTAAGATTGTGTTCCGATATTAGAAGTGCCAGGTGGAAATACAACTGACAAATAAACAAATCAAAAGATTTGTGACCCTTAAATTGTGTACATAAAAAACAACTCAATCATGACTGTTTTGTGCTTCAATGCAAGTCTGCAACCTCCATTTCAGCTGGAGGCAAAAGAGGGCATGAGGGAAGTCGGAGTCTGGGGGGATAAAGGCAACAAGACGATCATGATGGATGCCTCGCGTGTTCACAAACATGGTATTTCAATTAACAACACCAATGGCCACACCATAACAGAAAAGCTCTGCTGTGAACAGACCACATTAAAAGACAAAATGTCATGTAACAGGGGTCAAAACTTTCAAAAACAGAAATAAATCCATTAAATGTAGCAACAATGGTCCTAAAATTTAAAATGTTACTGCAATTAATGTTCAGAAGGCAGTCTACACTTTATGTACACATTATATCCCTAATCCTAACCCTTTTGAGGGCTGTTGGTGATCGCTTTGAGAATGTCACACGTGTTTTTGGAGATGACCTCTTTCAGCTTCCGTACACGGCGAGGGCTGGAAGCCCCCACATAGCTCTCCGGCTGAAGGACGGCCATGCCGTCGCTCACGTTGCCCATAATGATGACCTGTCCCTCAGCAGCAGCACCTGTGATGTTCGGGCATGGGCAATTCCAGTCCATATTGAGGAAAGTGACCTCCAGAGGCTCCTTGCCAAAGAAGCGGAGACCCATCTTCTCATCCTTTAGGATCTCTTCCACAGTCACCAAGGCGTGGCCCGAGTCCTTCTCCTCTGTGAGCTCCGACATTCGGCCCAGAATAACAAAGTCGCTTCGGCAGAAGCTCGTCACCATCTTGCCTCTCGGTTTGCAGGCCTTGCAGTGGTGGTTTTTCGGGTAGGGGCAAATCTCCTCGCAGGCATCTTTAGATTCAAAGTTGTTGTCGTTGCCCTCACACCCTCCGTAGATGAAGGACTGACACTGGCGCAGGGTGCTGCTGTAGGCCCAGCGTGGCTCGTAGGCTTTACAAGAGCCCTGCAGGCTGGGGAGCCCGCAGGGGCCCGAAAGCTCGGGACCGCAGCACTGCATGCACTCCTCGTACGTCTCGAACACCTTCCTGGGCTGCTGGCTGTTGCTGTTGATATGGCAGTGGGTAAAGGAGAAGCAGTTGTTGGTCTTCGGCTCGTAGTACCAGCTGACTTTCTCCATCTCACTACCGCAATCCTCTGGGTTATCAGGGGGCTTCAGACACTCCTCAGGCAGGCAGCGGGTCACATTCTTGGGCTCGGGGGTCTTGGGTGGCTCTGTGGGAAGCACAGTCAGTGGGTGGTTGGCCTGCACTGAGCCAGATGGGTTCTGAGCAGTGCAGGTGTAGATGCCTGAATCATGCGGCTGGGCATTGTAGATGACCAGCTGACCGATGTTAGTGACCACCATATTTACTCGCACATGATTAGGCCTCATGGCTACCCTCTCCACCCCCTCTGGCAGCTGCTTCTCCCAGGTGATGTCAGGCCGGGGTCGACCTGTCACGTCACACAGGAAACTGGCTGTGTCACCCACGTTAACAGTCTGGTGAGCGGGGCTGCTGAGGATGACAGGTGTCTGAGCCTCAGTGGGAGGTGGGATAGTCGCCTGAAGAGGAGTAGTGGTCGGGCGAAGAGTGGTGGCCTGGGGCAGCGAGGGGCTGGTGTTGGGCCAGGTGAGGTGGAAGCGGCAGGTGACAACAGCCAGGGTGATGCCCTTGGAGCAGGCCTCTGCGTCCATGTAGCACTTGTTGTAGTAGGTCATGCCATCAGACGCGCAGGTGAAGTGCGGCTCCCTCTCGCAGCGGTCCCGGCACTTACACACCGGCTGGCCATCCCAGATGTCGCACTCAGACCCCTGCTGGGTGCACATGAAACTAGTGCAGGTGGCTTCCTTGGGAATTCCCATGGGGCCTTTCTCCCCGTGCAGGTAACGGGCTGCCACACAACTCCGATTCCCACACACATTTTGGCAACACTTCTCAAAGGACTCACACTCCTGTAAGAGGAGAAGAGAAAGTTACAGCTGCAGGAGGCTGCAGGCATCTGGGAGGCATTTTCATAAAGTAAACAATGATAAAAATTAAAAAGCAGAATAGAGATTCATTAAAATTGAGAGCAGCAAGTGAATATAAACATATACAATATCATTTATATAATAAATTAACTGCAAAATAACTAAATCTAGCAGTTAAGAATACTTCATTCTAAAAGGTTACTTTAATGGCATTACCTGATCAGATTCACACTCTCGTGTGCAGGTGCTCATGGCATCCACCCACAGGTTTGGGTTCATGTCATTGGGGCAGATCCCCGGGTGTGAATAGGTGATGTGGGGCAAACCTCCGACCTGGTGCTCCATCCACACTGACAAACACGCCAGGAACCAGATCCACCGTGGAAACAGCATCCACCACATCTCCAGAGCGAAACACAACTCAACAAGTGCTGGAGATGTTTTTCTTTTTAAGTTTGAGATTTCTGTGATCCAGCAGTACGCAAACTCCACTTCTCTGAATAGCCTATAAAAGTAGGTGAGTCTGCGAGTCAGGACGATGTGTGTCAGCTGATTTATCCAGTTTGATATCCCTCTTCTTCAGCGGATATGCTCTATTTATACTAACGATCTGCAGCCATCCATGACTCGCCAAGTTCCTCGCAACATGACAGTTATGAGTTGCTCCTGAGATGTTGAAATAACGTTTTTTTTTTTTAAAGTCGGTGGTAAGCTTTGGGCTGGGACTGGCGGGGCACCTGCCTGTTAAAAGGATCGCTGGTAACCCCGTTTAACCCTTTGCGGGCTCCAGCGGCGCCAGAGCGCGCTGTACGCAAAGACGCACAGAGAGAAGAGACTCAGGCGTCGTTGCTTAAACAAATATACATAAGCTATTATTTAACAATTGCACGAACTAAAACTAGGTTACATATGCCGTTAACATAAACTGATAATGTTTGAATTTAACCGTGTATCCAGCTGTAAGCAAACTCCACTTCTTTCAATATAAAAGTAGGCACCGCATGTTTTTCGTTTTCCTCATAACGTTAGTTGTAGTAATTGAAATGAAGCTGTTCCAAGTACCCACATTAAGTGTACTTTGGTTTTAATGTTTACTGACTATGAAGGTAAACTATTCCTATACGCAGTAACTTCTGATTATTTCGACATGTAAATTTGTGAATCAATATATTTTGACTTACCTGTTGAAAGAATAGAAACATCACTCATGTTTTAAATCGTATCCAGTAAATAATAAAAGAGATTATTTCCTTATTTTTGAAGTCTCAACCTTTCAACACATCTGTTTTTGATGCAACAACATCCATTATTTAATAAACCATTCAGAGGTGCAAGATCTTTTTACAGAGTAGAGTCTGTAGGTGCGTTATACCAACATCTGCATCTGGAGAAATTATATTTAATTTGGATCTCTTTTATTACACACAATAGGCTCTTGCAAAATACTAATATTTTTGTGATACATGTACTTTGTATCCCACAGGGAATCTATGAGGATGTGCTCAATTAGGAGATTGGTATTTTTGGTGCTGTTTGTATTATGTTCAGTAACGTTCTTTCACATAATACATTTAACAAACTGATCATTCATAAAGAAAGGAAATAATAAATGGGGGAAATAATCCCTTTTGAACTGTGATCAACAATAATAAATGAAGAGTAAATTTATTTCAGGTTTGACATATAAAGTGAAATAAAATCAAAATAAACAAACAGATTTATTCTCCTCAGTTTGGTGCATTAACTTGGTTAGTTTGATGGCAAAAAGAAATATATATATATATATATATATATATATATATATATATATATATATATATATATATATATATATATATATATAAATGTATATATAATTTTAAAGAACAAACCGAAATACTGAGGGAGCTGATGCTTACATTTAGAGCTTTCTTGGTCACAGTAATAGACTGAATAATTGTAGCATTTATCTTACTGTAAACACACTGTTGTTATATGGTTTTTCCTTACGCTTATTCAACTTCTTGTACAGTATAAAAGGTTGGAATTATTGTTAATTAAAAGTCTGAAATTCACTGTTTAAAACCCAGCTCACAATAAAAGAAATATTGCAAAGACAGACATGTATTGTAACACTGTAACACATTGCATGTACAGTACAGTAACGGTTATATTGATTAAGAGTGTTTCCTGTCCAACAATACTTACATGTACATGTGACCAGTGATACGTGACTGATGCTGCACAACTATTTCCATTATTTCACCAACATTCAGCCATGGACTTAAACGTAACAGTATACATGCTCTACATTCTACAAAGCATGTCTTTGTACTGTACACAGGCTTAGTTGTGTCAGTACAACCACTTTGTGTGGATTTATGGAAATCTCAAGACACACACATTCCAGAAAAACAGACTCAGGCCGTTGCAAATACAGGCAGCAGGACATTACATTGACAACATTTAATTGCAACATCATAACAGGTTATGACCCAACACTCACACATTTTAATTTATGAGTGTGGCGCCATACCTTGGACTTAAAATAGCAAACACAACTTTGAATACATCCCTTTTCAAATCTGTCACGTAGAACAGCAGAGGTGAAATGAGGACAATACAAGTAAAAAAAAAAATACTTTGAAGATCAGGTGATGTGCTCCACAGTGGGCGTGTGCGTTGGCAGAGCATTTAATGAATGAAGGTGTAATTATGGTTTGCACTGCTCATTCCTTTCCTGCTTTTCTCCACAGTTCAGCTGAGGACAGCCGAGCTATTAGACTGCCTTCCATTGCAACAGCAGTAGACTCAAACTGTGTCAGAGTGTTGTGTGTGTGTGTGTGTGTGTGTGTGTGTGTGTGTGTGTGTGTGTGTGTGTGTGTGTGTGTGTGTGTGTGTGTGTGTGTGTGTGTGTGTGTGTGTGTGTGTGTGTGTGTGTGTGTGCGTGTGTGTGTGTGACACCAGCAAATAAGTAAAGCCTGTTTATCTCGAGCCTGCCGAGCTTCCAGAGCTGCAGGTCTCAATCCTGTGAGGAGGATTACATTTGCTCTATTTCACTGCCAATGACAAACAACTAATCACATTCTGCATGTATGATTAACTATATCAGCTTATTTGAACAGCTATTTACAGTACTGTGTGTTGGGGTCTTTCCTGTGATTTATGGACTGACATCAAACACAACATTCTAGGTCTCAACTGAAAAATCCCTTGTTAACATATACAAACTTTTCATTACATACCTTTGAAGAGTTTAATATTGCTTAAATAAATAAAGACAAAACATAGCCTGTCACATCCCCGGGACAGGTAGGAGTCAGCTCAATATGGCCCTCACACAGTCTGAACCTGTCATGTAGCCTAGGCAACAAAGGTTTGGTACGGAGGAGAAATTAATAATCTCTTGTCAAACCCGATGAAGATGGATACATCTTGGGGCTACAAATACATAGGAAATGATAGGCTTATTTCTTGACTCAGGAAAATGTCAATAAAATAATAGGAACCCTGAAAAGCACAAAATCATCTAATGGCACACCCTCAGGCGACAGGTTAATTGAGGATATAAGCTTTAATAAAAGAAATAGCTACGAGAAACTTTCCTCAACTATATTCTTGTGTAATTTAAAGAATTAAAGCACACCCTAGTGAATTTAGAGGAGATATATCAATATAGGCTAAGTTGCAAGTTTCTTGGTCACCAGTTTTGTGAGTCCAGTATCAAACCAAACAACTCCAGAAGCCCAGCTTAGCTGATATTAGACCATTAAGCACCTGATAATATTTACAAAACAAAAAACATAAAGTCACTCCAACATGAGACCTGGCCACACAAAAAGGTCCAAAAAAGGAATAACTAGACATTTTGGGAAATACGCTAATTTGCTTTCCAAGAAAGCTAATGAGTACATTTCTCAAAAGGACAAACTACTCCTTTAAACATTTTAATTATTTAAAATGTCTTATATGTAAATGGATTATGTAAGGTATAATTTTACTTTGTCTGTTTGTTGTTAATCATGAATGAGAAATTCACCTCAGCTGTAAATGAGCCAGCAGGTTTTCATATCTGACACAAAATCGAAAGATGGAAAAATACAAGTCGTACAAGTCAACCTGCTCATTTTTGTTTGTTTGAAATATGTCAACTCCGAGCTGCAGCCCTTTGCTGCATGTCATTCCCCCTCTCTATCCCCTTTCTGTCCTATACAAATAAAGGCCTAAAATGGCAACAAAAAATCTTATATATATATATATATATATATATATATATATATATATATATATATATATGTTTATCATTTTGAAACTTAAAGAATAGTTTGACATTTTGGGAAATATGCTTATTTGCTAGAAGTTAGGATGAGAAGATTGATAGCTAACCAACTCCTATATGTCACATATAAGGCTACAGCTAGCAGCCAGTTAGCTAAGCTAAGCACAAAAAGTGGAAACAAGGGTAGACAGGTACAGTATATTCCATGGGCCCAGGCTCAAATATCACTTATTGGTACCACCTGAGGTGGCAAAGTCTAGTAATGATTTTTGTAACCCTCCATGTTTGTGGGACATATTCTGGCATGATAACTTTTGCAGAGTGGCAGCTGGTTGTAGTTTAACATGACTTTTATACCCCGTAGCCTATTCACCCGGACGTTACAAATATAACATTAGCTCTTAATTAAAACAATGAATAGTTTACAAAATAGGATGTTTGAGCCTAAATAAATGCAAGAATATACATAAATTACATGCCTATGGGACATTCTTCAATTCCAGCTATTTAGTTAAGTCTGGAGACTGGTGCTATCTGTTTTCCTTCTGTTTCTAGCAGCTTGTTTGCTCATGATAATTTACTGGCAGACAAGATAAGTACTTGTGGTTCTGTATTAATACTCTTCAGTATATCTAACCTCCATATATTGTTAATGTATTGTTAAGGATAATTATTTTATTTGGTCAAGATTAGTTAAGATGAATTTGACCGTTGGTCAAGTTGTAACTCTGCTGGCATCAACGTGGAACCAATATGACCACCTGTGAACGAGCAATTTTTTGGACGAGAGGGTGGAGCTGGGGAGTATGACGCGGCAAAGCCAGTGTTGTCTATGGTTACAATAGCACTGCACTAAGCTAAACGCTAAAGAGGGAAGGTTCAAATACATTCCCTTATTAGCTAAGTTACCAGATAATGCTAGTGGTAGTTAGTAGCTTACAGAATGCTGAATAAGGCATATCTAGGCGACCAAAATGTCCCAATTAACTTCAATGAAGTGAAAACACACATTAAGAGGGTCAAAGTTCAAAATTAAAAGACAGACAACACACAAAAGCAAGTTCACAGCTATTTCAATTTACACAGTGCCATGATTAGCAATGCTAAGCCTCTGTCCTGATCGAAAGCTTGGCGTGTAGCCACGCCCTAAAGCATCCTCTGCTTTTTTTTGCTGTAGCACTTTGAGATTCTTTTATGAAAAGTTCTTTACAAATAAAATGTATTATTATTTTGCTTTTTTGTCTTTTTTTAAATAAATGGGACCATAATTTACAACAATTTGCAAAGCTCTGTCAGTTTTTAAGTCCCTGTATAGTGTGCCTCATATTATTTGTGTACCTTATTTCTACTCTTAAGGTGACAGAATGAGGAAGAGATAGAGAGACCCTGCCCGGAGGAAGCCCAGGGCCACCGTCTGGAGCAAGGCCCAGATGGAGGGCTCGTCAGCGAGCGTCTGGTGGCCGGGTTAGCCACGGAGCCCGGCCGGGCACAGCCCGAAAAAGCTACATGGCACCTCTCTCTCCATCCCATGGGCCCACCACCTGTGGGAGGAACCGCTGGGGTCGGGTGCGCTGCCACACGGGTGGCGGTGAAGGTCAAGGGTCTCAACGGACCAGACCGGGAAGCAGAGGCTGGCTCTGGGGACGTGGAATGTCACCTCTCTGTGGGGGAAGGAGCCGGAACTTGTGCGGGAGGTGGAGCGCTACCAGTTGGATCTGGTGAGGCTTACTGTGGGGATACTCACAAGTCCCCGGCTGAGCGCCGCTACGTTGGAGTTTACCCCGGTGGACGAGAGGGTCGCCTCCCTACGCCTGCGGGTTGTGGGGGGGAAAACTCTGACTGTTGTTTGTGCATATGCACCAAACAAGAGTTCGGAGTATTCGGCCTTCTTGAAGACCTTGAATGGAGTCCTATATGGGGCTCTGGTGGGGGACTCCATAGTTCTGCTGGGGGACTTCAACATGCATGTGGGCAATGATGGAGAGGCGTGATTGGGAGGAACGGTCTCCCTGATCTAAACCAGAGTGGTTGTCTGATGTTGGACTTCTGTGCTAGTCATGGATTGTCTATAACAAACACCATGTTCGAACATAGGGATGCTCATAGGTCTACTTGGTACCAGAGCACCCTAGGCCAAAGGTCAATGATCGATTTTATAATTGTTTCATCTGATCTGAGGCAATATGTTTTGAACACTCGGGTGAAGAGAGGGGCAGAGCTGTCAACCGATCACCATTTGGTGGTGAGTTGAGCAGGGGGTGGGGGAAGACTCTGGACAGACCTGGTAAGCCCAAACGGGTAGTGCAGGTAAATTTGGAACATCTGGAGGAGACCCCTGTCCGACAGACTTTCAACTCACACCTCCGGCGGAGCTTTTCGTGCATCCCTGTGGAGGCTGGGGGCATTGAACCTGAGTGGACAATGTTCAAAGTTTCCATTGCTGAAGCTGCGGTGGGGAGCTGTGGTCTTAGGGTCTTAGGTGCCTTAAGGGGCAGTAACCCACGAGCACCATGGTGGACACCGGTGGTCAGGGAAGCCATCCGACTGAAGGAGTCTTTCTGGGATATGTTATGCCAGAGGACTCCAGAGGCAGTTGCAAGGTACCGAAGGGCCCGAAGGGCTGCAGCCTCTGTGGGAGAAGTTCGGTGAAGACATGGAGAAGGACTTTCGGTCGGCACCAAGGCGCTTCTGGAAAACCGTTCGCCACCTCGGGAGGGGGAAGCGCGGAACCATCCAAGCTGTGTACAGTAAGGATGGGACGTTGTTGATCTCAAATGAGGAGGTAATAGGGCGGTGGAAGGAGCACTTTGAGGAACTCCTAAATCCAGCAAATACACCCTCTATGTTAGAGGCATATCTGGAGTATGATGGGGGATTGTTGTCAATTTCCCTGGTGGAAGTCACTGAGGTAGTCAAACAACTCCACAGTGGCAAAGCCCCAGGGATTGATGAGATCCGTCCAGAAATGCTGAAAGCTCTGGGTGTGGAGGGGCTGTCTTGGTTGACACGCCTTTTCAACATTGCATGGAAGTCTGGGACAGTGCCAAAGGAGTGGCAGACCGGGGTGGTGGTTCCCCTGTTCAAAAAGGGGGACCAGAGGGTGTGTGCCAATTACAGGGGTATCACACTTCTCAGCCTCCCTGGTAAAGTCTACTCCAAGGTGCTGGAAAGGAGGGTTCGGCCGATAGTCGAACCTCGGGTTGAAGAGGAACAATGTGGATTCCGTCCTGGTCGTGGAACAATGGATCACATCTTCACTCTCGCAAGGATCCTGGAGGGAGCCTGGGAGTATGCCCATCCGGTCTTCATGTGTTTTGTGGATCTGGAGAAGGCGTATGACCGGTTCCCCCGGGAGATACTGTGGGAGGTGCTGCTGGAGTATGGGGTGAGGGGGTCCCTTCTCAGGGCCATCCAATTTCTGTATGACCAAAGCGAGAGCTGTGTCCGGGTTCTCGGCAGTAAGTCGGACTTGTTTCAGGTGAAGGTTAGCCTCCGCCAGGGCTGCGCTTTGTCACCAATCCTGTTTGTAGTATTTATGGACAGGATATCGAGGCGTAGTCATGGTGGGGAGGGGTTGCAGTTCGGTGGGCTGGGGATCTCATCACTGCTCTTTGCAGATGATGTGGTCCTGATGGCATCATCGGCCTGTGACCTTCAGCACTCACTGGATCGGTTTGCAGCTGAGTGTGAAGCAGCTGGGATGAGGATCAGCACCTCTAAATCTGAGGCCATGGTTCTCAGCAGGAAACCGATGGAGTGCCTTCTCCAGGTAGGGAATGAGTCCTTACCCCAGGTGAAGGAGTTTAAATACCTTGGGGTCTTGTTCGCGAGTGAGGGGACAATGGAGCGGGAGATTGGTCGGAGAATCGGCGCAGCGGGGGCGGTATTACATTCAGTTTATCGCACCGTTGTGACGAAAAGAGAGTTGAGCCAGAAGGCAAAGCTCTCGATCTACCGGTCAGTTTTCATTCCTACCCTCACCTATGGTCATGAAGGCTGGGTCATGACCGAAAGAATGAGATCCAGGGTACAAGCGGCTGAAATGGGTTTCCTCAGGAGGGTGGCTGGCATCTCCCTTAAGAGATAGGGTGAGAAGCTCAGTCATCCGTCATCCACAGTCATCCGCTCGGAGTAGAGCCGCTGCTCCTTTGTGTTGAAAGGAGCCAGTTGAGGTGGTTCGGGCATCTGGTAAGGATGCCCCCTGGGCGCCTCCCTAGGGAGGTGTTCCAGGCACGTCCAGCTGGGAGGAGGCCTCGGGGAAGACCCAGGACTAGGTGGAGGGATTATATCTCCAACCTGTCCTGGGAACGCCTCGGGATCCCCCCAGGGAAGTTTGGGGTCCCCTGCTGGAGTTGCTCCCCCTGCGACCTGACAACGGATAAGCGGACGAAGATGGATGGATGGATGGATGGATGGATAGATGGATGGACCATAATTTACAAAATGAACATCATGCTGTATTGAAGACTTGACTCGCAATTGAGGCCAAAAACTCATTATCAAAATGTTTATTGAGGTAATAAATCAAGTACATAGAAGTACATAGGGTCATTTCCCCATAGACTTCTATAAAAACGGACTTTTTGCAACCAGTGTAGTCGCCACCTGCTGGAAATTAGAGAGAATGCAGGTTTAAGGCACTTCACATTGGCTTCACTTTTCAGGCCCAGAAGCTTTGGCCATTATATTACTGTCTATGGTTTGTTGACTCTGCTCAGAGCAACTCAGATACCACATCATGCACCAGTTTTGGAATAGGCAAAAGACATTCCTGAGAATCTACTACCACAGAAAGTGTCGCAGTATCTTCACTATGAAGAAAGTTCTTGATGGCATTCTTGCAAAAGAAAAGCAAAGTGGTTAACAGCAGAGGTCTTGGAATGTTATATGTGTAATGTAATACGTGCAATAAGTGTAAAAACAGAACCATGAAACAGATCCTCATTTGGAAAAGTTATCATGTATTATTTTACTTCTGTTGGTGTAACAAATAAAATGAAATTAAAAAAAACGAAACATATATGTTCTTTTTGCTAAGCTAAGCTAAGCAGCTGCTGGCTGTAGCTTCATATTTACTTACTGTACAGACATGAGAGTGATATCGACCTTCTAACTGAACTCTCAGCAAGAAAGCTAATTTGCGTATTCTCCTTAATGTTGAACTATTCATTTATTCTTTAAGACAACTGTGGGTGGCCTAAAAATAGCAAAAGAACATCCAGAATACCTATGGGCTTGGTTTTGACAGACAAGCATTGAGCAACACTCAAGAAAGAAAAACAAGGAGCTTCTTGCATTGTCACCACTTTGCTGAAGTTGTTATGAATCTTCCTCTCACTTCTGTTTGCTGCGCCTGCAGCACAAACTGATGGGGCAAGTCAGAAGACAGCCAGAGCCAAACCTCCCTGCCATTTCATGTAGCTGTGCCCATAGGCAGGGACATTACTGAGCAAGCTGGCAGCCGAGCATTCACACATCCCGGGTTATCACCATCTGTCCGTTCTGGCATGTTGTAGACACAAAGAGAGTGTGTGTACGGAATCAGTAATTGGAGGAAAACATTGAGAAATGCTAACCGCAGCTTCTCTGTAAAACATCAAGCCACAGTGTGTGTCTTTGTGTGGGGCAAGAGACATCTTGCTGCCAGGGATCTGAGTTAAACTCGTCTTCTTAGTCCTGCCATGGTGCTGTACTGTGTGGTGTCAGTCTAAGTGGGAAATTAGGGGTAAAAACCTTCCGCTAACATCTTCATAAGTGAGGTGACGTTACACAAGTTTAGACTAAGTGATAGAGATACTGAGAGAAGGTCTTAGTGAAGGGACTAGAGACAGAAATACTTCTACTGGAACCCTGATTGGCTGAGAGCACACTCTAGTGGATGACTGGAATAATTACATTCTCATTTACAATTTCTTTTTCTAAAAAGGTGTTCCTAATATTTTCCTCACCCCATTTATGTATATCAATGAGGATTTAGCTACCAATGCACTCAAATAAAACAGCTCTGCATTTGCTAAGTGCACTTAACAACTTGAGTGTATTAAATCCCACTTAAATTAAGACATTTTACCTAAAAGTAAATGGGTATTACAGGATATGAATACACATTTTGACTAAAGTCTAACTTTTCTTTAATTATGCTGCATTATAAATCTAGACACATTACAGTCTTAATGAGCTGTTGTTTTACTTGGATGTCACTGCTGGTCTTTGGTTATATGTGTTCTACACTTTAAATCTGATCATTAGATGTGATTACCTGGAGTTCACATACTGTACAGCACACAAACATTGTTCTTCCTTTTTTTAATAAAAGCATTATCATATTTCATATTTTGGTGGTACAGAATTCAAGTTTTAATAGATTTGGTTCACAAAAGAATCACAAATGTAACTGAGCAAACTTCCCTAGATGAGACAATTCTTTAAAAAGTAGCATAAATAATGGTACAGTACAAAAATAAGTGGGTTTATCACAAAGTGTACGTTTTTTTCTTATGAGGAAAGTACAGTGGCACAATATTTGTTTTTGTAGAAAAAATAAAATAAAAAAGTTCCTCCTTTTTGTTGTTTGTTTTGCAGAAGACTGCCGACTAGAAAATGAAACATTCACTGGCTTTCTTTATCCCACTGGCAGAAGGCACTAAAGAGCAGACTTGGATCAACTAGTATTTGCACATATGGCTTGTTTTTACTTATTCACATGCCAAAGGGACAGTGTTTGACACCAGGCACAATGCAGTCTGTGCCAGAAACTTAAGACAATTACAGAATAGTATGTACATGTCCTGATGTGGGTTCAGACAATCACTAAGACTTTTGCAACTGCTAGTTGATCCAAGTCTGCAAGGGAATTCAGGATTAATTCAAAACCAGCAGTAAGTACAAGAAATACCAAGTGTACATAAAAAGGTCCTCTTCAGTTCAACTGCCAGGTTTGAAATGCAGTCAGACTCAAAATGCAGTTCTACTGTGTCAGTCCAGCATCTTTAGCCATGCCGTAGAAGATTCCTCTCTGTGATAAGAGGTTTGTAGGAGTGTCAAACTCTGCTACCTGTCCCTTGTCCAACACCAGCACTCTGAAATAAGAGAGGAGAGAATGAGTCATTCACAAAGCCTGGGTATTTTTTTTAGAGCAATGCTATAAAAAAAAAGCTAAATGCATCTACATACGCATTTAAGGGTAAATGTCAACCTTCTCATTAATATGTTGCATATCGTCAAATTTGCATTCTTGGCATGACCACAGTATTGCCAATGCAGGCTGTACAGGGTATAAGTATTGTGAATCTTTTGAATGAAAGAAAACATGATATGCACATTTTATCATGTCATATGTGTATGTTTTTATGTATAAATAGCACATTCCTAAAGCCCTTTTCAGACATGAAGTATGTAACATTGCTATCATTTATATTCAGTTAAAGTAATGGCTTTTTATTATTCAGACAGAGGTGTTGGTTACATAAATAATTGTCATGACTTTATTAATATATTTTATTATTAATTTATTATTATATTATTATTAATTTAGGGCTGCAACAATGAATCGATAAAATTCAATTATTAAAAGAGTTGGCAATGAATTTCATTATCGATTTGTTGTGTCGCGCGACTATTACGCCACTCAATAAGTCGCAGAGATGTTTGAGTATAAAGTTTAGTTTAGTTGAGCGCGGAGCGGAGCGAAAAATAAAAAAAAAGAGCAGCGGAGGTAGAGGAAATACCATTGGAGAGACCCGTAACGTTGTTCTGAAACACATGGCGGAGGCAGAGAAATCAGTACGACCTAAGTCATCCAAGGTGTGGGAGCATTTCACACTAAATCAATCGAAAAAGTGTGTTAATTGCAAGATAAGCAAAAGCGACATGGCATGGCACGGGAGCACCACGGTGATGATTCAGCACCTAAAACGGAAACATGTTGGAGTCCTCGATGAGGAGGAAGGGAGTTCAACAGCAGGGTAAAGTCACTACAGAATCCTACTTTTGTTCCGTTTTGAAGTGAGGAACATAACGTCCCTCCAGTAGCTCTTCTGGTGCTGCTGTTTACTCCTTATCCAGCTAGCTAAGTTAGCAGTTAGCGTTAGCTCGTTAATAACAGTAGTAAAGCAGGGGTGGTATAGTTTGCAAGACTAAAGACACGTTTTTATTCACTCGCCTTTTTTGGTCCATTCATTTTTCAATCTGTTGTCATGTATACATTCTGTGCTGTATCCCATATCAGTTATTGTTGACAAATAAATGTGTGTGTGTTGTACTTTTTAATTTCATTTTAAAGTTCTTTTCTCATCTTAAGCTGTGTTTAAATGAACTTAACTTGCACTTACTACAATGATGGTAATCATTTAATGAATAAGCTTCAAGTGTGTGTGTGTGTGTGTGTGTGTGTGTGTGTGTGTGTGTGTGTGTTCTTGTCTGTATCTGCTCTTTGGGTTACTTACCTTTACACAACTAGTAACTAAAACAAGTATGTATGTAAGTATGTATTGATGTAAATTCATGCTTTTTTGACAGATTAATCGATTATTAAAATAATAATTAGTTGCAGCCCTAAAATAATTGTCATGAATTTATTCAGACATGGACTGGAAAGGTGTGAGAGGGGTTATTAGAAATGTTACGTTCTCTGTTCTTACCCATGGATTTTAAAACTTATCTTGTAGTTGGAACCTAATTAATGATTATTTTGAGCATGAGGGACACTCAGCTCACTTCTCATTTCATCATTTATTGGACAGCAAATTGTACTGCCTAGTGCACAAACACAGAATAACAAGATGCTAAGTTGGGATGTCATGTGGTTGGCAGGTGGTTGTATGACACATGCATGTGACATGTTTCACATTCCTGCCAATGGTTTCACACTATTTCACTCATCTTCAGGTGGTGGTAACATGCCAAGAAACACAGGAAAGGTAGTAGGGCTGCAACTAACGATTATTGTCACAGCTCAAAGATATTCAGTTTACTGTCATAGAGGAGTGAAGAAACTAGAAAATATTCACATTTAAGAATCCTTTTTTAAATAATAATAAAAAAATGACTTAAACTTATTAATTATCAAAATAGTTGGTGATTCATTTAATAGTTGACAACTAATCGATTAGTCAGTAAAAAAGAAGACTACTTACAAGTTAACATGAATGTAAACAATGCAGGTTTTAAGATATCTGCTTTGCAAATGTTTTATGAGGAAGGAAATGTTTCTTAATGCGTACAACCAGAGTTTTGGTGAGAAACACTGAATGTTTGTGATGTCCTCGATATCCCAGAATGCTTTATGACAATCACTAAGAAGGTTTGAGACCTTATTCCATTCATTGTTCCGTGTGTACTACTTCTAGCTGACTGCTGTTGATGGAGAACTCGGTTTGAATAGTTTACTTAACAATGTTAAACATTTTAAAGTATTCATGCATGCTGAACCTTGTGTAATCCATGATTGTGTTGAGTCTGTGAGCGATGGTAAAGACGGTGCAGTCTTCAAACTGAGTCCGAATGGTGGACTGAATAAGATCATCTGTCTCCAGGTCGATAGCGGCTGTAGCTTCATCCAGGATGAGGATCCTCGTCTTTCTCAGGAGAGCTCGAGCCAAACACACCAGCTGCCTCTGGCCCACACTGTAGATACAACAGCACACAACACATGTAAGCGCGACAGAGAACCTTCAGTTTGTCTACTAGCTACAACTATTCATTCAAATGCTGGTTTACTGCGTCTCCTTCCCTCTGAACCAACCTGAGGTTCTCTCCTCCCTCTGAGCACTCCAGCTCCAGTTTTGCTGGCTGGTTGCTGACAAACTTGTGGAGGTGAGAATGTTCCAGAGCTCTCCACATCTCCTCATCACTGTACTTCTCAAAGGGGTCCAGGTTCATTTTTAGTGTGCCTGAGAACAGCACAGGCTCCTATAGCAGAGAAAAGACTTTGTGGGCTTAGAAGATAACAGACAACCAGAAACAAAACCGATGAGAGAAATTCTGCTGGATAGTAGCTTTGAGTCATGTGCAGAAGAAACCAAGAGTATTCACACTTCAGCCTGAAAATAGTTTAAAATGCTCATCTTCCCAGAGCACAAGGTGAAGTCTTTGGAACAAGAAAAAAATATTGATTTTGTCTAACCAAAAGTCCAAAACCCAGAAATATTCAATTTACAATGCTATACAATAGAACAAAATCTTTTTGAGAAGCTGGAACGAGAAAACTACATTTTTAAAGGAATAGTTGAGATCTATATCAAAATACTGTTTATAGGTGGTTTACAAAACAATTATTAACCATTGACAAAGTATGTTTATTCTATCTAAATGTACATTTTATATTACACTAAACTAATGATAAAATCAAAAACATCAATTATAACATTACTTATAATTAGTAGGCTTTATAAATGACCATTTCATTGTTTGTTAATAGTAAAATAACTAATAATTTACCATTTATCAATGATGGTTATTATAAACTCACTCATCTGTGGTCTTGTAAGGAATGTGGATGTGAGTGTGTTGTGTACCTGTGGAATGATGGTGAGTTTGGACCTCAGGTCGTGCAGGCCTATCTCAGATATCTTCACCTTGTCGATGGTGATCTCTCCTCCTGCAGCTTCCAGCAATCGGAAGAGGCAAAGCGTCATGGAGGACTTGCCCGCCCCTGTACGACCCACAATACCAATCTGTACAGAAACACACACACAGCTGTGATTAGTCAACCTTGCTGACCCATCATCATTAACTATCGATGTCTCACCACAGCCTCCACACCTTCTCTCCTCCTTTGACGCTCAGTGTGAGGTTCTTTAGGACGAGGTCCAGTCCCTCTCGGTACCGAACGCTGTAGTCGTGGAACTCCACGTTCCCCTCCATGGGCCACTCAGGTGGGGGCTTCTTGTCCTCCACCTCCCAGGGGGCCTGTGAACACAAACGCAGCAATTTTAAATAGGAAAACTTTATGAACAACTCATCAGCCTGTTTGGCTTTTAGCAGAACTGATTTGTTTATCACTCAAAAAACTCAAGAGTTGGACTTCAGTGTGTGCAGAGTCACTCAGAGCTGCCAAACATTTATTTTACCTCTGAGACACACTGGATGCTCCAAACAAAAGCTTTCACTAACAACTATACCACTAACAACTATAACAACTATACCAGAATGGGGCACTTAACGTGATGGCTGCTGAAAAAGTACACTGTGTACAGTACAAATGCCTTGTCTGTCTTATGTAACAGAGGGGCCCTTGTTGGCACAAGGTAATCTAACATTTCTGGTTCTAGTTATAGTTTATAGGTCCTGTGTTGTTCGAGAACATGACTTGGCAGCAAGACAGTTATTTTAGAATGTGGGTAAATTCCTACTTTTTAACTGCTGCGCAAAGCCAACACTATTTTACTTTTGAAAGACGCACACGCACGCACGCACGCACGCACGCACGCACGCACACACACACACACACACACACACACACACACACACAGTACTAGATACCTCTGTCTTGGTCTCAGCGTACTCCTTCACTCTCTCCACTGCTACTATGTTGCTCTCCAGATCTGAAGTCATTCGCACCATCCAATTCAGAGACATGGTCACCTGCAAAAACAATACAGGCAGGTGTTATTTAAATGCCATATAAGTTATTTCAGTGATCCTTAGTACTGTAGGTACTTCTACTGTTACCTGGGGGTACGTAAAAAGATTGTGGTGTAGCTCAACTAATTTGGAAAAATATAAATTACGATTCAACACAGAAACTACGCACTATAGCTTTAAGGTAGATATATGGCTAAAAGACTTCATACTTGGTTGAACTGCAGAATTGGGTGGTAATTCGAGCGACCCCTTAAACATTTCCCATAGTAATTTGACCCATTGCTAATATAAAAATAGTGATTAGTGCAGCTTTAACGTAAAATAAGTTATTTGAAAAGACATGTGTAATATTGACTCAATGCTACCTATTTTGAGATATAAGTCATTACTGGTTAGACCGGGTAAACCCAGCCCGATCTGCCAGCGACTTGATTTTGCCCTGCAGCTCGGTCTGGAAACTTGTATGTTTATTATCCTGCTTCCATTACAAATTTGCAGAAACCAATCACAAACTGGCTTTTCCACCTGGCGCGCTATTGGCGGGTTTAACATGATGACGATAGAGACGCGACCGAGCAGCTTTTTGCTTACATTCAACAAGCCGGCCACCGAAGCGCAGCAATCTTAAAAGATTGAGCTTGGTCTGGTGATAGCCAGACTAATTACTGGTAACATATTGACCTAACTTACCTACTGGTATCAACAAAACATAAACAAAACTAGCCTCCGCTGCTGATTTACATCACTTGTTATGTAAACATTTAAATGCTACAGATTGATCAATTTACAGCAGTTAGTTTGTAGCATACCTGTAGAGCGTAGGACACTGACAGACCCACGAGGCCTGGGCTCAGAGTGTCCTTTCCAGTCACAGCAAACAAAGCAGCAAACAACACTATGCAGTTCCCAATGAACTCAATACGCACCCCGAGCCACCTGTATGACACAATGTTACAGCAGGGTTACAGTTAAAAGTCAGACCTAATAGGAACTCAGCTTCTGCTATAAATATGTAAATGCAAAAACATATAAGGATAAATTAGCACTAAGTCCCATATTGTTTCAGGTATGTTGTACTTCTGGTCACACCTACATTAGTGATGTCGCAACTGGTGTTTTGATTGCTGATTGCAAACATACATACATAAGATAATGTTTATGTCATGGTTGTGGTTTTGGTTGTAGTTTTTTCCTGCTTTATTGTGTTAAATGTTTCCCTGTTTACTGTCTCATGTGTTCTGTTATCTGTGTTTTGCCATGTATATTTCATGCTTAGTTTCCTGTTTTATTTTATTGTCTCTCTGTTTCTCCTGTCTTGTCGTGTTTTACTTCCTGCCTTTTCCCTTCCTGTGTTTTCCCGCCTTTGTGATTGTCTGCCCCACCCTGATGTGTTCCACCTGTTCTCCAGCCCTCATGTCACCTGTCCCTCATTTTACCCTTGTTACCTTGTGTATGAATGCTGCGTTCCAGACACACTTTTTAGCCCGTAATTTACGACTTCAAGTCACGAGTTACAACTTGGTAGCATTCCAGGCAAAGTCACCATATATAGCCTGTAGTAGTACACAATTGTATGTGTACTGTTTTGATTACAATGTAGGGAATTACTTTACGTTGCATATTTATTTATATTTCTCACTGTTAATCACCGGCGTCTGTACAGCATAAACAGGGTTGACATTGTTGTTTATGTGTGTATGACGTCAAAACTGTAAATAGAGTACAACGATCTGGTACGAGTTCAAGTAGTAAGTTACGGGTTTGACTGCCGTTCCAGGGCACTTTCACAGGCAGAAGGTTGTGAAAACACTAGTTACGGATTGCCTGGAAACGCCCTTAGTCTCTGTGCTGTCTTTGTCTCTTGTCGGTTCGTCTACCCTCCCTGTCATCCCCTGCGTCGCTTCTTCCTGATAGTTTTTTCCCTTTCATGTCTTCTGGGTTTTTCTATAGTGGTTTTTCAGGACACCTTATGTAGTAAGTCTTTTGTTTAATAAAATTCCTCTACTCTACTCCTGACAGTTTAGTTTGCTTTAACATGCTAATAAATTATTAAAGGCTAATTGCACAGGATTATATTATTGTATGGTATGTGAACACTGTAGCAAGTGAAATCATATTATATAGCTACTTAATGGAGTTTGCTTGATTACTTTTACTGTACTTGTTGGATAAGTAATCAGTGTTACAGTGCACAGTCATTGATGGCAAGCCTGCATAATGCTGCAATGCAAGAGTTGTTTGTTGTACATCTACTTAGTATGTGGGCACTCCGTCCAGAGAAAGCTGGACTCGTCAACATTCAGATATATCTGATCAGTTGGTTGATAAACGTGTTCAATCAAACAGCATCTGCTTAAAGAGTTTCTGGGTCCTTACGTTTTCACTGGCTGTCATATAAAAAATGCCACATTTCAAATTAACACAAATTGGCAAATGCATTTCATCTGGACTTTATGTAAGCAACATCATTACATGGCATGAGAACTGGACTGGACCATCCCTGTTTTCAAACAGCCACAGTTTTGTTGACGAAAATTCAAAGGGACTGCATTTTATTAAAGCAAAGTTTGGAAACAAAGGAACAAATCCCACACTCTACTCTTGCTATAGCATCACGTTTTATTTACTAAAACTAACGTTTCGGTCTAATGTTACGAGTACCGCAGATTGCGGGATTTGTTCCTTTGTTTCCAAGTTGATGTTATCTTCCAACGCACCTAATTTTTGGATGTGCGAGTTGTTTCTTCAAAAAAGATTGCAGCAAAGTGTTGTCAAAGCCACTTGATCTATTTAACCTTTAACTTGCATTTGAAAAAACAGAATAAATTAAGAAGATTGTTCCCCAATGAAATACACATTTGGTCCTGAATCATCATGCAATAATTACAATTGCTACAGGGTTGTCATACAGAGTGAAACAAGTCAATATCAGAATGCATTTTGAATATTTGGTAAAATAATAATAAAATAAAAGCTGTCTCAAATCTCTATCTATCTCAAAGATTTTAATGAACTGGGTGCCTGGCGTGAGATCTCCTGGAAAAAAATGCTTTATTGCCGTTTTTCTCAATTGAATACACACACATGGAACTATGCACCCAATTCAGAAAACTTGAAGCTCATGTATCAAGACTCCAGACCATGGAAATACAATTATTTATTCTATTTCTATGCTCCAGATTGCTAAAAAGCAATTCCATTGTTTTCACTCAAATACAAATTCTAAACCAACCAGGATTGAAATTATTTTATGGGGATGGTGCAATATTTTTTTGCGACCAGACAAGCAAAACTCCTGCATGTAAAATCACAAATTGTCAGTTTTACACTTACAGCTAGTCTAACAGCTAGTCTAGCTGTTTCTCCGTTTTAATTTGTTGTGTTAAGCTAACCTGGTGCATTGTAGCTTCCTATTTACTGTACGGATACGACAGCAGACTGCTGCAACAAACTGCAACAGCAAGAAAAGGAATATGTATTCCCTAAAATGTCAAACTATTCCTCTAAGGCCTAATCCATCCCACCAGTGGCTGTGTACAGAAAGATAGAGGAGACAACAATACTGGAACACAGCTGCTGTTCTATGGGGCTGAAACAGGACACTTACCTGTTGGACACTATACCAGGGTAGTAACTCTTTTGGTTCTCATCCACTTTCATATCACTCATCAGAACAAAGGAAGAGTGTCTGCCATAGGCTCGGATTACACTACAGCCAGTGACGGTCTCAGAGAAATGGGAATATATGGGAGAGCGGCTGACTGATTCCAGACGCTTCAGCTGCCGAGACGTGGCAACGTAAAATCTCTACAGGGGTTGAGGGGGAGAGAAACAAACAAGATTACAACTGAACAAGATGGCACAGATATTCAAAAACAATTATGATGCACACAGACGAGCCCACACGCATACACACTCTCACACACGCAGAATAATAAAGAGAGCCTGTGTGAACAAAACACCTGCAGTGCTCATTTGATATTCCAATTAATACATTTGCTAGGATGCCAGCTAATGTTACATAAGCTCCCCAGAGGGGATAAATTATAAGTCTACGTGCAAATCAGCTCTCCTGCATTCACTTTCACAATGTCAGAGGAACAAGAAATGACTTGTTGCATAATAACTTTGTTTATTTTTGTACAGTAAATACAGTAAATAAGATGTGTGCTGTGTTAAACTGCAGGTGTTGTGTTATTTCACTCATTTTTAAATAATACATTAAATGTCTAATAAAAAAATTTAATTACTTCTAAAATGTTAAAAGATGTATCTTTATGTGGCATCACATTAATATAGGGAGTGGTTTGGCTTTCATTTGCATAAGTTCAACGTGTCATTCAGATTGTAGACAAATGATGCAGCAAAGACACAGGCCATGCAGGGTGGATGCATGACAAAGCGCTAGGAATAATGTAAGCTTGTGTTAGTAAAGCAGATTTTAGTCATTTGGGGGTCCAGTTAGTGTAAATGCACACAGACCCTAAACGTCCCATACATTTCTATTCTAAAATTGATTGGTTGGTTGATGTGTGACTGATGATTTGAAATGTAACAGATTTATATCATAAGTGTAAATATGTTCAGGAAATTCTTTAAAGGTAGATTGACTTTATCTTTAGTATCCTAGAAGTCTTCCTCATCCTTAACGCTAAAACATAGACCTATGGTGAGTTGGCACCCTTACATCGCAGACTTATATGAAATGTGCTACTGGTTGAGTGTCTGTAGGCTTATCCTAGCAAGTGGTGGGCCCACAAGGCGGTGGGTTCATGTAGATTTTTTGGGGAGTATTTAGGGCACTCACAAGTTCATAAAAAGAACTCCACATCTCCAGTTTGTAATAAGGAATTTCTCATAAAAATGTTAAGTTTCAAGCCCAAGCTGAGCTAACCGCGATGACACCACCTATTTTTCAAAATTTGAAAAGCTCTTTCTAGAATGCCACAGAAAACATTATACAACTGTTTTCACATGCTGATTAGTACTCCTTGTGACAAGTAAACTGAACTTCATGTGCCGGAGTGCTCCTTTAACCAGATATAATAGCAGAAATAGGCCAAACTGTCATCTTGATGTCAGGTTCAGGAGTGTGTCCACTAGATAGTGTATTATGAAATCTACAGTGGCCATAATACTATTAAAACATTTTATGTGACCAACTACACTCACAAGTCCCTTAATCTCAACATAATACAACATGAACCACAAGCCTATGTGTCTTTAAACTAGTGAGAATCAAATATTCTAATATTATTAATTCTAAATTATGCAAACCACTAGCACGTATTTTGCAAAAAAGTAATGTTGGATTATTTTGAATTTGCCTTATTGGTTACAAAAAATAAATAAATAAAATACTGTGTTTAATGAAAACTATGCACACCACCATTAACTGCTGTTCTTGTCAGGTACCACAGTTCAACCGGCTCTGACACAGAGCTGCTCCTGTGGCAGGAATAAACTCATCAAACCACAGTGGGAAACACTTACTGTACTGTACCTATCTGGCAAGCCTGAGTGGCAAAAAAGGTCCTGATCTTTGAAGATCAGCAGGTATGGTGAGAAAAAGACTAGATAGACGACAAAACAAGCTCAACTAAATATATTGTAACCTACTGTAAATAGCATCTTTCAGTAAGTAGAAAGCTGAGTAGCAAAATAACAGTTGAGCTTAGTTCTGAATAGACACTGTATGAATAAGATACATCTAAACATACAGTATAACTAGTGAAATTATTTCTGCCTCCAGAGTTGCCCTGCCTCTGTTATATGACTAGAATTTCACTTGGCCCAAAAATCTCAATCATAGTGTAACTTATTATTGGTGGAACCAACTAAACCAGGTGGTGCTGCTGACGAGAACTTCAAGTCTTAGTCTATAGACTGACCACTGAGCCATGAAGACCCCAGCCAGCTATGACTACTGGACTAAACTAGAGACCAAACTACACTGCACCTACAGCACTAGAACAGCAGTGACCGCTTCAACCACATGCAACAGTCTAACAGCACACACACTCTCAGACATGCATGTTGTATTAATGAGTTAGCAGACTTGTTTCCTATTTACCTGAACCCACCAATAGAACACCATTAACGGGGCTATGACTATGAGGAACATTGGGGTGAGGGCAGAGCATATGAGCAGCACATTCAGTGTGTACCAGAAAGTGCGCATCCATATGTCAATATTGTCTGGGATGTGGGAGTCTATAGCATCCACGTCTTTGCTGAAGCGATTTAGTAACCGCCCAGTGGGGGTGCTCTCGAAGAAGGCCTGCGGAGCTCGCAGGACCCCCTCGAGCATGTTGCGGTGTGTAAGCTTGGCTGCCCGCAGCATACAGTAGGCACGGCACAACAGGCAGTTAACCAAAATTAGCACACCTGCGAGAAGAGGGACAACACAACAACACCTGCGTTAAACAGATTAGGACCTGGACCTGATGAAAATGTGTGCTCCAGACAAATAGAAAACACAAGATGCATCACTTCTTGTGAGCCAGCACAGGTCCCTAAAAGTAGAGGGGGCGTCAGTACAAATCAAGTGGTACAACACAACTTTGGTATCAGAAAATAAACTTCTACCATCACTGGTGACTTCACGTGGCCACCCACAGAGATTTTATTATCTCCAGAAGTGTGAATTTGTCATCAGCCTTCAGTGAGTGCCATACATTTGCACCTTGTGACCCTGTACCTCGTACTTGGTACACTGCTTTTAAAGTTGATGAGAGTAGTGTTGATTGGGAATGACTGATACAGGCTACTGCATTACCTTCATATAATGTATTTGTCCTAATTAATTCTGTTCTAATATGGATTCCAATAAATCAACTCAGCTTATCTGTCGATTCTAAGTACTAACTCAATACCAGTGCTCTTAAAATCTGCATACTTCACTTGCATGAAACTTTTTACAATCATTATTATGTAAGGTAACATGAGGCCAGGGGTTGCTATGTCAGTAAAAACTGAGTTTACCTCTTGCCTTAACTGAATGAATGTAACTACAGAAACAAGAATTTTATAATGGCATTGAAGAAATTGTATTTGATGTGGATTGGTCCCATCATCAAATATTCATAAATCATAATCATGAATATTAAAAAATGACAAAAATGTGAGGAATTCTCAGAATGTTTTAACATTCACTGATACTCTGTTACATGCTCACACACACATACACTACCCTTTACCTAACCAGCCAACTACTCTTTTACTACACCACCTAAGACCTCAGTTCAGACCTGCTCCATTTCATGACAGCAAAAGTCTCTAAAACAAATCCAGCCACACTGGCCTACAATAAAGACATTGAAGTTGATCCAGTTGTATTAACACTAATTCACCACTAGAGGGAAGTTATAGATCACTAAAAGACTGAGTAATGTTACCTTTGGCTCCTATAATAAATAATAATCTTAGATCAGGTTTTACATAAAGTCAACTTCAGTGTATTGTGTGCATATTTGGGGCAGGCTGCATTGCTCCACCTGACAGTGTGCATGTCTTTTTGAGTGTGTGAAAGGGTGTGAAAGCAGGCTCATCAGGGACAACATCACAGGCTTTGGAGAAACAAAAGCTAAAGCTGGAAGGTTAAAAGATGCTGCTCCAACATGCATGCAGCATGCCATCCCAGGCAGAGGACATTTGCGAGGAAAAAAGGAAGAGAGAGGATCATCTGGCACATGAGCAACATTTTCCATGAGTACCTGTACAAAGACGTATATGAAAGCCAGGGGTGCTATGACAACGGCAAAGATGGGTGTGCTGGCAATGATAACTATCATGGTGGAGAGAGAAATAAAGAAGGTGGCCAGGAACATGAGCACAGTGGCTGGAAGAGCCTCGTCTATAACGTAGATGTCCTTGGAGAATCGGTTGATGATGCGTCCTATAGGCGTGGTATCAAAGAAAGACTGGGGCGTATGAAATTTGTTGGTGAGCAAATCATGGTGCAGCTTCCTGGCTGCGCCGATGTTCCCCATGGCTAGTGTGAAGGAAGACATCATGACCAGGATACCTGGAATGGGGATGAATCAGAGGAGTAGGAGTGGAGGAAAAACATAGTGGAGAAGAAGGTTTTATTGTGGAATGAGAAGGTAATGGAATTACTAGTAGACACAGTCAGCATCTGACCGTTAGACATTTACTGTAAAAGGAACAACAGTAAACCTTTATGCTACACAATCAGTCATTTGAATGTCCTCTTGCCCAAAGCATCTCTTCAGTGGGCTTATTGTAGAAAAACCTTTCAACTGGCTGCAAGGCAAATACATTTAGTTCATTTCAACAAAGTCTTGCATTTTGGCACAATAGAGTTAAAGTAACTGTTCAGGTTCAAAAATAATGTTAGCACCACGATGTGGCAGCACATACTGTAAAACCTTGCACCTCTTCAGTCAACAATAAATGCATTAACGTGAATAGGGCTTGGCATTAAAATGACCTAGTGCTTCATGCATTGCTTATTATAACACTCACTGGCAAATTCACACCCATAAAGGGTGAAATAAATGCACTGCCAAGCAAATAGCATCTCTGCGCTCATCTGCTATTTGCACAAGGGCTGAGTGATTTGGCTTAAAAATGATATTATTTTAGACCATGTCACGAGATATATCTACATATAAGTGTTTGATTTAACCCTGTGATACATACAGTACGGTCATACCAGTGGAATCACTCTAGTTAACTAATCTGAACTTAGAGGGAACACAGCTTGTGATATTTTAGAGAGCTTTTATTTTGAAATTCCACATCAGAACGTCCTGATATTAGGCTCGTTTGAGATGAACTGCGCCTCACCTGTAAAGTGGACGAGTGACAAAAATCCACTCTCAAGTCGGACAGTTTCCAGCCGTTTCCAGCAGCCTTCACGCTGAACAGGAAGTGACAGAAACACTGTGGTCTGATTCCGATTTTAATAAAATGTTATCAGACCCATATGCTTGTATACAAGTCTCCATGCAGTTGTTTTTATTATGACAGAGTAGCTGTCAAAATGCTCTACATGCGATCTGTTACTGATTTTAATTAACAGCACACTGTAGATGATCTGTAATCTGAACAGATTTAGTCTCTCTGACTTCTAAACTAACTATCAGCCACACTACATGTGGTTTGTACAGAATAAGCCTTTAAATCAGACAAATAGCAGTTAAAATCCCTCCGATTCAAAATCAATTAAAAAAAAAAAGTCATAATGTTGAGTCGATTCTGAACCAATCAGCTGTTAGATCAGCTGAGAGCCAGGCGTTTCCCAGCATGCCCTGGGTCCGCCTGGGTCTTGCAGTCGGTGAAAAGCAACTGCACTGCCTGCGTCTCAAACCTGCGGCTGCCTTGATCTCGTGAGGTTAACCTTGCCCACGTGTGCATGACGTCAGAGTAAGTCGGGATCAAGTCGGACACAAATCTAACCGGCATCCATTGGGCGGCGATTCTGCGCAGACCTGGCTCATCTCGAACGAGCCTATTGTCTAAATATAACTCTGAGGTGGACTGCTATCATTCTGAGGTGAAATTGGTCTTTGACGACAGGAAGTTTTTCAACAACACTCTGAGGTGGTGCACTGTCATTTTTAAGTTAGATTAGACTTTGGAAATGTACTTTAGTTTTAAATTATTATTCACACAATTGAAATTAAATTTTTCTCTGAAATACAGTTATAAGGTGACATTTATTATTTTTTAGTTATTATTAGTTGAATGTATTATTTATTAATTTATTTATCATTGACAGACAATTTTTGCTTTCAGCCATGCTTGTTGTTGCTATGCGTGATGGTATGATGTCATTGCGTCAACAAGCCAGAATATTATCATTATCACGATATGATTTTTTAGCATATTAAAAATCAAACCGGTATTACTGTGAATGATATGATATGGCACTCCTTTAATTTGCACATATTTAAATGAGGTAATATGCATACATTTGGCACAAAATTGGCCCCTTTCTTTGCTAATGAGCCTCATTGCTTAAACAGTCCAATTCACAAAGATCAGTGCTAATAGCCACATGCAATTCTAAGCGTCTTTTGAGAGTCTGTGGTAACTGAAGCGCATTTATAGGGGATGTCAGAGGTGGCATTGAATGATATTTTTCTTTTATCCTCCACTTTAAATCATGCCATCTTCTTTTACAGTCTGAAGGTGTGAGTTTAAAAACACCAACAGCTTTGACAAACTGAAAATGTTCACTTCTTTCTCTCTGCCATTGTTTTGCCTTATGTGTTATTGGTGCATAAGGCAACAAGTATACTTTGCTACATAGATAATTGCAATAAAATGCAGAAAAAGGGCAAATTGCAGTCTGCTGCCAAACTTTATGGGTCTGTTTGTGCTGTAATATCAATAGCGCAATAAGATGACTGTTGCAAGTGATGCATGGTGCTATCAGCGGCCGCAATCCATTCTTTGTGAATTTGCCTGTCTGTGTTTCTTACCTTGTGCAATGCCGAGTGATGCGTACACCCCCACCCTCATATGAACATTCTCCTTAGTCATATTTGTTGAGGCATCATTGGTCCACTGGCTGAGCCAGATGTTTGCTCCAATGGCTGCTGCGCTCTGGCAGCCGTACAGGAAACAGATGAGCACTGACAGCAGAATCCCCACCGCCCTGGCGTACTCCAGGTACACCTTTGTTTTCACCTGTTAGGAGTGACAGAGTTCAGTCGAGGTTACCTCAATGACAAAGGTACAAAAATTACAATGATGTGTTATTGTGTATATAATTAAGATTAACTTTATTGTCAACATACAACAATATACAAATAAAATACAACAAACTATGATATGACCCTAATGGTGTTAATACACAACATTGTGTCACGCAACGCATATAGTTAAACATTTCTAATATATATATATATATATATCATCAGTGCAGTGCAGTGATAACAATTCTAAAAAAGATAAATAAATAAATCGGCATCAACATCAAGCGCAATAATAACAGTGCAAAAACCCAAATCTCCATCATCAGAATTATTAATGGTAATAGTGTAATATTGCAATGTTATTGAGATGGAGAGAATTTGAGAATATAATGAAAAGGAATTACAGATTTGGTACAGTCTATATTTTGTAAATGAGGTAATTTGGTGTAAAAAAATATATCATTTTGATTACATCAGACCCAGTGTATCCCTTGTGATTATTATCAGAAATGGTTCACTCAGGAAAATGTGATTTATTTGTCTGCAGCATGATGCTGAAATGTTTAGATGGGAAATATTATGTAGTGGTAATATTTCTATAGGTATAGGTTTTATTTTATCGCTGTTATTAGGTGCAATGCCTCCTGAAATAGTTGATTTACTTAAAAAGGCTTATTCCTAGAGAGTCGCATTTCAATTAGACCCAGCTGTTAGTTTCAGATTCCATCTCTGTTAAAATTAAACTTGCCCTAAAAGATTAAAAACTAGCGGCCTGTATATCTGAAATGACAATTAGACAAGACATTTTCATGAGAAAAGACTGACCCTGCCTGTTTCCATGGTCTCTGTCTGGATGAGTTTCTGCATATCCTGTGGTTTCTTCTTCTCTTGTTGCTCGGAGTGTTTCCTCTGGCTGCAGCCGTGTCTCCTCACTGAGCGGGATCTGAGGTTCTCCCCGTCTGCTGAAATGATGCTGATCTGCCTGTAAAGGAGGGAGAAAAGATAATGTCCATGTATGGTACTTATTTGGAAGATGCCATATATAAAAAATTCCACCAGAAGAGCATTTAAGAAGTTTACTGAAATGGCTCCCCTGTCTAAATTTTATTAATTAATCTCATTTATGGGAAAATGGCAGAATATATGAAAACAATATCTAGCCTTGTAGGTAATGAGAAAGAAATATTTCCTCTACCTTATGAAATCTCTCTTGGTTTCATTAATCACCGGCTCATTGTCCACCATGTCTGTGTGGTTGCTAAGGGCATCGTCAGGGAACAATTCCTCATCTTGGATTAACTCCTCTGTAAAAGCAATGTTAACAGTAGGTTTTTTTTTTTTAAAGAAGCTCAACCATAAAATATGAGATATCAGGTGAAATAACAGTGAAGGAAGTGATGCTCTACCAGCGGCCTCTTCTTCCTCAACAATGTCCTCCAGGGCATAGTTCCTTAGAAACTCTGCGAAGGCTCCGTTCTGTTTGAGCAGCTCCTGGTAGGAGCCCATCTCTGACACCCTGCCCTCCACCATCACCATTATGTTATCCACCTGAGGCAGGAAGCTGATGCCATGTGTCACTAGAATACGTGTCTGGAGTCAAACAACAAAAGAAACCTTGTTATCTAATAAACTTCACACATAACAACATTACAATCAAACATACCAAGCACGTTTTATTACGAGCACAACCTCAATGACATAATCAGTAATGTAATATGTGCACTTTCCTGGCACAATCCAGCAAGAGAGGAACTCAACTAGCTCTTATCAGAAACTGGTATCATAACAAAACAAAAAAGAGCAATAAACTGATAAAAGATACAATTTACTCTTTGGTAAAAAGATAAGATAAGATACAACTTCCTCTATTGAAGCAAGCGTCCACAGACAATGCTGGCAGTTCTGTGAGGCTGTACTTAAGCACAGTGGTGCTTTGAGCTGTGTCATATATATTTACGGTTGTACAGTATATTGTAGTTCATTTAACTCTGCAGTGTTGTGTAAAGGGGCTTTTTATATCACAAACTGATGTAAATACATTTCTTAATGAAAAGATGAAAACCTGGATTTAGACTCTCCTCACCTTGCTCTTCAGCAACCCATCTGGACCGATGAGGTTGTCAAAGATGTGTTTGGCTACGTGGGCATCCACAGCTGACAGCGGATCGTCCAGGAGGTAGACATCAGTGTCGCTGTACAGAGCTCGGGCCAGACTCACCCTCTGTCTCTGCCCACCAGAGAGGTTGATGCCCTGCACGATTAAGACACATCAGCAGAAACGCTTTTATCACTGTGTGACCGGGGGTAGGCTCTTCAAAAACAAAAACAAAAGTGTGTTACTTAGTAGGGGAACGGAAAATGAAAGTGTTTCTCTTTTTGTACCTTCTCGCCTATCTCAGTCATATCACCTCCAGGAAGCACTTCCAGGTCAGGAGTTAAGGCACAGGCTTCCAGAACGCACTGGTACTTCTGCTCATTGTAGGGTTTCCCAAACAGGATGTTATCCCGCAGCGTGGCATTCTGTATCCAGGCCTGCTGGGGTACATATGCCACTGATCCCTAATAGAGGAGAGGAGAGGCCGACAAACTGGCAATAAGCAACCCTTAACAAATGTGTTTTTCCCCCAGAATATATCTACATGTGTATCCTTCCACAGATTATGTCTAGAGAGTTATAGTGTTAAATTAGTCTATTAACTGGTACCTCTTTGAATTACTTCGTAAAAAGTTGTGAATGTTATAGTTATAATGTTATACAGTATGTAAACTGTTTCTTTCAATTCATCAGTTCAAACATATTGGGAAATACACTTAATCACGTTCTTGCCGTGAGTAAGATAAGAAGATCAATACCACTCCCGTGTGTTTAGCATGCAGACATGTGAGTAGTATCGATCCTATGAAATTGTACTGGGCCCTAGAGTACTGGAGTTATTTTTGATCAGGATATATCCTTTAACACCCACATAAAACAAATTTAAAAAACAGCCTTTTTACACCTGCGTAACATTGCCATAATTAGGCACATTCTGTCTCAAAACAATGCTGAAAAACTAGTCCATGCATTTGTTACTTCAAGGATGGACTGTTGCAATTCCTTATTATAAAGATGCTCAAACAAGTCTCTTAAGACTCTAGTTGATCCAGAATGCTGACATGAAGTAAGAACAATGTATCCTGTATTAGCTTCTCTGCACTGGCTTCCTGTAAAATCCAGAATTGAATTTAAAATCCTTCTTCTGACCTACAAAGCTCATAATGGTCAAGCACCATCATATCTTAAAGAGTTCATAGTACCCTATTGCCTCACTAGAGCACTGCGCTCCCAGAATGTAAAGTTGTGATTCCCAGAGTCTCCAAAAGTAGTCTGAATGTGAGCCAGAGCATTCAGCTATCAGGCTCCTCTCCTGTGGAACCAGCTCCAAGGTGGCACTTGCTACCATGGTCGTGCTCGACGCCCTGCTACGCCCTACTACTATTACTTCTTGTCATAGTTCTATTATCTTTATTGCTACTATAATTGTCCACTGTCCATCATACCAACTGCTATAATTATTATGAAATCATATTTCTGTATCTGTGTGTATGTTTACCAACTGGCAGAGGCAGATGGCCGCCCACCAAAAGCCTGGTTCTGTCTGAGGTTTCTGCCTGTTAAAAGGAAGTTTTTCCTCGCCACTGTTGCACTAAAAGCTTGCTCTTGGGAGGGAAATGCTGGGTCTTTGTAAATTATGGAATGCGGTCTAGGCCTACTCTATCTGGAAAGTGTCCTAATATAAATTCTGTTATGATTTGACACTATAAATAAATTGATGTGAAACTCACTGCAAAAAAGCAAATTATTTCCTAAAATGTTAAATTATTCCTTTAACATGGTCAGCAAGATTATACATAGAAAGACATTAATAATGATGAAATTAATTATTTTATAATATTTATATTATGATTATAACGGGTCTTTAATTATTTATTTAATGATTAAAAAACACTGCACAGCAGTAATTACATACTGTAGGCCAACATTAAAAATCACTGAGGATAAAAACATAATGAAGTCTGAAGGCTAATTTTCATTGTCGTAAAAACAGCACAACAATCAAGACAAGTCAACAGACAATAAAATCAACATATATACAGTGCCACAGTATACGGGGTAGCTACGTCAATGTGATATTTGTTTCTTGGTCATAAAAATGAGTGAGTTGAAATTGAAAATTGAAATTCTACATGGTACTTTGTAACCATTTACATTTTTAAGGCCACTTTAAACATGCTCAGTGAAACACTCAGTTTCAGATTTGTGGGCAGATTATTCAACTACTGCTGCACTGTAGAAACATGTGTTTTTGCCTATTACAATATTAAATCGGAAAGGAATAAAATCTGTCAAGCTACATCTTTTAAAGTGGCTATGATTTTCTCTAATAATTAATTAAGTCCTTTGGTACCGTGCTTTTTTTACAATAATGTAAGTGAGCAGCTTTTCATATAAGTGATTCTTTTAAGGTTTTTTACGAAATGAACAGGATCAAGATGTGTAAGTGGGTGAACTTTTAATATAACCCTTATCAATTTATTTTGAGCCTATTGAAGTTTGCTTTCAAAGCGTTGTGATAATCAGGTATACCAGGAGATGGCAGCATAACCGAAATGAAATTTGGACTAGAACTCCAGCTAATGTGTAAAGAACTGGTCTGTCCATAATATAAAGGTGGCATTTCTGGCTATGAACCTTATTATCTGATTTAACTTGGTGAAGGCTTTTAAAACCATAGTTTCACCAAATCAAATCAAATGCAGCCCAGATAATGTACACTGTATTTAGCAGTTATATGGAACTCTCCAACTTTAACCAGAACATCTGATGACCTTGCTAATTTTATTTTAGAACCAAAAAGAATGGGTTAACTTATGTGTAATCTTTTATCTGACAGCCATGTATTTACATTTTGCAGATCCTTACTGAAGGTATTCTCAACCACTTTCTTATTTGTATGTGCTACCAATAAAACAGAATCACCAGCATATAAAAACAATTGCATGCGGCAGCTGCTATTAAGGAATTTATGTATAATAAACATATTAGAGACCCCACGATACTACCCTGAGGTACCCCACATGCCATGATTCTTGAGTGTGAAAGCGCCCCACTAACATCAACCATTTTAATGCAATTGGATAGGTATGAATGGACCCACTTTAGTGATAGCCCACTAAAACCCATTGCTCTTAATTTCATCAATACAATGCTGTGATCTACTGTATCAAATGCTTTCTGCAAATCCAGCATTACCATAGCACATAACCTAGCTCCATTGACTTTCTTTTATAATGAGGTCTGGTAGATATAGCAATCATGTCACCTCTAGTAGAAATGTACTGGTTACTTGTTAGTTTAATACCAATTTTGTTTTTTTTTCTGTAAAGATCTTGCACAGACTACAAATGTGAAATGCTTTTATGTTTGAACAAGGAAACCCTGTTAGCCCTATAATACTATTTCATTGTCACAGCTTTGCCATATTGCCTTTTACCTTTTGTGCATTTTTTTTATTCCTGAAAAAGAAAGCGAATGAGTGCTTGTTTAGTGAATAACATTTAAATAACTTGTGAAACACTCTGCACTTCACTGACCCTTCTACACCACTTGTGTGAAAACTTGTGCATACAGCTCTATATAAATAAAGTCCAACTGACTGATTGACTGACTGACTGATTTCCCTCTTTTTTCCCCATTTTTGTAAATGTATGTACACATGGTGCCAATGCATAACAGAGCTGGTACTCTCACATGACTAGCATGAATATAGTAAAAGTCAAGGAAATTGAAACGTGAGGCTAAGAGAAAGACTCTAAAATGCTCCTTAGAGCTGAGTGGAACTGCTGAGTTGGGTGATTATTCTCTGTGGGTTCCTTAAGACGAGCAACCCATTTTACATTACACAACATTGATCCATTGGTTACTTAAAAATATTGATTAGTGTAGCTAAGGAGGAATAGAGAACATAAAGAAGATAAATTAACCTGTTACTTGCTTGTTTTTTATACAGAACATAAAATAAAGTCCTACCCGAATAGAAACCTCTCCCTCCAGTTTCTCCACTTCACCGAGCAGCGCAGAGAGTAGGGAGGACTTTCCACAGCCAACGTGGCCTACCACTGCCAGCAAGGAGCCATTAGGCACCATCATGTTAATGCTACAAACACAAAGTCACCAATTACATGTTTTAGCCTCAGTTATGACAAAAAAGACACATACCATGCATAACATACATACTTGTGCAGAATAGGGGGATCTTCTTTAGCCCAGGTGAATTTCCCATTGACAACTGTCACTGAAAACTCTGTTGAGCAAGAATATGTCATAAATAAATTTTCAGCATCTTTAGAATTAGTGACAGTGAGATGCAATGAGAAAGGATAAAAGACTGGAAGGTATTTCTTGAGTATTAGTCTTCTAAAAGTGCTTCAGGCTCTGGGTGAAAGATACAAGTGTGAAGCAGTGACATTATCCTAAAGCCTATGTAAAGACACTACTGAGTTTACACAATGGAGTGATGACAAATAACGACTGCACATTTTCTCAAGGTATTTCTCAACGTATTTCTCAACGGAGGAGCAGTGTTTATATTTACCTGCGGCTGTGTTCTTTCTGTCTACTGAATTTGGGTCCAGCTCATCATGACTCAGGAAATTTTGGATTCGCTTCAGTGAGACGCTGGCCTGTGACACAGAATAAACACACAGACACTCAATAAAACCTTTCAACAAACATGTAGAAAAGGGAAAAAGTAAAAAAAAAAAAAAAGTAATAAAAAAGAATAAAAAGTTCTTACCTGCACGATGCTGCTGATGACTTGGGGGAGCATGTTGAGAGGAAACCTAAGGATGTTGAAGAGTGAGAGTGACACAAAGGCCTTCTCCGCATCCAGGGTGTTCTTCTCATCCACAGTCACATACACGGCAAACGATGTCAAGGCAACCTAAAAACACATCAGCAAACAGGCTGCTTAGACGTCAAGGTCAATTAGTTTACTGTAGAGATGTACAGCAGTCTGTGTTGTGGTGCACACACTTACACATTAATCCTAGTCAACCAGTGACTCAGCAATGACCTTATTATCAACAGCTGGTGATATTCACCACATTACAGAATCTACAGAGTTTATAATCACTAATATACACTGCCTTTTGGCTGGTAAAGTGTGTATTTATCTGATAAATAAAACATATATGACGACGGAATCAATCAACCAATAGCTTAAATAAATGATGTCATGTGAACTCTAAAACCTAATGTACACAACTGGTGTACATGCCAGTCAAAATGAAAAATAGCTGTTTTTTCACTCACACTGCTCACATATTGTTTCCTTGGTTGTTGTGGCATACACACATACATTTCTCTGCTTTATTTGAACAAATCTATTATCATTACTAGGGTCAGTTAACAGGTAGTCAGCTGATGAAAAGTAGTGTGTAATGTTGCTATGGCATTTGCACTTGAGCGTGTCAAACTGCAGTAAATAATTCATGATTTGTCTCTAGTGTTGTCAGAAGGTCGAGAGGGGCGCCAGTTTTAAGATTATTTACCCATCATTTCTGCCAGCAGGTCATGTTGTGTAAATGGTGCTTGAAATTCCAGAAATGCTGTTACTGCAAACTGGCTAATCCAACAGTTTGAAGCCAAACGACTGCACAATGAGACCTACAATTGTACACTAAATGTTCTGCATTTGGTCTGCACTCCAACTGTGGCAAGCCAATGCCACTTTTAGATGTTGACTTAAATACTCAAATTATGGGGAGAGCACACTTATAAGATGTGCTCAATAAGGTTGCAAATTTTAGAAGAGTCTAATGATAACAATAAGTCCAAACCTTCCACCCACAACAGATCTACACTGAGACTTCTCTCCAAGCATGATCATAAATAAATAAATACAAAATCTCACTTTGTATTGGCAGATAATATAAAAAGACTTGGATTAAGATTAGGGGCTAAAAACTTCACTGAGAGATTCTTAATGACCATGATGCCAGGATGTAACATTCTCATATTTACAACATGTAAGTGTTGTTAATATACAGAAACTTCAGTTTCTAAACAAATTAGCTGTTTATCACCAGGTTTGTAAAATAGTTTAAGGAGGAAAGGAAGTCATCTTCCAGACATCTGGACTGAGCCTACCAGGAAAGGGGCACTGGTCCAGGCCATAGTAGACAGCGCTCCCAGGTAGGCTGTCTTGCGCAGCACTTGGAGCTCCTTTTGACGAATGGCAAGGACCTTTTCTTTGAAGGAGTTCTCCCAGGCATATAGCTTTAGGACTTTGATTCCGTTTAGGATCTCGTTCATCAGCTTGATACGAGAGTCCTTGTACTGCATCTGCTCCACCTGGGAGAGAGGAAGAGGAGGATGAAGAGGACAAGAAGACAAACTGTTCTTTATCTGTGAATGAACATCACAAATTGGGAAAAGCGGACAAAGGTAACTTCAATGAAGTGCAAACCCCATGGATAATGTAAAATTACTAGGGCTGTCGAAATAACGCGTTAATTTCTATTAATTAATCTGAGAAAAATGAGCGCGTTAAAAAAAGTAATCGCAATTAATCCATTCCATATTGATATTGTTGATTGTTTTTATATATATATATATATATATATATATATATATATATATATATATATATATATATATTTGAACAATGAAAATAATAATAAAAATATTTTTTTTAACTTTAATGTCACTAATGATGATTATTCATTTGAATTGAAATATTTATATATATAAATACTTTCACAGCGAAAATGATGTATGTGATTAATTTAGATTAATTAATCACAGAGTCTGTAATTAATTCGATTACATTTTTTAATCGATTGACAGCCCGAAAAATTACATATTTCACACTTTTTTTGAATTCAAACTTACACAATCAAAATGATACAACAAAAGCCATGCTGCTAGACCCGACAGTGTTTGACCAAGGGTAGTGTGATATACTGGCTAATATCATGATTTCAAAGGATAACTTCACATTTTTTCTCTTCACATGAGTAAAACCAAAAACATAAGCAACCCTATTTTCTTGGAATAAATGTTTACATCATTGATGTGGTTCCACTTAGTCTCACTAGGTCAATACACAATAATGAAATTACTGTCAAATCCTAGTTTGACTGCTCATACCTGGTAGGCTCGTGTCTTCATGGCAATGACAGCATTCAAGGGGATCAGCATGATCATGACAGCCACCCCAGCCAGCACAGATGGACCGAGGTTCTGTTAAATACCACAAAGTCAGTAAATCACTGCAAAAATAATTCAAACAAACATAGAGCTAAAGCAAAAGCCCTGTGTTCATTAAATATGAACAGAATATGGAGAGAAATGTCTAGTCATAACTATCTACAGTAACACACATATAATTTGTGCACATACCTGCCAGAGAAAATATAGTGCCAGCATAATCTGAAGAGGAGCAGACCACAACATGTTGAGGAAGGTGGTGAGGTCCATGAATCTCTGTGCGTCCACCGACATCAAATTGACTACCTCTCCCACTGTAGATGAACGCTTGGCAGCATTAGTTATCACCAACGCCTGCAGAACAATGATAGTGGGGGAACAACTGTAGTAAACACTGTAATAAATGTATTTTCTGTGAAGCATAATGTAACATCTATAGAATAAAATGTGTTATATGAATATAATTGTGCTCACTTTATTGATAGAAGTGAAGTTTTTAAGGCCTCTTTTAAAGTTGTATTTGTGAGTGTGCATGGTAAAACCACAGTCAGAAAACTATCTTAGCTACTTATCTGCATACCTTCCTGTAGATAGCTCCTATGACAGATGTGCGTACATTCATGCCGGTGACAAAACAGTACTGAAAGTGTTGGTGAAGGATGAGAGTCTGCAAGAAGGCTGTGAAGAACATGAGGAAGGCCAGCGAGTAACCCCACCAATCAGGAGCACCCTTCTGTTTTGTGAACAAGATCAGCATCCTATAAAAGTGAAGAAAAGGAACATTATTTTAGAGGTGTAGTGTATAAGGCATTTCAGTAACAGTGAGGGTAATGTAAAATTATCTTATTTGGACAAAAAGAAATTTAAAGTGCATTCAGTACCTTATCATTTAGCAACTAGTCACAAAACCTTTTATATAAAGATTTTCATGTATTCTACTGAATTACTTATCAACTACTAACACCTGGTAAACATGCCTCAGACAGTGTGCTGGTATGTGAGACTTTACACAAACACAAGAAATAGATCCCAGATGACACATTTTCTAGTCTCTTTTCATGACTTCCAGCAAACTTTCAGCAAGATCTTAAAATTTCACTTTTAACTATAAGACATAGTCTGGCCTCTCTGCGTTTCTTGTGCTGCTGGTATGACTAGCAACTTTGTAAGATTAGTAGAGTTACATAAGCAGGGGTGAAAGCTGGGTTACTGAACGAGCAATGGCATTCAGACAAAGTTGCCTTGTCAAGCCAGTTGGACCAGCCATGCTAGTTAAGCCTCCATAGATACCTAATTAAAATGTAAATATTAGGTTGGGTCTTGGGTGCATTTAAAGACAGCTTAAAGGTAAGTTAGGTCAATGCTAGAAAATGGTGTCGCCTGTCATGGGACCCAGTAGATTTATGATAGCAGAGTCCGATGCCAACTGCATGGCCTCGTGATACGTCAAAACATAATTTTTTTACACTCTCAACTGATGGTAAAGTTGACTGTGTATTGATAAAAAAAAGTAAGTCATGCAAAAATTATCATTAGTCGTGTTTTCATTCAATTGTCAAGGGAATCTTAAAGTGCACATATGCTCATTTTCAGATTCATAATTATATTAGATAATATATATTAGGTTATATCAGAATAGGTTTACATAGTTTAATATTAAAAAAACACCATATTTTTGTTGTACTGCACAGATCCTCTTTTCACCCTGTGTGTTGAGCTCTCTGTTTTAGCTACAGAGTGAGACATCACACTTCTGTTCCATCTTTGTTGGGAGTTGCACATGCGCAGTAACTAGGGTTTGTTTGTTTTCTGTTGGAGATGGTAAGGACTTTGGGTTTTTTCACTTTGTAAACCTATAGCGTGCACAAAAAAGATATATATAACACAATAAAGAAAAGGGGAAAAGCCAAAATGCATAATATGAGCACTTTAAGCGAAGATGTTGCAAAATAGAAATGAGAATTACGTGCGTTTTCCATCAACTGGTTTTAATAAACTAGGCAACAGCGTACGTTTGTCAGAAGTTGGTTGGCAATAGGCTAAGCATGGCTGTACTCTGCTAGTAAACAGAGGGGTTCAGGTCAGCTAGTATTGGCCATGTTTCATGCTGTCCGGAGATGAAGACATGTTATGGGTATATTTGAGTCATGTGAATTAAATGCTTGCTACAAAGTTCTGACGATATCCCATATCCCATTTAGCGCATCAACTCGTTAGACAACAAAAAACCTCAAGCAAGCTTTAAAAAGTTTTTTTTGCGCAATCAAGTAAGTTTTATTGAATTTTGTTATTTCCATCCAGCTTTTCTAATGCAATGCTTTAAAATGTGCATACAAATAAGTGGATGGATACACGGCTATTGAGATGCAAAAGCTATAGAGCACACTAATGGAAATGGAAATGACAATATACAATGTGTCTACCATACTTCAACTCTGGTTAGAGGTCTGACTTTTGCTCTTGTAGTCGAGATTTCAAGGTTTAAAATGTACATAGCAATAACTAAAAACTGGTACAAAAGGGAACCTCCCATCTTAAAAACAGGTGGTCACTCCCCAATATGTCTACATTTAGTGAGTTCTTCACATACTGTCTGGACCCACAAGCCAATCCAGCACTTCCTATGTTGGTCTCAAAATGGATCAAATATAAAGCAGTAGGCTATAGCAAATCATGAGCTCTATTTGTTGAATAGGGCAGAATCAGTACAATATTATTCAGAGCTTTCCCAATGTCATACAATACAAAAGAAAAACAGTTAGGTCTGCATTACTAGTCTAAAATATGAAAATGAGTTTTGTAAAAGAACATTATTTGACAGGCAAACCAGCAGGCAAAAACATGGATACAATATTCAAAACGATACCCTTAAAATAGTATTTGGGAACACTGGAACAAAGGTAGCTTGTTAGTGTTCCAAACATGCAAATATGGTGTAGTAACGACAGCATGACAGTAAAATGTTATCTTTCTCTCTACCTGAGCAGCTGAGGGTTGACGAAGGTGATGACATCCTGCAGGAGCTTGTATGCCGAGCCAATCAGAAAGTACGGGCCAAAGGCTCTGATGAGGGCACGTAGGAAAGACGGCTGGCGGGAGGCAGCTTTGGGATTGGACAGCAGCACCTCTACTTCCTCTGGGCTGCTTTCACCTCCTCCTCCGATGTGGTTTGTGGTCGATGGCGGGGGCTTAGAGTAAACAGCCCGGCTGGACGGATTCACTTCACTGGAGAATTCATAATTTATGAGGTTGTTTAATAGGAAAGAGACAGAGAGATGGAGAGAATAACAGCTGTGTGAGGATGGGGAATTCTTATCAGTGTTTAGGAAGTACAAATAAGTAATTAAGTAAAGTATATGTATACAGCATCTTTCTAGAATGATTGTCACAAAGGATTTCATGTGTCAATAAAAACAGTGCAAGTCCTACAAGTAAGACAGTATATCATACCAATAATAACAACAACAACAGCATAAAACATCAATGAAAGGCCTTCAGGAAGGCCTCGTAGAAATATTAAAATCTACCCTGTATCTCACTGGCAGCCAATGAAGTGAAATCAGGATTGGGGAGATCCAAGTTCTATGGTTAGATTTGCACAAGGGGCTGTTCACACATTCAATCTCAAAAGCTGACAAAGTGATAGGCTGCTATTTATTGGGGTCATCCCAATTCGCTTAATTGAACCCATGTTTCTCTTACTGGCGTCTTTTCCTCACATCCTAGTCCATCCCACTGAAGACACGAGGAGAGATGCAAGAAACAGATGCAAGGAGAGATGAATTGAGGAAAATGTTTTTAGAGCAGTTAGAAGCAAGAAAAAAGAAAAAAAGAAAGAAAGCTTTATTGTCATTGTACAATTGTATCTGTACAATGTTTGCCCTCGAAAGACAGTCAACAATTTGCACAAGGGGCATTCAAAGCTTGTTGGGAGTTAAGTGTGATTATAGACCAGGGAAAGAAACTGTTCTTAAGTCTGATGGTCTGTGCTTTGATGGTCCTGTAGCAACAGGTTGTGTCCAGGATGAGAAGAGTCCTTAAAGCATGATTTATGCTTTTGCGTTAAATCTACGCCGTAGCTACGTACTTAGGTACGTAGACATGGAGACATGGACCATACGCCGTACCTTACACCGTAGCCTGACGTGCATCTCTCGAAACATTTAACTACACGTGTCTTGGCAGCGCTGCATTTCCCCCGACTAATTTCCTGGTTCTCCTTCTCCATAAACAACATGTAATCAAGGAGAGGGGTAACTTTCCCTGCTACAGATTTCCCACCGTGGTCAGAAAGAACAGGGGAGACACTTTGTTTATCTCACTATGACTCTAGAGTCGGTACTCGCTCCGAAGCTAATCACCGTCACTCTCTCACTCGCTCTACCACACCCCCCCCCATGCACACACACATGCCGGCCCTGCTATTCTCAGAAAGGGAAGCAGTGCTACTTGGGCGGAGTGACAAGATCTGTGCTAGGCTAAGCTAACGGTGAAGCTGTCAGACAGAGTTACAACACGCACGGAGATGAGAAGGGTATGTATGGACTTGTCTAACTGTCGGGGTTACGGTGAATAAGCTAATGTCCCAATAAGTCGGCGTGTTCCTTTAAAGAGATCGACGCACACACCAACGCACAAGTATAAACTTCAGGCCACTTAGGTAGGCTACGGCAAAAGCTCTGCGTGGAGCCTCCGCAGAAAATCACGCTTTAGAATGTTTTTGGCTCTGCAGAGGCAGCGGGAGTAGGGGATGTCTACCAGGGAGGGCAAACGGCAGCCGATCATTTTCTGTGCAGTGTTGATGACTCTCTGAAGAGCTCTCCTGTCTGTGGCTGAGCAGCCAGCGTACCACTCTGAGATGCACTACGCCAGTACACTCTCGATGGAGGAGCAGTAGATAGCCACCAGCAGCTTCTCTCCCAGTCTGCTTTCCCTGAGCACTCTCAGGAAGTGTACTTGCTGCTGTGCTTAATGCAGGGTTAAATGAAGTAAACTGTTGGCCATTTTCTGAATAGCAGATATGGCGTCAGGTAGGAAAGCTAATCAATTTCACTGTATGACAATGTATAACAATATGAGACACACTCAAAGCTATTATGTGCCATAGCTAAACAGTAGTTCACTGTCAAGAAGTGAAGAAGCTTAATAATAAACTGACATAAGTTGTGGATAAATTACACAAAGGCTGCAAATAACATTCATTATTGATTGATTAATGCACTAATTGTTTTAGCTCCTAATTATACCACATAAAACACATTTAATATGATAAATCCCTTTGGCAAATCTGGATTATTGCAGTGGCAAGTAGTAATACAAAAACATGTTGTAGGTTCCTTGTCCTGTTTGTTCACAAGGATGTTCATTTGTTCAGAATGAGCTCAGGCAGTGAGACATAATGCAAGAAATGCTTTCAGTGAAAGGAATGTTTTGTAAACTACACAAAATCTATTCTAATACCAGCTTAAAGCACAGGAGTTGGATTCCAGCAGTTAATTAACTGGTGACTACGGTTCAGCAGGACAACTTTCCATATCATTTTACAAGTTGTTCTCAAGTAGTGTGAAAGCACAATGAAACACTCACTCTCAGAAAAACTGCGGCACAGAGAAAGGAAGCAGCCTGGTAGAGGTCAGAGTTCATCAGACTTGTCGAGTGTGTTTGTGCTTGACATTCGCTTTTCACCGGAGTAGCACAATGTAGAGCTGCAGTCCTATTCTCTGTGACCAGGCAACTAAACTAATTTCTCCAGTATGTCATGAGCAAACTTAAACTGTGGAATGCAATATTACAGAGTAGACATGAGAGAAGTAATTCATTCTGCAGCAGATTATACAGAGCTGTGGGGGGTGGATTTAATCCCTTAAGGCCCTGACATTAAAAACAATAAAGACCCCACGAACATACAGAATACATCAGAGCAACAATGCTACAAAAGAAAGCAAAGCAATGCATGTCATGTCTTCTCTGTGATGTCTGTTCTATCTACAGTATGTGCTACAGTCTACTCTACAGTATGTGTGTGTGTGTGTGTGTGTGTGTGTGTGTGTGTGTGTGTGTGTGTGTGTGTGTGTGTGTGTGTGTGTGTGTGTGTGTGTGTGTGTGTGTGTGTGTGTGTGTGTGTGTGTGTGTGTGTGTTCATTTGGTTGATATGTAGCATCCGTGCTACCAGCTTCATATACTAGAGTAGCTATCCTGCTGCTAGGGTTACAAAAACATGCTCAAGGTTTCACTTGTGCAAAAAGAACTGAACATACTGTACGTTTGTGCACACAACACACACACACACACACACACACACACACACACACACACACACACACACACACACACACACACACACACACACACACACACACACACACACACACACACACACACACACACACACAAAAGGGCCCTGCCTTAAAAGAAAACACCTTCTCCTCTCTCTGTTCTGACAAAGAAGTGGGAGGTGTGGTTAGCCATTCGTTCCACTTGACTTGACTTAAAATCAGTGTAAACATTTCATGTCCGCTTTCTGCATTAACAAGATGTCTAGATGTAATTTAAACAACAAACCTGGTTAACACAAATTGAATTCTTCTGGAGAAACCCAATTGTCTTGTCCATCTATAGGTTAAGTCCAGGGATGTTCTATATTTTTCTTATTGTCAAAAACAACAATCAATTGATTCTACTGTACTAAGAAGCAGGGCTCCACACTAACGTTTTGCCTTGGTTGCACTGGTGCACCTAACTTTTTTATTTAGGTGCACCAGCACAAAATTTAGGTGCACCCACATTTTTCCACAATTTCAAGGTTACCTTTTTATCACGCTCCATATACATTAATTTATATTATGTAAATGATTTTAAACAAGAATAAGGTGTAGGTAAATACTTTTTAGTCGAAGCACAATCATACTGCATGTAAAAATAAAAATATTAACAAAAAAAAGTGAGCTGCCAAACTAAAACATTTTAAGTAAAACATTTCAAAATAGAAAGTACTACTGTTTCAAAGTGCTTCCCTGAACTGAGATCTAACATTTCATGGCTCAAATTCTTATAGCGTCCCCCCCCCCCCCCCTTTGCTGTCCTCTGCCCCTCAGATGGCCAACACCTGTAATTTGGCCTTGTTCCCCTTTAGCCTTGGCTAAACCAGCTTGCCACACTCCCCCTAATCCTCCAAACTCCTCTCTCTCTCCCCCCCAGTCTGCAGATTGTGCTGCACATCCATGCATGAAGCGCGCACACACACACGCACACGCACACGCACACACACACACACACACACACACACACACACACACACACACACACACTGATTCTTATCAGATCTTCCACTAATCCAGGACTAAAATCATATCTCTGTGGACTAAGTGGGCCAAATGTTCCGTTTTAAGTCAAAGCCACTTCTCACAAGCTCTTTTATGAAAACAGATTGTGATTAAAATAAAATGCAAAGACAGGGTTTATTTCTCAGTTTGAAAATATACAGCTGCAACACATGTAAATGAAGATTATCTGAAATAAATAGCCTAGGATATATTTAAAAAATATATATCTCTAAGAAAGCTCCTTCACTTGTTATCAACAACAATAACAGATTAAAATAGAAAGAGGGCGCCCGGATAGCTCAGTTGGTATATATAGAGGTTTACTCCTCGACGCAGCGGGCCGGGTTCAACTCCAACCTGCGGCCCTTTACTGCATGTCATCTCCCCCCCCCCACCCCCCCCCCCTCTCTCCTCTTTCATGTCTTCAGCTGTCCTATCAAAATAAAGGAGAGAGAGAGAGAAAGAGAGAGAGAGAGAGAGAGAGAGAGAGAGAGAGAGAGAGACTGAAGCGTATGCTACTCACAGAGTGACGGCTGACTCACTATGAACGGGTCCAGCACGGGTCGAATGCGCTTTGGCGGGTCAGCGGCGTGACACACATCTTGTGTATGAAATGTCTGTATCGTCACTGCGCTGCATTTTTATGAACTATGATATTCTGGCCACATCTCTCGCCCAGGTCCAGCAGGCTCCGTCTGAAGTTAGTTGCATTCAAAAACTTTGTCTCTGTTTTTCTGAGTTACTAGCGGAAACACTGGTACAAATACAGGTTTCCCTCTCATGCCTAACAATATAGAGCTGTGTTAATAACAATTAAAACTGTAGACAAATGTTGCAGTGTGGACCGACGCCGTGTCTCTCCGTGTTGCACGGTGGCCGTGAGTGTGAATGGGGGCGGGGCTGCGCAGATGGGTCATGTAACGCAGCGGAGAGGACGTTAGGTGCACCGGTGCGACCTAGGAAAAATGTTAGTCGCACCCTTACAAAATTTGGGCGCACTCTCGAGCCCTAAGAAGTATTCTGTGTGTTTCCAAAGCCTGATACATCTTATTTCCTGTGCCATAAAGCTCCATTGTTGTTCAAAAACTACTAAAAATACATCAATAAGCCACACTTTTGACATGTTTTTTCATTACCATAAACACACACACTGTAGTTTGCTGTAGCTGTAGTCTGTGTTTCTTTTTTTTTTTTTACTCAATCCCACATACACCGTCCTGCTGCTGGAAATACTCACTAAAGAACCAAATGTGTATTAATCTGCAGATGAAAGTAGTCCCCAACAACTGCACTATTTCCTCCTGTTTGAGTATCTGCGAAAAACTACAGTGACCAGTTGTTCTAGGAACTTACTTTTTAATCAAATAATCTCTCATTAGGACCTGTTTTTAAAGATATAGCAAATAAGCTTGGGGGTGACAAAGACTTTAGACAGGGAAACTATGGTGTGGCAGGAACGCAGAGAAAGGATGCGTCATTATTAATAGCTATAGCCAAGATAATTAAATCCAAAGTCGGACTGAAACTAAAACTGATTAACTACAAATGTATTGCTAGAGAAAAACAGCAGACTGTATAAATGCACAAACCTTTGCATAGTAAAGGAAAAGCGGTTTCCCTACTACAGAGTCTGATCTGACGTTGCACTGCATCAGTACAAATGTTCCAACCAGGAAAAATTAGACCAAATAATAAGCTCTTGAAGCTCCCGCATCATATGTCAATAATACATTTACAATACGCCAGCCTCAGTTTAAAATTATAGTAGCAGATAAATGTGATTATTGACCAGCTGTGCATCTTGAGGTATCCAGGTTACAGCAGTTCTCCGGTTTCTCGCTTTAACCTGATTTCTCCGACTAACCTGATGTCTTTGTGAGTAAACGTAGTGACTGTTTTCATACACTATGACACCAACTAAAGCTTTTATACAAGTAACATACATTCTGGAAAACGTTTAGCTTGTACTGTATATTTCAGAAATTAAAAATACATCCCCAATTCATCCATTCCTCCCCCTCTACTTTTGCAAACATACCTCTTGGCTTTGGTCAGCTCTTTCTCCCACTCTTTGAGGAGTTTGGGCACCGTAATCTTAGAGCTGTCACGCTCTTTCAAAGACCAAAGGTCTTTGGTCTCCAGAGGCATTTTGTAGCCTTTAATAGCCATACTGAAAGAGAGAGAGAGAGAGAGAGAGAGAGAGAGAGAGAGAAACAGAAGTTCAATTTATATGTGAATTAATGAATGATATTTTATTTACGTGTCATGCCACTAAGTGGCCCATCTCACACGGAATTACATGACACCAATACAAAAATGCCTTTATATCCACAGCTTCCTGTCCAATGTCAACACACAACATTCTCTACTTTGCACAAAATGAAGAATAAAGAACACATATTACAGCAGCCACAACACAATAGTGTAACCCATAAATTGTCCAACTAAACATTTCATACATAAAACAAAACTACAGCCACAGAAAAATAAATAAATAAGTAAAGCTGTAAAACAAAGGAGACATTACAGTGTTGTTAGCCTCCACCTGTCTCAGTGCTTTCGTTCAAAATGAACATTATGCTGTATTGAGAAGACTTGAAACTAGCGATATGAGACCGTAAAATTCAGCTTCTTTATTGAACCGCCTCTTGCTGGAAATCAGATACAATGCAGGTTTATGGCACATCCGCATTGGCTTTACCTTTCAGATCCGGAAGCTCCGCCATTATTTTTTACAGTCTATGTGTGAGACGGGCTACCACTCATCTTAAAAATGGTCTCCCTTGTTTAGCTACGGTAACAACAACACCAACAGGTTTGGCTGTAAATAACGACACCAACTGAAACATCTTACTTATTTAGCTTAACAAGGCTGCATCTTAGCCAGCTAATTAGTTAGGCTAGGTTGTGAGCTTGTACTACGACTCAGCATCAAAGTGACAGCGTTTTTAGCAACAGCTAGCTGGATAATTCAAAGCTAGCTCGGCAGCATTTTCATTCTAAAGATGTTTCTTGGAGAAGGACATACAGACTGAGCTAGCTCACACTGCTGGCTCTTCACTTTGAAGAATGTATGTACTAATTACTAAAGCAAATCACTATATATACAGTACACAACAAAGTGTGGGTCTGCGGTGAATGACGCAGTGGGTGGCAGAGAGCAGTGTGAACCCACCTTGTGAACCACCAGAACGTAATGGTGGAGAGAAAACCTGCTGTGGTTTCAGGGCAGGGATTCTGAGAACAAAATGGAAAATATGCAGACAAATAGACCAGAGAGGTTAAACAAGGGTAAGGATGACAGATGATGATAAGGATACTTCTAGAGGAACAACTGTGTTTTTTGGCCCCTTTGTGTGTGTGTGTGTGTGTGTGTGTGTGTGTGTGTGTGTGTGTGTGTGTGTGTGTGTGTGTGTGTGTGTGTGTGTGTGTGTCCGTGCGTGCGTGCGTGTGTGTGCGTGCATGTGTGTGTCCTGCATTTACAAGCACAGAGCGGCTCCAAAGCACACACTCAGACATTCTACCACTAAGGAAAGTGAATATACAATGTCAGCAGGAATATAAGATGTTCTCACATACGACAAACGGACACAGACATGCTTCATGGGTTCTGAGTGGATACTGTAGCAGGATGCATAACTCACAGGGTCTGTGACAACATTGGAGAAGAGAGGAGGCTTTTCATTGAAGCAGCAGAGGATCAGCTCACAGACCACCAGGCCGAAGTAGAAGTAGAACGTGGTAAATCGCAGCTTGTCGGTCACTTCGCTCTGAAATGTGAAAAGACACACACACACACACACACACACACACACACACACACACACACAAAGAGATGAGTTCAGACATACAGTTGTAAGCATTGTAAGCAGTGTGTTTACAGTACATGCAGGCAAATTAGGCATGGGTATAATTTATCTGTTTTTCAGTGCTTTGAGTAAATGCTAATGTCAGTATGCTTACATGCTCACAATAACAACACTAACATGCAGGTTAGGGCTGGGAAATATGACAATATTTATCGCCAAAACGATATAAAAATGTCTATTGTACAGTATATATTGTTCCATCGTTTCTATCGCAATGTCAAAAAAACAGCAGCCGAACTGTGTTACAGCGATATTTACGTCATTGGAGGACCCTCTCCTTTCTGATCCTTGCACGTTATGTCCATTTTGCACTAAATGTCACAGCCACTGCCGTGCCTCAGTATTAATCCCTGTGTGTGTGTTTGTGTGTCGTTCCTGTCCTGCCACTCATTTTCCTGGCTCCTACATCCCTGTTCGCCTTGGCACCTGCCATCAATCGGCTCATCACCTCTCCCATCACTTCATCATACTTGCCTTATTTTAACCCTGGCTCTTCACACATTTAGCCTGCTTTAACCTGTTTCTCTGTGCCACAGGATCTCTGCCTGCCCGCCTGCCTGCTCATTTGCTGCTTTGCCACGCTCACAACCAGTAATATCTATGGCGTTATTTTTTAGTCAAAAGTTATGAGCGTGTAACACACGCTCACAAGCACATTATGTTATTTCACACGCGCAAAAATTAACCTTCAGCTGGCATGATAAAAGTACTCGCGCACAAATTCAACAACCGAGAGGTGTAGGTAGCTGCGAGCGAGCGCCTGGCTACTCTTACTCTGCTTGTACAGTGGAATCCTGCTCGCGCGCAGCGGGCTACCTGCTCGCGGAGTGCTGTTTTGCTCGCGGAGTGGATTTCTGCTCGCTCAGCTGATTTCTGCTCGCTCGAGTACATGACTTTTGACAATTTGGGGGCGGAAACCAAGGAGGGCACTGACCCTCTTATGATTGGTCACTTTCACACAGGGACATCCTTGATTGACAGCTCTCATTACAGGAAGCACGGAGTCAAAGTATCTGACGGAGTTCAGTCATTCAGTTAACACTGCACAGTGGACGAATGGCGGCGACACCTGAAGATGTAGATGTAGGCGTAAGTGATATTGATGATATGATGGGGGCTGTGTGTTTGACAGTGTTATAGCAATTTAATCTGAAATTTGTTGAGAATAAACTCATTAAATATTGAGAATAAAGTCGTTGTATTTCAAGTTTTTTTCTCAATATTTAATGAGTTTTTTCTCAAAACACAACGACTTTATTCTCAATATTTAATGAGTTTATTCTCAACAAATTTCAGATTAAATTGCTATAACACTGTCAAACACACAGCCCCCATCATATCATCAATATCACTTACGCCTACATCTACATCTTCAGGTGTCGCCGCCATTCCGTCCACTGTGCAGTGTTAACTGAATGACTGAACTCCGTCAGATACTGTGACTCCGTGCTTCTTGTAATGAGAGCTGTCAATCAAGGATGCCCCTGTGTGAAAGTGACCAATCATAAGAGGGTCAGTGCCCTCCTTGGTTTCCGCCCCCAAATTGTCAAAAGTCATGTACTCGAGCGAGCAGAAATCAGCTGAGCGAGCAGAAATCCACTCCGCGAGCAAAACAGCACTCCGCGAGCAGGTAGCCCGCTGCGCGCGAGCAGGATTCCACTGTACAAGCAGAGTAAGAGTAGCCAGGCGCTCGCTCGCAGCTACCTACACCTCTCGGTTGTTGAATTTGTGCTCGAGTACTTTTATCATGCCAGCTGAAGGTTCATTTTTGCGCGTGTGAAATAACATAATGTGCTCGTGAGCGTGTGTTACACGCTCATAACTTTTGACTAAAAAATAACGCCATAAATATCCATTACTCTGCCTCATTTGCCAGTCACCAGCTCCCACCAGCCAGATTCCCCTCCTTACTTCCATCCTCATTCTCTGCTAACAGACAATAAACCTTCCTTATAATTCATCATCTGGAGCCTGCGTCCTACATGCGGGTTCCCCCATTTTTCAAGTATATAATTCACACTTTATTAAATGAATTGCCAGAAATTGTTGGTGGAATGAGGTTACTGTGCAAATACTGTGTAAACTAGATTACCTTATTCTGTGCATTCACAATAATCGAGCCGTTGTCGAGATGTTACATGCATGCAAATGTACTAAAAGTTTAACTTCCTCCATTCATTAGATTTCTCACACACAATACTCCCAACACACACAAAGGGTAGGCCACTCACTTTTCTTCACAAACATCTAAATCAGCTGAACACGATTATCAAAAGAGGCGTCACCTTCAACAGCACAAAATCACTTTACTTGTTCTGAATCATATTAGTCCATGGGCTTATTTTCTGGATCAACATGATTATAGCAGCACAGGTCAGCAGTAGTCTGGGCTGACCTCAACACATGGCTACTTGGTTATCCGCCTGCCGTCCTCACACTAACCGACTGACTGCTTGAGGCACTGCCTTCTGCATGACTGTCTGGGGTTGGTCTTACTTTTAACACTAAAGCAGCTACAAAAAGTATTCAGTAAGACTTTTAAATATGAATTTTCAGTTATTTTGGCTTAAACAAGGAAAGCTAAAAGTGTTTAGGAAACTACCAAATACCATTCATCATGTTGCACAAGAGGACCAAACAGCAATTAATCTGTGACAGAAGTTGTACACACCTTTTGTACTTATACAAAATATGTTCCGCCCACACACGAACAGCATATGGTTTGTCAGTAAGCTGTAGTTTTAGCCTTACTGTGTGGTGGTATCATGATGATCATCATGACTTGGCATTTTTCATGTGTCACTCTGGTCTAATAGATATCTTTTATATATGCTTTGCTATGTACAATACAAAATGATGGTGGCTTAGCAATAAATGAGATTATCCTCCACACAGAAACTTGAATATGAGCCAAAGAAAACAAGCGGAGTAAGCCACTAACATTTTCACAATACAGACAATCAAGTATGCTAATTAGCAGCAGCACTGATCCAACAGAAATGTCAAGTCAAGATGTAACAAATAATGGTGCAAAACGTAAACCTGCTTTGTTGCAACAATAAACACAACCCTGACATGTTATCACCTTAGACGGTTGTCTAAGAATGTGTTAACACGTGTTAGCAAACAGCGGCCTCTACTTACACATTCAGCAGACTTGGAATAACATTCAACATTCATTTGCAGTTTTGCTTCTGGCAGTCTGATAAATCAGTGCTTCTGCAGATTTCACTAAGTGAAATTTAAGATTTTTTAATACTATTTTAAGACCATTATGAATGAAATTTAAGACCTATATAACAACATCAAAAATAAAAAACTAAACGTCAGATGTCGGAGTCCGGAAACATCGTCTGAAACAATTCCCCAATTTCCTCATTCGCATTATAGGACTGGTTTCTACTAGTCACCATGTGGATAAAAAAAATATGTGGGTTCATCACTATAAGTGATTCCTTTTACATACAAATAGCCAGGTGATCCATTGTTAACATGAAAATACTGATCACAGCAGCTAAAAGTTAACCTTTCCTTGCTTGAAAACAACACTCTTCAGCCTTTGTAGTAGAAATGTTTAATAGGTCACTAATTAACAGTCTTGTAATTCCAGTAGATTAGAGCTCTACAGTTCTGGTAGCCAGCATTTTCAACACCTAGCCAAGTAATCACTTGAGTCAGTGGTATTCATCAACTTTATCACTGTATCACTGTACACTGTATCAATCCCCATAGGCATGTTATGATCAATTTGTGTTAAAAGTATGTCACTGCTTCCGATACATATTTTACATTTTCTTCCTTGTGTACACATGTCTTGTCTTGTCGCCTTAGGGTTTGTTTGCCATGTGCTGCAGCTCGGTTGGTGAGCTGTGGTGCACTAGAGGTGAGATAAGAATGCTAGAACAACAGGCCTACTATTTTCTATCCGCTTAGTGGTGTCCTGGGCCGACCCCTTCAAAACATCCACTCACTGTAAGTTCCAAATCAACTCCTGAGACAACAAGAGGGGGGAGACAGAGCTGACTGATGAAGTAGTCTTAAATACAAGAGGACACTGAGGAGGATAAGAGGCAGAGGAGGAAATAAAATGGGAAAGAAGAACAAGAGCAAATATGACATGTAGTAGTACATGTAGGTTAGGAGACAAAAGAATTGGGGATAAAAATCCAAGAGATATGGTGAGGGGGAAAGATAAAAGGGCCCCAGGCAGAGCCCATGGTGACAGATATGTAAAAGGCATTTGAGGGCTACGCCTATTCTCACCTGGCTGGAGGCCTGTAGGATCTTGGAGCGGAAAGGCACGATGGCACACAGCACAGACAGGAACCAGAAGATGAAGAGGACCCCAGAGGACTGAACCCCGCGTAATCTCTCATACTGGATCAGAAACGTGGCCAACAGCTGAGAGAGGAGGGAGTGGGATATTACACAGAGAGAGGAAAAGTGGGCAAATAGGGAGAGACTAAGTTAGATTAGCCAGGACAGAATCGCTGAGGGCATGTAAGGTAAACCAGTCTGACTGGGTCAGTCTTTCATGCTGACTCCACCATCATCCACGGGTTTAAATGGACTAAAACAGGCTAAAATAGTTTTCTGGCTTTTCTTTAACCCGACTGAATGTGTTCAGACTTGCTACTGCAATGCTTCTAGTACAAAGGTTGACCAAAAAACATTGGCATGTCTCTGACAGGAAATGATGACCATCTATTGACAAGATAAACAGTGTGTCACAAATCCATACTACATACTGATTCTAAGCCGGTATTTAGTACTATACGCAGTGTGTTCACATCGGAAAAGTGACAGAGTTGAGTATACTAATAAATGCGGCCAATTTGTGGATGTGACGTCAATGGACACTTTTCTTTTGTATGCTTATGCATTTTCAATTTACAAAGGAAATGGAAGAGATGCTCAGAGAATGAATGCATGTGACTGGGCTTCTTACCAGCTGAACAACTTGTATTTGCTTTGAACTCCTGGAAAAGCCAAGAATCCTTTTTGGTTTTGAATAATAACAGTATGGTATACATTACCTAATGTTCAATATTGTATAATTAACTGGTAAATGATGCTTGACTAAGGGTAAAATAGACACCTTAGTTAACTATTATTAATAGTTAGTCAAGGCTTTTTACTGCATTAGCTAATGGCAAATATAGACACTTTAGTTAAATGTTATTAACAGTTAGTCAAGGCATTAACTAATGGTAAATATATGCCTTAATTAACTGTTACTAACAGTTTGTCCAGGCTTTTCACTATATTAACTAATAGTAATATAGACACCTTAGTTAACTGTTATTAACAGTTAGTCAAGGCTTAGTATTGCATTTACTAATGATATAATATACACCTTAATGAACTGTTGTTAACAGTTAGTCAACCCTTCTTACTGCATTAACTAATGGTAAAAAACACACCTTACTTAACTCACATTAACAGTTAGTTAAGGCATTAATTCATGGTAAATAATGCATAACTTAATACCTTAGTTAACATGAACAAAAATAAGCTTGATTAATAAATGTTTAATAGACACCTTAATTAACGGTTAATTAATGTTTATTAATGCATTAAGTAATGCTAATTGATGTAGACTTATTGTAAAGTGTTACCAATAAAATAATCAAGTAAGCAGCTGTGACTAAACAACACTGCAGAGGCCAACACCTTTTTAAATACTGTAACAGTGCCGCATGGGTGAGATTGTACATTTCGAAATCATCATTTCAAGTCTGCCAGCTATCCAGTTAAAATCACTGTGAGCTTTAGTTGGATAGCTATAGTGAACCATTCATGACTAGCTATATAGAACAATTAGCCTAATTGAAAAAATAACCAATAGATAATAATAATTTATGACAAAATAATCATTAGATGCAGCCCTGGCTTAGCTCGACAGCTAATCTGCACTTGTAGTGGCTTGAATACATATTCCATTTAAATTGATATGCAAGTAGTCTTCATATTACATAATTTTGGTTTTTACATTTCTTTCACTATATTCAGAGTTTCTTGACAGCAATGAAACTTAATCAACGCACACCTGAATAAAAGTGTCTGAATAACTTTTACAGTCCAGGTTTGGTGAGGCTATCAGTTATCATACTGTGTCCTCAGATACCCTCTTTTTACCGTGTGCTCCGCATTTGACTGCATTTGTATATGTAAAAACATTTTTGTATACTTGTTTGGTTGTACCAATGTAACTTCCAAGCCACAACTTATTCAAAAAGCATGAAATGTTCACCATGTTAACCCTAACAAAAGACTGTTGACTGAAGTCAGAAAGAGCTACGGAGTGCATTAGATTATAAAAACCACACATCCTCTTACAAAACCTCAAAGAGGCTTCTTCTCACGAGTTCAAATATTGTGCAACTGTTTCTGGATAGACACATCCTCACCATTGTCATGCCGAGAACCAGCGGGGTGATTAAGTAGATGGGTGGCTGGCTGTGCCCCTGCCGCAGCTCGTGGAATGTGTAGAAGAGATCTGTCCAACACACAATCGATAACAACAAGCCAAGCGCCTGAGAGAACACAGAGAGAGAAAGTAGAAAAGTAAAAAAAAAAAAGACATTAAATACTATAATAACAGAGGGATGTAAGGAAGATGTTTAACTGGCTAGTAACTATGGCTGGGTTTAAAAAATCTATTTTCCAATTCAAATCGATTTCCATTTGAATAATCAGATTCAATTCAAAAAATCCAAAATCGATCTGTATCATATGAAACTAAGACCTAAGGAATCCATTGGTACCAACTATGCCATGCCAGCTTGTCGGAAATGGGGTTAAATAACGCTCCAAAGTTAGGCTACATTGTGGCGAGGGAAAAACTGGCATGGCCATTTTTAAAGGGGTCCCTCTATCACCTCAAGATATCTGAATGAAATGTCACTCCATTCTCACTAACTGAGTGATAGTAGAGTCTGTAGAGCTGGACTGTATTGTGTTGACTGCTGTGGTGTGTTCATGTTAAAATAAAAAGTACATTATTGCAACTGCTTTGGGGTTAATTCTTAACGACAAAATTCATACTTTTAAAGTGGACATATGCTTTTCCATATTTTCTGTCATATCTACAATGTTATCATGTTGGATTTTCATGTAAAACGTGGCCAAAACTTCAAATAATGAGGTAAACGTATTTTAGAGAAATCCCCATGAGCTAAAACGTTCAGATTTCCAACTGTTCTGAACACTCCGGTTTCAAAAGTTTTTTCTACTCTCGGCTAAGTCTTTTGCAACTCTAAGCCGGCCTTCTATAATTGGTCATCTGCTGCAGGTAGGTGGGACTGGAGCGCTTTTTAAAAAAATGCTCATACATGTGTAGTGAACCACAGTGAGGTGTTGTGAATGCAACTCCGGTAGTTCATAAAAACTCCAGTCCTGTAACTGGCTACGGTTAAGTGCTGCTAACGGGTTAGCAATACCATATGTGGGCTATCTAGAATTGGATGTGCAGCTTTCTGGCAAAACTATCACCAGGCGGAGGCTCTTGGTTGTCCAAGATACTCCACATAGGGAGCCCTCAGTCCCAGGTGTACTGGGAATGAACAGAAACAAAGAATGTTACTGGGAGTTGTTTGTGCAACATGGGCCTGCTCTATTTAACCTACCTTCTGTGTTACAGGCTCCCACACCCATTCAGCAGGCCCTTCAGCAGTGTCATTGGGTCCAAACTAAAGCCCCCCCCCTGCAAGTTTAGGTTGTGTAAAGGTAAAAGGGGGAGGGTTTGCCGAGTCCCAGGGGGTACTATGAAAATGGTGGCAGCCACAGGTCCCCAGTATCTGGTAAATCAGATTTTGTTTGAGCCCCTTAGCAGTGGCTTGCCTGCTGGACTATTGGCATCTCCAGCTCTGGTTCACATGAGTAAAGCGACTTTGAGTCTATGAAAAGCGCTATATAAATTCAATTTATTATTATTATTAAAGGCACTGTGTATATCCCCATTGTCAACGTTGGGGCCCAGGAAGTTGTACTGTACCCCCGTACAGACCTAGGTACTGTAAGTGAGGCCTACCTTGTCCACTCACCTGATAACCTTGTAGAGGAGGGTGTAGCAGCTACTGTCTTTTCACAGACTACCACAAGTTTTGTGCAGGATAAGATCAATGCAGTTGATTTAACAGCACTCACTCAGGAAGAGCAGTGTCAATTTGGGGTGCTACTGCAGAAATACAGTATAGGATATTTTCAGCTTATGAGGGAGATTTAGGTTGCACTAACCTCATTTCTCTTGATATCCCATTACTAGATGACATGCCAGTGCGCCAGCGATATCGGCGTATGCCACCTTCGGAGTATGAGGCGGCGAAGGCCCACATTCGCCAACTTCTGGATGCACAGGTCATCAGAGAAAGTAGTAGCCCCTTTGCCTCTCCCATTGTGCTTGTGAAAAAGAAAGATGGCAGCCTTCGGTTGTGTGTGGACTACCGACTTTTGAACAGTAAGACTCGCAAGGATGCTTTTCCCTTGCCCCGTATTGAAGAATCCCTTGATGCTTTATCAGGGGCAAAGACGGCCTTCTGCACCCCTTTCGGGTTGTTCGAGTGGAATCGGATGCCTTTTGGTTTGTGCAACGCCCCCAGCACTTTCCAGAGATTGATGGAAAGGATCTTTGGGGACCAGCATGGTCAATCATTGTTGTTGTATTTGGATGGTGTCGTTTTTTCTGCTTCTGTGACAGAGCATATTCAACGCCTGGATGCTCTGCTGGGTCGCCTGCAACAGGAAGGACTGAAGGTGAAGTTGGAGAAGTGCTTGTTCTTCAGGCCAGAAGTGAACTACCTGGGTCACGTCATTTCCAGCGAAGGTGTTGCCACTTATCCTGGCAAAATCGAAGCCGTGGCAGGGTGGCCAAGGCCTAACCATGTGTCAGAGCTGCGCTCTTTTCTAGGATTTGCCAGCTATTACAGACGCTTTGTAGAGGGGTTTGCCAAGCTGGCAGCCCCTTTGCATCGCCTGGTTGCTCAACTCACTGGCACCAAAGCACGCAAACCATCAAAAGCAAGCCTGCATGCTGTATGGACGGAGGAGTGTGAGCAGGGCTTTGAGGGCCTAAAAAGAAGCTTGGTGTCTGCTCCAGTCCTGGCCTATGCCAACTTCTCATTACCCTTCATCTTGGAGGTGGATGCCAGCTACAGCGGACTGGGTGCTGTACTCTCTCAAGAACAAGTGGGTAAGGTCAGACCCATTGCATATGCTAGTCGTGGCCTTCAGCCAACAGAACGCAACATGATGGATTACAGCTCCATGAAACTGGAATTTCTCGCCCTTAAATGGGCTATGACAACAAGATTCAGGGACTACCTATTGGGACAGAAGTGTGTGGTGTATAGAAACAACAATCCTCTCAGTCACCTATCCACAGCAAAGCTGGGTGCTACAGAGCATCGTTTGGCTGCACAGTTGGCTTCTTTTGATTTTTCCATCAAGTACAAGCCTGGTCGAAGCAACAAGAATGCAGATGCACTTTCCAGGCAACATCCCCCAAGCATCCACACATCAGAACATGTAGCTCCAGGCACGTCAGTCCCAGAATTACAACAGGTGGCTGAGGAGAACCAGGTGACCCAAGCCACTGTCACAGCTTTTCCTTGCCACTCTACCCCTGACTTATATGTTTTATAGGAAGCAGATCCAATCATCAAAGAGTTCCTGACCCTTTGGACCAGAAATAGGCTCCCTGATGCAGCTGAGCAATGTCAGGCTTCCAAAGAGATCCTAGTGTTGGCCAGACAGTGGGACTGGTTAGTGGAGCATGAAGGGTTGCTCTATTGTCGTGTCATCCTCCCCACGGGGGACAAAGTGCTCCAGCCGGTACTACCTGCATCACTCAAGACACAGGTACTACAGCAGCTGCATAATGAACATGGCGCACAAGGTGCTGGGCGGACAACAGAGCTGGTCCGTCAGCGGTGCTATTGGCCTGGGATGCATCGTGACATCAAGCAGTGGTGTCAGGAATGTGAACGCTGCAAGGTAGCCAAAGACACTCAACCTACAGCCTGTGCATTTATTGGTCACGTGCTTGCTTCTCGTCCTAATCAGGTCCTGGCTATTGATTTTACCATTCTGGAGCCATCGAAGAATGGGGTGGAGAACATCCTGGTCGTGACTGATGTTTACCAATATGTAAACCCAAGCTCTCCCAACCCACAACCAACGGGCATCTACAGAGTGTTGGTTAACAAGTGGTTCTGCAGGTTTGGTGTGCCCGGTCGCCTCCATTCCGACCAGGGCAGGAACTTTGAGAGTAATCTCATCCAGCAGCTCTGCCATATGTATGGCATTGAGAAAAGCCACACCACCCCTTACCATCCAGCTGGAAATGGCCAATGTGAGAGGTTTAGCAGAACATTAAATAAGCATTACATACTTTGCCCATCACCAAAAAGAGGGACTGGTCTAGCTAACTGCCCCAAGTGACTTTTGCCTAAAATACCACTGCACATCAGTCCACTGGTGAGTCTCCATTTTTTCTGATGTTTGGCCAAGACCCACAATTACTTTCTTTGGGGCAGAGTACAGGAACCTGTAGCTGGCCAACCCCATGATTGGATCGTGGAACACCAGACTCGGCTACGCCATGCTTTCGAGAGTGCAACCAGGCATCTGGAAGCTGCAGCTGCCCAGCGGAAGGAGCACTATGACAAGCATGTTCGAGACATCCCCCTGCAAGAAGGTCAGCTGGTCTTCCTTAGAGACACTGGAGTAAGGGGCTGTCACAAAATTCAAGACATCTGGAGAGCAACAGTGTACAAAGTATTGAAAGCACCTGGATTGGGACAATCTGTTTACACCGTGGCGCCTGTGCATGACCTCGAGCAGGTAAATCACATTCACCATTCACTGTTAAAAGGCAAAGTGGGTTGCTGATTGTCCCCCCAGTGAGTCCCCTGAAAGGATGGGATCCACCCCAGCAGATGAGTCTTTTGACGGTGAATGAGCTGTAGTGGTCTGCGAACCCATGGCTGTCCCAGGAAACCACCCACCACCTCAGCCAGGTGAAGGTCCAGTGAATCCAACATCTAGTCCTACAACATTAAGTACCAGTGAGGCCTCCCTGACAAGGACCACTCGTCCATATGCAGGCAGACATCCAAACCTTTACCACCTTCCACAGGCTGCTGGGAGTAGCACTATTGGGGCTATGAACTCTCTGAGGCCTGTGCTTAGTGGCTCTGCTGTGTTTAGGCCTTGGCAGTGAGTGCCAATCGTCGGGCCGACGATTGAAAATCTGGGGGTAGATTGTAGTGAACCACATTGAGGTGTTGTGAACGCAACTCCGGTAGTCCAGCAAAACTCCTCCCTTAGCTCCTCCCCCTGCCCAGGTGCAGTATAAAATGCCTCAGCTGGCTCAGTTTAGCCTTTTGCTGGTCCCTGGTGGTGGTTGCCTGCTGAAGGTTTTTTTTTTAGTCTTTCCTGGTGATTTAAAGTTGTCCCCCCAACTAACATGTGCCTCTTGTGCTTTAGGTTCACCTGATGCTGTTCTGCTTTACTTTGTTTTTGTTAGGTTTGCCTTTTCTTTTCTTTAGTTTATTTATTAAGGTTGTTTACTTTGAATATATTTCTGTTATTTTTCTTGCGTGTATGTTCTGAGATTGTTTAGTAACCAACGGGGTTGTTGGTTTTTGTTAACTTTTGATTCTTTGTTTCAGGAGTGTCTTTCTTTTGTTCCCTTGCTTTTTTTGTGTGGCGGCTAGGCACCATGTTGAAACCTCGCTCCCGTCGCATGCAAGTAGGCACTGGGACTCTTTTAGTGCATGTTTTGTTGTAGTGTTAACCCCCAGACTAGGGAGATGGGGTATTCCTTCCAGTAGTCTGCCCCCACTGAAGCCCCAGCCCACTGATTTGAGTTTTTTATATGTATTTCATTAGTTTTAGTACTGTTATAGTTGTCTTCTTTTAGATTGTTTATGTTAGTAAAAATCTGTTCTGTTTTACCTACTGTCTCTGTCTCATCAGTTTCAACCCTGTGCCCTTATTAGAATGTTTTTCATATCCCGGGGTGCAAGTCCCCAGGTGCCGTTGTCGGTCCCTAAGTTAGTTCCTCCCCTTAGTTATCTTTAGTCCCCCCCCCCCCCCCCCCCAGTATTTATATTTAAATATTCCACTCTTCGCCACACATGTATTATGCTCATTTTCAGGTTCATAATTTAGGGTATATCAGAATAGGTTTACATGGTTTAATTTTCAAAAAACACCATATTTTCGTTGTACTACACATTGCTGCAGCTCCTCTTTTCACCCTGTGTGTTGCTCTCTGTTTTAGCTACACAGTGAGGCATCTCACTTCTGTTCCATCTTTGTTGGGAGTCGCACATGGGCAGTAGCTAGGTAAGCACTACAAGCTAGTCAGAAACAGTATGAGGCAGTGCCACGCTAGCAGCTAGCCTAGGCAAGCATTATAACGTGTGTTACAAAGTGACGCTCGTTTGTCCCTGAAATTAAGGCTGGATTACAACAGAGCTGTTTGGAGCAGTTTGTGAACAGTGTTTTCTGTTGGAGATGGTAAGTCCCTTTGGACTGGGCTTTTTCACTTTGTAAACCTATTACATGCACAAAAAAAGATATATAACACTAAATGAAATGGAAAAAGCCAAAAAGCATACTATGAACACTTTAAGCCACTGCGGTATTAACATTGTTGCATGTAACAACTAGCTACATGCTAGTATTGTCAAATTCCGGAGATTCCAGGAAACACAGTGGCCAATCAGGGCAGACTGGGCTTTTTCGTGAGGAGGGATTAAAGAGACAGGCGCTACTACAGAGCATCTCATACAGAGGGTGAATACAGGTGCAGCAGCCCTGGGCAGAATGAGAAAAAGTGTTTTTTTAACATTAAAGCATATAAACATGTTCTAGTACAAACACAAAATGCTAGTTTTATCATGAAAATGCCATATAATAGTTGCCCTCTAATAATGCACCAGGTTAGAGGGTTCCTTTACAATTGTAAAAACTCATCTCTCACTTAAAGGGATACTTCACCGATTTAGCATTCAGCTTTGTATCAGTAGAAACCCGGTAGTATTTCTGAATGACCGTGCGTCCCTCCCTCATATCCCCCTGAGACAGGAGATATCTGCATTGGGGGGTCCGGAAAAAATCTTCCGATGACGCAAAATGACGATTTTTGCGTCATTGGAAGATTTTTTGGCCAGAGCAAAAGACTACAACCAGTAGTAGGACCTACTTCCGCATGTTTTAAACCCGCCCATCGCCCGAAGCTAGCCGATCTCGGCCGGAAAAAAACGAAATGTCAGCCATCTTGAATCCTCGCTAAACAGGGCTCTGCTCTATCTTCTCAGCAGCAAACTTTTACAACAATTATGTGCATTCAAACTACCGCACGTGTACCACCGGGATACATCGCTACACGGCAGAGAATATGCAGGAAACGTTATTACAGACGGAATAATCGGCCCACTATGAGAGCTTCGCCTGCACCGAGACCAGCACGGGGACCGGCGGACTCGGTCGTAGCCGGGTAGGGGACATCTTCGTCGGCTAGGTGGGAAGCTAGCGCTAGCCGGGGGAAAGGCACATCCAGAGCGAGCTAACGCTAGCCGGCCACCTGTCCCATCAATCCTGCTTGCAAGTGTCCGTTCATTAAACAACAAACTGGACTACATCCAACTTCAACGATGCTCCCAACGCGAGTTCAGAAACTGCTGTGTTTTGTGCTTTTGTGGGAAAGCAACAGTGAACCGGACTGTCCAGCCGAACAACAGTGAACCGGACTGTCCAGCTACCAGGCCTGCTAGCCTTCCGACAATCCGAGCTAGAGATGCTCTGTATGAAGGTGAGCTGTGTTAACACGGACTGATGCAGAAATGGGGTGATTTGTATCCAACTAACTGCTTTCCGGCTGAACAACAGTGAACCGGACTGTCCAGCTACCAGGCCTGCTAGCCTTCCGACAATCTGAGCTAGAGATGCTCTGTATGAAGGTGAGCTGTGTTAACACGGACTGGTGCAGAAATGGGGTGATTTGTATCCAACTAACTGCTTTCCGGCTGAACAACAGTGAACCGGACTGTCCAGCTACCAGGCCTGCTAGCCTTCCGACAATCCGAGCTAGAGATGCTCTGTATGAAGGTGAGCTGTGTTAACACGGACTGGTGCAGAAATGGGGTGATTTGTATCCAACTAACTGCTAACCGCTGGAGTTTGTGACTGTTACATGGCGACCATTCGACATCCCACGCTAATTCACGGCTGTGTTTATACTCGGTGTTTACAGCCCACCAAGCCGGGGGAAAGGCACATCCAGAGCGAGCTAACGCTAGCCGGCCACCTGTCCCATCAATCCTGCTTGCAAGTGTCCGTTCATTAAACAACAAACTGGACTACATCCAACTTCAACGATGCTCCCAACGCGAGTTCAGAAACTGCTGTGTTTTGTGCTTTCGTGGGAAAGCAACAGTGAACCGGACTGTCCAGCCGAACAACAGTGAACCGGACTGTCCAGCTACCAGGCCTGCTAGCCTTCCGACAATCCGAGCTAGAGATGCTCTGTATGAAGGTGAGCTGTGTTAACACGGACTGGTGCAGAAATGGGGTGATTTGTATCCAACTAACTGCTAACCGCTGGAGTTTGTGACTGTTACATGGCGACCATTCGACATCCCACGCTAATTCACGGCTGTGTTTATACTCGGTGTTTACAGCCCACCAAGCCTAATGCTGGTATGCTTAGCTGAACTTTACGGAGCCTATAATGTGTGTGTGCACGGTAAATGTAGCCTGTTTCGTATGTCGTTATTATATAATGTAGTTTTTATATATTTTAAATGTGTATTTATATATTTTAAATTGACTCGAGCCACGATGAAACGTTGTTTTGTGTATATGGTTGAAATAACAATAAAACACATTGAGTTGAGTCGAATGCCTCACTGTCTGTCTGTCAAGCGGTAGGCGTGGCTTGGGAGTGGACTCAAAGCAGCGAAGCGAAGTGCATTCTGGGATTTGGTGTCTTTCATCCATATGAGCCAAAAACACATTTTCTGGCTTTTCTTGGCCTAGAAGGCACCAATTAAATTTTTTTTTTCACATTTCTGCTACATAGGTGACCCAATTTAAAGATATATTAGGCTTTCCAGCGGTGAAGTATCCCTTTAACATCCAAGATAAATTGGTTTTGCAACTGTAATATCCCCAATCAAATTGGTTTTGAATCAAACCAGGACCTTGTGAATTGAAATCAAGTTGATTCAGGAAATCAGTGACAATACCTAGTAACCAAAGTAACCAAATCTAAACCCAAATTAGTGGGTGGGGGAGTGTTTTTGTCTAGTCGTGTGCTCATTATTCACAAGTTAGTAATAACCATTTGCATTTAAAATAAAATAAAAATCAATTTACACTAAGAACTCAGTATGTTTATCCTAGGTGCTTGTTCTGACCTGTGTACTTATTTGGTCAAAGGTTTAATTACCAAAAAAGAAATTTAGGTTTTATTTATTTTCCTGTAGTGATAGTAGCCCATACAGTGTTCTCCAGGGGCCTGCCAGACTTACATGGCCATCACTGGTAATTTTATTGATGCAATACATGCACTAAAAATAGTGGTGCAGAATTGTGGCATAGTGGCCACACTCGGTGTTGCAACTTCCGGCAGCATCATTTGATGAGGGTGGGAGGGGGGAGGGAGGGGGGGGGGGGGGGACAGAGGAAATTGAGAAGAAAGACTCCCACTTGTTTTTAACGATAAAGGTAGCAATAATTAAATAACAAGAAACTGAAAAAATAGGTAACTAAATATGAATGGAAAGATTTGGTGATGGAAATATATGAAATGGAAAAGACTACCGTGAGGATTAGAAATCAAATATTTTTATTTAAAGACATTTGGGAGACATGGATTAAATATATAATAACGTAAACAAAGTTCCTTTCTTTTCTTTTTCTTTTTTTTCTCTCTTTCTCTCTTGCAGTGTCAAAGTGGATAAACGTGACAGTACGTTCTCCTGAAAAAGATTTACTTTACTCTTTTATCATTATTTTACATACTAACCATGGAACTGTAAGCTATAAACTGTGAATTATTATCATCATTACTTTTTTGTGTATTTGTCATTTTAAGTTATTTCACTTTCACTTTTTGTTTCATGTGCTTCCACTTTGCAAGTAAAAAACAGCATGATGGGTCCTCCTAAATTTTAAATGTTATCAAGGGACAGATATCTTAAATCACTAACGATATATAACCAACACTATGTAGGCTTGTTGAAAAATGTGCAGCAACATTGGTTGTCTACAGTGCTATGACATGCTCCAGTCAGTAGTGCACCATGGAAATTAAGGTTTACTGCTAGCAATGCCAGATCTCAAATGTCAGTCAGCTGCCCAGCCAGAGGTCTGAAGCAAACCGCTGTTCCCACAAACTGATAACAAAAAAATGTTAAATCATGCATAGCTGCAGGCAGCATCATTATAATTTTAAGTGAGGGTAATTCCAAGTTCAGTTTAACTGAACCAAATATAACTGGTTTGGTGGCAGACAATGAAGTACTGAACACTCAGTTGTACTCATAAGACAAGTGAACAATATCAAACAGATGTATCAGTCTAACCATGCTTTTGGAGTACACTGTGATAAAATATACAACAATGAAGTCCAATCTCACCGTTTTGATTCTGTTCATAATGGACATCATGATGTAGTCTCTGTTGCTCCTCTTGAGATAGAAGAGGTAGATGGGGCAGACAACCCAAAGGTAGATGCACGGCAGCCATGACAGGACAGAGAGCTGAAAACATTCTGGGAGGTCGGGCCGATCTGTGTGCAACGTCTGATTGGCTACCTGCAGAGACACATAACATGGGGAAGAGCTCTTTAGTTACAGTCCTGCATTTCTTATCAACCAATCCCAAACTGTGCTATCTAAACTTTCCCACTGACCAGCAGAAATCAAGACTCAGGCACATGTTTTAAACAGGGCACACCTCCAACACCACCCCACACAAACACACCACCACAGCTTCATCAGACCAGATGTTTTCCTTGAAGTGAAAACTGTAAACAGTTTGAGAATATTTACCCATCTCTATGGTCAGGGGGTGGAAAACATGATGTGAAATTTGGCTGACACGGTCAGGGCAAACATAATAACCTTATATTACTACCAAGTTAAAGGTCAGAACCACAGCAGCCTCACACTATTCCTCTAACATTAGATCATGTATTAACCAGGAGTGTAACTGTGTTTTTTTTAAAGGCTGGAGGAAATACCATACATGCATACATAAATGTAAAAATAAAAATTTAACTTTTAGAGAATGTAGGCGCAGGAATGACACGTGATTCTGTGTTTTTTGTCCCCAAAATCATCAGATTATTTTGCAGCTATTACCAAGGTATATTAACTGAAGAATAATGGCATCAAGCCACCTACTACATACAATGTTTAAACAACTAATGTGGTCTGTGGGGTCTTTCTGGAAATAGGTTTTTTAAAATAGGAATTTAGGTTTTTTGAAATGTAATTTTTCAATCCTGTGAGTTCACAAATAAAATTAGATTCACCTCTATTGTAATTAGTGACAGCAGAAATCTCAGCGACAGATATCCAGAAACATAGACAAATAAAACCAAATGACCTATTTCCAGGCCCGCAAACTTAAGTAGGATGAAAAAGGTTCTGAAACTGTCAGTATGACGCTACGTGCCTCTTTCTTGACTCTTTTTTTTCCTTGACAACTTCTCTCTGCTGCACAGTGAATTAACTGACACCTGCACAGAGTTTACGCACTATAAAACAGACATAGCAGTCAAGGCAAAGTAGCCAACGTGTCAATTCGGGGAGCTAATGTGATAAATTATGTTCTTTTCTGGAGAGATAATATGCATTAAAAAGATCCTGCCAGTGTGGGATTAGTGGGCGAATAGGGGCAAACTTCGCAACATTGGTTGCCCCTGCCACTGGACCAGACAAAAGCTGAAGGTATCTCTCTTTGGGTAAGATTAAGAGTTATATGCCCATGAAGACAAAACAAAAACGGGGATTGAATCTCATGTAATATTTATTCAATAATTGTGATTTGGCCAGGGGAAGTGCAAACACGTGTGCCCTAACTTAAGTACTTTCATCAATTTAGGCCACTTGTTGCTTCCACACTCACAAATGCATGCAGAGACCTGAAAACATGGTCATATAGGTTCATTAGGTTAAGAAACTTCTGTAAATTGAGCTCAACATGAGATGATATGTTCATGTTAAACTTTTCCACAACATTGTATGAAACCGTACGATTCATTTGTTTCGCTGCTGAGGAACAATAACTGAGTGATCCAGAGGCCATCTGGAGGAGAAAGGTAAAGTAAACATGAATCCTAGTGGGATGCAGCCCTGACAGAGCTGTTATCTTGCTCCCCTGGACAAACAGTTGACAGCACACCCACAGATGGAAACAAGATAAACACAGCTGCTGCTAGCCTCCAACTCTTCCATATATCAATGTGTGTGTGTGTGTGTGCGTGCGTGCGTGCGCACGCGCGTGCGTGCGTGCGTGCGTGCGTGCGTGCGTGTCTGTGTGCGTGTGTGTGTGTGTGTGTTGTGGTTGTAAGGAGGTGATGGGTAAATACTCATGTTGGTGTGTGTAGCGAGGTGTGGAGGGCAGCTGTAAATTATCCATCTGTCCGTTCTGGTTAATGGGCCTTAAACAAACTGAACGGGTGGTTTCATAACTCTTCTTGACAGGAAAGATTTTGATTCCGAAATCGCCATCACCAAACATACCTGACTCCATTTGAATAATAGACAGATAGTCTAGCTAGCTGTCTGGATTTACCCTGCAGAGATCTGAGGAGCAGTTAACCAAAGTCCTCATATATCCACCGGAGTGTAAAATTCTAACACAAAAGAAGCGGAAGGAAATGGACATCGGCGAAAAGACATGCATCCGGCGGAATTTCCTGCGGCACCGAAGCAATCCCGGAAGTGGAAAGTCGAGGATAAAGACTAGTTTCATTGTGCTATAGGATACTCAGATGGTCATTTCTGATGTTTTAGTCAATGTTATTTTTTAATCAAGAAAATATTTGGCAGATCTATCAACACAACACTGAAGCCAAACAGGACATACTCATGCTCCTTTTGCTTGTGTTATATATTTGTTAGAAGTCATGGCTTCTACAGTGTTTGCATTGCAAATGTGTCCACAGCACAACAACTGATATGCCCTGCATTCCATCATTTCCCAGTCCTTATGCCAACCTGAAAAAACAGTACAGTGTTTTTGTTTATACTCATGGAACATGAAGTACTGAAAAGTAAATGTCAAATTTAAAAGCATTCCGATATCTCCACTGCACAGTGGAGAAAAGGCTGTGAGCAAATACCATGTTTAATAACTGCCCATTCCAGACAAGGAGTTTTTCTTTACTCACACACATTAATTCTTATCTTGGTGACAAAGGCACTGAATGTACATAAAACATTGTTTAATTAGTTTCTGCTATGGTGGCTTACCTTTCAAATGGAATGTTCATGTAAGCATACAAGACAATGGAGAAACTTTTTAAACATTTCTCAGCAGATATTGACCTCTACGTTTCCTTCTGAAAGTGAAAAAAGCGAGGGGAAATTATATTTTTACACTCTGTCGATGTTACACATTACACAGGCCCGAAATACACAAACATAAACAGGACCTTATACATGCACAAATGGAGAGATGTCAGAGTGAGAGGGCTGCCCATTAATTGTTTGGTGTCATGTTATCAGCTGGTAGGAAAACTCTTACTAGACACTGGTTACAACCTGACCCTCCCACAACGGAGGAATGGACAGAGATAATCAATAACATATATTTGATGGAAAAACAATCACATTCTCACGTTGGTTACAAATCAACAAGTTTTAAGATTTTTTTATTTCAGCCTTTAATGGAAAGGACAGCCAGACATGAAAGGGGGGAGAGAGGGAAAAGACATGCAGGAAAATCATCCAGGTCAGACTCGAACCCTGGACCTTCTGCGTCAAGGCATACGCCTTGAGAGGTGTGCCTACAGAGGTGTGCCTAACCAATCTATATTTATCCTTGTATTATTTATTTACAACCCCAAATCAGAAAAGTTGGGACAGTATGGAAAACACAAATAAAAAAAGTAGTGATTTCTAAATGTACTTTGACTTGTATTTCATTGCAGACAATACAAAAGCACATCATTTAATGTGTTCCTCATGATTTTTATTGTTTTGTTTTAAAAAAAAAAAATCCCAATTTTGGTTCCTGCAACACATTTCAAAAAAAGTTGGAACAGTAAAGCATTTACCACTTTGTAATGTTGCCATTCCTTTTCACAACACTTAAAAGACGTTTAGGGACTGAAGACACCAAGTGATGAAGTGTTTCAGGTGTAATTTTGTTCCATTCTTGCTGCAAACAAGTCTTAAGGTGGGCAACAGTACGGGGTCTTCGTTGTCGCGTTTTGCGCTTCAAAATGCGCCACACATTCTCTATTGGAGACAGGTTGGGACTGCAGGCAGGCCAATCAAGTACCCGTATCCTCTTCCTCCACAGCCAGGACTTTGTAATGTGTGCAGAATGTGGTTTTGCATTATCTTGTTGAAATATGCATGGACGTCCCTGGAAAAGATGTCTTCTTGAAGGCAGCATATTGTGCTCCAAAATCAAGATGTACTTTTCAGCATTAATGGTGCCATCACAGAAGTGCAAGTTACCTTTGCCAAAGGCACTGACACAACCCCATACCATGACAGACCCTGGCTTTTGGACTTGTTGCTGGTAACAGTCTGGATGATCCTTTTCTTCTTTGGTCCGGAGCACACAGCGTCCATTTCTCCCAAAAAATACCTGAAATACTGATTCATCTGACCACAGTACACGTTTCCACTGTGTGATGGTCCATCCCAGATGCCTCCGAGCCCAGAGAAGTCGACGGCGCTTCTGGACACTGTTAACATAGGGCTTCCTTTTGGCACAGTACAGTTTTAACTGGCATTTGTGGCTGTAACTACATATTGTGGCAAAGTAGTCCTGAGCCCATGTGGTGATATCGCTTATAGATGAATGACGATTCTTGATGCAGTGTCGCCTGAGGGCTCGGAGATCACGGTTGTTCAGCTTAGGCTTGCGCCCTTGTCCTTTACGCACTGAAATTCCTCCACAGTCCTTGAATCTTTTAATTATGTTATGCACTATTGAAGGTGAAATAAGCAAATGTCTTCCTATCTTTCTTTGAGGAACATTGTTTTTAAACATTTCAATAATTTTCTCACGTATTTGTTGGCAAACTGGCCGTCCTCGGCCCATCTTTGCTCCTAAAGGACTAGACCTTTCTTGGATGCTGCTTTTGTACCAAATTATAATTACAATCACCTGTTGACATCACCTGTTTCAAATCACATCATTATTTAACCAATTTACCTGATTACTAGCCCTAAATTGCTCCTGTCCCAACCTTTTTTGGAATGTGTTGCAGGTCTGAATGACAGGAAAGGATGTATATTTACAAATGAAATTAAGTTGACCAGACAAAACATGAAATATTTTGTGTTCACATTGTCTGCAATGAAATACAGATTTAATTTTTTTTTGTGTTTTTTTTTTATTTGTGTTTTTCATACTGTCCCAACTTTTTCTGATTTGGGTTGTATATGAGTATTGAAGAAAATACTGCCACGTCTTTAAACATGTTTTCTTATCTCTTTCCTTTTCCTTTTTATTTTCATATGTTATCTGACAAATCCTTATGTGGTATGTGCTATAACCTTTAAATCCCTTGCTCTTGTCAAATAGTTCTGAAATGTTTGTGAGATATAGAAGGGACAGAAAAAAGGGGCAATGAGAGGAGAGTTCATGTAATATATATGTACACTTGTGTACACACAACTGTAATATTCCCATTGTCCAATAAATAAAGAATTTAAAAAAAATAAAGCAGTTGGGCGGGTCAGTGCCTTGCTCAAGGGCACTTTGGCAGTGGAAAGGATGTGAACTGGCACATCCAGCTACCAGTCAACACTCCGTACTTGGTTTGCACCGGGACTTGAACAGTTACCAAGCCAAGTCCCTCCGGACTGAGCTACTGCCACCCCCAATAGATTGGACTCAGGGCACAAATCCCTCCGCCCCAAATTCAATTTAAATATAGGCTAGTAACAGTAGTAATATCACAAGAAAAAAGTATGTATAGTTATGTTCAGTTCAGTAACAAAAATGTGTCAGTCCTTATCTTAAAAAATGTTTTTTTTTTTATTTCTTTTTTTTTCAAGCACCAAAACAATTGAATTTAGGTTTGTTTTCACAAGAGATTCGAGAAGTTTTGAAAACGAAATTTCAGCTTTAGGGCCAAATTATCTTTTTACACATTGCTCTGGAACAAATTTGGGTCTAATTAAGCTATGTTTGTTTTGAACATTTTGATATGAAACACATGGGTATTTATATGCAATAGTATATCCTTACAATGTGAATTTAAAAAGAAATGTAAAAATGTCATTAGACTGTGGCCAGGTTAGTTCAGTGGTAGAGCAGGCGCACATATACTTCGAGGTTTATTCCTCGACGCAGAGGTCCAGGGTTCCAATCTGACCTGTGACAATTTCCTGCATGTCTGCCCACTTTCTCACCTAACTGTCCTGTCAAAAATTAAAGGTGGAAAAGCCCAAAAAAAAGTCCTTAGACCTCAGAGGGTTAATAGGGGCAATATGAGCTGCTCTGTGTCTGTGTACATTATATTGACACACAATTTTCTCAGTGTTACGTTTCATATTTTTGTATCAGCAGAATGTCTGCTTAATTTTTAGCCCTCCCCTGAAATAGATTCCACCAGTTGCCACTGTATTTGGTTGCTGTGAAAAAATGTGGTTCGTGGCATGAACTCACTCCCTTTTCATAACATTTCAACTGATACAGAGGCTCGAGGCACGATCTGAAACTGTAACTACACATAAGAGCTTGCAGAGCCTTGAAAAAGTTAACGATCAATGCTAATCAACACACCAATTAATAATGAAATATATGTAAATACCTCTCCCCTCCCAAACAAACAAGAGTTGAATTCTACTCAATTGTCCCTCCTGGCTCCCTTACAGTTAAAATGGCAGATGAAGACGAAAAAAAGGGATTTAATAATCTCGTATTGTGGCTAACTAAATTAATATGTAGAAACTCCTGTTTGAAATGGAACCAAACTTTTCTGGATGTTTTTGAGCCACGAAAAAAAAGTTGGCCTGCAGCAGAGGCTTGTTTTAAGCCGAGCCAATTGCCAGAAATGCCTTTTGATTCTGAGGCAGTTATTAATTAGCCAATACTGGCTGGTTAAGAGGAGTGAGGGGTCATTGTAGCTTATCAAAAATAAGTAGCAACTCCAGCTAGAGAGATGCAGAGTCTAGTTAGCAAAAATAATACAAATGTGCCTATTTGGTGAACGAAAAAGGAGAGCCAGAGAACATGAACAAAGGGGTTTGTGAGCTGTGTGAAACAAGTCAGGACTAAAGATGGAAACACCACAAATCTCCGCTCCCATCTTGAAACTCACATCCAACAGAATATGCAATTCTGCCACTGACTCCATCCACATTCCACAAAGAGCAGTCGGACCAAAACTCTTAACACTGTGAGCAGTCAACCAGCTTCTGAAATATTCAATGTAGTTACACTGCTGTTCCTTGTGCGTAAATGCGCACAGTGCCTCTCTAAATGGGGATGCAACGCCTGATGAAAATGAAGCTTTGCAGCTGCTAAGTTCACATTTTCACATAATATTAAAATGTATATTTTCATTATTAATGATGTATTATTTCACCCGCCCACAACCCATCTGCTATTAATCAGAATGTTCATCTTTATGACCTGACCTGTCAGATGGACCGACCACAGGGCCGCAGATATAACTGCAATCTGTGCATCACTACTAGTACATAGGAAAATAAAGTTGATTGATCTGATTAATCACTCTCTCCAGTCCATAGATATTAGACAATAATTTTGTATATTGTTGTTTTTCTTAAAGCAATATCGTCAGTAAGTGAATTTCAATATCGCCCAACCCTAACATCCACACACACAGACACACACACACACAAGCCCGACTTAACACATGATCCTCTCCAGGCTTATGCCTGACATAGATAATAAAAGCTATTAAATCAAGTGGCAAGTAGAAGTTTTATAAAGGCTTCAGAAATGACCTTTATTTCACAACAAAATAGACTTTTATTTATGTAATGATAAGAAGAGCTACTCTTAACACACTGTAGCTCATACTAAACATTTCACAGACTTTCAGGCCGTAATCACTACATTCGAAACCTGAAACCTAAAACTTCAACAAAAGGTGAGATAAAGAGAGTACGGTGCTTTGTGATAAAAGCCAGTCAGAGGAAACTTGGACAGGAAGATTACTTCAGTAAGCCGGGTTACAACCTTACAATAAAAGAACAGGGAGTCTGAAACAAAGCAGAGAATGCTAAGCTACGGGTCTGGCATTTCCCACCCTTGCGAGTCTCGTCACTCAGCGGGATTGTTGCATAGCACCTAGTTATTAATAAAAGGATGCTTTCAGAGCCACAGGGATCTATTGCTAACACCTGACTTCATAAACACAAAGTTACATCAGTTTGTAAAAATAGTCAACAGTCATTGCTTGACGAGCATGAACACAATCAATGGTACTAGAAGTTGGAATGAAGAATGGTGACATGCAATCAGCAATTTTTGATTTACCCCAATCATTCTGTAACATATTAAAAGCTCTGAAAAATGTGTTTAAAAGTAGGGCTGCACAATATATCTGAGTTTTTTTTATCGCCATCGCAATATCAACTAGTGCAATATAAACATCGCGAAAGGCTGCGACATATCGCGAAAGACAGACATTTTTTGTGTTAGTTGAAAGAAAATATCAGGAGAAAACTGCACTATAATGTAACCATCATCCATGTTTTTAGTGGTGCCTTTTATATTCAAATCAATGTTCAGCTTTTTCTATGAGCCCTGACCTCTTCAAACCACAAACAAAAACATGAACAGAAGTCTCTGATGTGAAATAATCATAACTGCCACTGTCGAATTTTCGACAATTGAGATATTTGTTCATTGGGTACTGGGTAGGTATTCGGTTTTCAATTTTGGGATTCAGATATATACTATAGAATATATATATTCTATATATATATATATATATATATACTGTAGAATAACAGAAAATCCTTACAATGCAATTCAATGAAACCGAAAGAAAAATGTTGCAGAACAGTGTTTCCGTTTCAGCTCGGGTTAGTCTTTATCGTGTTTTGTTGTCATTTACTAGCCTTGTGAGACCATCCTGATGTCGCGAGCTCCAGTTTTCCACTCGCAGATCAATCTGGCATCTTGAGATAGAGAAAATTTGGAGCCGTTCACCAAACGACCGACCAATCAGCGTTGGTTTTGAGGTATGTTTAGGTGTGACGCAACGAGGAGCTTGCGAGATCAGGATGGTCTCACGAAGCTAAGCAAGCGGAAGCAACACATGCAAATCCCATAGACAGTATATAAAATGGACACAGTGATCCCGCTGTTTTTGACGGAGACAAGTGAAGCCTCTTACCAGCACTTTTCCGGTGATGGAAAAGTGTTACTGAGCGTTACTGCGCAGCTGCAAACTTAGCTTCCCGCCGCCGATGTGACGTGAACAACGTCTCTGAACGTTGTAAGTCTTCTGGTAGCTGTGCCAAGAGAAATCTCAATCGTTCCCAATCTATCAGAGACGGAGAGCGTAGGTATATGTAAGGAGATAACATAGGCACAGGCTAATTATTGCTAACTAAAATGCTAGTTAACATTAGTAATTAAACTAAACAGCTAATGTAAGTCCAAACTGCCTGCGAGCTTCTCCTGTACTGTACGGTAATTCCTGTACTATGCGACAGTAAGTCGCGTGGTTATGACACAATCGTTAGCCTATTTTTACAAAAACGTCTGCTACGGAGCCATAACGTGAGATACAAGGTAACGGAGCCTATCATACATTGTCGTGTTTCTTTAGAAATAAACAATGGACAAATGAAGTCTTGAAACGCTTCAGATGTAAAGTTATTGGCTGTCAAAGTGACGCCAAAATTAATGGCAGTGAATGGGATGCTAACGGGGGTGATGGCTTATTAGCATCAAAATGGCGCCATAGGAGGCTTCACTCTGAGGAGAGAAGCCTGGCCCCTTGGCAAATCCGACCTGACACATTTTCAGACAGCAGTAGCCGATGGCTAATGCTTTTTTCTCTTGGATCCTTCTTTTGGAATATGGAACGGGAACCTGAAATGGTGCCTTTTATTCGTAAATTCTCATTACACAAACGGCAAATATCCTTTACCGACATGTTGCTTGCTTGCTGAGCTAACGAGCTATGCTTTGCTTGCAGCAGCAGGGGTAGCCTGGCGCCGTCGTTGCTCTGTTGGTACGTCATACGCTTCATTGATCTGATTGGTTGATTTGGCCCGTCTATCACCAACATAGGTGGTGATAGACAGATGGTTTATCCAGTCAGCTAACCAGTATTTCCGCCCCTTCCCAAAAGTTCTCCAACGTAAAGTTCCCAGATGGATATGCCGAGCAAATGTGAAGCAATCCATCTGGCGGAGTCAGGTGAGTCATTTACAGTCGCGTTTCTCTCCTCTCCTCGTGAAACACAGAGTGATCACACAAACAGCAAACGGCCTTGTGTAATGCCACTGCCCCGGCCGAAGCTCTGATTATTCACTGTTGATTAGTTCCAAAGCTCAAATTAAAGCTGCAAGCAGCAATGCAGGTCAGAATCGGAAACCTGCGGCCCATTGCTACAAGTCATTCCCCCTCTCTCTCTCCTCCTCTCCTATCTAATAAAGGCCTAAAATGCCCAAAACAAATAATCTTAAAAGCAATGCACTGCTATGAGGCTGCAGTGGAAATAAATGTATATGTATATATGTTGTGATATATATCACAACTTGGTACACCATGGTGCGGCTAAAGCACACTTTACTAGGCAAGTGGAAAAGAGGTATTACATTTATTATTATAGTAAAGAAGTCCATCCCAACTGCTGAAACTAATAATTTACACTACACAAGTTTAGCTGTGATTTTTCACTCGCTGACCAGATCAAAGAGATGCGCTGTTTACGTAAAAAACTACACACTCATTGTGTTGCAGACGCCCGAGAGATATAGCAGGATAAATATTTAGACCTGTTTGCGAGTCTAAATCCTGTAGCGAGAACATTTTTTGACTATGACAGCAGCGATGACCTAAAGCCAATGAAAGTGCATAATAAGGGGCGAGGAAAATATCAGGGGGAGGTGTCACCTCGATGTCTCGCTTCTTGCGGACATCCATTTTCTGTCAGGCGAGCGTGGTCTTGCGACTTTTCCTGAATCAGTTCTCGTGTTTTGTTGACATATAATAATGTAGTTTGGAGACCAGAAAAAAATTATTGATTAATCTACAAATTAGTTGCCAACTATTAAATGAATTGCCAACAATTAAAAAATTGATTGATCGGTTTGAGTGATTTAATAAAAATAAAACAACAAATCTTAGATTCCAGCTTCTTAAATGTGAACATTTTATGGTTTCTAGACAGCTAGCTAGACTATATCTGTCCAATCTGAGTTTTTTCTCGCACATACACATGTTCCACCAAAACAAGTTCTTTCCCGAGGCTATTTTTCGGAGCTTAGCGCCGCCCCTGATGACTGTAGTTGGTTTAAAGAAATGTCAATAAGCCAGAGCACGTTTTTCTCCCATCCCGGAATGCTGTGTGGACTAGCCAGACCCTCCTCCGCTCCACAGCGTGTCGATGGTCTGGCAAAGCAAGACTACACATTTTATAGAACAAGTAATCTATGAATCAACAGATTAATCGACAATGAAAATAATTGTTAGTTGCAGACCTAGAGACCAGACAGACTTGTTGGGATTCCTCCTCGTCAAATGTCTTGTAATGTGTGACCTGTGGCCGATCACTCAAGTAATGTAATGTGCAAACCACAACAACTTCAAGAAAAGCCATTCAGTCGTGTAATGTGATCAGTAAAGCAATCAGACAATTTTGAAAGTCTTATAGTTTGTACCATAAAATAACTTGTTTTACCAGTCTCCTTTTATTGTTAATTACTGTACATATCAGTTTGTTGATCGTGTGTGAGACTTTAATACCATGGACCAAGAAAGATCATTTAAACTACTACTAGGACATTGCAACAGTGTTGGAAGTGGTGTTCTGTTATATTAATCTGTACTAGGGCTGGGCAAAAGGGAGAAAATCAGATATCACAATATTCTTGACCAAATACCTCGATATCGATATTGCGGCGATATTCTAGGGTTGACAATTGGTGCTTTAACAAAATATCTTCACACTTAGTTTTTAGATAAATAATCATCAGTAATGTGGACATAATGTCTAAGTGGGGAAAAGGCAAATAATAGCTAACAGTCTGGTAAGTTCAGAAAAGTACATCACTTTACTGTAATGCAGCCTTTAAAACCAGGAAAAGACAACACTTATGTCATATCACAATATTACGATATCCAAAATCTAAGACGATATCTAGTCTCATATCACGATATCGATATAATATCGATATATTGCCCAGCCCTAATCTGTACCAGCTTCTGCAGTAAAATTAAATCAGTTACAGTCAATCAATACACTTCTAAAGTAGTGGGGGTGGGGGTGACAAACTTGTCTTGTGCTTTCTAGTGTATTTAGAGGGTTTGAGAAAATAAATTGCAGCAGGCTGTCCATCTGTTCTTTGTTACACTGAAAAGCTGTTGATGGTATGAATGGAAGGTCAATGGCAGTTAAGACTGCAGGAGGACAGGACTTGCTGCTGGCCATATTCACTTATGACATGGAAAACATTACCAATTTTATACATGGATCTGTGTTCTTCATAGTTAACTGGAAACTACCGGATATCTTGAATGTGGATTATAGGATAGAAATTCCTTTTCATGGTGGACAAACAGTTATGATTTAGAGGGAATTTGCTTTCTTACTTGTAAATAAAAACCAATAGAAAGCAGAACACACAGGAAGTGACTCAGACTGTAAGGGGGGGGGGGATCACAGGCCAGCCTGCAGTAGGATATGGATAACATAAAAGAACTAGTTTGGAAGTCTGAAAGGACGTATTACCTAAAAACAAGTTGGGATATTGCCACTTTGAAATCAAGTAATTCACCTACACTAGCACTTTTAACAGTCCCTTCTTGATCTGAGCTGCTAATGGGACCATTTCACAACTCATTTCCTGACGTTTCGCTCGGTTAGCAGTATTTTAGTTCAGGAAATAGACACTACACTTAGGGATTTTCTGTAAAATGACAAAATGTTAGAAGGAGGGGCCTATTAATACCAGTGTTGCCAGATTGAATGTTTCTTTGGGCTAGTTTTTATCCAAATCTAGCAACTTTTTGACTTTACTTTTTTAACTTCTTTCTCTTGAAGAGAGTCACCAATATTTCTCAGTGAATTTGCTCTTATGTGGCTGTGGCTCTCTGGACTGACTGTGCTCAGACAATGTTGGACTGACAAAAATGTAGTCCAATCACAGCCAAGAACGCTTTCTGTTGCTTTTTTAAAAAGTAAGCTAGCCCAATCTGGCATCACTGTTCAGGGTGTTGGAGAGATCAGCAGTAAATTAATTTTTCGTTATTTTCATAATTACATTCAAAAGCGCCATTTTATAAATACCACTTTCAGACATGATGACTGTTATGTCGTTTTTCACTAATGGTAATAATGACACACTGCTTACACTGGCATTTAGGATATCAAATATCAACAAAGTTGATCCTGTCGACAGGTCTCACTGTCCCCTTTAGCTGCTGAGCTAACATATTGTTAGCTAACTTTATAGTTTAACAAACTGACAGAACATGCTGCTGCTCAGCTCTGAATGTCTAAAGATTAAAGTGGTTAAGATATTAATGGGATGTACTTAAAGTCTAACGAAGGCATTCTGACTATTCTTCACTATCTGCTAGCGTGACATAAACATGGCAGCTAAGACTCCTCACTAGCTTTTTAAATATGATACATATTACGATGCAAAGTGAGATAAGATTCACACTGGCTTGCAATAACGTTTTAGGGCTGCAACCAGGGCCTGAAATTAACACCCGACCACGCGCCAAAAGCGGGTGAATTTTGCCATTGGTGGGTAAAACTGTCGATCTACCTGCCACCTTGGCAGCCAATGAGAATTGAGTGATTTAGAGTTGTTTTTTTTGCCATTGTTGTTCTTTCACATTTCAACCAAGTCTGCCATTTCCTTGGAAATGTGGTGGCGCATTACTGGGGTGAAGAGGCCGGCTGAAACAATCGACCAACAACAAGATGAGGAGGTGGACTTTATGATGAAAGTCCTACTTTGCAGTCATTATCAATACTACTATTGTTTCCCTACAGTCAGATTGTACATTCACAGTGCAAAAAAGGCTGGCCTTTTAACTACAGTATATAGAGAAATACTGTACTACACTCTCGATTTGAGTTAAAGTTAACACACCTTAACAAATACACACTAACTTCTGGTAACTGGCACTGAACTTTCCCACCAAATGTCCCCTTGTCATTAATCTGACTTCTTCAATTACAACAGCTTCCTCTTTTTCAGTTTCCATTCAGTCACAGCCATACAGTACCCAAAGCCATTATTCCAGACTTACTTACGCAATATTGAATTGTTGATATGTACTGCTGCTGATAAATACGTTCTGGATCAGCCTGTTTCATATGTGTACTACATGTCACACACAGCGTCTTGTATATGTACTCTACATAGCTTTTTTTTTTTTGGAGCACACAGTCAATACGTTTGTTTCAGGCAGAGTTCATGTCAATAGTGAAATAATTCTTAAATGTATGTTTGAAATTTCATTGTTTCATAATAATAATAATAAATTATCTTCTATGAAAGTAGTGATATTTTGGGATTTTGGAGACCCAAATAGTTTCAATGATTTTCAAGTTCTTCTAGCAACATTTCAAACATAAAATTAAAAAGATCTGAATCTTGATCTTGTGAAGTTGAAGTAGGAATTTAGAAACCTTAAAGCAACGTTTATATGAGCATGTCAGCAGATTAGCAGTACTTTGTTTAGTTGTGTATAGGCTATCGCTTTAACGCTTGTTAATAACTCTACCTACAAAGCAATAACAAATCAAAGTGTTGATTTCACTATCTTGACTGAGCAATCAATTAAAAAATTAAAAAAATAAAGGTGCAGTTTACATTCAACACTAGGAATGTAATGCTGCATCGCAAATCGGTTTAAAATCAATAAATGTGTAAATATTACAACCGTTTGAGATATTTAAAAAAATGAATTGCAATGCAATTTTTTTGGCTGTTTGGCTTCAGCAGGCTCAACGCTAACTTTTTAAAGTGGTTGCCGGCTTGGCAACCAGGCATCTGCTTTTGGTTGCCGAAATTGACAATACGGTTGCCATGTTTTAAACTGCCTATATTTGAAGCAATTCATTTCTTATGTAACTATCATACATTTTAATAATGAAACAAGGAGATAATGGCTTGCAATATAATTTCCCATCCCTCTCAAATAGGGGTGCAACGGATCACAAAACTCAACGGATCACGGTTTTGAGTCTCGGATCAGCACAAAAAGGGGGGAAAACAGATGAGAAAAGGGTATTTTACAATAACTTTGAATGGACCACGAGGTTTACCAGTTTTAAGTAAACGCAACATTTAGTCCCGTCTGTGTTGTTTTTCCGACAACAGCAGTGACTAAGTGCTAGTTTGTGTCTTTTAGCTCATAGCTTTAGTGGCAGACTGTTGTACGTCTTGCTGTTGGAATCCTCTACAGTGAAATACAGTCACACTACACTGTTTAGCTGTCAGCATTTTAACCGTGTTTGATCCAGTTATTACTGTAGCTAATGGTAGGCTAACGTTACCTGCTGCCAAGTGTAACGTGTTATTAGTGTTTACTAACATGACATGCAGCGATGTTTCTGTTGCCTCTAACGTCTGTTTCCGAGCATCAGAGAGCAGCGCAGACATTTAAGTGGCACCGCAATGAGGCACCGAAATCCGTGTTGCTAGTCTGTCCGGTAGATGCCGCCATATTAGCGCCGGATTTTTAAAAAACACAAATATTGAACAGGTGGTTGCCAACGGGGGCAACCAGAGGCCACAAAATGGTTGCCAATTGACTCAATCTGGTTGCCAAGGGCAACCGGGCAACCGTTACTGTCGAGCCCTGCTTCAGACATCACGTGTTCTTATTTATTTCATAAGATTATTTTTTCTTTATTTAATTATTTCGATGTTGGATGTTTTAAATATCAAATTAATTATTTTGTTATTTAAGATAAAATACAATTTCATTGTATCAGTTGTTTTGCACAGTTTATATAAATAAATAAAGAATATTTGTCAGTCATTTGTATGCAGGTCATTCCGTTAAAAAAATCATGAGAAAATCGAATTGTGAATTTAAAACCGTATTGAATCGTGAGTTGACTGTATCATTTAATGCCTGTACAACAGCATTTACAAACAATGAGATTGTAAATCGAGTCCTTGGGCAAGATGTAGGGTTTAACCTGACTCATAGTGAACATGCATTGTTAAGTGCTATGGGTTTACAACTACCTTTGAAGTGGAGATAGAACAGCAGAAACTAGTTTAGGTCACATCAGATGGCCTCAAAAACAGGCCAGTCCTAGTTGGTGTAATATTCAGCAAGAGGAAAATCAAGGGCACAGTCTTTACCCTTTTTGAAACAACCAAGCGCATCAAAACTCTTACGTTTAGTAGCCTACATAGAGGGGTTTCTTCTTCATGGGTACAGTATGACACAGACAGTTTGAGAATCACCCCCAACATGGGGATCTGAATAGTATAAAGATGCAAAACACTGTACCTCAGTGGTGCCTGGTGCTCCAATAAGCTGTCGGTGTAATCATATTTTCATATTAACAACAGATTCAAATGACATTTTTTTATGTGAAACATGTCACTCATAGTGATGAACCTGCAGACCCAACCTCCAAAAAACTGTCAAAAGCAATAGGCCTATGGCTTGAAGCAAGGAAGCACCATAGGTTCACCGTAAAACAGCTGCAGACTGAGGGGGCTTTTTTGTTGATTCATCAGGCTGTTAACGTATATTGAAAATGCTGAACATTGTTCCTTACACAGAAAACAATCTGTATGTTCGCTGTACAAAGAAACAATTAAAGACACACTGAAACCCCACAATAAAAACCTTTGTTTGCTCACATTTCACATCCCAATCACAACATTTACACACAACATATTCACACTAAATATGTTCTCTATAACGCCCAGTCCTGTAGAGCTCAACATTGTGGTTCCGGAAGTTAAAATCCTATTAATTTTCTCCATAAGGATTTTGATTATTAGCCATAATGTTTAAGCCATCCGAAGAAGATTGTGAAACGAATATTTATGCTCCTGCAAAAGCCAGAAGTCCTTATGATATCAACCATGTTTTAAGAAAAACTAAGCCGTTTTATTCACAATCTTATGGAGAAGTACTACACTACCCACAATCCTAATTGTAACAGTGACGTCTCTGATTGGTGAAGCTCACTGTTACCATGAAAATGTTTAGCGCACCCACGAACGGCTACTGCGAGCTGCCACCATTGAAATCTATGATCGTTTGTGTAGACAGTCTTGTACCTTTGTCTTTTTTTCTGTTTTTAAAATGTTATTTTGCACCGAATCAAATGTTTCATCTAGTAGCTGGTTGGCTTTGTCCCAGGCTTAAAAACTCTTTATATAAGCATTTAATGAAACATCGATGGAGATAATGAATGGAGAAAATCATTGCCAGAACCAGAGCCGTTCAAAAAGTGGGCAGTCACTGTTGAGCTCTATAGAGAGTATTGATTTAGCACAGCAGCAGATCTATAAACAGACTTCCCATTATCACACTGAAACAAACTTCAAATTCAAAGAATTATCAGTGATCTCTCGAGGCAGAATTTCTCTTTTCAAATTTGGTATGTTCAGGATCAAATTAAGTCGGATCTGTATCAGGCTATAATAGATTTATGCACTTGCAGGAGTTTGTGGTATGTTTTATGGCTGTAGGGATTCACAATTGCAAAGTTTACCATTGAAGGTATAAACCAACATTAATATTTCGCAGGGCAAAAAAGACATTGAGCATGACCTTAAAGTAACTTTACAAAGTGTAGTGAATGGTTCTGTCAGTCTCTAGGGAAAGATCATGTAGGAAAGAAAAAAAAGCTTTCATAATACTCCCATAGGGATCCAAAGTGTTGTCATAACGTTACTACTACTACGAAGTAGTAAGTGACCATGTCCTACTAGCTAGCCTATTACATTTCTCATCTCCTATGATATTCATGGTACTTGTACTTAGGCTATTAATATGGTGTCTATGGTGACAAATACTGATATTAATGCAACAATTTATTGTTGGTAATTTTGTGACGGTACTGAATGTGACAATATTTCATCACTTTACAGAAATATTCGCAGTGAGACTTCAGTGTGTCTTTAATATGATACTCCCTACTCTATATCTGCTGCTATCATACAATATCGCTAAAGTGACGTAGCTAACGTTTCTGTATAACTAATGACTCTGAAATACGTTTAACGTTACGTAAGTTAGTTACCTTATCGTGTCGGAGGTGTATCATAACCTAGTTGACGTTACTAGTAACGTTAACGTTATACCATTATTATTTAGCTATATTTGACAGTTTATTACATTTTATTACAGTTGAGAAAAACACAGTGTCCGACTTCTTACAGCAAATGAAAGCACGTAACGTAATTTAGCGTGACATTAATTGGGAGCTTATTAACACAGCCATGGTCGTTAGTGTAACGTTACCTTAATGTTAGCCTACTTCTGAATGCCCAAGCATGACATAGCATTAAACAACAGTATCAGGTAGGCTAGTACGCGAAGTAACGTTAACGTTATACACAACAAAGCCAATGAAGTTACAGTATCCTGTCACATACACCGGCAACGAGTGACGGAAACGTAGCTAGGCTACTCACCCAGAAAGGGAGGTCTGGTCCGCACAGCCGCTCCATCTCTGTCGCAGCGGGAGACCGGGAATCAACTGAGAGCTCTAAACCCCTCTACCGGTCGAGCCCTTTCTTGCCGACCAGCGTTATTATTCCTTTGCGTAAAAATACGTTCGCTAACTCTCACATGCCACACAGACAGATATTGTTATGGCGCCTGTATCCTCCCGACAGTGTGCACCGACCTGAGTCAGGAAACGCTCCACTCCTTCCGCTCTGGGGTTGAGAGAGACGGGAAAAAGAAAAGTCACCCGAGCCAACAGCAAAGAATTTTTTCAATGATGGGTGTCAGTTTACTAGGCCCCACCTCTCTCTTTCTCTTTCACTCTCTCTCTCTCTCTCTCTCTCTCTCTCTCTCTCTCTCTCTCTCTCTCTCTCTCTCTCTCTCTCTCTCTCTCTCTCTCTCTCTCTAATTTACACACCATGACTCAACAAAATTAAATCACTCACTCATGCTGAGTCATGTTGCCACAGTTTAGAGGAAAAGTAAGATGTGAGACTACGGGTAAATTCCGGGCAAGAGGATAAGGTTAATGAGGATTAAGTGGGTTAAATATAAATATACAAGGCTTGGGGGGTTATTTCAAGCCCCTTATTTATTTTTTACAGTCTATGGTCCTGACAATGATATCATTACAAATTCAGTGTGTTTGAGAGGCGACAGCTGGGTGGTTGAGTACTTATTCGTGTTACAATGTGAATGTGTGGGAGTTAATTGTGCATTTTCCCTGGGCTAAATAAGAAAAAGGTAAAGTCTAGATTTCATGACACACCTCAACAGATACATAGCCTACAGCCACTCCTCAGCCCCACCCATTGACTTGCTACCCCCCACCCACCTGCCAAACCCAGATTTCCATTGTTCTGGCCAGGTTTAATAGTGTGTGAAAGTTCAAGCATCAGAAATCCTGCTGGTTGTGTAATGCCCAAATACAAAAGTGTTTGAGATCTACATACAATCATTGCCATGTGTTGTTCTACAGAGAGAAGAGGTGAAATAAAACTGGAATGAAAAAATGTTGTTATTCAAGCAATATTATACACTAACAATTTTGTAATGCTCTTCCATAAAGTTGGGTACAAGAGAGAGAGAGAGAGAGAGAGAGAGAGAGAGAAATAAAAAGAATGATCAAAATTGAATGGAGCAAGGGACAGTCCAGCTGATAGTGCTAATAAGGCAACACTTATGGATGGTAACTGCCATACAACTCAAGAGAAGGTGGAGGCAAGGAGAGAGGAGCTCCCTTATTTATGAATCTGTCCAGTTTTGCCATTCTTGTAAGAAAGAACTTGCCTGCAAAAGCATTGGCGTAAATGCTAAATAATAAACGAGTCGTGGATTCAAAAAGGCTATGTCATCAGCGGAGTCTTGTGATTGGTTCACTCAAGCATCTTTCGTCAAACGTACATAACCCTTTACGTGCTTGTAGGGCTGGACGATTAATCGGAAATTTATTGACATCGAAATTCTGAAGCTGTTATCAATGTAGGCTATTCTTCCCATGACGATAATTTTGATCATTCATTCTTGTTGATAGGCCTACTTTCTCCTTAAAAACATTCTAGCGCGTCTATAGTGACCTGACTTCGCCTGGACCAGTCAGCCGCATGGAAAGCATAATGGAAGATAACTCAAACACAGAGTCTGAGTCAACTGAGCAACTTGTGCCCCAAAAACAACGCAGTGTCCGTCGTCATTTTGGCTTCAGAAAAGATGATTTAGAACGTGATTAATTATCGTTCATTTTTTATTGTTATCGAGGTAAAATGTGCAATTAATCGTGACTTTGATTTTAGGTCATATCGTGCAGCCCTATGTGCTCGTCACTATAATGTTCATGCTTTCATTCACCAAGTGAAATTGGTGGTACAGATTTATCTGATTCTCAGTACCTGCTCCCCTTTACACATGACCACGTGTTAAAAGGGGGTTTTCTTTCTTCCTCAGTCCGTCAAGCTCCTGAAATACATACACAACACACCACCCTCATTGGGCTCATCTTGTAACGACCTCAGACATTAGACTGGTGGACTCAAATGCACGACTCTCAAACAATAGTAGGTATAACAAAAGTAGTTTACTGGGTAGAGTTCAAACAAACCAAAACAACTCTCACAATGAGGATCAAAGTTCAAACAAAGAAAAACGCTCACTTGGAGGATCACAAAATTACAAACAAAACCTGATATCATGGAAACCTGGCTGGACGAGTCTGTGATACAGACTGAACAAGACGAACTGGCACAAGACAAAGGGAGACGAGGACTATTTATACATGAGGTAGGGAAAACAGGTGAAACCAATCAGGGATGGGGTAGACAATCACAATGGCAGGAAATTCACACAAAGGGAGAAAGTCAGGGTCTGAAACGAGAGGGAAAAGGTGAATACAAAATAAAGTGCACAACGAGATTAGACATGAGTGACTTAACTTAACATACTTGACGAGACATAACACATCTCTAGTGGGGATGAGTCCGCTCAAGTTCAACACTACTAAGACAGTCAAAATGGTTGTGGATTTTAGGAACATCGCAGCCCCACCTGCCCCAATCACCCTGTGTGACTCCCCAGTCGACACTGTGGAGTCCTTCCGATTCCTGGGCTCCATACATCATCACCCAGGACCTCAAGTGGGAGCTGAACGTCAGCTTTCTTATCAAAAAAGCACAACAGAGGATTTACTTTCAGCAGCAGCTGAGTTCCATAGACAATGATGGTGCACTTCTACTCTGCTATCATCGAGTCCATCCTCACTTCCTCCAATGTATCATTCACTCTGCCGAGAAGGTGAATGTGTGCAATCGTCCCTCCAGGACCTTTATGTCTCCAGGACCCTGAGGCAGCCACCCTGGACACAAACTCTTTGAACCACTCCCCTCCAGCAGGAGGCTGCAGTCCCCCACTGACACTGACCCCCATCCTGCCCCATAGACCCGTCACATTAACGTAAAGTCTCAACATCTGTCTCAATGAGTTACATAACGAACATCTTTGCACATCTTTTGGACTATCTGTACATAATTGCACATATCTCCATTCATTACACTGTTAACTTTTTCACAATCCTTGGATAATATTATACCCCATTCTGCACAGATATATTGTAAATATTTGTAATGTGTTGACAGTTGCAGGTCATTTTATGTTTATTTTCTCTACTATGTTTATTGTTATGCACCAAAGACCAAGGCAAATTCATTGTATGTGAAAACCTACTTGGCAATGAATCTGTTTCTGATCTAAAAGTCCTGGGGTCCTCATCCTGTTTGTTTTGGCCTTACCAAAGTTTTCATAAGACAAAACTAATCCTATTTTTCCAACTGTTACTGTACTCAGTAAATAAAAGCAAGCAACAGGCATTTTTCACAGCAGACATTTTATAGTAGGAAAAGCACAGGTGTTACTAACATTAATACCGTTTACAATGACTGTGTCATATGTTAGTGTCCCAGTGAGCCGTGACAGTATGACAACATGAACAATACCAGGACCCTGAACGTGTAGAAGCTAAATGTAATCAAGCCATCATTCATTACATTATTTGCACTGGTGCTTTTCCTACTGTGACATGTTCAAATGTCTTCCGTGAAAAACGCAGAAGACATAGCACCAAGCAACCTTGCCATGTAAGTATACACTCAACCAATGGAGATATGGTATCCCGTGACATACTGTAAAAAAAATGATTTAACCTTTATTTAATTCATTGCGCCACACATTTTTGTAAGTCATTGAAAAATAATTCTTATTTACAATGTCGGCCTGGCAAAAGGCAAAGCCTCTTGAGGGAGCGTTGTAGGGGCTAAAAGAGAAATATCAAACGTTACTAAGACAGCAGCACGCATCCAAACATTTCCAACACATGCACTACTTACATACAATCACAACAAGTATTCCATGTGACAACAAACATTACATAAATGACATGGGTCCGTTTCAGGTAGGAGGATTAGTGGAAACTCTGAGTTTGTTAAGCCTGAGATGAGGGAAACTCTGAGTTTTCCGTTTCAGAAAGAGAGGTAACTTAACCTCTGAGTCAGTTACTATGGTAACTGAGCCTATGAACCTAACCTGGTCGGGAGCAGGTTTTCTTCAAGAAACCTCGAGTTTCTTGAAGACTCCTCCCCATGGATGTATGAAGAGAATTATCGCTCCTCCCTCTGACACAGAGCTCTTTATTTCCTCATTCATTCATTCAGTCTGGATCAGGAGCATTTCAGCGCAGTTTGTTATATTGGCGTGAATAAAATAAAACATTGTTGGTTTATTAACTGTTAGGCAGATTTTAAAAAATTGTTTTTTCTCAAAACATGACATTTCCTTTTATCGACGATTCCGTTGAAGACGCTGTATGGCAGGGAGTTAAACATATGTCGGAAGATGATATTTTAATTTCCAGATAACTATTTGAGCGCTATGGTTTTTCATCCCAGTCTATCAGTTATGTAAGCTACATAACCTTATCTGTCCTCATATCACTAACGTCACCCATCGTGGACATGCTCTACATCCCAGCACATTCTTGCATTACAGTTGTCTCTACAACCTTGATAATAATAATTTTAATAAAGCGCCGTCAGAAGAGATCGCTCTGAAACGTTGTTTAACTGCTATAAATCATCTCATGCTTTGTGTTTGGGCTTAATTAAATCCTGACAGTCAAGCTTTCAACCGATGTGCTGCATGACCATATATTTAGAAGATTTAGTGCGTCAAATTTATAACAAAGTTTAAGCAGCGTCCACTTTGAGCGTGAGTGTCCAGTTTACGGGTCAGTGAAAGTAAAGAGTTTAAACATGTGTAGCCTAGTGTTCCCTGGACACAGACCAGTCAGAGACATTAAAAAGGAGTTCCACAGGATTGCAGGTGAATGATGTAAACCCTTTGAAATGAACGATTATGAATTATAATTCTGTTAATGATGGTGCTGCAGCCTCAGAATGGGATTACCCTAGGACTTTTTCGCCCGGAGTATTGCACCTACCTGAAATACGGTAGATTTGAAGTAATATTATCTTATGATTAAATATGATATACATCATATTGGAATATAAGCATTTACTCTAGCAGCAATTTTCTCCAGCGCAATTTCTCTCTCTTTGCAGCAGCCGCGTGTTGCTTTTTTTAACGAAATACAGGTTCAAACTCGCTGTCTGTGCGCATGAGTATGTCCGCCGACCCGTTTGTTTGTGATTGTTGCCATGGTGAATCGTAGTATCATGGCTCCATTCATGCTGTCTTTGGTGCACGCGCGTAACCCTGAGTCAACCTACTCCGAGTTGATTGAACCAACTCGAATCAGCCGTTGTGAAACCGAAAACTCAGAGTTTCCCATCTCAGGCTCAATCAACTCAGAGATCAGGCTCAGACTCAGAGTTTGTTGAACCTCCTACCTGAAACGGACCCATGCAGTCTAGCAGACAAGCATCAGGCAGGTAGCAGATAACAGCATCAGGCTATGCAACAACAGAACAAGTCAACATACACATGAACCCTGACAGCTACCAGTATAGCAGTGGATACACACCCAGTATAGTATCTAAGACTTGTCTATTAGGCCGCATTATATTTGCATGAGTGACTAAAGCAGTTTAGAGTCACTAAATTCTAACCTTAAGAAGGTGTCAGGTTTACACTTAGTCAAGAATAATACAGAAGAAAGGAAGACACATCAGCCGCTATAATGCTACCCTAACCACATGTAATTCCAGGTATTTTCCCTTTCAAAAAGAAAGAAAATTCCCACACACTTGTGGGTTTGTTTGATGGATCGATGTTTCAGGCCCAGAGACCTTTCTCAAGACAGGTAAAGTGATATAGTGCATAGTGCTTATATACAAATGTCAATGATACATACACAAGACATAACTCACATAACTGCCCTTGACTTCCTTGACTGCCTTGACAAAAAACTTTCTTTTCTTTTAAGGAATTTCACAGTGAAAATCATGTGTAATTTCAGTTTTTTCAGTAAAAACAAAGCTATGGCTACAGAAAGACCCCGGCTATCTTTACCTCAAATTTCTCATTACCTTTTTAAAAAAAAGAAGAAGAAAAAAAAAAAGAGTGAGAGCGGGTCCAGGATCACTCTAACAAATCAGAGGCCACTTAGCATCTTCAAAATACTCACAGCATGTGACTTGCCTGTCATAATAAAACACATGGCTGTCTCTGTTTGGAGGCACTGGCCTCAATCTGTTGCCCTGTGGCTACTGGCTCCTTCTGAATAGTTAGGATGGGTCAAATGCAGAGGGCAGATGTCTCCACAGGGACCAATAACTTAGGGATCAGGTCAGGTCAGGGTTAATTGAATAACCCTGCTCTGGAGTGAGATTGAATAACCCTTGGGATCAGGGTGGGTTATGTCACATTTGAGGATGCGAGTGTGAAACAGCTGATAGCCGAGCATTAGCCTTTCATTATCAGACCTCCAAAGGGCTGTGTCAGAACTGGAGTATGGTCTGGCTTGTTTGTATTTATGACCATTATCCTTTTGGGTTCAAATGAATGACACAAGGTACAAACTAGTTTGTTTTGAGCACACTGACACCTTTAACAGGGGTAGTGTGAAAAGCCTTGATGAAACCTATTGTTTTACAGGTAAACTGCCTGGTCAAATCATAATATGATACACTCTTCCTCTGCAAGTAAAACTCCAAAATATGTACCTGTTTTTTAATTAAATATCTGCACTTTGATATTACCTAAAACATAAAGAATGCCTTATTGCATACTGACTGCTACCGAGTCCTTCTGAGTTAGTTAATGCTTGTGTTCCCTTGGAACTGTAAGGTCATATCTATTTGAGATAAAGAGTTTTGAGATACTGACCCTTGAAGTTCTCAGTAATCTTTGAGTTGACAAAAACACCAGATAAAGCATAAAATACCAAGGCCACATGCTGTAGGCTGAAGTCAATTCAGGTCAAATTACAGAAGAAAGACAGAGAGTTAAGAAATGCATATTGCATTGCTTTGTTTTTGATTTATAATGTAAAATAGCTGATGTGTTTTGTCTGTTGGTGGGAAGAGAGAACTTTGTGTTTAGGAAAGACAATCTTAGAGTCAACCTACGCAGTACCGACTTGAAATTATATTGTACCAGAATTCCTGCTTTATGGGCTGTAAAGTCACAGAGCAGTAAGGCTTTAAGTCTCCAGGCCTCATGCTGCAGGTGTCACTCCTCCTCTTCCAACAGTGGATCTGATTACCAGACGTTTAAGCCCTTCTGTTCTCTTCCTATGTTCCAAGAAGAGCTGACCTCAGCCCACAGGCAGAGGCTTCTGTGATTAGTTGGATATCCTTTCTGATGCAGTGCTGGTAAATAAAGCCACTTAGCAGAAGACGTGCAGAGTGTGAACTTACCATGACATGTAAGGGAAGCCCTGTGTAGTATTTACACTACAAAAGCTGTCACAAGTCTTCAGGTATTAGCTGTGTCATGTTATGCAAGTATGACCCATTTATCTCTCTATGCACTCCAGGAGGGATTTCCCTCTGGCTCACTGGCTGATGTTTGATTTATACAAGTCACCCAAATCTGTGATCGAATAAGTTTTGTTGATAAAAAAAAACAGTGCCTTCTTTACCATAATTTTTTGTTGTGGCTTCCTTTATGACATTGTTCCTGTAAATAATGACAAGTACGCAGATCACCTCCAGTAAAGTGTTGGTGGTTCAGATGTATCCATGGGTTAAGTACACCATCTAGTGGTCAACTGGGAATAAAAGTGTTATTATTAAGATTTATTTATTTTATTTTTAGTCTATGGGCACACATAGGCCTAAATATGGCTTTAGGATCAGGATTATGTATATTATTGGCATTAATACTCAAATAAGCTTTAGTAGAGTAGCATTAGAAGCCGTGGGAGTTACATTAATATTTGTTTAAGTATTAGCATCAGATCCATAGTAGTATTAGTAGCCTCATATTTGCATTAGTATTACTAGTACATTCTGTACCAATGTTAGCATCCAGATAACAGGAGATAAATCGTAATACAGTAAGGATTAGGATCAATAAGATTGGCATTACTATGTTATAAGTACTTGAATCATTTACTAAAGTAAAGTAGCAATACCATAATGAAAAAAGTACTTCACTAAAACCATTACTACTCAGCCTGTGGCTCTTCAGGAAGCTTTGTCAAGGCAAGATAACCCCCTGATGATGTCATCAGGGCTATTATCATCATCAGTATTACTGTTTAGGCTTGGAGACTACAATTTAATAACGAAAAGCCTGAGTTACAAACTCGAGGCGGAGAGTTTGCATTAACCTATAATACCTGTCAAATCCTATAAAAGGTAATCAATATTAAGGTGGTCCTAGTTTTACTGTAGCCTACACTGTAAGAAATCTGTAATTTTACGGAATTATTCTGTTTTTTCCATAATATTTGTTTCAATGTCTCACTATGGCAGCAAGCCTCACTGCGACCCTCAGGAGCACTAATCTTATTACGCCAATCCTGATTGGCTGGTGAACGTGTGTCCGTCTGCACCAGGTAGGGCCACCTAAGTAAAGTTGGGCTTTGTTGTTGGCTTAACTCTTTCTTTTTTTAAAAGACAGAGAGAAAAAAAGAGAGATTTGCGCAACGCAGCAGCCGCACTGAACTGCAGGCCGAGAGAATTAAACACTTATTTTGATACGTTTAGTTCAAACGCTAGGTTTTTGTTTTATACAGTCTGGTTTTTACAGGCAGTTTTGCCTGTAAAACTCTGCGGACTGTTCGGAAATTAATTGAACCGCTCCGCTCTGCTGTTGTTGTAGCTGTCTGTGAAAATCCTAGTTTTATACAGTCTATGGTGAAAACTCAGCGTTAATCACAGTGAGACAAATTTGATGTTGTTTTTTCAAAGTGTGGCGACCTGTGACGACTGCCCCACTGTCTTTTCCAACCAATCACAATTGGCCTGCCCCAGCTGTTAGTGACCCAGGTTGTGCGAAACTCACATTGAAATCGACCCTAGTCTACCCTGATCAAACCCACCTGGCGACCTGGGTTGCGAAGCCGAGTAGATCGAGGAGGGTTACCCCATTCAAACACACAGTCGACCAGGGTATAACCCTGATTGAGCCATGTGAAAGGGGAATTAGAGTGGGTGATGACATCGCTAGAGTGGGAGCCTTAAATCGCCTTAAAACCTCTATAACTTGCTCACACACAACATTTACTTGTCATAGATCATGCATAATTCTAAATGTAGCTGTCCTTGTCTTTTGTCAGTCACTGTGCTTATTTAAGCAATAGGACTTTTGAATTGTTTTTGAATCAACAAGATCTTCTCTTTATCATCTGGCAATGTTATTTAGCTTAATCCAGTCTTGAGCACAAACCATTTTTTAAAACTCTGACATTAGAGTAATGTTTAACTTTATCTACACAAACAACATGTCTACAGCTTCAGCAAAGTCTTGGGACGCTCAAAGTGAAGAGATTTCAGGAATACAGTTTACGGTTTTTGACTGGGAAGCACGGTAACCAGCAGTGTGCTGCCGATCGTTCTTTGAGATATTTTTTAAAAAAAACCCACAAAAATAACAAATAAATACAAAAATAGACTGTGAATGTAAGAACATGAAAAACGTGTAAATGTGAATACCATAAAATTTCCATTTTTTTCAAGACTAATAAAATGCATTCGCAAATGTATCTTGATTTCACAAATATGTATCTTTTATTTAATAAATCAAACTGTTAAATTCCAGTTTAATAATGTAAATACATTTCTTTCTTCAAGTAAATCAAATTAGTGAATAATAATAATAATAATAATAATAATACATTTTATTTGTAATGCACTTTACATTTGGAGCAAATCTCAAAGTGCTAATAGAGGACATTTGTTTTTACAGGTGTAAATGTCCTTCATTAAACATTAAAAAGCCTAAACAAGCACAAGATTTCATTTAAAATTAAAGTTAAAAACCGTATTTTAAATATGGAAAATGACTGTATTTTTCCAAGAAAGTTATTTTCTGTTATTCTACTTTTTTTGATGCCCCAGCTGCCAGTTTTACATTGTTTTCTTGTTCGTTTTTTGGTTGTTTTAACATATTGTCTGGTTATTTCTATTTAGTATGTAGGCTATACTTTGCATGGAAAACGTAGATTAACATAATGCAGCCACCAGAAAAATGGACCAAAGAGTCACATTTACTTGTAAATGTACTTGTTACTCACTTGGTATTCACATTAGTAGTAGTATAGGTATCTGGGGTGGCTTGGCAGGAGCAGGTGCATTAGCTTTTCTAGTGATAGTAGCCTATTGGTATTAGTAAGAAGAGCTGTAATGTTGCAGGGCTGTTAGTGGAGCAATGCCTATTGATATTTACTGTGAGGTTATACATATGTAATCACATGATTCTATCACTTGCAGGTAATACAGTAAGCTCCTTACTTTAGGCTACAGGAATCCTTTAATCTCAGTTTAGATCTGTTCACAGCCAGAAGATGGAGTCCTGAACGCAGCAATGTTTGCTTCATTGGTGCACATGAGGACCGTTTCTCTGCTCATTTGCATTTGAGTTGAGATACAAACTCTACGAATCCAAGAGCTTTCTTCAACAAGTTCACTGCCGAAATATTAGATAATTAGAATAAAAAAAAAAAAAAACGAACAACCCGAAACGCGTTCCCCTGTGAGGATTTTATTTTGAAAGTTGTAGTATGGGTGGGCGGGTGTGTGCACTTGGCATCTCCAAACAGTTGCGCTGTCGACGCACATCTGGAGAGCGGGTTCGATCTGAATTTGAAACAAACTGCCTCCTTCAGCAGAACGCGGAATCAATGCGAAGTGTCCACATGTGTCCACTTGTTGACCAGGTCTCAGTCAAATGACTCATCTGATGTGTTAGTGTCAAAGAACCATTGAAGTAAAGTTAGAACTCGGGCCGCCGTCGTTAAACTGAACGGCCTGGCGACGGCAGTTCCAGCAGCTGGATGAGGGCTGGAAACATCTGCAGCGCCTGTTCCTGTTAAAGTGCGTGAAATGCAACAGCTGAATGGCTTGGTGACGCTTGTCCTGGGTGAGACATTCCAGGAATGAAGCAAAGCAATCTGTGTGCATCACAGGCTGATGGGACATGATTGGAATCATTTGTCTTCATTTAATCTAGTTATCTGCAACAGGAATACCTAAGTCCAACACACAGGAATGAATCAGATGACATTTTGTCCTGAGGAGTGGCGTTCTCTCCCACCAAGACCACCGATTTTACCCGCAGCTTCACCTAAAAGACGGTATGTCAAGTTGGGAAGGAAGACAAGTGATGGCTCTCAGCAGTAAGTATTAACTCAGCTTTTACACTTTGTACAAATTAATTCTTAGAGAGTTATGCTGACTATATGGACAAGAAAAGTCTTATTTGTCTCTACACATACAATTTTCATTTATATGTGTGCATTCATGTGTTATTCTCTTCTTATGCTCTTAAAATGAATTTAGAAATACTTGTCAGTCTACAAGTTCTCTTCCATTTTGAAGATAGGGGCCTACATCACACATTTTTTTTCCGTGGGTTAAGGGGGAGACTGGAAAATGATTTGATGGAACAAAGAGGAAAAGGTACAAATCAAACACTTCACTCATAAAAGCACATTTAAATGTAATTTTTTTTAACAAGCCTACACAACAACAAAATAGGGCGAAGTCATGTAATTTATGTATAGACAATATGTTCCCAATTAAAATACTTTAGGAACTTTGGACCTTTAAACACATCAAAAACTTCTACCTCACTCCGATGACATGTCCATGTAAAATGGGATAGTCACTGGTGGTTAAAAAGGACACTTATCAATTTAGCTTCATTGAAGAACATTTTTTTTATTTTTTAATAGTTTTTTTAAATGGTTAATAGTTTTTTTAAATGGTTAAATACATTTATCAGTTCAGTCATGAATTACATCATGAATGTAACCTAAATGTGTGATGTGCATGAATGCTTGCATGTGTGTAACAATGATGGCTAATTCTGGTCTATTTGGCTGACATGGACTCATTTCCTCATCTTTAATATTTTTAAGTGACAAAAATAGTAAACATGTCTAATAAAAAGTAAAGTGCATTGTGAAAATATTTTGATAACAGCTCAAACTGTTAATAAAATGCAACATCCTATAACCATTTTTGGTGTTATAGGCAACCCTTACTGTTTTAGCTACAGTAGGCTTATACTCTTTTACCAAAAAGAGAAAATCAACATGCCACATGGCTTACCATGCAAGTTCTGGTACCAGTGACATTTTTAATTTTTTTGCTCCATCAATCTCAGACTAATCAAAATGAATGTTTCATGTAAATTGTAGCAACAACATTTGTAGCAACAATGCAGTAACATGTTTGGTGATTGGTTGCTAATATTCAAAAAGCCCAAGATATAAATCCTTATTTGTCCCATTAGTGTGTGTGTGTGTGTGTGTGTGTGCGTGTGTGTGTGTGTGTGTGTGTGTGTGTGTGTGTGTGTGTGTGTGTGTGTGTGTGTGTGTGTGTGTGTGTGTGTGTGTGTGTGTTTGTCCTTCACATATCTCGAGAACTGTTTATCCGATCTACTTCACACTTGGCAGGTGTTTTGCTGGGGAACCAAAAACTTGTGTCGAAGTTGGTGCAATTTGGACAGGGCTCTGTTTGCTGCATGGAAGCGGGCGGTCAAATAATAAATTGCGGGTCTTGTGATGTAACCAGAAGAATGAAGTCAACAAGTTGAAAATAAGATTAAAGCAGTTAAAGGGCTATTTCACCGCTGGAAATACGAATATGTATTAAATTGGGTCATTTTTGTGAATTTGTTTTTAGAAATTGGTGCCTTCTAGACCAAGAAAAGCCAGAAAATGTATTTTTGGCTCATGTGGATGAAAGACAACAACTCCCAGAATGCACTTGCTTCGCTTCCATACGAGGCCACTCCCAAGCCACGTCAGAGGCAGTCAAGTCAATTCAAGTGTGTTTTATTGTCATTTCAGCCATACACACGAAACAATGTTTCACCGTGGCTCAAGTGGTGTTATACATTTCAAATGTATAAAAACGACATACGAAACAGGCTACATTTAGTGCACACACATTATAAGCTCCGTAAAGTTCAGCTAGTTCATTGATAGCATTAGCGCTTGGTGGAGTATAAACACAGCCGTGAATCCGCGTGGAATGTAGAATGGTCGGCATTTAACAGTCACAAACTCCACCAGTGGTGAGCAGTAGTTGGATACAAATCACCCCATTTCTGCACCAGTCTGTGTTAACACAGCCCACCTCCACGAGTCTTACCCGACAGAGCATCTCTATCTGCTCAGAAGGCTAGCAGGCCTGGTAGCTGGATAGCGGAGTCCGGTACACTGTTGTTCAGCCATGTTTCCACAAAAACAAAAACACAGCAGTCCCTGAACTTGCATTGGGAGTTTCGTTGAAGTTGGATGTAGTCCAGTTTGTTGTCTAATGAGCGGACACTTGCAAGCAGTAGCAGGCGAAGCTTCCGTAGTGTGTCGAGTATTCCGTCTGTAATAAAGTTTCCTGCATATTCTCCGATCTGTACCAATGTATCCCGGTGGTACTCATGTGTGGTAGTTTGAATGCACATAATTGCAAGGTTGCTGCTAAAAAGAGAGAGCCTGTTAGCTTAGCTTCAAGATGGCTGACACTCGACTTGCATCGGGTAGTGACAGTCCCACCCCCTATGGGCAGGTTAAAAACATGCGGAACTAGCTGGCTGTAGTCCATAGCCTCTGGGCAAAAATGCCTCCAATGACGCAAAACAACGATTTTTTGCGTCATCAAAGGTTTTTTTTCCAGACGCACAATACAGAAAACTCTCGTCTCAGGGAACATGAGGGTGGGAAGCACGGTCATTCGAAAATACTACCGGGTTTCTACTGATACAAAGCTATGCTAATCGGTGAAGTATCCCTTTAATTAACCACTTAGCAGCTGCACAGTCCGGCTCTGAGCTGGTGTCTGTATAAGAACTTATATGGCACATAACAATTAAATAAAGTTCACTGTTCACACAATACAGTAGCATGAGCTATTTAAATTAGCTGGATACATGGTTAAAGCTTATTTGCTCTTACCAGTGTATTGCCAAACTTGCCATTGTCAGCGTGTGGCTTGCTAGCTTGAAGGTTGTTGTTTCCCATAATGACGGAATTTTGAGAACAGCAACACAGAAAGAAGAAGCGGAGAGGCAAAGCCTGGAAATATACTTCCGTTGATCCAGACTATAGGCAAAACACCATTTCAACACAACACAGTGCTTTCTTTGTTACTGTGGTGTCTTGCTGATTTTAGCAGCTTTTCCCTCATCTTGTCACAGACCCAGAAAAAAATCATATTTTAATAATTCATTCATTATTATTAAGTGACACTTTACAAATAGATACTAATCTTTTCTGTATTGTTCCCAGTTTAGTAGCCTACATGTTAAGTAACATGAAGCTTTTATGAGACTTTTATGAACTCTGTTGTGCGGGGCTCGGTGTGTATGCATGGTCACAATGTTTGTGGGTATGGGTGAGAGTAGGACACACACACTGCAGTAGTGGGCGGTAAGGGTCAGAAATCCAGTGGGAGTGGGCGGGATGGGATTAAGAAAACAGTCCCATGCAGGGCTCTACTGTGCAGTGTATTAAAAGAGGACCCCTATTAACATTAACAGTGCCGAAAAGCATGCTGGGTACAGCTCGCTCGTGCAGGTGTTTTCTCTTGTCACTTGAATAACAATATGCTATGAAAGATTATTATGGAATTTTTGCCCAACAACGGCAAAATTAAGTGCCTACCACAGCTTTAAATCTTTTATATCCAAGTGGTGCCATTACTCCAGAGAACCTTTGAACCAGAGTAAGAATAAGAAGCTTACAGGCTTGGTTAGAAGTACAACAACACTTCATTATTTCATTAATGTCCGGAGAGAGCTGAGGGAGGCATAGTGAAGGAGACTGGATGGCGTTGTGCTGGAGATAGACATGTACTGTATGTATATGCTGCATTGTAGCAAGGTGATAGAACCTTGTGATCTAGGTTTCTGGGAGTAATCCTCATATGTTGTCTAAATGCATGTAGAATGTAGAATGTTTTTTCCTTCTAAATACTTTACTATTCATCACTTTAGTTTCTCCTTTTGCTGTTGCATCAATTGTTGTTCATACTTTATGTCTTCTATCTTCTGTTTTTCCCCTCTTCTACATCATTTCTCCTTCATTTGTCTCCTTCAACAATTTATCTACCCTTCCCCCATCCCGAGTTTCTCACATGATGGTGAGAAACTCTGTTGGGATCCATCCTACCTCTCTTACTGCCCTTCCACAAGGGGTCAAAGTCAGAGTTCAGCTGGTAGGGATTCGGTGTCATGATCAAGGAATCTCCTTAAGGACCCATCCTTCTCTTCTATTCATCAGATCAGCTTCGTCCATTGGCAGTTCATCCACCAGCAGGTCAGCAGAGGGTGTGACCATCAGACAGCCCAGCAAGAGCCGAATCCGTCACCAAACTAACCGTCTCTCAGGTGTCTTCCTCCGCGGCTCCGCCTCCAACTCCAACTCCATGACACTGACAGCAGGCATCAGGTCCTCGCTGTCCATCCCAGCCTGGAAGGGAAGCAGTACGTCCCAATGACTTGACATTTTCTCCTTTTCGTCTTCGTTTGTCCAGGATTTTGTCATTTTAGAAATAAGGTTGCTACAGCTTTGCGTAGCATTTTACAATTAATAAATCATTGCTGCATACATTTTGAGAGCCACTTGTTTTACACATAAAGGTCAGTAACAAGAGTAAATATAATTTGACACTAGTTTGACTATACTGTATATCGAACATTTACACGGGAAAATTTACTAAAGAAAGTATACACACAAATGCCAATGTAATTAGACTGCTTAAACGTTTTTTAATGGAATTTTGAACATCATTGCTTCATATGAAAAATGAAAGAACCAGTTCAACTGTCACCCGTCAGCGGACATATTCTGTTATCTGTTAGTAAAGACCATTGGTCGATTGCAGAGGTGCCCAAATTCTTATATATGAAGGGCCAAAATGTATCTGGATGGAAGGCACAGGCGAAAAATAAATGCTGACGTTGAAGAATACCGTAATTTTTGTAATTCTTCGTAGATAAAACTTACGTTTTTAATTTAAGACAGAAGTTTACCAGCACTGTGTGCTTTACATTGCAATAAAACTCAGATGAAGTACTTTTTAGCTACACAAAATGTACATTTAGTAGTCATTACATCTAGGGTATTACAGCATTTTCAAAGTAAGAGGAGAATGAGCATGAGCATCTCAAATGCCATGGTGGGCCAAACAAAGGAAGCAAGGGTCAAACTTGGCCCCATGCCCCAAATTGGACGGCCTTGGTCTACTGTATATACACATAGTGTACATGGTGTTATGAATGTTTTTCCTGCTGGGTTTATGGTAAATGGCAAATCTGCCATTAATACTAACGAACCGCAACTGAGAACTAGCATTAAAACCTCTTCCCTTTGTTGTCATGCAGTGATCTCTGCAGATGCTTTAAGAGTGGACGACCCATCTGAGCTGTCCAATCAGATAACTGCTCCAGGAATCCTGAAGATCTTTGGAAATGAAATCTGTGAGGGAGCTCACTATAAGAGTGTCCTGGCCACCACACACTCTAGTGCAAAAGAGCTAGTCAAAGAGGCCCTTGAACGGTAAGGCCATGTGTTATCTGTGCCCATGTGTGTGTGTGTGTGTGTCTGCCGGCCATATGTGTCTGCTTTGTATGTGGGTATCTGTGTCAACGCAAGGTGAGTTATGTCCATTCACATGCTTCCTCTGCTGTAATATACCTTTGTGCTACATCCATTGTATATAAAAGCAAGCACAACAGTCCTTGATGTACAAAACTTTGGCGGTTGATGAAAGAAGGGCATGTTCATGTTGCGATTAATATATTTCAGATGAACAAAGTTGACCTTACACATTGTTCTGTTTATTATAATTGCAGTACAGTGCACACAGTGTGTGTGTGTGTGTGTGTGTGTGTGTGTGTGTGTGTGTGTGTGTGTGTGTGTGTGTGTGTGTGTGTGCCAAATAGCTTAGTTAGTTCTTCTGAAAAGGTCTAGAGCAAACCACAGATTGTGTGAACGACAGCCACTGTCGGCCAGGGCTCTAAGGCGGAGAGTGAGTGAATGTCTGTCAGCCTTTGCTTCATGTTTCAGCCAAAAACATAATGGAATGAATAATACAAGTGGTATTCAGCTTGTAGAAGAAAGAGTAAATCATTTTTATTTTCCCTCAGTAAAAATGTACACTGTAGCAGTGACATTTAGCTAAATCATTACTAGATCTCTTATTTAGTAATGGGTTAGCAAATACATTAAGCACACGGCAAGATTATGACTCTTGATAAGCTCATTTATGTACTGTATGCAAGTCTAATGGAATATTCATGATAAGGATATGATTAGTTCAAAGAAACTACTAGACCCCTCCATCAGTCAACATATTTTCGTATTGAAGTGTTTTACATGAAAGCTGCTCTAATCAATTTTTTTAGATTCATAATGGATCAAATTACTATAATGTGAAAATTGTCGCATGTTGTGACAAACCCACAGATCATCACTTGACAGCTCTCTAGCTCTAGAGAGTGTTTTAGCATCTTCTGAGCTCGTTAAAGCCCACCACTGTTTTGGTTTATCACACTCACTTCCAGCAGCAGCAGGCAGCTCTTGTTTTTCAGAAAAAATAACTGATAAATCCACTGTAAGCAACCTGCTTAGCACAAAATGGCAGACAGATAAAGGTAGCGACTGGCTGGTAAGCATAGTGGAGTATATATAATATGTAATAAAGTATATATAAAGAGCCAGGCATTTCCTACAAGTAGTTGGTTAAGACCAAACTAGAGCTAAAAGTAAAGTGAATATTGGAACATTGGCCATGAAAATGACTCCAGAGTTAATGCTAACGTTGCTGCATGTCTGCTGGATGTGTAAATAGGCATTTTTTTGCTAATGCATTCACAGGTTTAAAGCCAATTTGTGCAACTTTTACCGAACTGCGGTCACTGTGGCCACTAGTGACAATTATGGGATAATAATAATAGCTAAGTGTAACAGTAGTGTAACAGTGGCATGAGTAGATAAAAGTCAACTCAGCATGATTCATAAATGTCAGTAAACCAGAAACATCGATCTTAAAGTGCATTGTAATGTCTGAAATCTTTAAATCCTACATACAGGTTTGAGTAGGGTACACTGACTACGTTTACATGTACACAATATTCCGTTTTTTTACTCTTATTCCGAAAAATACATTATTCAGTCTAAGCTGTTTATATGGCTAACGAAAGTGAATATTCTACATACAGCCGTGCAAAATAGGATTTTTTCAAAGTTTTCCACTGCTGGTGGACTTTGACCGTGCGAATACAGCGCCCCTCTTTCATTCCTTCAACCCCCTTCTTGAAAATGTCGGCATTGCGATGTTTGGTCATATCTAAAAACCTGTTACACAAGTCTTGTTTGTTGGAATGTTTAGAAGTCGGTGTGTTTCTCCTTCCGACCAGAGACATGGGCTTTTCTTGTTGGCATGCATCTCTACCGCAGCCATGCACTTTTGGCTAGTTGGTTTGTGTACAACATCCATAGCAACGCACAGAGTGGACCTTAAGGGGTGGCTGTGGCTCAGTGGTAGAGCGGTTTCCTGCCAATCGGAAGGTTGGTGGTTTGATCCCCGGCCCTACAGTCCCCTGTTGAAGTGTCCTGATGAGCAGGTGGCACCTTTTACGGCAGCCTCGGCCACAGTGTATGAATGTGTGTATATACTATGTAACAGCGCTAGCGAGCAGTCGTTAAGACTAGAAAAGCGCTATATAAATACAGTTCATTTACATTTAAGCCATGAACAGACAAGAGGCTCCCAAATGAACTCGCTCTTTACATGTACAAAGAATGCTACAAAAACCTGAATAATGGTGGCATATCCCACGCAAAATGCTATATATGTTAAAAATGCTAAAGGCTTTATTTGGAAAATCCAAACGAAATATGCTGTTTACATGACCCATATCAAACTCGGAATAAAGTCATATTCAGAATAATAGTGGAATATCAGTGTGCATGTAAACCCAATGTTGTCAATTGTGATTAACAAAGCAAGAAACAAGATGTTTCCAAAAGCAGACTTTTGGAGTGCTAAATTAATTTCCAGTTAGTTTCATCATTATGATGACAGTATGTATCCTCATATGTCTTTTAGGTATGGCCTGTGCAAGGAGGAGGCAGAGTCCTATGTGCTGTGTGACACCATTGGCTCCACTGGAGATCATCGGTGGAAGACAGAAGGGTTCCGAGTCGTGAGCGACAATGAGAAGCCCCTTCTCCTGCAGTCACTATGGAAACCCAGAGAAGGCCTGGCGAGACGGTTCGAAATCCAGAGAAGAAGCTCAGTTGAGGAGAAGTCATCCAAAGACAAAGACACCATCACTGCTGGTACAGTGTCTGACTGCTGCAGCGTCAGAGTGCTTCAGGGACTGATCATTTCACAGCATACCACAACCTTATTCAGGGTGTCTGCATGTCCTGGAATATAAGTTTGTACTATTAAATGAAATATTGTCAGTATTAAATCTAGTTTTATAGTTCTCACAGTAAAAATGTGGTTTGTTGGCATGGGGGTTTTTCCATTGAATATCAGCCAAGCCACACAGAACAAACTATATTTTAATAAGTCTACGGTTTCTATTTTTCTTTCTTTTAAAACTTCTGTTACAAATGTAGACTTCTATTTTATTTCCTTTATTATAGAGGTCAGAGAAACTTTTATTTTAATGAACATTGCAGACACCGTGTGATTCAATTAAACTTCTTCCAGGGACACACCCTTCATTTAACACTTTACAGTTTTAACATAATGCAATAAAAATTCGACACATCAAATTATCTTTTCAACTGATGTTTACAAAACATTATGCAGCAGATACAGTATACCCATTACATACCCAGACCTTTCCATAGATGCAGGACACAAATACTTTATGCCACTGTAAATCCAGGGTGGACCACTTACTATCATTTCTGGAGGACCCAGCTGTGGTTGACACAGCTGTGGTCATAATGTAAGAGTGTGCGTCCTGTTTTGTGTTTTGCTTTTATGAATGGCGCAGCTTGTGATAGCGTTCTATCAGTGTCAGCTTGGGGATGCCTGCTGAGTGGGTGAACGTTTTTATTTCCATGAGCTCTGTCTTTCTTTCCATTGAGGTCTGTTTCCTGTATGGGGCTCTTCTGTGTTGACTCTGGCATAAACGCACGATGTACAAATGACTGAACACACACAGGCTCACACACACCTCACCTTCAGGAAAAAACGGGTGTTGCCCTATCACTACATTCCATTACTCACGTGCTTAATGTAGGCTATTTATATAGCAGCTCAATTTGCTCACATTTTAACAGCAGTGTCAAATCTAATTTCCAACTACTTTATTTGTTTATTCATCTCCCTGTTAGGTATCAATGCCCAGGCTCGAAAGCTGCAGAAGAGCCGCTCCAGAGTGACCTCCACCCTCATACAGAGGACCATGGGGCGAGGCCACAAACTGTTGAGGAGCAAAAGTCAGATGGACCTCTTTGATTCTGATACAGAGACCAAACAGGACACAAATCACGATGAATGTCACAAAGTTCGAAGTGAGAGTCTGAATCAAACTTCAGTGCCGAGTTATGAGTGCCTGAAAACAAGCCCAGAACAGAATCACATTCGCAGCCCAGCAGTTTCATCCGAGGGGGATGGCAGGCCACAAGCCAAAACAGAGACCCTCTGTCTGTCGAGGCCGAGAGGCGAGCGGGAAAGAGAGGAGTCAGAGAGGGAGGAGACGGAGAACAGGGACGATAACACCACACAGTACTGCATTCACCCTCCTCACGACTGTCCATACCTGCTGTTGCTGCAGGGCTGTAGCCACACACAGGTATCTCATTCAGACACACACTCTGCAATAGAGTTGGGAAGTTGGAGGAGCTATTTTGGTCACCCTCCTTTTGAAAGTAAAAGTCTCATAGATTTTTCTCATGTTACACGACTTACCGTTTGAGCTCTTCAGACTCTGATTGGAATGAAACTCCTGGTTAAACCATCAGTCCAGATGTAAAACTATTAGAATTTGTCTGTTTTTTTACATAACAACTCTGAGTCTGATAACTATAGCCATGTTTCCATCTAATTGTCTAATGAATTTGAAGCGAACTTTTAAAATGTCTCAAATAAGAAAAAGAAAAGAAAATGCGCATTAGAAGCGTTTCCATCAACATGGTTGTAGATTGCAAACCGGTTTGCTAAATCAAAGAGTTTAGAAGCTAAGTTCTTTGGCTAAATGGAGAGAGGTAGCATTGTACAAGTTGGCCACCTTTGTAGAATACAGGGTTGTGGCAGAGACATTTGATGGCAGCGAGACAACCGTTCACCGATGTGTATACGCGGTGTATATGCGGTGTGCAGGGCCATGCGATTCAAGCTGTTGAACGAATTCGTCAATTTACCCGATGTGGCTGAGGCACAGGCTACAGTGCACCGTAACTCCACTACGCACCTTGTGCCACAAGTGTACGGAGCACGGGATGGGACCAAGGGGGTAAGCCTGCCTCCTCAGAGCGAAGCCACGATGGCGCCATTTTATGCTACTCAAACCATCACCCCCCGTTAGCATCCCATTGACTGCCATTCATTTTGGCGTCACTTTGACAGCCAATAACTTTACATCTGAAGCGTTTAAAGATTTCATTTGTCCATCGTTTATTTCTAAAGAAACACGACAATGTATAAAAGGCTCCATTACCTTGTACCTCACGTTATGGCTCCGTAGCAGACGTTTTTCTAAAAATAGGCTAACGATTGTGTCATAACCACGCGACTTACTGTCGCATAGTAGAGGAATTACCGTATAGTACAGGAGAAGCTCGCAGGCAGTTTTGACTTACATTAGCTGTTCAGTTGAATTGCTAATGTTAACTAGCATTTTAGTTAGCAATAATTAGCCTGTGCCTATGTTATCTCCTTACATATACCTACGCTCTCCGTCTCTGCAAGATTGGGAATGATTGAGATTTCGTTTGCGCAGCTACCAGAAGACTTACAACGTTCAGACACGTTGCTCACGTCACATTTACGGCGGGAAGCTCAGTTTGCAGCTGCGCAGTAACGCTCAGTAACGCCGGAAAAGTGCTTCTAATAGACTTCACTTGTCTCCGTCAAAAACAGCGGAGTCACTGGGTCCATTTTATATACTGTCTTTGTTTAAAGCCCAGCACACTTCCTGGGGGCCCGCAATGTGCATGGCCGCTCTATTTGCTACCAATCTGATTCATTATCCTTTTCTCCATGGTGATAGCAGCCAAGGCTCATGGGTATTGGAGTTTAGACCTGTCTGCCATGCCAAAATTACGGACAAAATATGATTCCTCAGAAACAAGGTTGCAACAATCAAAACTGGTGGCCATAACATTAACCTACATGATCATTACATCTTCTGTGAGAGTCCAGTGTTTCAATGTATAGTAAAATTGAGGAAATTGTTGAAGGAAAAAATGTAAAAGGGAATGCAGAGCCACTGCTAAGGGGAGCTGTAAAATATCGCAATTTTTGGTGCTACTGTTTTTTTTTATATTTATATTTTCTTGTAAATGACTGATATAACATGTGGTTATATCATGTGTTGATACAGTTTGATACATATGTTATAAGAGTAGCGTAGCTGTTTTAAAGGTGCAATATGTAATACTGACAGCTAGCGTTTAAAATGGTTACTGCAGTCCAAATTCAAAATACTGGATAGAGCCATCTCCCCCAGCCCCTCCTCCCCAGACTTGAAGTTCCAGGGGGGTTGCCAGGTTGAGAACGCTAAGCCCAACTTCCCACAATGTCAATGTTAGCTAGATGCTAGTCTCACATTGCCACACATTACTCCACATCGCAGTGTAGTAGTTAGATGCTTACTGTGTTGACAGTTATAAAAGCCCATGATGTCCACCCAGCATTCCGGGATAGGAGATAAACACACTCTGGTTTATTGGCATTTCTTTAAACCAATCACAATAATCTTGGGCGGCGCTAAGCGCCGGACAGAGCCACGGTGCCTCTGCAAAATAGCCTTGGGAAGGAATTTGTTTTGGTGGAACATGTGTACGTTCAAAAGTAGTTTTAGTCATGCGAGAGAAAACTCAGATTGGACAGATAGTCTAGCTAGCTGTCTGGATTTACCCTGCAGAGATCTGAGGAGCAGTTAACCAGAGTCCTCAGAAATCCACCAGAGTTTAAAATTCCAACACAAAGAAAGCGGAAGGTGACGGACATCCGGCCGAAAAGAGTGACATCCAGTGGAATTTCAGCGGCAATGGAGCAATCCCGGAAGTGAAACATTGTGGATATAGACTACATGAGTATCAGTATTGGTATTGCTCAGCTAGGTAGTCTAAACCCATTCAACTTGGTGTAGTCTGACGTTGCCACACCACCAAAGTGCTGTGTCAGCATTGGAGTATGGTCTGGCTGCACAAGAAAACATTCTGGTATAGGGGGAAAAAACACAAACAATTGTTTAAAAAACCCCTGCAAACAATTGTTTAATTTGATGGCTAGCTAGCTGATAAAATCTGCTATTCATCATTTCACACAGTCATCGGCTAGAAATGATAGGATGCTTTTGTTACCGCTGTCTTGTTTTGAATAGATTTCTAAGAATCTGCCCGTGATATTGTAAACTACATTAAATTAATAGGCTTAGCTACTGTAACTAAGGGGAGTGGGGCTTAGCAAAAATGTACCACCTCTTACACATTTTATTCACGTGCAGGCCAGTGAGTACTGTGCTTTGGCCTTTACTCAGTGTAAATACTCCAGAGCTGCAGTTTTGAGAGCATGTTTTCTTAGGATAAAGAGAGAGACAGAGGGAGAATCATTATGAGAAAGGTCAGCGAACAGTATGTAGAAAAACTGTCAAAATACTGATCAGGAAACAGAAAAAGACAACCCTGGCACTGCTTCCTGCCTGATTACACATGGTTTTAACGGTGAACAACTGCCACACGCACATGTAGGCACACACACAGAGGCTAATTCTAACACACTGCTGTGATTTTGACTGTGCGTCACAGTTGTTTTCCCAAAAGACCCATCATAACAACATAATCATCTATCACAAGAAGTACTATTGTGAACAAGGTTAGGGAGGTTTATCTGTGAATTAATTCAGCTGGTTAAAATCCTTCCTGTTGGAAAAGACAGGCATCACTGGCAAACATAATAATACCTTCACCTCCACTCAATGTGATTAATAACAGATTGTTTGTCTAATCAGGCTTAGATCAACACTATAATTCTAATACCGCCACATGATAAGATTGCTTTCATTGAGAGAGACTGCTGTGGTGGAAGTAATATTAACAGAGCAGAGCTAAAAACAGAGTGAATATTGGACTTCGATTTGTCAGGTGGCCAGAAACATGACTCCAAATGAATGCTAATGTTGCTCTGCGTTTCTAAGTGTGCAGAAAGGCAACTGTTTGCTAGTAGTAGCTGTATCAACTATAGTAGACAATATGTAAAATACTGTGTTTACAGCTTATTGCGCTGCCCACAAATGATAAAAATATATTCAATCCAAGTTTAAGAAACATTTTTAGTACTTAGTTACTTTTCACCACTGTTCATTTGGAATAGAAGAGAAACAGAAGAGAAAACAAACAAAGAAGAAAAGAATGGATGAATGAATAAATAGAATCAAATGAATTAATGATCTTTATTATCATTATATTCAGGTACAGGGCATGAAGTTAACTTTTTTGGTTACCAGCCATTATGGCACGTGGATTTTAAAATCCACTAGCCACACAGGCTTTTTACCAGCCAATTTATTTGCCTCATAAAGGTGAAATACAGGTAATGCACGAGCGTCGTTCTTGAACTTGTTAAGACTACACATTGGTACGTTTTCTTTATTTTTCTTTGAATCGTCCTCATCTTTTTGTCGGTTGCTTGTTTTAGCTGGCCTCTACACCCCAGTAATGTGCACCAATTCTTATTAGCTTGAATCCAAGGAAATGGTGGACTTGGTTCAAATGAAAAAGAAACAACTATGAATCAGTAAATTCTAATTGGCTACCTACTACTTGACAGTTTCACCCATCAATTGCAAAATTCACCCGCATGGTCAGGTGTTAATTTCAGGTCCTGCTCAGATACAATGCCATTTCACAAGGCTCTGTGTATTGTTAAAATAAAACAAACTAATAAATATAGTAATAAAAGCAGTAATAGGAGAATGGAGAATATCCACTCAATTGTTGCAGATTGTGTGGTAACTTGTCAATTTTCTCTGCACTCAGGACTTTGTCATCTACCTACTTGCTGGGCCAAACATTGTATTTGGTCGTCAAAGTAATCATGAAGATGGGTCAAAGCCTGACATCCTTCTCTTTGCCACTGACATCCTTCCGAGACACTGCTATTTCCATCGCCATGCCGTTGGCAGCCCCACCATGCTCTGTCCTTATCAGAACGCCATGGTCACAAGGAATGGCGAAGTGCTGAGAACAGAAGTGCAGCTTAACCCTGGTGATGTCATTGGGCTGGGACAGCGCTACCTGTTTCTTTTCAAGGATCCCTTTGCTTTGACACACATGGTAAGAGTGAGATGCAGAAGAGACAGGAAGTTGAGGGCAGATTGTATGCGTGCATATTTTGCAAAGTAGGCACTGTATGTTTTTGGTAAGATCTTCGTTTTCCCAAATTCCATAAGTGAGACATATTAACTTAAATATATATTAATGCTTCATTATTCATTTTTTTCTTGGAAATTAAGGAAGTTAACAATGCTGCTCCTGAGCCCAGCATTAGTGCTGTCCCCTGGATGCTGGGCCACACCACTTCAGCCACTACAACAAGCCATCCTGGAGAAATTATCCTCTGTAACAACTGCATCAATAACTCCACTGACCTCCAGATCTCAAGCAGCAAACAGTCCTTAAACAGAGGCCTTCCCTTTTTAAAATCACCGGAGTGCAACAGCCTGACTCTGGAGTATGACAGTGAGGATGAGGATCGCATTATCAAGGAAATAATTGCTATGGGAATGACCAGTGGCAAAGAAAGACCACCACTGACTGTTGCATTTTTGCTGTGTCTTTGTGTTCAATATTCATCCACATGTCTTCATACGTCAGACCTGCGCAGGCTGCTGTTGCTTATTGCAAGTGAAGTTCAGAGCGCCATGTGGGTGAGTTGTGGAAAAAAAAAATGTTTTGGAGATCTGTTACAGTAGTCTTTAATTAAAGGCAGGGTTGGTAATTATTTTCAATATACACTTTTTTATATATTGTTTGAAATGGTCTTTACACCCTGACAGCCATAAAAAAAACTTATGGGCTCTGAAAAAGGAGCGAAAAAAGATCCGTCATCTGTAGCCAAGTAGTCAGTCCTGTAAAAATGGCCACCAATCTCTGCCTCGCGGTTCACTTTGAAAGAACCAATAAAGTCCTCCTTGCCCCACTGCACGTACTCTACCTCTCTCGTGTATGAGCCTGAGCTTACTTTGCGATGTCACCACCAGAGTTACTGCAAGTCTACTGGAGAATGGAGGAATGGATGGAGCAAAAGTTGCCAGTGCTGCTGTTACTTGCAACCGCCCGCCCTGCCAAAAAGGAAAAGAAAAGAAAGACTGAAACTCTGCTCGGAAGCAGCACCGCAGCAGTGCTCGTCTGTGTGCGAGGCGAGGGGTTAGACGGAGCCCTGCGGAGATGCTACTTTCAAATCTTGCTAGCTTTATAACATTACCAACCCTGGCTTTAATTATTTGCTAATTTGTTTGGTTGTTCGTTGCAAAAAAGTCACATATATCTTAGCAGAAAGTTGAAAAATGTTGCATTTACTCATCGACAGTTAAAGACTTTGACTTCACACAAGAGCAGCCATTTTCCCCTGTTGCCTTGCGAACGTTATGAAGTGACATAATTACATCTAGTGAGAACAGGGTGTTGGGGGAATCACTTTTCTTTCTCTTTTTCATCAAACTTTTGCAAGTTCCTGCAATTTCATCACATAAAATTGCATAAATATCCCGCATATTCCATCGCATTTTTTAAGAAAATGTGCCGCATAATCAAGGATTTTTGCCTGCAGCAATCACAAAAAAACTCTGCATTTTTCTGGAAGGACTGACTAACATGCTATTTAGTAGGCTAAAACCGTATGTGAGATTTTTTTAGTATGTCCGAAATCTTAGCATGAAATCAATAGTATGTGAATTGCATAAGATTTAAGGTGAAATATTATAGTATGCGAACACTGGACACCACACCGGCAAAAGTATCCCACAATGCAATGCGGTAGCAACGACAACGCTTATAACAGACAAAGGGACAGTAGTGTATATCCACGACATCCCATTTCTGGGATTGCTCCGGTGTTGCTGAAATTCCGCCGGATGCCCTTCTTTTGGCCGGATGTGCGTTACCTTCCACTTTCTGTGCGTTGGAATTTTAATTGAGTTCATCGATTTCTGGGGACTACGGTAAACTGCTCCTCAGATCTCTGCAGGGTAAATCCAGACAGCTAGCTAGACTATCTGTCCAATCTGAGTTTTCTCTCGCATGACTAAGGCTATGTTTAGATGGAAACGATCTGAAGAGAAAACGCAAAAGTGGTGTTGCATTCTCACTTTTAGTTCTGCGGTAAGACGAGCGTTTTGGGGGGGAAATCTGCGTGCATATGGTGACGCAAAAGTGTGTGAAATTCGATGTAGTATGCACACCAGGCGGCTAGGTGGTAGTGTGAAGCACTGCCACACAACACCACCAAGTCTGCGTGTCTGTGTAGAACCTTCCTTCTACTTCTCTCCCTAGTCAACATTTCAATCAACATTTATTTATAGCACTTAACAACAACCAGCAGGTATCCAAAGTGCTTCACATCAGAAACTAAGAATAAAACAACATATCATACAATAAAAAGAATGAAACATAGAAAACAGTAAAATCAGAAAAGATACATAGAAACAGGAGGAGGAAATTGTCACACTACTACTACGTATTTAAAGCCATCCACTGCGCCATCACCACCCCTCCAAACAATGCACACACACACACACACACACACACACACACACACACACACACACACACACACACACACACACACACACACACACACACACACACACACACACACACACACACATAAGCATTATCTGGCGATGCCGCTAAAGTTAAGGTGACGTCGAGAATTACAGCTTAGTGCGTCCGAAAAGATACACACTATTGTTAATTTACACAAAGGTATGTTGAACGATAGTATAAATATTAAATATGTAATGCAGTAGTATGCGATTTCGGACGCAACCACTATGCCACCAAGCTTCTAGAACCACATATTTTGAACACATTTTGTGTGACCAGAAGGCCAACATTTTACCTTTACCTTTTTTAGGCTCTGTCTTGTGAAGTGGCCCTGTGTCAAAATGTAGTTTTAAAACCTTTACTTTTCTTTGTTACAAAGTTCTAGTTATAAACAAGAGGTGCTCCATTGTCATTAAAACCACTGAAGATTTTAGATCTGCCATTTCTCATTTGTAATTAGCATTTATACCTTTGACCTTAACTTCTTGCCATCTGCATGTTTGTATAAATGAAGGTTGTTACTATAATATTATATTTCCATGCCCTCATTGCAAAGTATTTTTTGTTGTCATACAGGAGCACACTAAAGACCTAGCTGCAGTTCAACCTGAAGTGTAAGCGCACCTTACTGTTTTTCTTCAGTGATCACTTAACTTACATTACAGTTCACAGACTAAACTGCAGACCTCTTCATCTGTAATGCAGTCTCAATGGTGAGGGCTCAAGCCCAGAGGACCTCCAGGCTCTCAGCCAGCATGGGGTGATCTCAGGACTGAGCTCCCTGGTGGTATGGATGTCCAACAGTCTGGAGCTGCTGCAGCTCATCCAATACCAGTTGCCTCTGATTCTAGAGTGGAGAACCCGAAAAGAGCAGGGACAGCAAGATGAAGAAAAAGGAAGGGAAGATGACAAGAACAAGGAGGTGGAGAACTTGGGTCAGTCATCTATTGAGCTTCAAATCTGATACAATATGACCATATGAATCTGCATATCCCACAATTAGAATATTTCTGGGTAAAAAATACATTTTAACCACAGTTTATTGACATAAGGTTTAAAGTTGCCTTACTAAAAATAAACATGCATTCAATATGTCACTGAAGCTACACCTGTACCATTTATAGATATATGTGTGTTTGCGTGTGTGATTTCAGCCCTGCTGGAGCTACGTCTGTCCTGTGTCCGTTCAGCCAGTGAGGAGACAATGGCTGTCCTGGATGAAGTCATTATGCTCGCCTTCCAGCAGTGCGTGTACTACATCACCAAGGTGAGAGGATGACCAAGCACACAGCTATAGCATTTCCAAAATGTATATTGACGTACCGTACTGTATGTTCTTGAATAGTGCTCTAGAGTCTTGCATGGGAAACTAAAACATCTACATTAGCTTCATCAATGAGGAACTTTTCTTGGCTGTAGGAGAATAGTGAAAGAAGGCTTGTGTAGCAGCTGCATCTGTTCCTCTCACAGATGATTATGATGTGTCGTTTAAGAAAAGGAAAATAATCAGAGACGGGCTGAGAATAAAGAGCTCAGTTAGCCACTCTGAGAGCTTACTGTCGGGCTGGCTGGTTTAGACCAACCAGCCACACTGCCAGACCACACTGGGTGCATTATGACATGGGAGAGAGACAGGACACCAAGGGCCTGAGTACGTGTGTGTGTGTGTGTGTGTGTGTGTGTGTGTGTGTGTGTGTGTGTGTGTGTGTGTGTGTGTGTGTGTGTGTGTGTGTGTGTGTGTGTGTGTGTGTGTGTGTGTGTGTGTGTGTGTGTGTGTGTGTGTATGTGTGTGTGTTGGAGGAGGATAAAGGAATCAAGCCAGGGATCTCGAAGCGCTGCCAAGGTAGCATTACATTGCCGCTTATGATTTTTTTAGCACATGACATGCTTAACTTAACTAAAGTGAGACAAAAAAGAGACACAAAGAAATGTGTTGCCTATGTAAAATACTAAAAGACAAATTAACCAGGAACAGTTGCTTATCAGCAAGAATAAAGGTAGACAAGGCAAGATCCTAAAGTTGCACTAATCAATCTTTTCATATTACTTGTAACAATGAATCAAATGATTGTGTGTAATGCTCCCCTCAGCTCTAGCCCTCAGAGCGCTTAAGCAACATTACTAGTTTGATTCAGTATCACTGCTCGCACCATCCTCTTTCCCAGACGCAGCAGCAGGCAGCTCTTTTACCAAAGCATACCTCACATCCCTTATACACCCACTGTACACTACCTGCCCAGCATGGCAGCTGACACACAAGGTTAGTGACTAGCTGGTGGAAATAGTGGAGCATTCAGCAGCGAAAGAAACAGATATTTCCCTCAGGAGTTGGTCGAGACTGGAGAACTTATTAGTTATATTGGATTTGTTCAAAAGAATGCTAATGTTACTAATGTCTGCACAGTAACTAGAGAAATGATTGCTAACAACTAACATGAATATTGCATGTACAAGTTGTTTCACTGCCCCCAAGTGGCCAAAAATAATAACTGTAATACTCCTTTTATTTAATTTCAATAATTGAGACAATGTAGATATACCCTATTTACTAACATTTCTTCTATGGTCACTTACAACAATTATTCTAGGTTAATAAGAAGTGATGAATAAAATATTTAGATCTAAACTCTCAAGCCCCCCTAAATTTCCTCTCAGCCACCCTAAAAATTATAATATTAAATGTGAGATTTTGCGAACCTTTCTGTCAGTGACAGTGAACAAACAATTACAGGTGCAAAGGGCTTGAAACAGGTTTAATATCCTGTGTGTTTGTCGCCGATGCTACGCACCTGTAACCCAGTCAAGGAAAGGGTTAACAGAAACCTAGTGTTGGCCAATGGAGGAGGTCGTGCCAGACTGAGTCTCTATCTAATCTGTCAGAGGGAGAGCAGGAGTGCAGTTGTGAAGTTTAATGTTGGTAGTCCCCAGAGAAGAAGTTGGTACTTTCGTGCCGCAGATTTGAACCCAAATTGAAACGTAAGAAACTAAAATTGCTGAATGTTAGAACATTGTGTCAAATTGGTCGTTATTACTGTGACTTATAAAGTGTCAGGTTTAGCTCCATCATGGTGTTAAAAGAACATTAGCTGACATTGTTCAGTAGCTAGCTCAGAGGTTATCAGCTAATGAAATTACTGATTTAGCAGGAGGGAGTGGGGGGGGGGGGGGGGGGGGGGTTAACACTTTTGCAAGGCACTTCTCATTAGGGGCTGAGCCCCCCTAAAGGTCTGATCCTAGAATCGCCCCTGCAATGAAGTCCTCTAAACTGCTCTTTTTGTTACCAATTTTCCCTGTCAGTTACATTTTCACTGAAGCACCAAGCCCATTACATAGAAGTGTACCAGGAATGTTTTAGGCAATTTCCCAGTTGAGCTGTGTCATTGTAGGTAAAAACACCATCCCAAAAAATACAGATAAGGAGATTGGCCTTTTTACTCCTCCTCAGTCAGTAGAGCTGAACAAGGAATCATAGCTGATAGCTGAGCTGCATGTCCACTCAGATTCTCTCCTGTACAGACCCTCCAATAACCGGAATGCTCCAAACCAGCAAAGCCCAAAGTGAAAGGAAGCCATGTCAAGTATTAGCCACTTCAGAAATAGCAATAACACAGCGCTGGTCTGACAGTTAGCAGCAGCCATGCCAAGGTCTCACAAGTCCAGCCAGTTGGGTTTCAGATACATGTTGTGCCTGCTGCAGCAGTTTTGATGCATCTTCTAGCCTATATCAGTTTCCCATGCGGGAAGAAAGTCAGTGATATGACATTGTATCTCTAAAAAGCAGCACATTTGTTGCTCAGTGCAGGAGGATGTGGTTGTCTAACTACCTGCCCCAGACAGTATTTCTGTCAGCAAGTCTGCCTGATGAACCAAATGACTTCCAGATGTGGTTTGTCAGTAAATTCAGAAATAATCCAGATATATAATACAGTATGTTCATAAAGTTTTAACTTGCAGAATCTAATTCAAATTTGATGTTCAATTAACTTTTGGCTTTATAGTCTGAATTCCCCTGTACTGACAACTTTTGAGTTCATAGGTTTACTCCCATAGAGACATGAGTTGGGTAAAAGGTCATTTGTCTTGTAATTTTAACTCTATTAAAAGCAAGCTTTCATTACACCTTAATCTCCCATTTGGCAGTGGCTTCTCTTGACTCTCTTGACAAAATCAAAAGAGGAATGGTAAGATAAACTTGGCAAAGTTATAGATGACATTGACTGACTTTTGAACGAATACATGTTCCACCAAAACAAGTTCCTTTCCGAAGCTATTTTGTAGTGGCACCGTGGCTATGTCCGGTGCTTAGTGCCACCCATGATGATTGTGATTGGTTTAAAGAAGTGCCAATTAACCAGAGCATGTTTTTCTCCCATGAATGCTGTGTAGACTAGCCGGACCCTCCTTTGCAGTGCTGTGGAGGAAGGTCTGGCAATGCGAGACTAGAGGGTAGGAATAAACAACCTATTGTATATCGTTGAATGGTTTGGAGGACTTGTTGGGTACGGGCCAGCTTTTTCCAAACACCTTGCTGATGCTTTAAACGGTGTTGACACCGTGCAGAAATGGCCATTTTTGGAGTATTACCAAGTCATCAAATAATTAGGAGGAAAACAGAGGACATTACTTGACTTGATGTGCTTATTAGCACATAGAAGAATATCTTAGGAGAAGAAGTGTCCATTTTCTTCCAAAGCATCTCTATGGCTTATGATGTTCTTAAACCTCGAGAAAATTAAGTACAACTTGGGGGTCTTCTGGAAAATTTGAATCTGTTTAAGGCCTTATGATTAATTACATAGTTAATAGATTACCTGTGGTAACTTTAGCAAGCATTCACTGATGATGCACACTCTCAATGCATTTTCATATGTTTGCACATACTGTATACTAAAATCGCCCATGCTTCATTCCCCTGATATCCTGTGAGTGCCGGTAAGCAGAGGGGGAGGGGGGAGATAATGCCAGAGTTTTGGAGAGTTTAGATCGTAATGTTTTATTCATCACCTCTTATTAACCTAGAATAATTGTTGTAAGTGACCATAGAAGAATATATATATATATATATATATATATATATATATATATATATATATATGTATATATATATATATATATATATATATATATATATATATATATATATATATATATATATTAGGGATGTCGAAATAACTAGTGCGTTAAATTAGTGCGTTAAAAAAATGAATCGCAATTAATCCATTCCATATTGACCTTTCACCCGGAACTAAACACTATACAACTGTAAAATGAAGGAGGGAGACGATGGATGTAGCCTATTAAGAGAACAGAGTGCGCAGAACAGAAACATTGCTGGCTAGTTAACAGAGATATATACACTAGATGTGTATATATCTATGGCAAGTTAACAGTTTAACAACTCAACAGCAGGTAACGTTAGCCTTCTGCTAGCTAGTAGCTGGATTATATATATATATATATATATATGCATGTACTTTTGTTTGACTCAACCACTATGGTGAAAAGGAAAGATTTGTCATTTATTATTTTTTTATATTATTATTATTATTTGTAGGAATTTTACATGGGATCGGGTGGGGTACGCTTTCATTTAAAGGGGCTGTAGGTAGGATTGTGAAGATCCAGGACTTAGTCAAAATAGTCTCATAAGCCCCTCCCCCCACAAGGGAGAATGAATGCGTGTGCCTGAGCAGTGACAGATAGACCCCCCCCCCCTGGCCCTCATTGGTGCATCTGAACAGGGAGCGGTGGATTTTTGCTAATACAGGCTGTAGTTGGTTCCAGAGGAGCCAGATTTTTTTTTAAATTACATGCTTCATGTAGTTCTACTGGAACATAGGGTCAGTTTCAACAAATATGACAGAAAGTTAGTTTTATAAGTCTTACCTACTACATCTTTAAGGACAATTAATCTATCAATCAATCAATCAATTTATTATATAATACAATTCCAGGGAAATGTAATCCTGTTACATTCTTAGGCAGTATCCTCATTTTACTCCTAGTGGCCTGGTGTATCTGGTTCATTCTTCCCAACCTCAACAGGGAGAAAAGGCTGTTACCTGGCCTAGTTTGCATAATTAACGATTCCCCTATCTTTTTCTGGTATCCTTTAGGCAGATTAGGTCACTGCCTATTTGGTGTTCAGCCAAATTGACCACCATGCGGTCCTGTTCGATGCTGTTTCTATACCAGGCCATGATAAGTGAGTATAGAGTTTAGGCCTGAATCGTATGTTATATTTTGTTTATCTAAAACCCAATATCTGTAGTTGGTCATTAGAGAACGATTCTTCATCTGGCTATTAATGAGCTACTAAATTTAATTATGTGACAGAGACCAGTGGTGGAATGTACATTTACTCAAGTACTGTACACATTTGAGGTACTTGTATTTTACTTTTTCTTTTCATGCCATTTTCTACTTCTATTCCACTACATTTTAAAGGAAAATATTGTACTTTTTACTCCACTACATTAATCTGACAGATTTGGTTACTAGTTAATTTAAAAATTAAGACTTTCGCACACAAAACACATGTAGTTTATTAAATATGATGTTTTATTATAAATTAAATTAACTGACAATATACAATAAAGTCCTGATAGTACAGTTAAAATGATTAGATGATTACACATTTAGGTGATTGACAGAACTGTTTTGATCGTCTCCAGTTTCTAAAATGTGAGGATTTTTCTGTACATTTTCCTGATGATGCTTACATACTTTTACTTACGTAACATTTTCAATTTTACTTGTAACAGAGTATTTTTTACAGTACTTTTTAATAGTACTTTTACTTATGTAAAGGATATGAATACTTCTTTCATCACTGACAGAGACATACAATTACAGTAGCAGTATTTACAGCGCACAACGTCAGGAAAACCTGTAATCTTTCTTGATTGCAGATGTTGTTCATTGCTCCCTGATTTTGGATCAGATTCCTGCTGTACATTATATTATTATATATTATATATTATTATGTATTGTGTAGTTTTTGGTTTAAGCTTTTATTGGGGATATTTTACGCTAGAAAGTGCTGCTACAGCGCCGTTACCACTTGTCTAGACCGCAAGCATACACGTTTTTGCGAAGCATTTATTTACGCTTCAAGTCTATTTTTAATTCTTTTAATTTTGTTTCTTGCTGACCAAAAGAGAAGGAAGTCACTGTGTCATTTAAGTATGGATGAAGATCTCTACAAAACGCTTTCAAAGGTAAACCACATTTTCAGATTTAGCTGGTCTAGTGTGGACAACAGTCTCAGTTTTTCTTGGTATTGCCAGTTAATCCAGAAATATTGTGTCATCCATCATGACTGTCACTTCACAGCAAGCTCCTATCCAGGACTGACAGACCAGATTGTGGACTGACAGACCAGATTGTGTGAGGAATGCAGTGAAGTCACCAGTGTCAAATTGAGGAGTGATCTGGCTAAGGCCTAATGATTTACTCATGTAGCCTTTCCCTTCACTAGTGCAGTCAGATGACATAGTGATTTATGTCAGTGCTCATTTCAGTGGCTGTCCCCAGATTTAGTTTGTGCATGGGATATTTTAATGTTCTAGGGTGTAAACAAGGAAAACAAGAGAAGATTAAGCTAAACTTAATCTTCTTTTGTTGTCTAGCTCACCTTTTCTTTAACCTCCCATAAGCAGACGGAAAGTGACACCAGCCCTGCTATGCTGTGCAGTAACATTTTCTTAAATCTCTGTTTATTTTGGGGTGTTTCATGCTCGCCCATCCAATGTGAGGGTAATTGCTGTGGGATGGAAAACAAAAGGCGCCACTGGTGAGCAGCTATTCTAACTGAAGACATGTGATGAATGCAGATACACTTTAACAGGCATGTGGTCAGACTGTGTGTTTACTTGTCCATCATAATGAATGCACAAATAAGCAGAGAGCACATAATACACACTTTTTATTTTACTCTGGAATAATGCGTGCCATGGGTGCATGTGGTCATCCCATAATGAATGAATATCCTCTTGCTTGGCTCTGCTGAGCAACATTTTCCAACCAGAAACACTGCAAGATTATTTGGCTTAATGTTCACCCTTTTCCAGTTTTTCATGTTTGATGGGAGCCATGGCAGTTATGTTCTACTGTTCACGTTCAGCATGCTCTGGCTGCAGGGTCTTACAGTAAATGTAAAATGATCTGCTTATGGTGGATTCCTTCAGAACTCTTCACTCAGCAGTCTTGTTGCAGCGGCATGCCAAGCCCACATGAGCCATATTCAGCTTTTTAGGAATGTGGATCTACAGCCGGCGCTAGCCTCGGAAGCTTGGTGGGTGTAAGATTAAGATTTGGGGGAAGGGGGATGTCTGTGTACAATTAGCCCAAACAAAGCTATCGTTGTCTAGGCTCGCTCTCAAGAACAGTGAGGACCTTTGGCTGAAATAGAGGAAATGTTACAAACTCTGTCTCTCTTATTTCTGCTGATTTCTGTGTCTAATCTTATATCATCTATGTTGTAGTGTGAGAAACACAGAGAGACAGACATGCAGAGGCAATGTGGGTGGTCTGAAATTTGGGTTGGAGGGTTACATGTTTTATTTTATCCCAGTGATCAGAACATCCACCACAAAATGTTAACTTTTCCAACCTCAAATTGACCCACAGGAATTGCCAACAATCTCTGGTTCCACATAGATGAGTGAGTCACTCTCATACTGAGCTGCGCAGTCCCCTTTATTCAACTGCTTCTATCTTATCAGGTCCTCTACCCCGTCCTGCCGGGCCTTCTGGATTGCAACCCGTTCAGGGAGAGTCCTGACCTGCAGGTGACTGGCAAGAGTGTTCGGGTCCTGGGAAAAGGTGGACTGCAGGTCCCTGGTGAGATCCAGCATCTTGTGGATGTTCTGGCCGAGACCTGGAGACTACTGTCTGACTGTCAGCTACACCCAGAGATTTCCTCACAGCTCATTGGCTACCTCTTCTACTTCATCAACGCATCACTCTTCAACTCACTCATGGAGAGAGGTACCAGTGCACGAGTGTCCACATAGAGTATAACAACTTGGTACACAGAAGAGTTCGTAGGCAAACAATCGCTGGAGGGTAGAAACTTCTAAACTCACTCACTCACTCAACCCCAAGGCCAATTTGCTCTTACCGAAGACATAAATCTTTAAAAAACGTATCATTTAAATAAAAAAGAAAGCTCAGTCATTTCCTAAAACAACTGTAGCTTTTATTAAACAATATTTAAAAAGGAGGAAATAATCCATATGTAAGGGACTACTTTCAGCCGTGGAATAATACACGCTAGAGAGAGTGTAGGTGGGACTGACTCATAATAATCTATATTGCCTGTGTTCATGGTACTGTAGATACACACACTTTGGCTTTGGATACACACAATACTTTGTACGTTTGTATTGTTAATATTATTGTTAATATGTTTTCTTGGGATTCATTGACGACAAGAATAATATAGAATAATTGCAGACTAATCCTTTAATTTTTGCTTGGATCAAAATTATGGGTATCTGTGAAGCTGTCAAATCTGCATTACCAATTTACCTTAACTTACTATTTACCTATAGCTATACATTACCAAGGCATATGTCAGATTTCACTGTATCCAGATTGTCTGGAATAATGGGGAATGCAAACACCTCTCAGAAACGACGTAAAGAATAAAATAAGTATTGTTGTATGGGCCTAAAAGTTGGGAAACCCAAGTAAATGAACCAAGAAGTGATTTTAAAGATGGCTTTCTTTCTTGTGTACACAGGTGCTGAGCCAGGTTTCTACCAGTGGTCCAGAGGCGTACGCATGCGGGCCAATCTTGACTTGCTCCTGGACTGGGCCCACGCAGCTGGACTGGGAGAACTGGCCTTGGAGCACACACACACACTCTCGTCAGCTATCAACCTGCTGGCTACCCCCAGAAAGAATTTACTGCAGGTACAAATCACACAAACACACACTTCACATTCAGCTGAGTTGTGTTTATTCAACTATAAATAACCACGGAGACATAACAGGCTGAGGATTTAGAAATGTGATTTCTGAAGTGCACAGGAAAGTGTATTGGTTTTAAATCTCAAGTATTTCTGTATAACATTAAATATCCATTACCAAATACACAACATTTAAAGAGAGAATTATTTAACAATCAAAAACTCAGCTAATCTGCTTCATCTATGTAAATATCTCTAATATCTGTTAGGTTTTAGGGTGGTGATGGCACAGTGGATATGACACATGCCTTTGGTGTGGGAGATTTGGGTTCAATTCCCACTGCGATACATCAACCAATGTGTCCCTAAGCAAGACACTTAACCCCTAGTTGCTCCAGAGGCGTGCGGTCTCTGGCATATATAGCAATTGTAAGTCGCTTGAATAAAAGCATCAGCTAAATGACATGTAACCAGGGGCGCCGTATAGGGGGGAAAAGTTAGGAAAATTCCAAGGGCCAATGACTGACAGAGGCCCCAAGAAATAGGTAAAAACTAATATAAATTTATTAAACCATCATCATTCAGTATATATATTTCAAATATAATAATACAATTAATTATCATTTGTTTTCACTTGTTTTTGGCAGTAAAAGTTAAATATCCCCAATGACCAAAAAGTAAATATCCATATTGACCGACCACCCCCCTGTATCTGCATGAAATGGTTTGGTCCTGCCTTAGCGCACTAGGTGTTTAGTTCCAGTCAGTAGATGCACCAGAACTACAGTGACCACAATGTTGCCAAGTTACATTAAATCAAAATCTGGTTTTCAAAAAAGGAAAGAGAGAAAAGAGAGAGAGGAAAGACAAAGGAAAGGGTGTCAAACTGTAACCCAGTTTTTCACCAAGAAAGGTGGGTAGCCTGTAGTCTGTGAGTGGTATTAACCTGTTGGCTTAATGTCCCTACTGAAATAAGCTAGCTAGCTACAGACTAGTGTTAGCCTACATTTAATCACCATTTAATCAGTGCAGGGAAACGTTTAGCAAGATATTCATATTAAATCATTGTCCCTGGCCCTTTTAGCAACAACAGACGACTCAGCAGCACCCCAGTCTCCCCCTAACTGTGCCCCTCCCTGTCCCAGTGAAGAAGGTGAGCAACATTGGGTTCAGTGACATGCCAGTTCGCATCATTGCAGGGAGTCTGTGGGTCTCTTGCTCTTTTTACCATTACAAAAAAGAAAATTTAATATTTATTAATGACAGAAATTCAAACACATTAATAACAATTATTTTCTCACATAATGATCATTATGAAATAAAAAAAACAACCTACTGTCTGTACTGGATGCTGGACAGAAACAGTGAGTAGTTTGCCTGAGCCTGCATGTAAGATACAGACAATATTAAAATAATCCAGTTTGATGCGTTCATTTAGACTTTATTACTCCCATCATGAAGGGCAGTTAATATATATTTATATATTTAAGTTTGTTTGTTTTTCTTTTTTTAAATTGTTCATTAATAATTATAATAATTATTAATAATAATAATTATTTTGTTAAGAGAATTTTCCATTTTGTCAAATTTTACAATAAAAATACATTGAGACTGTAAAAAATGGCCTTCAGCACATTTTTTATGGTTGCTTTTAATCTTGCATCAAATAGTGAACTGCATACTAGACTTGCATGCATGTACAAATCACCAGCAGTAAATATTGTGCTAGTACTAGTATTGAACTACAAGAAGCAAGACAGTTGCAAACCTTTAATTAGAGTTATGTAAAACTTTTGATGGGACAGTTAGGTCCTAGAGATGTGGTGACAACAGCTGCGCAGAGGGGGCTCAATTTGATTTTTTGTCATGGGGCCCAAAATTCCTGTCGGCCACTGCATGTGACGTAATGTTATGTTGTAGGTATGTTGTTAGCTCGGTGGTGCAGCGTTCTGATGACCCCTATGTAATCTTTATATACAGTCTAGGGCAGGGTTGTCAAACTCAGTTTCCCAGAGGGCCACACTGGAGAATGAGAATCACATCAAGGGCCAGACATGTAGAGTTTATTGGCATGCTTTTATTTTGACTGTATTATTGCATGTCTGATATACTGTAGTCTTCTCATTTACATTTTGGACCTCATGAAGTTCGGCAAAAAAGTTCCTCAGCCAGCAACAAATACGTTGAAAAAAGCGCCTTTAAAGTTGGAAAAAGGCCGAAAAAAAGCGTCAAAATTGCCTGAAAAAGTGCCAAAAACGTCAGAAAGTGCCAAAAACATCGTAAAAACCACCACAAGATGGCAAGACATTGACTAAAGCGTCAAAAACGTTGCCTAAAGCATTGAAAAAAGCACATAAACTGCTGGAAAAGGTGTCAAAACTTTGGAAAAAGCGACAAAAACTAGATGGGCCTAAATTAATTGAGAACCTTAATTGAAATGCGGGCCGGATCAAAACCTGCGAAGGGCCGGATTTGGCCCTCGGGCCTCGAGTTTGACACGTGTGGTCTAGGGTCACAACCCAGCACTTATGGATCCTGAAGTAAATGTATTTTCAACAAATTAGCAAAGAACAACACAGTTATTCATGAAGAATTTGTTGTGCATAATTCAGTTATTTAAAAGAAATTGAAGTAAATAATACATGTATTTATAAAACAATAGTTTTTTTCTAAAAATAATACATTAATTTACAAAACAATTATTATGTTTTCTTCTCCATCATGGGAGAACAAATGGTGGAAGGCTCCTGTAATCCTTTTGAGGAACTCATTGGTGTCAGGCTGAACGTCGGCCTCTTTACGTCCTCTGATCTCTCAGCTTCATTTTATCTTACTAGAATGACCCTGCATTGCACAGTCAAGAATGTTTCTTGATCCTGGTGTCTGACATGGGGAAGGCTGCCAGCTGACGTCGGGCTCATCCTCAGTAATGTCCATTACCAGTAGTCATTTTTGGCTCCAAAATTACAAAATGGCAACGCCCGTATATGGGTTATTTTGGCTTTACTTGGGGGAGGAAGTGGAGACAAGTCATCCATCTTTTTTTTTTACAGTCTATGTTCTCAAAGGGTGTGGTCTACTGGTCTGCTCAAGTGATTTAACTCGCCCTAGGGACGGCTGCTCAGTGTATCCCCGGCGCTGGTTGGCCTTCGATGGGCACATTTACTGCGGAAAGAGGCAGGGCGCCCTAGTCCCGGTGGTGTCATTTATCCCAAAAGGCAGATTAGGGGTTTATTAAGGTCATCAATCATTTAGTCAACCAATCAATTTATTTATTTATCACGTGAAATCATAAAATACAATTTTAGTGAAATGTAATCCTGTCAGTTCCTAAAATGTAGGCCTATGCATTTAAACAGTACAAATACTACTGTTAATAATAATACTGGGGCACATTCTTATTTAGGATATTTAGGAACCTGAGGATGCCAAAGCCTGATGCTGCCAACACGTTCTCACTCCCGTCTCGTAAAATACGGACGCTTGGTCTGGTGCCTTTGGTGTTTTTATTGACACTAAAAGTCTCCTTTAGCGTCGTATCTAAACGCGCTCTATTGGCGTCACTTTTGACGCAAGGAAAAGATCGTGGGGGGGGGGGGCTTATAAAAGGTATGTTTACATGACACACGGGAAAACAACGGAACAGTTGAGTTGAGTTTGGGAAAAGACGAACGGGACAGTTGGAATGTGGAAAAAAAGTTGGGTTTAGGAAACGTGACACGCTGAAAAAAGCAACAATTGGGTTTAGGAAACATGACACACAGGACACAAACCCGTTCTCTGGGATGAAAGTCCTGGGTTGTTTGACCCATCCACCACCCTAAACTAGCCTTGTCCTACCAGACTCTCATACATTTCATTTTTACAGAGAGTCTGGCCACTCTCCATTGACAAGTGTTAACTTCCTTGAAGGCGGGTACTCTGTTGAAGTTTAAAACTATTGGATCTGCCCAGAGCCACTCTGGAGCTGCCATTACCAATCGCTAAGGTTTGGGCGTGACGTCAGCTTAGCATCGCTAGCGTTAGCCTTAGCTAACTCCTTCACCACTTAACGGAGCGAGCTAGGAAATTAAACTTTTCCCGAACCCCGTGGGGAGGAGGGCCACAACATCATGGCCACCAACAAAACTCAGCAAAGATTGTTCTTGCTCGGTCTTTAACTTCTGGATATTCGGCAGCGTTGCCACAATGGACCAAATGGCTTCTCTTGCATCTTTCTCCGCCGCCATTATGGAACTACAACTCAAACTAGCGCACAACCTCAACGTCATCGTTCTCAGCCACTCCCTCTGTTCGCTGATTGGACAGGTAAAGATTTGACTGCAGAAAACCCAAGAATATACCGCAAACCCAGACGTAGTACTGAAGGAAAATGAAAATTGAACGGAAGTACGTAGGAGGGCGGAGCCAGGTTAACCCCAACCTACCTCTATGTAAAATTCCGGGCTTTTATACTACTCGCTACTGTTGTCGCTCTTAATTCTACGTCATCTTCAAGCGCATTTATTTGCTTTCAATGCCCTGGCTTACTTTACTAATTGCTCCAAGATAAGGTTTCATTAGTGTCTTTACTATAAGTGACTTTTCTTTCTGGCTTGGAGAAACATTTCCCTCCATAGGACCCTTTTTACCATGTTTTCTGCACATTCTCTGGGGTTTGTGCTTCTCTTTCCCACATACACAGCACCTGGAGTCCCCCAAGTGGGCTTGCTATCCGTCACTTCTCTCTTTAACATGCTGTCTCCCACCTCTCTTTGATGGTCTGCGATCTGTCACATTGTGCACATTGAGTGCTGCCTGTTGCTTCCTGCTGTCTTGTCTGTTGTGCTATGTTCTCAGCTTGCTTTACCATCTGCACTGCAGATGTGAGGTCGAACATGATCTGTAGTAGCCTATAGAGCTCTCGGCCACTCTAATGGACTTACGTTTTAGCCTATTCACCTAGAACGACGAGTAGGATGTAACATTTCATACTGTTTCCCGTTATTATACTTCTCAGGAAACAAGTAGTTTAGCAAATAGTTTGGATGTATGTTCCCAGGAATCTTGTTTCCTGGGTTTTAACACTACTGCTAACCTAAACCTCGCTGTCTTCGTTACCCAACTTAGCAGCCGTACTATACTGTGTGAATCTCTGTCTTCAGGCAGGCCAGTCTCCGGGCCGCTCAAATTTGAAGTCCGCCAGCAGGCTAAACTTTGCCTTAGCGGTGGGTGTCTCTCTCCTGACTGTTGACTGTTGCACTATGGAAGTAGTAATCCATTCCTCTGAGCCTCTATCATGAATCCCAGCATGTTGTAGTCCATCTCCCCAGGATAAAGCAGATACTCAGTAGCCAGCTCTGCAGCTACCAGGCCCAGAGCCCACATATCAATGGCCTCATTGAAAGGAATATGCAGCACGACTTTTGTCGATCTGTACAATGTGGTAATATGTGTTACCTTCAGTGGCTGCTGTTGGAGGTCCACAACCCTAACATTGTCAGGTAAGAGGTCAGTATGCACAATTCCCATTGACCTCAGATGGGACAGGGCTGTGGCCAGCTGATAGATATTATATTTCTCAAAACACACACACAGGCCTGTTTGAACGTCAACAGTAACGTTACCTGAAAACAGCGTGTAGTTCCTTTTTTACCAAGTTTTCTTCATTTGTCATTGTGCATAAATATGAACACTACTGTTGCTGTCAACAGGCTTATCTGCTAACGTTAGCTACCGGCGGTTACCTCGGAACAATCCCGCAAATAGGCCGTACCCTAGTGTGCAGTTATCTGAAACAGATGATTTAACGTCACCGCTCATTTTATACAGTTTAGCAACAAAACTAAACGCTGAGGGAAGATTACTATGTTTGTAATGTTGGTTATGAGCGGTATGCACCCCCACTAACCTGGAAAGCATTTTAACAGTAACGTTAATACAGCGTGTCGGAGGAATACAGCGCCTCCAGCGTTTGCTAACGTTAGCTTCTTGTCTCATCTGGGGTTAGCAACTCCTTCAGCACGGCTTCCAGGCAGGCTGCTCTGGTATATCCTCGGCTATAGCTCCTCGATGATCCGTCCTTGATGCTTGCTCATTGGTCCTCGGGACAGAAATAAGAAATTTGAGACGACCTTCACCGAAGAGGGACGGAACAACTTCCGGTTCAGCCAATGACCAAGAAGTCAAGGAGCTATCAAATAAGGGCCATGAGATGCAGCCATAGTGTACACAGTGTATTATATGTAAGTGTACTTACGGAAGTATCCAAATTGAGAAACGTGTCAGTGTGCACAAAACCAAAGCTGCCATCACTGAGGAAGGCCTCCAATGTGTGGCACCTGCCAAGTGTGCTCCCTTTAAATATCTTTAGGTTGTCTGTGTGAGGGAAGAGGTTATGAATTCTAACAGACATTGTCACATTGACAATACCATTATTAATTTCTTATTCAAAATCTACTGATTTCCTTGTTGTGTTTCTGAATGTATCCCTGTGACGACCCTCTCTGAGCAGGCCTCCCCCTCCAGGAGCCTAGTGTGTCATCAGGGAGATAAAGGCTGGCTGCAAACATATTTGCTGGTGGCAGTCAGCCATTTTGTCTTTCACTTGGCTTCCACCCTGTTTGGTTTGGTTATGTTACATTTGGTTTATTGTGACATTGATTTCCCTTTTAGTCATGTAAAATAAACTTCCTATCCCTGTAAAAGTTACATGAAATAGAATATAGACTATATGATCAGACATGGTGGTAAAGTATGGTACTGGTAGAAATAAGGCAATAAGATGATTTAGCTTTCCCATGAGACACCATATAACTGTAACATGTTTGTGTATGTAGACATCTTGGGTGTCCTTGCGGTCTGACTACCCTGCCCTGAGTCCAGCCCAGCTGAACCACCTGCTGAGTCTTTACAGCCCAGCATCTCCCTGCAGACACACGTGGACTCCATCTGTTCATGACCAGGCTGTGGCACACGAAACTGGTGAGAGGTCAACATACTGGTCAACTATTATCCCATTCTGTCTTAATCTACATTACCAATTATAAATATCATAGTCCACAATATTCACATGACTTTTTCTTTTATTTCTTGTTATTGTAATGCAATATGGCCCTTCTTCCCTCAGCTGATATCTTGGAGAGTTTTGACACCCACCATCCTCTGGTGCTGCCAGATGGGGGTTACCAGATCCAACTGAGCAGGCAGGTAATAGATTCAGCCCTGAGGGAACAGCTGGACAAACTGAAAGAGTTCATGTCCACCCTTTCTGACTCACAGTCTGATGAGGTGACAGCTACTGAGGAGCAAAAGGTACAACATTCATGCCTTTTGATTTTTACATAGGTATACTGAACAAGATAAATAATACTGACAAAAGTTTGGAAATATGGTTGATGTAAGATTTACACTTGGCCAAGGTAGCAGATTTGGCATAGATAAGACTGGGCACCGGTGTTGTAATGTAACAAAGTACAAATACTTTGATACTGTAATTTTCACGTATCTGTACTTTCCTTCATTATTTATATCTCCGGAAACTTTTCCTTTTACGCCACTACATTTCATAAGTAAAATGTATACTTTTACTCCACAACATTTCCCCTAAGCATCTTATTGACTCGTTACTACAAAATAAAATCAGAAGAAATTTGTTACACTGGAAAAAGGAAGGTTTGTCGAATCGTTGCTCCTAGATTGCAAGTTAAAGCATGCTCCATTCCAGTTGGTGACGTAATGCCTGTTTGTTGCATGGTAACAGACGATGAACACCCTGACGACAGTGATGATGAAGATAACGTTACACACCTTTGGCCATAATCAAAAGTTTTTTGTACTTTTACTTCTAATACTTAAGTACATTTAATATCAGAAAATTACTATTGATACTTAAGTACAGTAAACATCAGATACTTTTATTCTAAATATATTTTTTTACCATTTTCTGGTAAGATACTTGTACTTTTACTCAAGTATTGCTTTCAAGTACTTTATACAAGACTGGTGGCCACTATAATGGTGCATTCTATTTGAACTGGGAAGTTGGAATTTATGAGTTCCCAGTCAGAAATTTGAACTGGAACTCGCCCTGAAGTGGGATTTCCAACTCAGAAAGTTGGGAGAAACTCATCAACCCTGACCTCAAAATCCAACATGGCTGCTCCATGCATCAACAGTAGTAAAAGCTGTAGTAATACACTGTTTATTAGCACTTATGTCCTATTTGTGTCTCATTAATCATGTGGACATGTTGCTATGGCGTTTGTACGCACAAAATACATTCTAATGCTTTTTTATCAGCTGGTATTGCTAACAATGGCTAACCTGGCTAGAGCAAACCCCACTGTGACATAACAGTTAATTCCTACTTGTTGTACTGGAACGCGGTCAACACCGGTGTGACGTCATTCCCAGCTCCGGCTTTCAACTTTCGAGGTAAATGGAACGCAGTATTAAGGCCAGTGAAAACTTAAAAAAAAAAAAAAAAAAACTCCCATCACTTAAGGCCATTTGTCATACTTCACACAGCTTCCTCTGGAGACACAAAAGGCTTAATACAATGTTTTTCATGTATGCAATAGCAGGGCCGGCGATTGCTATAGGTGAACTAGGTAATTGCCTAGGGCGTCAAATGTGTTGGGGGCGCCGTGTTGCCCTTAGGTCTACTTCCTATTAATAATGAATTAGAATGACAAACGAAATAAAACATGTTTCCAGGCAGGCCCTCAGCCACACGTTTACTTGTCAACCTGATTAATAGATTGAATTGATGATTATTGTCGATCATTTCCTAATTGGGGAAAACTTAAAACTAATGATTTAGTTTGAAGTTCCTGGGACGTCGCTTATTGTCCACTCTTGCTGTAAAAATAGAGATGAGCAGCACTCCTTTCTGTGCAGTTTCAGGTTTATAATGGATGCAATCTGCTGTGGCCATGCTGCGGCAGATGTGATGAGTTTATGCTCCGTGTATTTCTGCCGTAGTTTCGGTTTTCTACCTCCGATGTAGAGCAGCGTACAGCCACTTCCCTAAACTTTGTGTCATTCAGAGACCAGAGACCCAAACGGGGCTCTGAGTCTGTCAGAAGGTCTGAGATCCACCGTATCAGCAGAGCAATCACTTAATACTCAGCAGAATATGGTGCAGGTGGATTATTTTCTGAAAACTGACTTTATTCTTTTATTATCACTCCTCCAAATCTCAGACAGCACAGATGAGTTATATTTTGAATGTGGGGGGCGGGCGCAAAACTCAAAACTCAATCTTGCCTAGGGCAACCAAAAGGCTAGAGCCGGCCCTGTGAAATAGTACTGCCCAAGACCTATAAACACACTTTGATGTGAAAAATTGGTTGGTTGGTTTTCTCATTTATCCTAATTGTTCTCTTTTGTCATCCAGGGTGATACCATTCCCATGGAGGCTAAACTGACTGAGATGGATATTCTTCCAAAAGCCAGTCTGGAAACCTTGGATAGATCGCCAGTTAAGATGGTCTTATCTCAGGTTACTGTCCATGACTGCCACCCCCCTTCTACTACCTCTGGTGCCTTACCTCCATCACCCTCATCACCTCCCTCTCCGTCCTCCACCCAATACCCAAATGAGTTCAGCTCCTGTGGAGCCCTCCTTTTGTCTCAGAAGCTAAGACATCTGGAGATGCAGACAAGAGAGAGCAGTGAGATGAGGAGGTCAGCTCTGGACCCTTCCTGTCTCCTCACCCCACCCAACACCCCCCACATCACTGATTCTATTGATATGGTAAAGGAATACCAGGATACTTGGATGAAGGGTGACAGTGAGACACTTCCCTGGTCCTCTGGTGTAGATACACATGATGAAGGTACATCACCATTGACGGTTGTCTTTGTTTGTCTACAGTAAGAGAAAACTGAGCATGTTTATTTTTCTCCTTAGGTGGATTAGTGTTTGAATGTCTGGCTGCACTGAAAGTAGACCGTTTTAAGTCAGATTGCCCCAGTATGAAAACATTTGTTGAACTGAAAGAGGAAGATGAGGAGGAAGAGGCGGATGACCATTATGATGACAATAATGATGAGGTTTTTAGCATGGAGCTGGAGCGAGGTGAAAGAGGACTTGGTCTTGCTCTGGTTGACACAAGGGTGAGTGAAAGAGATGCAGATCTGATAATACATAGTTAACCCTGGATTCTCTCTGTCCTGCTGTTATTAAAGACATGTCTGAGCTAACCACAACCCCTCAACTCACTCATCGACTTTTGTCAAACTGTGATGTTCATCCCCTGATGGTCCAGGGCAGAACCGTAGTTACAAAGTGTGCGACTGCACTAAGGCCTCACACCTTCAAAAAATGTTTTTGTTATTATTGTTTTCCTACCATACATGAAGCAACTGGCGTAATTACAGTACTTTATGAAGATCAACTTGCAGAGATTTAGATATATACAATCACAGGTATGTTATTGACATGTGGAAATGCAGTTTTAAAATCATTTTTAAAACTTTGATTGTTTCAACACTGACATTTGAGTCAGCTTCTGAAAATGTTTAGATTTTTAAAAATGAAACCCAGAACATGAAACAAGAAAGAATAAGAAAACACTGATAAAGTGAAAAGGGGTGTTTTGGATGTTTTTTTTTGTTTTTTTTTATGTGGGATTTTAAACGTTGCTGTGTGGCAGCTGACTACAAAGTCTTGGGTGTCAGTGAGTCTATGACATTTTGACCTCATCTTCCAGGACACTTCCTTGAGGGTGAAAGGCATCTTCATCCGAGCAGTGGTTCCAGACTCTCCTGCAGCCCGGTGTGAGAAGCTGGTACCAGGAGACAGGATCCTGGCTGTTAACGGTGTCAGTCTGCTTGGACTGGACTATCAGCGGTAGGAATGATTCAAATCTGAGCTAACTCATATTTAAAGGTCCCATATTGTAAAAAATTAGACTTCCATGTCTTTTTTTATTATAAAGCAGGTCGAGGTTATGCATAAATACTGTGAAAGTATCAAAATGCTCAATCTACAGAGAAATGCACACAGCCCGTATTCAGAAACTGTGTCTTTAAACGAGCCGATGTGATGTCACAACGATACTATATAGAGAGTGCCGCTAAAGTGCTGTTACAGTCATTCCCCGGCTGCAATGACGGTTCAGAGACGCAGAGTGCACAGATGCGAAAGACCCAGAAACAATGGCCAATCAGAGCAGACTGGGCTTCTTCGGGAGGGAGGGGCTTAAAGAGACTAAAGAGAGCTAAAACGGAGTGTTTCAACAGAGGGTGAAGACAGGTATATTCAGACAGACAATAGGAGAAAACATTAAAGCATAGAAACATGTTCTAGTAGAAACACAAAACACTAGTTTGAACATGAAAATGAGCATGATATGGGATCTTTAAATAGCAAATGTGGATAACTGCTTTTTTATTTATATCTCTTCCACCTCTGTGTCTCTGTTTTGTCTCTGTTAGGGGAAAGGAGCTGATCCAGTCGTCAGGTGACAGACTGAGGTTGCTGGTGGCCAGATCTGACTGGATGGCTAAAGCTATACAGACTGATTGCTGATGTCGTTTTTCACTGCTGCAGGACTGTTAATGCACCATGAGCGCACTTCAACATTCAAGTTCAGAACATTGGCCTTAAAATGAGGATATGAGTGTTTTCAGGACAACAATAAAGTATATGATTATAATATATTTTAGCTGTTTTTTTGATTTTTCTGTACCACCAGTACTGATGCTCTGGAAAATCTTTTTTTGATGGCATCGCGCCAATTCTTGGGCAGGTACCAGAGTATTTGCACACGTCACAACACCTGTCCTTATTACCTATGCTAATAAACAATTAAGATCAAGTTGGATTCATCATTCAGCACATCTGGGTAAGAGCAGATTTGAATGGTTAAGAACATTTGGTGCATCTGGAGTTGACTGAAAGTTCAGAAAATTTAAGAGAATATTTCTGCATGAGGCCCATTATCTTCTAAATACGAGCTATTATCTCCTACGTAGGATATATTAAAATTTTGATTCTGCCTTTCTTCTCCTGAGATATTGGGATAGGCTTAATTAGGCTATTTGAGAGTGAGAAAGTCATGCAGAATGGAGCGCTTAGTGCACGGTACAAAGTGCATTGAAAGTTCAGCCAGATGCAGCATAAACAAAAAGTTTTACCTTCTCAGTTAACTACAAATGTCCACTATAAAACATAATAGAACTGTGAGATTTCTCCATAAAAAGTTTCTATGAAGGGGTAGATTGATGCATGCCGGTTTCCACGTGAGCGCAAACGCCCACGTGACCTTGCGTAACTGCTTGGCCAATGACCATGTTTCACATCATTGAGACTGGGAAACAGTGGTGTGAAGTAACTAAGTACTACTGTACTTCAGTACAATTTTGAGATACTTGTACTTTACGTATTTCCATTTTCTGTTTCCTTATACTTCCATTCCACTATATTTCAGAGGGAAATATTGTACTTTTTACTCCACTACATTTATTTGATAAATAACACACAAGTAGCAGTAGTATCACATATTGTGCTGGCACTGGCCATAAACCGACCAATAGCCTACTGGATTTTTTAGGCCAACACTAATAGCCAATTAGCACAAAACATTTTTTGTTTTGTTTTTAAACACAGAAAAATATATTGGCAGACGAAAAATTGTAATCTGATAGTTGATTGTTTTTCATTTTGGCATGAACAATCCATCTTCCTTTATTAAAAGAGAAGGCTCCCCTGCTCCATGAATGACTGATGCTTTACGTTTAGTATTACAGATCTGTGCTGCCCTCTACTGGACAACACTGTCATTCAAAGGTTTTCTCTCGTACCACTTGCTAAATATGGTATTATGGTATTTTTGCCTCTAGGTGTGGCGTGTACACTGGCGACGGTGTAGTAAATTCACACGTTAGTCACAGGACAGTCTCCTTCGATAGTTTATCCGTGGCACAATCCACTCGCCATTGAACTATTCATGCCACCAGTAAGACCCGTCTGTCCATCATCTCGGTTAGTTCTCTCTGAAACACCACTAAACTCGTCTATTTGCGTTCAACCAATCTCCTCTTTCACACTGAAAATAAAAAGAGTTAGGGTCGGGATGATACGGACTGAAATGCATCCTTTATTAGGAGATGGCATGTTTCTATTTGTATATCACTTTATTACTATTAATGATAAACATTAACACACAAAATAAGGGACAAGACAAAACCCCAATCATTAAGACGCATATACCAGAAGAAAGCTGGGATGAACAATCAATTGTGGCTGAAGTGAGTGGTATTTTGAGCTATTTTTGTACATGAATAGAGTAGAGTAGTTGTATTTACTATCTTTTTCAAACAACTTGAATGCAGCATTCCGTTAGCTAGGTAGCCTGCTAACAGTGGCAAACAATATGAGCATCTTACAAGTTTCGCTTCTTAATTTTGTACTGTATGGCACTTATTTGCAGCGGTGTTGGGATCCGAAATACCAATACTGTGACACTGGCTATTTCAACGCTCGTTATTGAATGACTTATATGATTAATTTAAAGTTATATCATTATACTTCTAGTATTATTTTGCAAATGTTAGCCAGCATAGCAGCTCCGCTAGCTAAAGTAACGTTACGTTAAATTGGTTCTACATTGCCATTGTTATTTTCTTCAGCACACAGACGTAGGATGTTGAGTGGAAGTGAAGAAACACAGTCGACAACTGCAACTAAAGGCAATTGTTTGGGACAATAACAGGTAACTTAGCTAGCTGGAGAATCAGTCAGTCATGCTATTTTAGTTAGTTTTGTTGTTTTAGTAAGTTAACAACGTTAATTGTAATTACTCTGGTTGCACGCGCTTTTTTGCCAGATAAATTAACGTTAACTTAGATTACCGTCTGACAGGAGGAGGAGAAGTACATTGTAAGTGTGGAATTCCACGATGTCATTTTTGTTACTAATGGAAGAGAAATGTAGTAAAGTTGAATTATATTTCCCCCATAGCTACATACCAGGGGCGTAGCCAGACGTTGCTTTTGGGGGGAGTCTGGGGGCATGCTCCATGTATGTCAGCTATGCACTATTTTTCAAGCCATTTGATAATACATTTAGAATGCTAAAAAGTCTGTACAGCATTAGGGAAAACATGATAGTTGCCAAGAAAAAGAATCATCCTGTTTTGTATCTAATTGTTCCTCAACTGTCTTCATCATTGTGAATCCAGAACACAACATATATTGAGGATGACTCATTTTCACTTCTGTCACCTAAATAGAGCCAAAACTTGATGTTATTATTTTTCACATACGTAACGTGTAGGGTCCACCCTCCTACAGTACTTCCGCTCAATTTTCATTTTCCTTCAGTATGTCGCCAATCTTTACCTGTCCAATCAGGGAACAGAGGGAGTGGCTGAGAACGATGATGTTGAGGTCGTGCGCTAGTTTGAGTTGTAGTTCCGTAATGGCGGCGGAGAAAGATGCGAGCGAAGCCATTTGGTCCGTTGTGGCAATGCTGCGGAATATCCAGAAGTTAAAGCCTGAGCAAGAACAATCTTTGCTGAGTTTTGTTGGTGGCCATGATGTTGTGGCCCTCCCCACGGGGTTGGGGAAGAGTTTTATTTTCCAGCTCGCTCCGTTAGTGGTGAAGGAGTTGGCTAAGGCGAACAGTAGCGATGCTAATGGTCGTTTTACAGTAGCCGCAGCCAAGCTGGCGCGCGCCATCGTGACGTCAAAATTACGTAGATTTTGCCGGCGCATCCGGATTTATAGCGCGCCAGCCGAGGTCGCGGACGACTTTTTTTTTTCAGCAAGGCGCGACAAAGCGGAAACAGGAAGTATGAACAAGCTCCTGGGCAACTGGAGGCCAGGACTCGCAGAGTGACTGCAAGACCACCAGCACAAGTATAAACAGTTACGCGATCCCGTGACGTCACGATGCCGTGCACCACCTTGGGAACGGGCAGTATAATTCACGCTGACGTCACGACCAAACGTTAGCGAAATGGTTATGGCAAATCCAGAGTGGCTCTGGGCAGATCCAATCATTTTAAACTTCAACAGAGTACCCGCCTTCAAGGAAGTTAACACTTGTCAATGGAGAGTGGCCAGACTACAAATGAAATGTATGAGAGTCTGGTAGGACCAGGCTAGTGTAGGGTAGGAATTTGGCAAAAAAATTAAGCCTAGGGGCGACTTTTAGCTCACCCAGTAAGAGCCATGTAGGCTGAGTCCTTTGCAGCGGCCCAGGTTCGAGTCCGACCTGCAGCCCTTTGCTGCGTGTCATCCCCCTCTCTCTGCCACCTTTCCTGTCCATCTACTGTCACTATCAAATAAGGGGAAAAGCCCCATACAGTGTGGGAAACAGGATACAAAGGGAGGCAGCAGGCATATATTTCATGCCAAGCAAAATCATCACCGTCACTGTAGGTGGGAAACGTCTGTGTGTTAACTATGCTGGGTCAGGGTTGAGTACTTGTCAAGTGTCTACTTCACAAAACTGGCTTAGGGTTCAACAAGTTAAACAAATTAAACTATGTGACCTTATGTTTTGACTGATTCATTTTGACTCTGCGTTGCACAAATAAATTAGCTTAGCCATTAAGGCCAGTCACTTTTCTGTTATCATCACTCTTATATTCTTGTCCTCATCATCAGTTGCTTTCCCCATGCTGTAAGCTACAGCCCTAGCTGTGAGGAGAGAGAAGACATAATGCACTGACCACAGTCACAAACTGACCAATTCAAGGTATGTTATTGGTGGCTTGCTTTTACCAGTAGCCCTATAAATGCACACAGCTGTTTGCTTTGCGACCACTGACTTCTTGCAAACATTGCTCTTTTGTTCTTGAAGCAGAATAGTTAATCTTATTGTATACAATCGGGATAACAGAGTGTAGCGCAGCAGAGAGGAGAGACAGATACTGTCGATACAATACAGACAAGCAGCGAGAGCGGACTGGAAGAAAGATGCCTGAATATTAATTCATTAATATCCATTTTGAATTCGAACATGAATTTTTCCTAATGGAAGTGTTTTGGGCTGTTGTAGCGCTTTTGCCTTGGTCGGCCACCGTAGAGTACTCTACAAAAAAGGGGTAAACATACTTTGTTCAAGGAAACGTATAGAGAACTATTCATTTCCAAATACATTAGCTGGCGTTATGCTGTGGACATTATACTGTACATGTCAGAAATGACATGTAGTCATCGTTTTTTGGGGGGCATTTTAGGCCTTTAATTCCACAGGACAGATGAAGACGTGAAAGGGGAGAGAGAGGGGGAATGACGTGCAACAAAGGGCTGCAGGTCGGAGTCGAACCCGCTGGGTCGAGGAGTATGTGCGCCTGCTCTACCAACTGAGCTAACCCGGCCACCATGTAGTCATTGTTAAAGTTATACTATAAAACCAGAACATATAGGATAATAAATGGCATTACATTAATTATTATTATTATTATTATAATTACAACCAGCAATGAAAGCATATGAGCTGAGTGAGATTTTCTTAAGAAATCTACTGAGCTCCGGAGGTATTACTAGCACCCATTATAAACTGATTATTTAGTCTTGTATTAAAGGCCATGTGTCACATATAATAAACACATTTAGACTCTGTTCAGTCCAGTCATAAATGACAAAACCCAATGCAATAAAGCTCAGCCTTCCGTTTTTTTCTTGTCGTCCCAGACTCACTGGTGTGAAAAGGAGTTTAATCTCTGTTTCGTTTCTTCAGCAGTTGAGGTGAATCAGCTGGGACAAGCCAGGAATGTGAAACTCAAAGCCAGTTTTACCCCTCCCTTCCTCAGTCACATGATCTCTTATATTTGTCATTGATGTCACCAGTTTCACTTCTATTACCATGTCATCTGGTAAATACTATATCATTAGGTACTTGTCTTTGCAGAACACACTTAAGTGAATTAGTGCTTCAGACAAATATATTTACTGTAGGTCATGAAAGACAGGCAGTATGCTTCTCTACTGCAACTCCAGCTGCTTTTGTTTGCATAATTGTTGTCTCTTTTTATTGATTTGCTTGCGTCATGTGGCATAACCATTTCCAGGAATATGAGAGTGTGACTGTTGGTCACAATCAGCCATAGACTGAGCTTACCAGTTACTTTCAGTTTCATTTCTCTGTGACTTTGCTCAGAATGAAACACAAAAGGAAAGGAGGAGGGAGGGATGGGAGTGTATAAGCTAAAACAGGAAGGTTGCCTGTTTATACACAGTAGTTCAGCTTCTGATTGAGATCAACAACAGATCTTGTAATTTGAAAGAATAGGTAAGATTGACCCAATCTCTCTCCTACTTTTTATGCAACTTTGTACTCTTGACTTTAGTTTGTCCATGTGCGTCTACATATGTTGGCAATGTTTCATGTTTTGTATGATTATTTCTGTAATTGAAATGCCATGGTTTATCAAATAAGAAGATACAGTTTACAAGCTGGGGTAGTATTATACTGTAGATGGGTTGATAGTGTAAACCTTTTCAACTTTGTGTTAGCATTTAATACATTATCTGTTGTGCTGTCTGCCAGCTTTGTATGTATAGTCATAAACAAACACTAATGGTTCATTTGGTGTGCCTCCGTTGGAAAAGAGAATAATCTGCCTTGTTGTGCTCGATTTATCACTATACTTGGTTACCTGGTTTGACGAGTGACAGTTTGATCTGGTAGGCAAAAGATTTGGTGATGAGAGCCCTCCAATTCAATATTGCAATTTTAGTTTTTGTCAATATTGAATATTTGCTAGGGCTATTAAGTATTAAATCACCATACTTTCTCAGTACTTACCAAAGTGTGTCCATAGCATTGGGTATCACAAAGCTGTCAAGCTGTCATCATAATTGTCAAATCAAATCAAATGTTTGGATAGATGTATTTATTTCTGTTAATAATAATAAAGCTAATACTAATAATTACATGCAACCTCTTTCATATACACATAGACATTAGATTCATTGTTAATATGAAAATATTGATTGTAGCAGATTTAAACTACTAAACTTATATATAGGCACTATAGCCTATATATAATTTATACATCTACAAATGTCCATTTTGTACTTAAATAAAGAAACAAACAGGTAAGGATCCCTTCCATTTAGTTATTCAGAAATTATGACCAAAATATGTACTGAGTGGGGCATGTTACAGTTGAAAAATAAACTACTGTTACTATAGTCTGGCTCAATGGAATTATATTGCTGGGATAAAGCCTGACGCGCCGGATGACCAAACTGCAGCACTGACACAGTTGTGTGGAGAAAGGTCTGGCAATGCGAGCCCACGGTTACTATAAAACATTTCTGTGCTGCAATTTCTTTTTATTTATCAGTAATATGTAGTAATAATACAGTATATGCTGATATAATTTATCTTTGATAAGATAATATTGGCCAATATATCGGCCCAGACAATTTCTATAAATGGCACTAGTACATTTCCAACAATAATTCATATTGATCACTACTGTTGTAGGGTTTCCAGTATATAGGTTTCTGCATCTTTTTCTTCTCTCTCTAACCTTAAGGATCATTCTCTGTTGGATATTTATGTGTTGTTTGTGTGTGTTTTAATACAAATTACTTAAACCACATGCCTGTAGCTTATTAGTGAGAGCACAGACTGCTGGTAAACTACTTTGCTGTGTTTATCTGTTATTAATGGTCTCTTTTTCCCCTGATAGCATCGCTCAAAATGGAGAAGGTTCTGGAGAATATAGTGGCCATGGTGAAGCAGCACCCAGATGGGATCCCCCTTAAAAAGCTGGCTGTATTCTACAGCCAGACCTACCACAAGAACCTGACTTTATCATCCCTGGGTTTTGACTCCATGGCTAGCCTGGTAGCCTCTCTGGAGAGGGATCTGGTTGTGGAGGGGCAACTGGTGTTTTACAAGTTCAATCGCCGTGATAGTCGGATCGTAGCTGGAGCATCAGCAAAAGCTACAGAAGACAACAAGAAGATTGAGAATGTTCTAGAAAATGTTGTGGCCATGATGACAGAACACCCAGATGGGATTCCTCTGAAGATGGTGGCTATAGTCTACAGCAAAAAATATCGCCACAACCTGGCCTTAGCCTCTTTGGGCTTCAAAACTATTTCCTGCCTGATAGCATCTTTAAAAGAAGATCTAGTTGTAAGTGGGGATTTGGTGTTCCATAAAACCCACCAGCCTCAAAACCAGCCTGTTGCTGGGAAGCCAGCAAAAGCCACAGCCGACAGCAGGCCTGCAACACCACAGAGAACTGAAAAACGTATTGGGAAGAGTAGCGCTACTCAGAGTAGCGCTACTCAGAGTAGCGCTACTCAGAGTAGCGCTACTCAGCGTGTTACAGTGCCACAGGTGGATGTCAGCTCTCACTGTGTGCCTTCCACTCAGGCAGGAATTAACTTTTTAGGTCCTCCTTTGATTAGCACTGCCTCTTTATTCTCCACCGACCACTGTCTTCCTGTTAACCCACTCTTTACTGCGCCCAAGCCAGCTGAGAAATTGAGCCAACAGCAGCTGTACCAAAGGGTCCTAGAGGTTAGTTATGAAAACAAATAAATAGAACTCTAGAAAGTCAGGTTGTATTTATTCTGTTAGATTTTGTGTCTAATGTATATATGACGATATTTGACATTAAAGCGACAAATGTTTTCAATTAAATTTTATTTATAGTATCAAATCATAACAAGAGTTATCTCGAGAGACTTTACAAATAGAGTAGGTCTAGCCCACACACTATAATTTACAAAGACCCAACAATTCTAGTAATTCCCTCAAGAGCAAGCACAATAATACAATAACACTCATTTAACTTATAGCTAGTAGTGACCTGGAAAGTGCATGTTTCATCCAAACAAGGTGCTAATTACCCTGACATAAAACTCGACATAAACCAATGCACAATGACAGTGTAGACATTTTACATAGGCTAGACATGTTGTTACGAGTCCACAATGTTATTGAGGCTGGCAATAGTTAGTTAGCAAGGCACGGTCACAATCCAAATGGAAACCTCACAACCAAAAATCTTTATATATTTAGTTTAATGAGTTAAAAATGCTCAGTAATATCCCATAACAGCTAGCCACTGCTTTTATAAAATGCAACTCAAACTACAGAACGTTGAGTATTTTTTGGCAACTCTTAAGTATGTATGGCAGCAGGAAAGTATCAGTAGTATGAAGGATCACATCAAAATATTCTCATGGAAATTCAAAAGAACACCAGCCTCATCCTATAACTAATGCTTCATCACAGTGCTGTACATTCAAAGTGGGCAAATCAGATACCAACCGAGAGAGACTTTGAGGAATGGCGGTTATGTTTCCCTCTCTGTAGGTTATTTGGCTATGGAGTAATGTAAGCATGGGTGCCACTTTTAATTAGTTCAGTCACCTATTTTAAAGCTTTAAATAAGACCCATGAAAATCAATCATTCCTCTGTTTTCTGATGCAGAGAGAAGTAGTGTTAGTGCCCAGACCACTGCTTTTGAAACAAAATCTTTAAATATATTAAGTCAAAACATGTCAAAATTGCTATTCGTGTCCGAAACAGACAGATTACCACAGTAAAACTGGTGGCATGGTATTGATACTTCATCATGTACGTCATGTATCTAATTCTAAAGTATATTCATGTTTGAGATACATATCAACTAATAATAATTCACAAGCATATAGTCATTGTATGATGTAAAGAAACCTTTAAAAGCATTAAGCTAATCGCAAAACTGACCTTTGAATTTTACAGCATGCAAAGTTATTACCACTGTCTACCTTTGTACTGTATGTGAACCACCTGTGCAGTAAAGGTTTATTGATATGTTCCAGGTGATCAAGAAGTACCAGTTGAGTGCTCCATCAATGGACGAGCTCCAAACCTGCTATTTTCAGAGGTTTAATGAACAGCTCCCTATCACACAGTACATGTCTCTGTATGACAGCTGGGAAGCATCTTGCCCCAAGAAGCTACCCACTCAATCTGAACCAACAGCAGATCCCACTACTGTTGTATTGCAGACAGCTACAGGTAGCCAATCATGACATTGTTCACTTTAATGCATTACAAACAAGATTTGCCACTTATCCATACTTGTATAACAAATATGTGTTGCCATATCCTTCCCCAGTAGCACAGGAGCCTGAAGAGAAACAGCAGCAACAGGCCATTGCGTCCAACTTCCTCTCGGACTCTGACTTTCCAGTGCTGGGGGCAGATGTGAGCTCGACCAAAGAGAAGAAGAGCAAAATTAGAGATGCAAGCCAGAAAAAGGGCAGTGCCACTGTCTTTAGAGAAGCTTATCATGCCCAGCTGAGAGAGGTCCATGGAGCTAATATGCGGGCAGTAGAGGCTATAGTGCAGGATGAGGAAGAGCTCGCAGGGAGAAGGCGGAACCGAGTCCTGGATCAGGATTATGTCAACAGTTTAATGGAAGATGTGATACGAGACATAGCTGCTGAGGGAGAGCTGGTCACCAAAGAGAAGGTGAGAAAAAAGAGGAGACATTTTTAATTATTGATATTGCTCTCACTAGAGCCAGCAGGTGGTGAGCTTAGCTTAGCATAAGGTCGCGAAGCAAGCTAAAACAGCTAGCCTTGCTCTGCCCAAAGATTTAAAAAAAACAAACAAAAAAAAACACTACCACCTCTAAACTGCAACTAATAAACACTTTATATCTCTTTTGTTTAATTTATACAATAACCTAAAGGTAAGTTGTGGTTTAACAGTTTGCAGGGTGCAGTTGCTTCTGATGTCTCTGCTAGTTGCCTGGCAACTTCACGTGATGACAAGAAAAGGAAGTCACGGCCAAGAGTCACCTTCTCTCTTGCCTTTGTTGTTGTATTGCTACATTTCTTGGCATATTACCTGTATTACCTAGCCAGGGAAAACCCTGACTAACTTTGGCAAATTTGAGATTTGCTCTGCAAGTCAGTCTGGCCAAGAGCCCATTCAAGCCCATTTCCAATTTTTCCAAATCAAGGCACCAATCACAACCGTTGAGGCAGGCTTTCCACGATGACAATAGCGCAGCGATTGGTTTTAGCTCTATCCAATTGCACCCAGAGGCATTTGAGCGGCGTCCATTGGTGACACCCCTTTGGAAATGGGCTGTGAATGAACCTTCCCCAGACCACTCTGTTACAACGGAGAAGGGTCTGGTGTCAACCAGGCTATGTATTACCTATACCTGTCAATCAGTGGAATAGTGTGATACTGCCAACATTGTGTCACCCATATGCTCCTCATATGTGCGATACAAACACTACAGGGACCCCCCCTCACAAAAATGTTTAGTGATAAAAAAACTTAACATGGTACATTTTTAATCAACCTTAACAATTATATATGCTGTTCAACATGACTAATTGTTGCTGATGGTAAGATTAGGGGGGTCTGGGGATGTAACATTGACCCTTTTAGCTACTAAAAGGTCATTCTGGTGCTGTAGTTGCATAAACAAAAATAACACTGCAAGTCATTCCGGGAGGCATTAATATAGTCATATCAATCAACAGTAGCCTCAGTAGACCATGATGCAGTGTAGGAACAGGACATGTTGAACTTTCAGTAAGTGACCTTGGCATAATAAGAAATGGCAAGAAAGTACAAAGTAGTAGTGAAAAGAAGTAAATATATATGATTTCTATTAGCCTTAAGAGTGTCCAAGGGTAGGTTTTTCCCTCAGTGTGTTACATTTGTGAATATGTGCCACTAACTAATGTACTAATGTATCTCATTTCCTCATTGCCCCCTCAATGCCTACCACAACTGTATCCAGGTGATATCCAGGGTGTGTAGGCTTATGCAGATTCCCTCTTTGGATGCAGGAAGGATACAACCCTGGAAGATTCCGGCTTTAAAAGACCTTCAATACCTCATAAGAGAGATCAACATGTTCATAGAGGTTAGCACACATGCATTTACGAAGAATTGATTCAACCTGGATATTTGGTTGCTATTGAAGTCTTTTTTCTCTTTCTGTCAGTCTACTGAAGCAGTGACATCCATCTGTACCCTGTATGAGCTGGGCCAGTCACTAGCTGGGCTGAAGGACAAGAAGCGCTATGAAGAGCTGAACTTGGGGCCCCTCTGCAAACTCCCCCTCATCCACCGCATGTTCAAGATTGACAGTAACACTAAGGATGATGATATCCACCAGATCGAGACACTTGACATCTTAAAGGTTGGACTCACATGGCAAATGACATTTAGCTGGTACTAAACATTCACCAACAAACTAAACTAAAGTTAAATAATATTTTTCATATCTGTAGATTGCTTTGTATTTGAGCTGTACAGTTTTATATATAATAATTGGAGTCACCATTTTTGTTTGGACAAAAATGTTTATTTTGATTTCACTTTCTCCGTTTAAAATGTTTTCTCAGAAAAAAGCGCGGATGCCAGGATAGTAGACTTGTTTCTATTAGCAGATGCAAATGAAATCAGAAGGGCAATGCAAAATAATGCAAATGACCTCAAGGTGTCACACAACCATATATGCATGTGGCTGCGGTTGCTTTGGCAATATGGGAGCCATTGCATGCAGCTTAAAGATAACAGATAAATTCCACCAACTGTATGTTTAGCCACGTGAACTGAAGATGCTACAGAGAAATCTAGTTTGTACTGAATTCTGATCATTATCACTACACCTGAGAAAATGTCATATGTATCACATGTACCAAATCAGGTAAACACATAAACTGTAAAAGCTCGGTAATTTGTACGTCACCATCATGTTTTTTGAAACCGGATGTGGCGATTTTTAGATGAGGATGGAGCCAAAAATGTTCAAATAAATGATAATGACCTCTTTGGTGGAGCTGGAAGGGATGTCAGTGGAAGTCACAGAAGTCAGTGTCGTTTGTGGGATCAGTGGTGCTGCACTAAGCTAAACGCTAAAGGGCAAAAGTTGCAGATTTTCAACGGGCTGAAGCGAGTCATTCGGGGGGGGATTTACCAGCAGGTTACTGGGGCCATACATTTGCATGTGTGCAGTACAGAAAATCTGCAAACTTTCCCTTAAAAGACCAGCTAACGCTAGTGCTAGCTGTCTAGCTTGTTTGGCAAGGTGCTACCGAATACTGAACAAGACATTTTTAGGCGACGAAAATGTTCCAATCAAGATTGATGAAGTAAAAAAACAAGTTCACGGCTATTTTAATGTACACAGTACCACACATCCCCTGCTTTATTGTTAATTTAAACATAAATGGGACCATCATTTACAAGTTGAACGCCATGCTTTATTTAAGAAGACTTGAAAGCAGCGATTGAGAACATAAACTCATTATTTTTACTAAGGTAATAAATCAACTGAGAAGTAGGGTTATAATATTTCTCAGATTTCTATACAAGATGACTTCTTTTTTAGAACCATCCATACAGTTTTTGCCCGTTTACCTACTAATTCATGATTCCTGTAGCTTGTAGTTTGTGGGTACTGTCTTGTCTGAACATTTTTACTTTAAATTTTTAATTCTTGCCTGAATGTGTCTACTCTTGTTTCCATTGTTTAGCAAATTCGTGTTTTTAGGAAGCAGCAGAACAAGCCAAAAGTGGACCTGGCTGAGTTTATGAAGTATCTGTCCGACCACTACAACTGTGAATCTCCCTACGAGCTGGGTATCAGGATACACAGCCTTGGGCTGCCCATAGGGGTAAGAAACATGACCTATTGCAACCTTCCAAGGTTGTTTCCTCATGAGTTATCTATTGTTGTAGTTTTTTTATTCTGCACTTATTTTATTTTCACTATGTCCCTGCAACAGTACTAATCTTATTCATTTCAGTAAAAAAAAAAAAAAATCACACAGTAAGATATACAGCCTTTTTTGTGGTCACCAACAGGGGCAACTAGGTCAAAAAATGGTTGACAGTGGTCCCAATCTGTTGACACTGCATACGTGGCCAGTAGTGCCAAGTAATTGCTGAGAATATTTACATCTTCTATCAATCACTACATTTACTGTGTTAGCTAGTCAGGTCTCAGTGTCCCCTTATGATCCAAAGTGTAATGCTTTTTAGGCAGAACGGATTCATAAAAATATTATTGCACAATTTTACGTGACAGACTTATCCACAGCTTTGTTTCATTATTTTAAATCTATAGTTTCACCCTTTTTTTGGGCTGACCTTGTCTGGCAATTAGAGTTTAATGGAATGAAATAAATACTGATCAGTTTGCTATTCATAGAGCTTTAACATTATTTTGACTGAAAATAGAAAAAAATACAGTTGAGATAAAAAATACAGTTGGTTGCATTTTGGTGTATAATTCTCAGCTTGATTAACAATCCTTCTCCGTCCCCTTCAGACCTTACTGAAGGTGAATCGATGTGAGCACTTGATAATGGACCGAGCCAAGGAGGTCATCCAGAAAGAGTTGGAGGATGAGACCTATGAGCGGCTGAGAAAGATAAAGAAGGCCGTGTTGGAGCCAGTGCAAGGAGCATCTTCCTTCTCCACGGGAAGCTTAGACCTCAGGAAGAAGTACGCTTCTATGACGGCAGCCGAGGTAGCGCTGGCAGTCTTCTCAAACGCAGATGGGGTGTTCAGTCCCAAGATGGCTAAGGTGGGTTCTAGACACTGACAGATGTATTCTATTAATGAATCCCTGCTGCTCAGATGCTCAGTGGCAGTGTCTGCATTTTGTGTCCACGTTTTTGGGAGCTCAATGGTTATGACACTGGTTTTGTGTCTTTAAGTTGCTGCTTTAAGCTGCTGGGTGTTAATTCCTCCATGAGCCATGGGGGGGGGGGGGGGGGTAACAAAGAGTTACAGTGCTGCTCTCTGAACTCATTTACAAAATGTGACCCATAATCTCCTAATCCTTAAGAAAAAGAAGTTAGTTTTAGCTGATGAATATGGCGTAGATTTAGATTTGTGGCTTAACTCATCTTGATAGCCGCCTACTTGTACATGTTCTGGAATTATCTTTATCCTGGAGAATTATCTTATCTGCAGTCTGTGACATAGCAGGCATTTTTTATCATCATTAAAATACCAATCATTATATCTTCTATGCTAATTTTGAGGTCAAAGTCAGACTCCTCCGTCATGCTGGCTTATATCTTATATCTGTATAGCTGTACTTATATCGCGAGACACTTTGACGAGAAATCTCGTCATGTTTTAATCTCGCCACACCTCTAGTGTTGAAGTTAACATTTTTTATTTTTTTTAAACACAAAGGCCTCCTGGGTTGCAAAAATAACTAGAAACCTAATTGCGATAGGATCACATCAGCGCCAAAAGTCAAACGCCAAATGGGGCCAGGGGTGTAAAGTGGGGGGGCCTGTTACCTACTTTCTACCTCCTTACTTCTGGTGCCCTTGCTCAGACCCTACTCATTTTTAACTCAGCCTTCATTTTGATCTTAACCACACACCTGTAAAGTTTTGTGACTGCAATTTGAATGGAATAGATTGAACTGTGTAAAGTTTTTGATGTCATTAAGTTTTTACAGACGGGGATGTATGTTTAAAGCAAAAACTATGTAATGGAATGCTTTTTTATGTTTACACATGAACAAAAATGAAATGATTAAATGTTGTTCTCAATAGTCATTTTGATGTCATGTCAATGATTCGATGACCATGTCTGTGACACATACCTTTGTTTATTTCCAATCCAGCACATCCAGAACTTCCTGCTACAGGTGTCAGGTAACCGTCTGGCAACAGCTCTGTTTCAGCTTGCCATCTGTGGAGGCTCCCTGGCTGTCCCACAGGACCTGGTGCCCAAAGAGAAGGCACCCAACACCACTGAACAAACTAAAAATGAGGACAAACCCACCACATCCCTCCCCAGTGAAGGTATTAATGCAGGATATAGTGTTTCTGCCATATCGTATTAACTATTCTGATAATGTCTACTATTGATGTATCTTGTCCACATTAATCTATAATCTACTGACATTTCTGCCCTATGTTTCACAGCCAAAGTGAAACAGTACCTTAAAGACAGCCTGTCCTCTCAGAACACAGCCATCACTTTGGCCCACATGGCCTCTTTGGAGAGGAAGTTGACCAAACACTTTCAGATCAACAATTTCCTCTCTTTAGAGCAAGGCAACTTTCTCGAGTACCTGGTTAAACACATTCAGGTACAAGTTTTTCTATCTCTACAACCATTTACTCTTCAGTGAAATATAGATCTAAGGCATTTAACAGCCCTTAAAAACATCTCCTGATTTTGCCACAGTGATAAGATACAAATTCATCCTGTTTGTTTGTCTCTGGTTGTGTGCAGCTCTTGCAGGACACACTGGGGTCTACTTTGCTTCTGAGCAGTGGCAGCATGGAAATTGTGGCCAGTGGTTTCCGACCCACCAGACAAGATGTGTTTGAGTTCATCACACAGTGTGGTGACATAACGTCAACTGATCCAGATGAAGTGAGTCATTTAAAGACACACACAAAGTTGTCAAAAACATACACTTATACATACACTAATATATATAAATAGATAAAAACTACCATCAAAACACGATGATAGAGTAAGTGTAAATCATACAATGTCAAAGAATTATACTCCTTAACAGTAATTTACACAGTACAGCATTTTTTTCCTGCCACACAGCATCCTTTTTTCATTAATTACATGCCACTTTGCAATATAATAATACTGTGGAGGCCTAATTTATTAAAATGATATTTCAGTACAATCCAGCTTACTACAGTATGCTACCTTGACAAGTGGCTCACGTTAATGCTTGGTGATTAAATCTTATCGTAACATTATAAGGTTACAACAACGTTCTACACGCTCGTAACTTCATTTTTAGTATTATTGTTTTGAGCACGGTTAATGTACGATTCCATTTTGCCAAGTAACGTTAGCTGTATGGGTAGTCGTCTAATCTCTCATCTGTCTCACTACCTGCCGCTAAGAGACTTAAGTCGGGAAAAGAGCGGACAAAAGCCCCGGGGACACATCCACAGTTAGCTCCCAGCCCAACTACAGCAACCTGAACCCAGCCAGTACAAACCCCCACGCTGGGTAGCAGCAATAACAGAAAGTTCGGGGAACATATCAGATCCAGGGGGCTGGGTCTGGCCACAGTGGCCATCCAGACGTCTGCAGTCCGCCCCAGAGATGCTACCTGGCCCACCGGTGCAGTAAGTCTTCCAGCGACTGGTAGTAATGTTGCTACAAACCAATTTCCCACAAGTGCTGAAAACATTCAAAAAGGGACACTGACGTCTGAAATGTATTCTGATAATGTGGTTTTAGCTGCTGGTTAATGTTAGCTTGCTTGCTAACAGGTTAGCCATCACCACAAATAGAATCTAAGTAAAACATTGCAACTATTTCATTAGAATGTCATTACATTATAAAACATGCTACGGTTAGCATGTTTAATAATAATTATGTTCACATAATGTGAATATAAATTTTAATAGATTAAGTTTTCCTTGAATAGACACATTTAATCGGCAATGGTGGTTAACAATGAAGACAACAACTCCCTTGATACCACACAACGTCATCATAAGTCTGTGTTTACATTATATATATCCATGGTTTTCTATTGACATAGCATTTGTTATGATTTCTTTGTCATCTAAGGACGAATAGATGTAGACTAATAGATGATTAACAGTTAACAGCAGTTGTTAGTATAATTATTTATCAAAGAATAGACAAAATCACTGGAGTTCTCAAAGTTCGTTTTTACTTGCAAGTAGAGTCGGCTCTGTTATTGCTACAGAAATTCACCCAAAAACAGAGAGGAAGAGGAGAGTCTTCAGTCACTTCCACTTCCGTTCATAACATGACTAGACTTTAATAACTTTCACCACTGCTCGTTATATAAAGGCCACCGCAAGAAAACGTCTTTGTTTACATTGTATAATGTCCTGTTGGATTGCTTTTTATTTTGCAATTCTGTCTGCTATCGGCATTGGCGTCAGTTTGGTTTGAAATGTGGTGGGGACAGAGATGCATTCGGAAGTGTATTTCCAGAAGTGGTGGGGACAATGACGCATTCATATTTTTTTCTCTTTCGCGCAGGTCATGTTTTGAAAGATGTTGTCCAGGGGCCTGTAGGCTACTACGAATCAAGTTAACATGCCCTGGATTCCTTTCAGTTCCCCAGCTACACTAACCCTAACAACCACGGTTAAACTGTGTCACAACGTTTATCAACTAGTTGACTCAACCCAGGGTTTCCCAATCTAGAGACGCGCACGTTCACATAAAAGAGTTGTTTGCAATCAATCTACCAGAGCCACATATTTTACATAAGAGCAATTCTACATAAATATGAAGAACACAGACACGGTTTATAAGCAAAAGGCAATCCAGTCGCTTCCTAGAACAGGAAGAAAAACTGGCAAAAAAGCCGACGCTGTAAATGTGTAAGTCACAACGCTTATCGGTCCCTCCAGACAAATTCAGAGTTTTGTGATTGTCGCGGGCAGAAATCCTTGATTATGCGGCACGTTTTCTTATAAAATGCGATGGAATATGTGGGATATTTGTGCAATTTTATGCGATGAAATTGAAGGAACTTGCAAAAACTGCGGTTTGATGAAAAAGAGATTCCCCCAACCATGTTGTCAGTATGCGAAATTACGTCACTACATAACGTTCCCATGGCAACATGGGAAAATGGCTGCTCTTGTGTGAAGTAAACGCAACATTTTTCAACTTTCTGCTGAGATATATGTGACTTTTTTGCAACGAAAATTAGGGGATTATGAAATCATGCAAGCCCCGCATATTTTGCACGGAAATTGGCAATTTACGCGGCTAAAGTGCGGCATAGCCTATTTGAAAAAATGCGGCGCCCACATAAATATGAGCGGACTTTGGCTGATTATGCATTGAATTCTGCAATCGCATAATCACGTTTTTCTGGAGGGACTGGCTTATCAATCAGTCAGGCACAAGATGTGACCATAATTACACTTGTTCTTTCCATAAACTGTCGTTAGTCTATTCAGTTGCAACCCTGGCAGTGGGAAGCGATCGTGGGAGCAAATAAAAAATGTAAAAACATAATTCAAACCGATGCGCGCATTGGCAACACACGGCTCAAGAAGTTTACAATAGGCCTATGTTATTCCCTCCACTGAGAATCTATAGGCCCTACCTTTCATAAATACCCATCAGGGAATGTTAACGGGGTTGTCAGTCTCTAAATGTTTTAACTTTTAAGAGTGCACCTCTCTCTCTCTCTCTCTCTCTCTCTCTCTCTCTCTCTCTCTCTCTCTCTCGAGCTTTTTCTTCTTTTTTTCTCACTGAACTCCACCCATTCAGTCAATGGATCTTCTAAGAATGGGGATACCGTTATCAATGGAGTAGGCCTATTGATTGGTCAGTAGTCGGTGCTTTTACACCAGTTGATCTCTAATCTCCGACATAACCTGCTCCCGACCAGGTTATGGCGTTCAGCATAAGTTACCACGGCGATTGAACCCGGTAACAACTAATCCACCGTCGTGGTACAGAAAACCCTGGGTTCAGTACAGGCCCCTGTAGCTTACTAATGTAAGTAAATACAAATGTATTCAAAAATGTGATGTCCAACTCGTTTTATGAAGACAGCCTTACGTTTTCAAAAAGCATTAGACACGACATATGTTCTGCTTCGTACCATGTTGACGATATGAAATGACGTGGTTTAATGTACCTAAACAATAATCATTTCTCTCTCATATTGCTCCTTATAACCACCGAAAACTCTGAAAAAATCGAACCAAAAGTCCAATTATTATGGCCGTTATCTGACATTTAAGCGTTGTTTCTGCTTCACATCTTCAGCAGCAGCGGCTGTGGGTTGACTCCCCACGGTTCTCATGGGCTTAATATAACGTGAAAAAGCTTAACGTGGTTTAATGTTCCTAAACAGAGATCAATGATCACATTTCTCTATCATATTGCTCCTCATGTACAGTAAGTGATCTTATGTGTTATGAACTTTATTTTTTAACTAAATTGAGCTTGAGGTTTAAAAAAAAGTGGTGGGTACAAAATTACTCATGACAAAATCTGGTGGGGACACGTCCCCACCGTCCCCCCCTAAAACAACGCCTATGGCTATCGGACATGATTGCAGAGTGCTAGCTAGCAGAGCTAACGTTAGCTCTGGTAGATAACATCGGCAGTCAAACAAACGTCAATGATCCGATGTCTTTTTGATAATCTAGCTTCACGTTTTTCTTGCGGTAGCCTTTCTACAATAAGCCGTGCTAAAAGTTACTATAATCCGTTCAAGGAGTTGATAAGCAGACAGATTAGCTAGCTAGTTGATAAGTTGTCTACTTCCACTTTATAAACGGCTAACATTACGTCCCCTGCTAGAGCGGTCAGCTACTTTAGTACTAGCGGGGTTGAAGGCAGCAGGTCGAGGGGTGTGGTGATGACATCATCGACTGCAAAAAGTAATAAAGGGATTTCAGTCAGACAACACAGCACAGCAGCTGAGATCTAAGGGAGATTATACCACAAAGGCCCAACATTCATCCTTCTTTTCTCAGCTCTCCCACATTGAGTCAGCACTGAGATCCCACTACCGGGTCCGGGACAGTCGTGACCTGGGCTACGGCTCTCTGCAAATGCTGGCTGGCCTGGTCCAACGCCAGAGAGGGCTGAATGGAGCAGGACAGAGCCAGGTCTACTACGAGTCAGCCCTGTTTGCCCAACACAGCAATTCAAGGTTAGCAGTGTATTATCGGACAGACAGGCTTTCTGTTACAAGCTAAGATAACCCTGATGACATCACTAGGACATCATCAGGGTTATTTTTTCAAACTTTGATAAGGTCCCTCTAGAGCCACAGAAGACATATTGCAACTGCTTTCACAGGCTGTACAGTACTTGTATTATGAATAAACTTGGTATGTGAGAAATTGGTAGAATACTCCTTTAATGGCTCCAACTGTTGAATCAACAAGGCTAGGCGGAGACCCAGCCTAGTACATGGTAAGACCATGTATGGTCCAGCAGGAATGTGATCTGAAATTGGGAAGAAATTAACAACAGAGTTTTGGGTGGTTGGGTCCATCAAAAATGTTTGCATCTGCCAAAAAACTTGACTTGAAATGTGATTTGGTTTTGAGCATCATGTGTCAGTTGGTTTTCAAGATATTTTTCTAATACTGAACAACAAAGTTTTGTTCTTTTTTGTCTCCTATATCCCTCCCATGAACAGTGTTGAAGGTGGGTGTGGATCAGTGGGACGCCTAGGTGAGATGTCCAAGGCCCACGCTCTGGCCAGCTTGCTCTCTTGCCCTTTGCTAGAAGATTTAAGTGAGTGGAGCCAATGGGAGCTGATCTTCAAACCCCTTCATGGCTCCCTCAAAGATTTCATTGAAAGAAATGCAGGTAGGTGTTTGTGTATAACTAGATCATTTATTGAAAAAAAAAAAGTACTCTACCTGTGCAGTGAAATTTTAATTCTGCTCAATGTTCCTCAAATATGCCAAATTAAAGAAGGAAAATTGTAGTTAATGAACATTTAAAAAAAAAAAAGAAATTGAGGATTTTTTTTCTGTTTTTTATACTTGCAACACAGCTAATACAGGCCTGGCAGCGTTGGAGGTGACACCAGGTTTGCTCCTCAGGATCACCACACACACAGGAGACAAGCATTTCTCCAGTGCAGTGATGGCCCTTGACTCCGTGAGCACAGCTGGCCACCTTGTGTCCATGGTGGTAGCTGATGGGATAGTCAATGCTCCCACAGCCCTCCTGGCCAATCACATGCAGAGCTCCCTGGCAGCAGCTGTTGGCAAAGAAGGTAGTGATGCATCAGGGCTGATTTAAGTCTGCCTTGCTTTTAAATTCCTTTTAATGCCTTTCTAATTTGCTTCTTAGAAAGGAAATATTTATAGCTAGCATAAGCCATTATATTTAAAATGCAGCATGATTGTGTCATCATTACTAAAATAAGGTTTGTGTTCCTTAGATTTGTCCCAGTCTGAAGAGGATGTGTCATGTTACAGCAGAGTGGCCAAATTCCTCTTGGCATGTTTGACACGAATCCCCACTAGAATCTGCCAGGCTCTTTTGCAGCAGGTCAGTCACAGTAAATTCAAATCAAATCATATACCTTATGTTATTTCTGGAGAAAGGGATTATGGTGACGTGTGTTTTGGATTTTAGAGTAAAGATAATGAGTAGGCCTGCACAATTCGGGGAAAAATATGAATCACAATTTTTTAGCTTAGAATTGATATCACGATTCTCTTCCACGATTTGTTTCTCACGAAGTGTAATGTTTGTTACACACATGAACCATGACAAAACAAAACAAATTGGCAGTACCCAACATAGATTCTTTTTGGCACCTATAGCACATTGCGCATCACTACAAGCCTGTAAACATAGAGGCTTCAATAAGTAAAGAAAATAAAGTACATACTGGCCATACATACAGGAAAGCTAATGCTTAATTAGCCAACTCAGCGTCTTTTTGGGCTCTAAGCTGTCTTTGTCTCCGTAGCTCCAATATTTACCCGGGGTTTGTTACGTCTCTGGTCACGCAACTGTTAGAAACATGCCGTTTTTTTTTAGGTCGGGTAGAATTTATCTATTATCCTGTTTTTTTTCTTTGCTGCTTTCATGGCTGCACTAACTTACAGCTGTAGCGCGCTGGATTTATGTTTCGGTTATGTTCTCACACTATGTAACTTTGGTGAGTGGGTACGATCTCCCCTGTACATTAGTGAAAGGTTGCACAACATGTTAATGTGTCCTTGTCCACAAGAGGGCTTTAGCCTGTGAATTGAATCTTCTCAACCAAATTGCTAAGGATGTGGTTGTTTATCAGTCTTAGAGTTGTCATGCCATAGACTTTTCCAGCAGGCCAGTCAGGTCAGATAGATACATCAGCTTTTTGAATTATTGGTAATTGTTTTAGTTGCTGTGTACTATCTTTTTAGCCTGTTTTAATTTTCTATTCGCTTTAATTAATGTCTTTAATTGTTTTTAATGTTTTATGTAAAGCACTTTGAATTGCCTTGCCCTCCTTGAATTGTTGCTGAAATGTGCTATAAATAAACTTGCCTTGGCTTGCCTTTACATCAGACACAAGATCAAAGCTATCATTGTAATCCTTCATCATCACAACTTTTTTTTTTGACATAATTACCAAACCTATGTTGAAGGAAATGCATTCCAGTTGTAACTCTAATTAAGAAATGATGTGTATGTTATTGTGTGAATGTGCCTTCCAGGTGTTTTTGGAGCCTTTCTCTCTTGTCTTGGGCCAGGCCAAGTCTAAACAGGTCCTGATCACTGTAGCTCAGTCTGACCTGAGGCACATGAACTGTCTGCATCGGCTTGGCATCCTCCTGGGCATCACAGACTGGGTCAAAGACTACCAGAAAAAACTGAACCCACAACAGATCCAAAGCTGCAACACACAAACAGCACCTGTGGAACAGGCCAAGGTCAGAATATAAGTCAGAAAAAAATTGAAAAACAGTACTCGATTGGATTGATGAATCCTGTTTGAAACTGACAAATATCAACACCAGTACACCTTGTACATATATTACTCTAAACTTATACAGTGTTGACTACAGTACATCTTTCTTGGTGGAAAACAATAATGTGATCTACAGGAAGTCATTTTTTTTACATTCTCAGCAGCAGCATCAATGAAATAAACAGAAAGACCTCGCCATGACCCGATCCTATCAGCTGTCACCAATAAACGTTAATTCCACGTGGAACTTGACCACTTGCCAAAATGAATCTCTGCAGCCGGTGTCTGTACTCAGCCAAATATTATTTGTGAGGGAAGAACATTCACTTTGTTACATTATCGTACAACCGTGAGTGGAACGTTTTGTGGTTCCCACAATACAAACCGAGTGACAGGCCTTCTTTAGTAAAAACGATTTAGTAGTTGTATTCTCCCAGTCAAACTTTTATTCATGTCATACCAATAGTCTAAGCTTATCAGTTTGATAGTTCTGAATCGGGACCTAGGTTACTTGTGAAAAATGAAGTTTGCCAAAGTCAATATGCTACTGTCATTTTTATGTGCCATAATATACTTAAAGCGTAACTCTCGCCAAAATGCATCCTAGGGTATTTTTGTGAATGTACGTGAGTCAAACTTTAGTTTTGAAATCATATTTAGGACGGAAGCGCCACTTTTAAGATTCATTGTATTCTCGTTTTTGGGTCAAATGGCCTTTTGAATGGGAGAGCTGGGAGCACTTTTATGCTAGCCTCAAAATAGCTATTTTTAAACACTAGGAAGGCTCGACACAACATGAAACTTTGCTCCAAGTATCACCAGGAGCTCTACACATTAACGCAAGCATTGACAACATTCTTTGTGTACACAGATTTACTAAAAAGAAAGTTTTTGAACAACTCACCGTAGCTCTTGTTGTTTCCAGCCGCAGCCATATTATCAGTCAAAACGAGTCGATTTCCGAATGCGGATGAACGGACTCCATAGGAGGAAATGTCATTCTTATATGAGGCTCCTTTTTCAACTACAAGGTCAATATTGTTTTTTACGAATGACAAAATAACAAATCATCTGTGCATTTATATGGAACTAAGCTTTAGGAGCTTTCCATCTTTACTCTTCTCCCTGTTACGTTGTATTTGGAAATCGACTCGTTTTGACTGATAATATGGCTGCGGCTGGAAACAACAAGAGCTAAATATGCTTTAAAACTAAAGTTTGACTCGCGTACATTCACAAAAAGACCTTAGGATCCATTTTTGTGAGAGTTACGCTTTAATCAACATTTAATATCTTATGCTACTTTAGTAAAATAAATGTTCATAACGACAGAGAACATTTATTTTGCGATGATTTGAGTTCTATTTTATGTCATTTTCAAGTTGGATTCAGATTTTAAGTTTTAACACTGAAATCAGATTCAATACTATATTAAGATTGGATAAAATGGATCAAAGCCAACCCCCATTGATAAAAAGAGGTACTCTGCATACCTGTCCTTAATTATTAATCTTTAGTCATCAGTGATTGAATAGTTAAATCAGCATTACCCCTGCATCTTATGCACACTGTATGTTTAATGTAAAACAAAGCAAACAGGTGATGATTGGCATTGGCTTGGCTTCTAATTTCCTTTTCTTTTTTTCTGGTCTTCAGCCTAATTTGAAAGATTCTGAGATCCTCAGTCGGTCAGCTCTAAATATCAATGAAGATGAGTATCTTGAGGATAACACAATGGACAACAGCTTTGCCTCCTCCCATCTCAACCAGAGCCTACAACAAGGTGATTGAAAGTAGTACTCCACCACAGCAATGTACATTTTTATTTCATAATGTACAACCCCAAATCAGAAAAAGTTGGGACAGTATAGAAAACACAAATAAAAAAAGAAAGTAGTGATTTCTAAATGTACTTTGACTTGTATTTCATTGCAGACAATACAACAGCACATAATTTAGTGTGTTCCTCATGATTTTTATTGTTTTGTTTTTTTTTCAAAAAAACAAAATTCCTATTTTGGTTCTTGCAACACATTTCAAAAAAAGTTGGAACAGTAAAGCATTTACCACTTTGTAATGTTGCCATTCCTTTTCACAACACTTAAAAGACGTTTAGGGACTGAAGACACCAAGTAATTTTGTCCCATTCTTGCTGCAAACAAGTCCTAAGGTGGGCAACAGTACGGGGTCTTCGTTGTCGCATTTTGTGCTTCAAAATGCGCCACACATTCTCTATTGGAGACAAGTCGGGACTGCAGGCAGGCCAGTCAAGTACCCGTATCCTCTTCCTCCGCAACCAGGACTTTGTAATGTGTGCAGAATGTGGTTTCGTATTATCTTGTTGAAATATGCATGGACGTCCCTGGAAAAGATGTCTTCTTGAAGGCAGCATATTGTGCTCCAAAATCAAGATGTACTTTTCAGCATTAATGGTGCCATCACAGAAGTGCAAGTTACCTTTTCCAAGGGCACTGACACAATCCCATACCATGACAGACCCTGGCTTTTTGACTTGTTGCTGGTAACAGTCTGGATGATCCTTTTCTTCTTTGGCACACGGCGTCCATTTCTCCCAAAAAATACCTGAAATACTGATTCATCTGACCACAGTACACGTTTCCACTGTGTTATGGTCCATCCCAGATGCCTCCGAGCCCAGAGAAGTCGACGGCGCTTCTGGACACTGTTAACATAGGGCTTCCTTTTGGCACAGTACAGTTTTAACTGGCATTTGTGGATGTAACTACGTATTGTGGTACTTGACAAAGGTTTGCCAAAGTAGTCCTGAGCACATGTGGTGATATCGCTTATAGATGAATGACGATTTTTGATGCAGTGCCGCCTGAGGGATCGGAGATCACGGTTGTTCAGCTTAGGCTTGCGCCCTTGTCCTTTACGCACTGAAATTCCTCTTCATTCCTTGAATCTTTTAATTATGTTAGGCACTGTTGAAGGTGAAATAAGCAAATGTCTTCCTATCTTTCTTTGAGGAACATTGTTTTTAAACATTTCAATAATTTTCTCACATATTTGTTGGCAAACTGGCGATCCTCGGCCCATCTTTGCTCCTAAAGGACTAGACTTTCTTGGATGCTGCTTTTGTACCAAATCATAATTACAATCACCTGTTGACATCACCTGTTTCAAATCACATCATTATTTAACCAATTTACCTGATTACTAGCCCTAAATTGCTCCTGTCCTAACCTTCTTTGGAATGTGTTGCAGCTCTGAATGACAGGAAAGGATGTATATTTACAAATGAAATTAAGTTGACCAGACAAAACATGAAATATTTTGTGTTCACATTGTCTGCAATGAAATACAAGTCAAAGTAGATTTAGAAATCACTATTTTCTTTTTTTATTTGAGTTTTTCATACTGTCCCAACTTTTTCTGATTTGGGGTTGTATAAGGACTCTACCTTTCATTTTCTATCATTTCATTGCAATTTCTTTTTACTTCTAGTCAATGGTGAGAAAGACGTAGTGGTTGAGGATGTTGAGGATGAAGAGGAGCTGTATGAGTTGGCCTCAATGCCTAACGGAGAGACATCAGACGTCAGCAGTGAAGCTGAAGGGAGCGCGGACGAGGAACAATCAGAAATGTCTGATTCTGATGAAATGGATGCTGCCAGCTGCCAATCAACGACCACATTAGGCCTCCAAAAAGCCATCATTGAGGACATTAGGTTTGTTCTCATATCTCTCCTTTACAATTTTCTACGCAATGTCCACCAAAGTATCATGTATCTTCTTTTTCTCTGACAGGAAGAATGAGTTTGGTATTGGTGTGGAATTGACCGCTGAAGGCCAGAAGCTGATGCAGGTCCAACAGGACAGGCTGGGCCGCAGTTTAGACCGCCTCTCCACCGAACTCTACAGCAAAGACACACACTTTGTCCTGGAACTCATTCAGGTGGATTCCTAATATTTACACCCTGAAAGATGATGCTTGATCTTGTTTATTTTTGTTAATTTATTGTAAGTCAAATTTGTGTATATTGCTCCACTCCCAAGTTAAAAGATTGTCTAGCAAGCATTTTTTGAGCTAAAAAGAACTGAAGAAATATATTATACTTACTACTGATTAAAGAATCACATATTTTAAATGTTTTGATCAGGTGTGCTTAATATATTGTAAAAGTAAAAAGCCACTTGAATTTTTATTGACTCTGAAGATGGCTCTCCAGAGTTTCATGTCTTAGTTTAATAGTTTAATTTGAAAAACAGTGTGTCTAAAAATGACTTATTATAACCTCTTTGTTTCCATTTTTCAGAATGCTGATGACAACAGTTACCCATCAGGAGCAGGTGTCATTCCAGCACTGGCCTTTGTGGTGGAGAGAGACAGCATCTCCGTTCTCAACAATGAGATTGGCTTCCAGGAGACGAACATCAGGGCCATCTGTGATGTGGGTCGCAGCACCAAGGGCAAACACAAATATGGATACATAGGTAAGTCAAGGCTCATTGTTTGAAGTGTCCAAGCCCTTTTCACCAGAGGATATACTGAATGTATGAAGTTAGAAAATGTGACCTTGTCTAAACATGGTCTGTTAATGATCCTGATTGTTCTACTTCTCATAGGTCAAAAGGGCATCGGCTTCAAATCAGTGTTCAAAGTCACAGACCGTCCTGAGATTCACTCCAATGGCTTCCACTTGCGCTTCGACAAGACCTGCGGCCCCATGGGATACATCCTCCCCCACTGGACTGAAGATGAGAAGCTTCTAGACTCACAGCTGAAGGACATGAATCAGCACAGGTTGGATGACTAATAAACAGTAGGCTTTGACTGGTCATAGTAAGGGAAAAGCACAGATGTTAAAAATAACTTTTCCCAGTAAGCCATGGCATTGTGACAGTGAGCCAAGTATGCACAATAACCCAAGCAGCTAAACGGATTTCAGCCATCATTTTATTATGTATGCCTGTATGAGGTGTAGGATGTGAAAATATGCCAGCTTCACACGCTGCATTTCCTAGGGCTGGGTTTAAAAAAAACTAAAAAATCCCATTCAAATAAACTTAGCACAAAAAGTAAGGAAATTTGTGTTTGGTAGATTATTTCTCTGTGGTAACAATGCTTTTTGGCAATACATCTTATACCGTTGGAAAGCCTGCTTAGTTCCCTTTTAAATGGTGCCCCATTTGTAAGGAACATGCATTTGTGGGATGAGCAGCAGCGCTGAGTATGTAGGTTGCGCCCATGAAAAATTTGCCAATTCTTCTCTGCCATTGCCAAACAATTGTCAGCAGCACGTGCCCTGGAGCCTGAACATGTGGAGGAACGTTATGTTCAGTGATGAGTCCAGATTATGCCTACGGCAGTTGGATCGTAGGTTCAAAGTGTTGGGAAGACGTGGAGAACGCTATGCTGATTGCTGCACCGATAGAGTATCACCTTTTGGTGGAGGCAGTGTGATGGTGTGGGGCGGCATCTCCCTCACTGGAAAAATAAGGCTTGTCATCATTGGAGGTAATCTCAATGCAGAGAGATATAGAGATGAGATTCTGCAACCAGTGGCAATTAGGGATGCACTGAACCCAGATTTTTGGGGTTCTGCCGAATACGGAACCCAGTGGTTAAGATTCTGCCGAACACCGAACCGAACTCTACTCCCATCCTCTACCCCCATCCTCTACTCCCATCCTCTACTCCCATCTTTTATTTTATTTTTTATATTTTATTTTTAATTTGATACATACTGTATACTGTGTACATATACTTATACTTTACTTATATTGTTTATATTTAGAGAATGTGTGACATGCACTAACAACACCAAAACTAATTCCTTGTATGTATTAAAAACGTACTTGGCAATAAAGCTTTTCTGATTCTGATCCTCAGTCCATTAACATAGTAAACACATTAATGAAGTAAACAACAACGTCCAGAGCCTCTAAAATAGTTAAATGTAACAACTTAATGTTGAATTCACACGCTCTTTATACATCATATGAAAGCACATCGCTATCGCCAGCTGAGTGACAATTTTGTTTGGCAAATTTTCGCTAACCAGTGTATGATGAATGCATGTTGGGTGGGTGAAATTAGAAAGCTAATGTTAGCTAACGAGCAGCAGCCAACCATTCGGTTGCTCCGCTCCCGCTGTAGGGAGACTGTCCTTCCGTACCTGAAGTTGCTGCATTTTGGCTGCTGTCTGTAGATTCCTTCATGCACAACTCGTATTCTTTCGGATGTTTCACACCAAATGTTTTTACAGCGGCGATGTGTATTGTTTAGGGTCCTTGCCACCACGAGACAAATCGGTATTGCAAATTGAACATGTAGCTGTACTCGAATCGCCTTCTTTTGACTGAAAGTACTGCCAAACAATACCTTTTCTGCTCACAAGTTCCATTTTCACTTTCTCAGCCTACTGCATTGAACGTGCCGTCATTACGTTGACGACCGTAGTGCGCCTAGTGCTCTACAAAGAGTATTAGAAGTAACGAGAGTTCAGTCCAAGATGGCGGAGCTGCAGCTCGGTCATGGGTGCGTTTGTTGTAATGGAACGTTCTATTGAGTTTTGCCTCTTGTTACTTCTCTTTGGTAGCGTTCGGTTTGGTGAATAACAATTTTAAAGTTCAACAGTACCTGAACTCCGTCACAAAGCCCAAAGTTCGGCCGAACGCAAACTCTGGGTTCGGTGCATCCCTAGTGGCAATCCCATATCTCCACAGTCTGGGACCGAACTCTATCCTCCAAGATGACAACGCTCGCCCCCACAGGGCGGGGTTTATCAGAGACTACCTCCAGAATGTGGGAGTGGAGAGGATGGAATGGCCTGCCAGCAGTCCTGACCTCAACCCCATTGAACACTTGTGGGATCAGCTTGGGCGTGCTGTTCGTGCCAGAGTGACCAACACAACCACGTTGGCTGACTTGAAGGTTGAAGAATGGGATGCCATCCCACAGCAGTGTGTAACCAGGCTGGTGACCAGCTTGAGGAGGAGGTGCCAGGCTGTTGTGGCTGTGTATGGTTCTTCCATATGCTACTGAGGCTCCTGTTTGTGAAATGAATACATTGTTAAATTGCCAATATGTCTTGTTTCTTCAAACTGCTATCATCTAATCCACCAAACACCAAATAAGTCAATGGTAGAATAAGCTGTTTGGCATTGGCAGAGAAAATTTGGCAAATTTTTCATGGCGCAACCCACATACTCGGCGCTGCTGCTCATCCCACAAATGCATGTTCCTTACAAATCGGGCACCATTTGAAAGGGAACTAAACAGGCTTTCCAATGGTATAAGATTTATTGCCAAAAAGCATTGTTACCACAGAAAAATAATCTACCAAACACAAATTTCCTTACTTTTTGTGCTTTTAGATTTTCATATGAATGATCCAATATTGATTCATAAAATCCGATCATAGAATCAATGTCTGTCTGTTTCATTTGAAACTACATGAAGTAAAGAATCCATTGGTGGCAACTATTCAATGCTAGTTTGTCGGGAAGGGGGTTAAAAAACTTGTGAAAAATGTCTTTCATATCCAAGAAAAATTGGTTTTGCAACTGAAAAAACTGAGTTTGCAATATTTAGCAGATGGTATATGGTAGGGGTGGAACGGTACACAGAAGTCACGGTTCGGTTCATACCTCGGTTCAGACATCACGGTTCGGTACAATGGAGGGAAAAGCAAAACAAAAATGTGGAAGGCAATTTTTTTTATTGTGCATGTCTCAGGCTGTATCACCTAGTGTCATACAGTCTAACCCCTGAGCTAGCTGCAACAGCCTGACATGTATAAAGTAAGATGTAAACAGTAAACAATAAGTAGGCTACCCCACATCATCTCCAGACTCAATCTGGAACTTATAAACAAAATAAGACAATCAGCTAGTAGTGTGATTATGGGAGACAAGCGCTGCTCTCATATGTGAATGCACAGAGCGGGGATGTTAAAAGAGCAGCTTCGGTTACACTGAGCAGGTAACAAGTTTTGGTGTTAGCTTCACACGCTATAGCTAACGGCGGAGCCAACAGCTAACAACGGAGCAAACAGCAGAGCTAACAACTAGCTAACGGCGGAGCTAACAACAAACCGTCCCTAAAGAAGCGCGTATCTAACAGTAGTTCCGCATTACATTAATTCATTTGCACGCGAGTTTTATTTATTTTTATACTGCGTATTCTCCGTGTAAATTCATGTGCCGAACCGAGACGCCTGTACCGTTTCGGTTCAATACGAATACATGTACCGTTCCACCCCTATCCTAGTATATGAAATATTTAAAATATTGTCTCTGGAGGATTTATGAGGACTAAGGTGAGCTGCTCCTCAGATCTCTGCATGGTAAATTGAGACAGCTAGCTAGACTATCTTTCCAATCTAAGTTCTCTCTCGCCCAACTAAAATAACTTTTAAACATACACGTTCCACCAAAACAAGTTCCTTCCCGAGGCTATTTTGCAGCGGCTCCGTGCGGAGCTTGGCGCCCCCCATGACAATGGTGCTTGGTTTAAAGAAATACCAATAAACCAGAGCATGTTTTTCTCCCATCCCAGAATGCTATGTGGAGCAGCCAGACCCTCCTCCGAAGGTCCACAGCGTGTGAAGGCAGATCTGGCAAAGCGAGACTACTAGTTTTCTAACTACATCACTGTATATTTTTTTTCTTATCAGCTGGACCACTAAGATCTACCTTCCTCTACGCTCCGAGAGCCATCAGACCAGGAACCTTTTTCAGGACGTGCACCCATCCCTGCTGCTCTTCCTGCACCGCCTGCGCTCCATCTCGATCTACAATCAGGTAGCTCTTAAATAAACACATTTGCTCACATGTATTTATGCAAACAAACATAGTTTACATTGTTTCAATCCTAAAACAAGCCATGAAGAATTGTTTGTTTGTATTCATTTATACTGTTTCCCGGCAGAGTGAGAAGCGTCTTGTGACAATGACTCGGAAAGATCTGAGTCACAATGTGTTAGAGGTGGAGCACACAGAGGGCATTGAGCGCTGGCTAGTGGTCAAAACTATGGTGCAGCCCAAGAAGGTAATGCAGAAACACATCTCATCTCAAATCTCATTCTGTTGCTTTCTTTTCAGGCACACGTATCATATCTAAATCTCAGAACAAGAAGTGGACATCTGTTCCTAAATTCCATCCTTCCTGGGAAATGAATAAAAATTACTGAAGCTTTGCATTTTTCTGACGTGCTCCTGTGCTGGCACTATAGAACTGTTCCTCGTTCTGCTCCATAAAAGTCTTTCCCTCTCTGCGTCTTGCCAGATGTCGTGAAAACTCACTTTTTTGGCAGGCTTGATCTGTCTGAATGACTCTATAATCCCTGCCCCTCTTCTTCGACGTTACCTTTCCATTTCCCATAAGCAGCTACTAGTTACCAGCTGTCAGGTTATGTAAGAAAAGAAATGAAGCTGAGTGAGAAAATATGTTGAGACAGTGTGTGCTCTAGTTTCCCAACAACCATTTAACAGGCCCAAATATCCATTTCTGTAATATTGTTTGTAAGCTGTCGCAATTTGACATTGATCTGTTTTTGCTTCAGATCAAAGAGGATGTTGAGTCCACCGAGCTTGCCCTGGCTTTCCAGCTTGACAGCAACATTACGGAAAGTGACATTGTATGCCAGCCACAGAAACAGCCTGTCTTTGCTTACCTGCCCCTTCGCAGTTTTGGCTTCCGTTTTATCATCCAAGGTGAGAATAGAGTTTTGAATTATAAAGCTATCCGTTAATGGAGACAAAGTTTGTACAATGAAGAAGAAATCGGACTCTCACTTGATATTCTTTCTCAGGTGACTTTGACATCCCTTCCTCTCGTGAAGATGTTGACAGAGACAGCTCATGGAACCAGTCGCTTCGATCTGAGATACCACAACTCTTCCTCCAGGCCATGGATGTCTTCACTGTAAGACCATACTGTATCTACAGTATTTACTACATATCTAGTAATTTACTAATAAAATGTACTAAAAGATCAAATGAGGTCATGATGAGATGTTACTGACAGGAAACCTGACCATTTACAAAAAAATAAAATAGAATATAGTAGAATGCAGCAAACTAGAGAGAAGAACCAGTTGTATAAAGCATTCAACTAGGACAAGGCAAGAGGACATTGAAGAAGAGTATCTTACAGGTCATCTGGTAAATTCAGCATAATGTGCTACTGCTTTTGTTCAAATAATAATTCCAGTGGCTACTCCTTTCTTGGTGTTTCGTTGATAGGGCTGCAACACCTCACGAGGGCTTAATGGTGACACCTGGGTCCCAGGTCAGGGTCATGTCGAGCCTTACCTTATAGCATTTGTATTACTCAGTAAGGCTAGTGATAGGCAGTTCGAGAGCCCTGTTCTCATACAAGCTGATATTGCTGAGGGCAGCGTGGGAGTCCAAGCCATTTCTTGATGAATGTACTAAGGGTGCTCCGATCGATCGGCCACCGATCGGGATCGGCCGATAATGGCTTTAAATAGTTTGATCGGTGGTCTCCATAAAGGACGCTAGGAAGACGGCTACCGCTTTTAAAAAGCGGCTGCCACCAGCGGTGCTCCGGCAAACGTGTTTGTGATTACGCCATTCTGACGCTTCTACTGCCTCTGGAGCACCGCTGGTGTTCCGCCGACTCATTGCTATCTGGGAAAAAGACAATACACTAGCGATTAGCAACGTGTGTACCGAGGAAATACCACGAGGCGGAAAGCTCCAAAGACATTTCAACACCACCAACCTCATCATACATTTGAAGGTTAGTCACAGACAGGAGGATGAGGAGTTTTCACAGTTAGCTAACGCTAAGGCAGAGCGGAGTCGTGTAGCTAGCAGCTCGGCGCCGCTCAAACAGCTGTTTCCCCGTGTGTGTCGGTGTGTGTGTGTCGGTGTGTGTGTGTGTGTGTGTGTGTGTGCTGAAGAAATGTGCAGTGATTGAAAGGACATTTTTTAGATTTTGAGCTAGGACAGAAAGCCAAACAGTTACTGATACATTCTCTAAACATGTGTTGTTATGTAATGGCGTAATTTTCAGTTCATAAAAGTGATCGGTGATCGGTATCGGCCGATACGTCTTCCAGCAATCGGTGATCGGCCCCAAAAATCCTGATCGGAGCACCCTTAGAATGTACTGTCTGTTCTGACCAGCTTCTCAACTTTGGTGTATGGAACCTCATAGATCATCAGAGGCCCCATCAGATGGGGGAGCAATCCAAACTGCAGGCACCAAAGTTCTAACTTCCCTTGAAGTAGGGTGTTGTCTATGTTAGCAAGGCCTTTGATTGTGTCTTCCTGAAAGTTTTACTTCAAGCAAGTGCCAGTTGCTGAAGGACCTAGTTGTTCTTTCAGGTGTATTGTCCTTCCTGTAGTCTAAGGCTGGTCTTGAAGCCAGTGAGTATGTGCTATATGGTTGCTGGTGTTTGGCAGTGGGGACAAAACATAATACAGTAATAACAACTAATACCACTCAACCCTTGGCTATTGTCTTTGTTAAAACCAGTGTTCTGTTTTCTACTTATTCCAGGATCACCCAGAGTTCAAGGGGCTGAAGGGCCTCTCCCAGTTCTTGCAGTTTGTCCCCCTGCCTGATGAGGTGTTGGACTTCTTCAAGCCTGTTGCTGGGAAGATTATTCAGATGCTCAAGGGCAAGGCATTCCTGCCTACACTCAGCTCAGGTATTACTCACACATGCAGGTTGTGAAATTTTAAAATCTCACAAAAACAGCATAAACAAAACAAAAATATTTCTAGTATACCAATGCTGTGAGTTTAGTTTTGGTATACTAGCAATTAAAATCATTGTATCTAACCCTGTGAATGTTCCTCTCGCTGTGCTTTCTCTCCCAGATGGTAAGGTTGTGTACAAGCTGCCTTCCCAAGTGGCCGTCTGTCACGACGCCGTGATCCGTGACGTGATTGGCGGAGACGAGCTAGAAAGGCATCTGTCTCTGTCCTATCTCCATCCGGATTTGAGCCCTGCACCACCCTCCTCGCTGCTTACTCACCTAGGAGTTAAATACCTGCGAGGATCTGATGTTACCACGGTAACCACAGCCATGGCCAGGGAGCTGATGGAAGGCATCCATTCAGGTGTGTTTTAAGGAAGGAAGAAGGAAAGGGATAGCGAGGGAGAGGGAGAGAAATTTGATGGCAAGTCAATCCATGTCCCTTCAAATAATGGCAGAACACAATGGATTATAACTACCGACAGAATGCAATGTGTGTAATAGATATTTTGGGCATTTTCCTGTACGACAATTAATGATAGAAACTTGCATTCCTATATATCTATGATAGCGCCAGATACTTGAAGCATGTCCTGCAAGCCATCACTAATTAAACCCATGCTATTACAGCCTTGTGATATGTGAACAGTAGCATGCAGTATGGCCACCATCAAATATTTGCTAATTAATGCACTGCTGTAATTTGCTTCATTATTAACCTTATTGGTATAACATTTAGTACTGTAGCTCAAACCCCTCTTGTGACGAAAAGAGAGCTGAGCCAGAAGGCAAAGCTCTCGATCGACCGGTCAGTTTTCGTTCCTACCCTCACCTATGGTCTTGAAGGCTGGGTCATGACCGAAAGAATGAGATCCAGGGTACAAGCGGCCAAAATGGGTTTCCTCAGGAGGGTGGCTGGCGTCTCCCTTAGAGATAGGGTGAGAAGCTCAGTCATCCGTGAGGAGCTCGGAGTAGAGCGGCTGCTCCTTCGCGTTGAAAGGAGCCAGTTGAGGTGGTTCGGGCATCTGGTAAGGATGCCCCCTGGGCGCCTCCCTAGGGAGGTGTTCCAGGCACGTCCAGCTGGGAGGAGGCCTCGGGGAAGACCCAGGACTAGGTGGAGGGATTATATCTCCAACCTGGCCTGGGAACGCCTCGGGATCCCCCAGTCAGAGCTGGTTAATGTGGCTCGGGAAAGGGAAGTTTGGGGTCCCCTGCTGGAGCTGCTCCCCGCGCGACCCGACACCAGATAAGCGGACGAAGATGGATGGATGGAACCTCCTCTTGTTTTTACTGATACATTATTCATTAAAGCTACATTGTGTAAGAATTTCTCCCATCTAGCGGTGAAATTGTATATGACAACCAACTGAATTTCAGTTTCCTCTGCGATTCAGTTACATGTCCTCGATAATAGACGCAACAGGCTTTCAAATCTGCCGGCGGTGACTGAGTCGCAAATAATCTTCTCCCCCTCCTGCCCTGGCATTCATCACAGTCAGTGCCACTGAGTGAAAAGCGCGAAATGCGGAGCAGTATAGCCTGTATGTCCCTTACGGGCTACCGTATTTCAAGATGACGCATGGCTATGGAGCGTCTACCCCAGTTCATCTAAGCGCAAATGTAAAATTTCAAGCCAATAGGAATACTTGGAATTGATGGTTGTGGTCAATATTCATAAAAAAGGACAAGTTTGTGAAGGGCAATACCGATTTTGATAATGAACAACTACAAATGTGACACAATGGGGCTTTAAAGTAATTCATAAAAGTCATCATTTTAACATGTTTAAACGTAACTGGTATGCTTCTAAGGGTGTGCATTAATTGAGCACACACCTATTCATTTTGTAATTTATAATACAACGAATTTCTCCGTAATGTAAAACTCAGTACATTTTCGCCACCAATCCACTGTCTTCCAGATGCCGGCCTGCATCAACTGGCCAAGCTGTTGGTTTGCAACTTCCGAGCTCTGGAGCATGGCTATGGGGAGGCAGACTCTATCCTGCAAACCCTAAGGGATCTACCCATAATCCCCCTGGCTGATGGACGCATGGTGGCACTAAGCGGGGAAGGAGTGTTCTTCCCAATTGAGGAAAACAAGACCAAAAAAAAGAAAGCTCAAGCTCAGAAAGGTAATTTGTATGTAGAATTGTATGTAGAATTGAATTTGCATGCATGCGTTTGTTATCTTATTATCTTCAGATAATTATTACCCAGCACCTGCTAAGAATTTATATATGTGCATGTGCCTCTTGATTACAAGTGCTAAATCAACCATGACAGCAAAAAGAGGAAGAAAAGCAGTCAGAATATAGGCCAGTATAGTTTCACAGGTTTCACAAGTTTCCAGCTTTGAATAATATGATACACTAATGTAGAAAAACAAACTAGACAAATATTGATCACCTTGTCGATGTTGAGGGGTGAAAATGTAACATTTCATCCCAGCAGTGAAATACTGTACTTGCAGAAACTGAAAGTTTTGGTAGGAGTTCATGATATTAATAAAATAGCACATTTAATTATTTTGTACAATTGACATGGTATTGCAGACTGTAAAACCTAAAAGTGATAGAAACAGACTTTTTTTGCTTTCTGAAATGACCTGCTTTAATAGCTGTGTCTGCTCTCCTAGAAGTCAGCACATTCATAGACAGCAGCGACGTAGGTGTATGATAAACTTCACCTCTCACTAAGAATAAGCAGACATACAGCCCCTCACATCAAAACATGCCCACCACCCCCCATGTTGTGCGTCATCACATTCAAAAACAGTACCCAAAGCAGAGGTTTAGAATGCCAAGCATGAATAATTGATTTTCACACTCTGATGTAAGCATCCTGCCACTGCAGTTTGTTGGCCTTAATAGTCATGTAGCCTAGGTGCTTTGGTGTCTTTATAAGTAACTCAGTATTCTACCTACACACTCTTTATCAACTCGCTTTAGTGTTTTACATGAGCAGCACTAATGTCGGGCAGGATCTTGCGTGCAGGCTGAAATTTAATGTGGTGTTTTGTCGGATTAAGCTGCCTGCTAAATGTCCGCTAGCCGCTGGCTAATTTATGCAGCACTGTCGTATATACTGTATATCAGGCAAGAACAGAAAACGAGCAGTCTGATGTTGTAGAGGTCTGCATGGTTATACTGTATCAGTCTGGTTTTCAGGCGATTTGATGAAGGTAAAAACAGTAACATGTTTGTGCATAATGCCAATACGGTGAGGCAGTGTAGTAATCCAGTGTGGAACTGCAGTGTCTTTTTGGAGACTGCACAATAATTCCAGAACAATATATATCCACAACTGAACGGTTTCTTTATTCCTCTTTCCTTATGAAAGAGTATTTTTTTACTATTAGCCTGGCCATCTTGACTCCCAGAATGCAGTGTGGTGAGTGTGTTGACCAATCAGAGGCTTTCTTCCTGACTATCTTCTTCTTTGGTGTTTTACGGCAGCTGGCATCAGCAATGTTGCAGATGCTGCCACTTTCCTGACTGTTGGTTCGCTGCTACATATACTAAAAGTGGAACGAACAAGCCAAAAATAACGATATAACACTGTAAATGTAATAAATAATGCATAGATTCTCATTTGTCCATGTAATGGGGGGATCTACTTCTTTTAACTATACAACTAACTAACTCTTTTTTCGCTGCTGATAGTAGTAATTGGTCTCTGCATTGTGTTTCGATGATGGCGAACTGAAAGCACACCCCCAAATACGTGTCAGTATTGTGTAATCATTTATTTATCATATAAATAACTTTTTTTATTTTTATATTCTATTTTATATATTATTTTATTGCATATGTTACCAAGCTCAATAACTATTAACTGACCATTGGATCAACGGTCAAGGATAAAAGACTATTAGCGTTACAAATTACAATTAACACGAAGATACTAATGATACAGATTCATATTTACACATAGATAATGCTTTGAATATAGTTACTGTCTTTCAGGTAGGCAATACATTAATAATTGCTGTGATAATTTTTATCACACACTCACCTGAGGGATATAAGCCTGGTCTGACTTGTTCTGCCAGTGCTTTATAGCTGTATCGTCATCCTAAATACTGTAACCTATTAAATATGAAATATGAAAATAACAGCATAAAAACATGAAAATAACACAAATATGTCCACCTTACAACTACCAAATAAAGGTAAAACTATGGACAAAACAAATTAAAGCTTGAAAAGTGTATTTAATGCAATTAATGTAACATGCAAGGCATATATTACACACATTGGGATAGTACAGTAGGAGGTGGTTTTGAGATGGCACAACTAACTTTTTGGATAAAAGCCTATGGAGGAATCAAAATAGTATTTTTATTTGTGTTAGTTGCAGTGTTTATTTCTGTTTCCCCTGATTGCCGAGTCTTGGGAGAACAATTTTCAAACTTTTCAACTTCAGTTCAGTTTGTTACTGTTCTCTTGTTCTCGGTGTGATTTCAATACATTACTGTACAGTTTTTTCTTTTGTCTTTATAGTCATAATGTGTTATCCTTGCATCATACACAATCTGATCGCCCCGGTTTTTCTAAAAAACAATTATGTTTATAAATTGATTGTGCATTACGTGGTTGAGGTTATTGTACAAGCAGTTTCACACAAGGAAACTAGGCGACCCAAACATTGGAAAAAATGGCATAAAAGAGTTAATATGACGAAAAAGAAGCCTTTGGATTTTCTTAACATGTGTTGTAAAATGATCTATAAAGGGGATGTAAATTATGAAAATTGACTGGAATAACTTAAACCGTATTTAGTATCCCAAGGCATTAAACTCAATATTGAAACTAAAGTGTTCACCCATTTTCACCCCTAAACTTAAAATTAGGTGATATGACCTACAATCCAATAATATTTAGTACAACTACCCTGTAACAAATATGGCCTTTGGAAACTTCAAAACATTTAACATTTGTTGTTTTGCTAAAATCTGTGGTGGTATTAATCCAACTCTTCTCTCGTGCATTGTCTTTTCATGCAGGCCCTCTGTCTGCATTGTACAAGGATGTAAATGTAGTTCACCCCTCTCTGCTGAGCTGTGTGGAGCCTCTGGAAAGTCAGCAGGTTCGGGAGCTCCTGAGAAGACTCGGAGTTCACGAACTGGAGCCTCGAGAACTACTGGAGCAGCACATCTACCCTTCAATACAGAACAGCAAATGGAAGGTACCATATTATATAAACTGGATCAACTGTCACAGAAATGATTTTGTATTGCCCATAATATTTGGCTTAAATATCTCTTTCTTTCTCTTGTTGGCCTCTTTTTTTCTTCCACTGATTCCACCACCAGTTAAAGCCAGAGTCAGTGGTGGTGAGTTACTTGGTTTTCATCAAGCTGCATTCCTCCTCCAGCCAGCAGTACTCAGACTTTGCAGTACCCGTCCTCACCAGCAGGGGTCTGCTGTGCCCGGCCAATGAAAGGGTGCACTTCTCTGAAGAGTACGGCAACATCAACCTCCCAAAGAAACTGCCTGGTATGGAGAAACCCACAATTCTTAATACAGACACAAATGCCGTAAAACGTTTGACACAACTGAACATAAACCTTATACTTCTCCAGCTATTGTTCTGTGTCCATGTGGGCCCTAGAAAATGAGCTAAAATATCCAAAACAAACTTGCAAGACTTGTTCCTTACTGTCCCTAGGCTCCCTCTACCTTGTATTCTGTGGAAAATAGGACATTGTGTGTGTGTGTGTGTGTGTGTGTGTGTGTGTGTGTGTGTGTGTGTGTGTGTGTGTGTGTGTGTGTGTGTGTGTGTGTGTGTGTGTGTGTGTGTGCATTACAGTGTATTTTCTTGTATTCATGATCGATTAGGCCTATTCTGTGCAGCAGCATACAGAAAACAATGCTGTGCTCCTTAAAGGTGGTTATTGATCACAACACAATCTCTTTCACCGCTCCCTCAACCACCACCCCCCATGCATCCTCTGTTTTGGTATCTGCAGCCGCTCGTGTGTGTGTTGTGAGAAAAGTTGTTTGTGATTATGTGAGGGTTTGTTTCTATTGTTAGGGTTAAAGAGCCTGAAATAAGAGTTCAATTTCAGAGTTTACTTCAGAGTTAAGATTCTCTTTCAATACTTACATATTTCAGCATTGTACAGTTTAAGAACAATACACATAACAGTGTTTCCCCTAGGATTTTTTTTAGCCGTGGTGGCAGGTATGTCAACCAATGATGCAATGAAATGATGCTGTTGCAAAATAACTACTAGCATCATCATCAAGAATGAAGAACGCGAATGTAACGATCGCGTCATTCACGTGCATATTAAGTAGCCACATGTATCTGTTTTGGTCTTATACATCCATAGATTTACCTCCAGGAGAGAGGACGATTCGCTCAGCCAGCAGTTCAGTTTATAAGAATTTGTCCAAATTTCTAGATTCCCGCCAAGCTAAACTAAGACTACAACCGACAGCTTTATTTGTTTGATCTTGTTGGTAAAAATGAGCAGAGTAGAGCTGTGTTTGCCTAAAACAGCGCGGTGGACGAGAGCAGACAGAGCAGATTAAAATATCTCTTCCTACATGTTTACGTCGGTCTATACAGGTGAGTGCATTGATAATTATTGACTTTTTACTCACGAAGGTTTTATCGTAACCTACTTACAGTAACGAGACTAGCGTGAGTTCATCTGTCATTTGTTTTCAATTGACTGATGAAATAAGTTCTTGTCATTACATTTTAAATGAATTATTTAAATGTTACCATATGACCTTAGTGTCAACCAAATTAAACTGGATGAAATTAATTTACAGGTATTATAAACTGAGGACTGAATTGTAAATATTATGTAAAAGTTTTTTTTCTGTAAAATAAGCACCTGACCTCAAATAATCGGAAGCGAGATTCAATTAGCAGAATCACAATTGATAAAATAGAAACGATACCCAACCTTAATTAGCTGTAATTCAAATGCAGATGTGCATAGCAGAAAATCCTGCAAAAAATATTGCTATTCTAGCATTATCAAGAACTGCCTACACTGCAGACCCAAAAAAGAAAAACCTTTGTTCTTACATAATCTGGGTCACGCAACAGTGATATAACCAAAAGATGTATGCTGAAATTTATTCAAAACTTGTATTTGTTTTTAAAAGTAATAAATAAATATTTTTAATTTTGACTGAAAGAGACAACTATATTGTTATCGCAGTTATTTCTGGGACAATTAATTGTACAGCAAAATTTGGAATTGTTACAGCTCTACTAAAAGAGAATCTGACAATTAACACAATAACAAATGTCAATATTAAAATGTTGCTAATAGTTTAGCCTTCAGCCAACTGTCGCCATAGCTAGCTTACATAGCTAGCTAGAGCCTAGAATCACAGTATGTCATCTCAAAGGGGTTACAGGACCACAGTGTTACCTTTTGGCCATGAAGCAATGCAGCAGATTTCCTGTGAGATTTGCCTTATTACACAAATCCGTTGCCTAAATTTGAATGATTAACTGATATCAAAACGGAAACATTGCACTGCAGTCCTTTCAATTTTTGATTTTCTCATCTCCCCTGTTTCAGTTCTAGTGTTCGCCAGATTTAAATGTCTTATACAAGATGTCTTTATTGTTCTTCTTCCTGTTAATACTGATCCTGTCTACTTCTTCCTCCACCAGGCTGTGAATGGGTCTTGCTGGACCCCTGCTATGTAAAGACAGATGACGATGTAGCAGGATGGAGGAAGCTGTTCAGCACCCTGGGAGTCAGAGACGGTCTCATCATCCGCAAAGAGAGACAAACACTCACTGCTAAAGAACTGGTGAGAAGGACATCCCTGAACTGTTACCTCAGCTATTTAGGAATCATGCTGTACACATGCTGCAAAAATTCTATTATACCGGCACAAAAATACCAGACCAAGGGTGTGACAGCCCCACCTGTGAGCCTAGATAATAAAAGGCTATGGATGTGTTGTGTAAGATAAGTAAGTAACTTAAGTAAGATGCAGGGCTCCACACTAACTTTTTGCCGTGGTTGCACTGGTGCGCCTAACTTTTTAATTTAGGTGCACCAGCACACAATGTAGGTGCACCAACATGTTTTCTTTGCGTCGCCGTTAACGCCACAATTTCAAGGTCACCTTTTTGTCACGCTCCATATACATTCATTTATATTATGTAAATGATTTTAAACAAGAATAAGGTGTAGGTAAATACTTTTTAGTAGGGCTGGGAAAAAGGTTCGACTCCGACCTGCAGCCCCCAGGAAACACTGCTACAAATACAGGAATTCCCTCTCATGCTTAACAATATACAGCTGTGTTAACAATAATTAAAACTGTAGACAAATGTTGCAGTGTGGACCGACGCCGTGTCTCTCCGTGTTGCACGGGAGTCGTGTGTGACAGAGTGAATGGGGGCGGGGCTGCGCGGAGAGTAGGAGCCAGAGCCATAGAGATAGTAATCTCTTCTCTATCACTCTGGTAGGAGCGCGGGCACGGCTTTACAGAAGAAATGGGTCATGTAAGGCAGCGGAGAGGACGTTAGGTGCACCGGTGCGACCTAGGAAAAATGTTAGTCGCACCCTTACGAAATATGGGCGCATGACCAAATTGGTCGCACTCTCGAGCCCTGAAGATGGCCTGGGCCCAGTAAAACAGTATGTCGGACAAGTTGACTGGCCAGTGCTATTGTTTGTTGTTGATTGCCAATCAAAGTCACGAGTCAGTTCTTGTAATTTGATGCTAACGTGAGGTGCAACACTATCTTAACGCTGATTAGAAATGTAGTTTACTTACGCCAACAAATCACCGGCACCCACCACAAAGAGTCCACACATGCTTTGGACCTTCAGCAGCGGCTGCAGCAACTCAAACCAAGCCAGTCCAGAGCTGCTGCCTGCTCTCCTCCTTCGCCGGGAGCTAGCTAGTAATATTAGCGTACGTCCCTCGCCTCGACCCCTCAATGATCTCTTGAGTATAAATAAAGGTTGAATGAAAGAGTTGATGCAGCCTCAACTCGAAGTCAGATGCAGCTGCAGCAACTGCTGTTTGTTGCTGTCCGCTCTCCTCCCAGCAAAGTAGTCTCCTAGAAGCTGGGATTAAGGCGGAGGGGCCACGGGGTGCACTAATAATCACTAGCTAACTGCAAAGTAAGCTTCCCCAGTGCTGTGTTCAAAGCTGTCAGAAATTGCTGTTGGTTACTACAATATGAACATGAAGAGGAAACGCACTTGTTACCAGATAGCTGTTATTTGAATAAAATAATTTCACTTAAATATCTGATATTTGCCTAATCAGCATGTCTTATCTTCAATGTGGCAAATTAGCTATGTTGCATAATTTAAGAACAATAACATGTATACCAAAATCATATCACAAAAGTTATCAACGATTGCTCTTTTTTTTTTTTAACCAAAATACACTAATTTATGATGACAATCGTTGACATTGGAAGTTTATGAAGAGTGAGTGAAGGCAGCAGTTTCATGGTCTTGACACAGTGAAACTCACTCTGGCCTTTCAACGTAAATTAAACGTATAATAACTATAATTTATTAGAGTGCAATTCCAACTAAATTGACTGAACTCATATTTGTAGATTCAGAGTACTTTTTTTGTTTTTGTTTAGATGAATCATTACAATTAATAAATAAATAAATAAATTTAACAATTTGAAAAAGTGTTGTTCCCATTTTGTCCCCCGAGCCAGGTAAATACACAAGGGGACAGTAAAACCCTAATCTACTGGTCTGGGGGGCCAGTGGGGAAATGTTTTTATATTGGACACTGGTAAGGACACAATATTTGCCGGTTGCATGGACACCAGAGGCAGAACGCAATCTTCCTGAAGCACGCTGCATTAAAAACTAACTGTGACTCATCATGAGGAATAACATAGTGATTAAAGGATTAAGGTATTAACCATTGTGAGTCACACTAGGACTAGAATGACAATAGCTGCTTTGAGGATGAGCAGAAAAAGCAGGTGACTGATGGGACCCATCAGACATTCCTGATGCCTGTTTTAGCCTGGGCTACAGCAAGCAGGGCTAAAATGTGGATTTGTCATGACACCATCAGTCATTGTGTGACTTATGCTGTCTTTGTGTAATATAGGAACAATTGTATTTACTTTATTCCTGTTTTTAGGTGGAGATGCTTGGGAATTACCTCCGATACTACATATTAATTTCAAATGAATATAAAGGAATAGACTCTTCTTCTACTCTTCCCCCAGGCCTCCAGTCCCTGGTCAGTAGAAAGTGCAGTGTGGCACCAAAATCCAGGAGAGGGCTTTGTGCTTGATGACTACCCCTGCGAGGAGTTTCATTCCCTGGCCACAGCCCAGCTGCCTGGCCACCTCCTCCTACAGCAGAGAATGTCATTGCTGGAGCTTCTGGTGACAAACTGGGATACAGGGTAACACACACACACACACAGTCCTATGTTATGTTCTGTTTTGTGTCCCATTTGAGAAACATGTGAATTCTGTTATGTTTAGGAAATGTAATGGCCAGAGAATGGCTAGGTTAATGGCTTTGGGGTTAGTCAGGGTCAGGTAGTAATCCCCATTATTTTTAAAGTAGCCGGTAGGTGATTACTCAGGTCAAGTGATGACATTCTTTGACAGTTAAATGTCATTCTCTCCCCGAGAGAAAAGCAGTGTCACATCAACCTTTGTTTGGGCTTAACATCGACAGAGAGATCAGTCTGGGGATTAATTCATCTGGATTTAGTTGCTCTTAGCTCTGACCAATCTCGTGAGTTACTGTTGTATGCTATATAAATAAAGCTGCCTTTGCCTTGCCATGCCTTGTTACATGGGGCATTAAGATCACTAAGGCTACGTTCAGACTGCATGCTAAAGTAACCCAAATCGGATTTTTTTGCTCACATCAGACATTGTGAAAAGCGCAAGTCACATGGCATCCGATCTTTTCCAGTTATGATTTGGGCCACTTTCAAATGTGGTTACAGGTCAGATTTAAAAATAATGTGACCTAAGTCTAGACTGTCAGATTGAAATGCATGCTACTCTGACATCCCTCTAGAGCAGGGGTCATCAACTACATTTTTCAAAGGGCCAGAATTTTTCTAAGCAGACACTCCGAGGGCCAGACTTTCAAATAAAGAAAATTAAAATGAATTTATACCAGTAAGTAATCTAGCCCTGACATCAAAGTAAATATCTGTTGTATGTAGATTTCTACACCTGCAGCATTTACCATTAGGCTACTAACAAATAATATATAATTTCCGGGGTGAGCCTATTTGCTATGGTAACCTAGCAACCTGTGTGTGTGTGTGTGTTTGTGTGTGCACGCGTGCCGTGCGTGAGGAAGAGTGAGAGAGACGAGGGTGCATGCGTGTGTGTGTGAAGGGGTTCTTTTTTTTAAGGCTATACTCTCTTGCAATTGAACGTGAATACGTTTACTACTTAAAAACATCACATCTAGTCAAACCGCATCACGACATCGCTACAAATACAGTATGCGATTAAAATCAGCGGCTGCTTGTTTCAGCGACGCTTGGTGAAACAGCGTGGAGTGGATGTTTTCGGTTCAGATGCTGAATCATTGAAGTCGTACTGCTGTGGTATGCCAGCTATGCTTAATGTTACACCTTGTTCTCTTCCTTTTCTAGTATGTAATGATCCCAAACTTTAGACATTCTCTGCCGTTTCTGGACATCTTTACTCTCCGCCGTCGCGCCAACTAAATTCATAGAGGTTATAGAGAATAGAGATGTAAATACAGGGGCTGGGTTTTTGCTCTACCTGTGTAATGTTACCTGCTGTAAATGCTTGAAATGCTAAATAACAGAATGCAGTTTTTCCTCTTTACATTTTCAGAATTCATGATTATTCTGCGGGCCAGACTACAAGCTTTGGCGGGCTGGGTGTGGCCCGCGGGCCGCCAGTTCACGATGGCTGCTCTAGAGTGACCATCGTCACAATTCTACGCTTTTCCGTAGACTTTACATTGCGGAAGATCGTGTATTCGCTATATATTAGCTAATACATTTTTCCAACTTACCAGTCCGAACACTTAAATAGTCATCAATCATATCATCAATCATTATGTTTTAAAAGTTGTAACATGCACTAATAGCTGGATCCGGAGCTATTTATCTAGGCATAATGAACACATAGCAGCAGACCCAGGGGGCTGCGCCCGGCTGAGCCACCCTGCACTGCAGGCTCATATGACGGTTCTCCCGAGTTACTGTAGCTGTATAATGGATATAATGGCTATAATTCATCATTTTGTACGTATGTATGTATTGTATTGTATTATCTTATAATGCATCCGAGGGCTGTATGCTGTAACGTTATTATGGTCTCTGTTCCCAAACTGCAAATAATGTGAGTACTCAGTCAAAAAAATCTAATCTGGCAATCAATCAGAATTGAGTATTAAGGCCTGCAGTCTGAACTTAACCTAAACTACAACTGAAGAGGCTGTGATCCATACATTGTAGCATTGTATTGTTGGATCTCTGAAGTTATATGGTCAAATATTAAATGTATCTTGTCAAAGAAACTTTATCATTGTTTGCTGAGAGGGGTTTGAAAGTTTGTATTAACCTATTCCAAACATTATCTATAATCACCTTTCCTATTTTTGCAGGCATCGCTACTCTCAGTATCTCACAGCTCAGGTTATTGACAGTGATGGACAACCGGTCAAAAGCACCAAGTCCTCCTTCTACCACTTCTTGCGTTATCTTGAATGGGTACCAGCCTATCGCCCCATGGAAGGAGAACAGCAAGAGAGAAAATACCTCTGTCCCAACTCAGTCTACCTGACCTCACCTGAAGTCACCAGCCTGCTGGGGACTCATGTCTGTTATGTGGACATAGACCCCAGCGAGTTTAGCAGAGCTCTTGGTAATCATGTATTCTATGGTGTACATCTGTTGTCCATAGCTCAAGTTATTGGTTATCCTATATTTGCTGCAGGCTATGTTTAGTCAGTTACATAATGGACAATCTGTGAGTCACTGTCTTTTTCCCTCTTTCAGGAATGAGACAGAGTATCTCAGTGGATGATCTGATAAACTACCTGAAGAAGTGGTGTGTCAAACCAGAAGCAGATGATCAGGACCAGAGACTACCTGAGGAAGAGTTAGAGGGGGCGAATTTCACTTCCACAGTTGAGCACATCCACAACGTCTACACCTATCTGTATAATAACTGTCCCCAGAGCATCCTGAAGGATTTGTTCCAGCATACCCCTGCTGTATTCATAGAGTACAACAGGTACGTTGTTGGGTGTAGCAGCATACTTTTTCAGATTATTGTCTACATTTTGTCCCTTCACAATTTAAACCTTGCTCCCAGGCGAAATGAGTGGTGTTCAGGACGTTTCTACCACCTAAAGGAGGTGTGCTGGAGTGACCCAACGGGAGTTTTCCAGCGCTACAGACAGCTGACTCACGCAGCAGACAGCCCTGTCCAGCAGCCCAAAGTCCTGGCTCCCTTCTACAAACCACTGGATGGCATGAAATTCTTCTTCACCAAAGTAAGCTCACATAATTTCCCTACATGTATAAAATGTTTCTTGACTCATGGTTTGTTAAACTCAATATGCTGTTTGTTTGATTGATCGTTTGTTAAGCCCCCTTTTGCTGAACAATGTCTGTTCTTGGCTTGAATAAATACCTCCAATGAACTCACCCCAGACATGAGGGTTTCCCTGTCCTATATAAAGGAAGAGTATATAAGAGTATAAATGAATGAGGCTCACTTAATGTGGTTTTTCCTGCATACCTCTGTTACATGTAACGTTAGACAGCCAATCACCATTTTCTGGCATTAGGTATTGACATTTGGTATTGAATGACAAGGCATTTTTCGATATTCGATACTAAGGAGGCAATTCAGTCGGTGCCTAAAAAGTATTGAATTTGGTACCCAGCCCATTATGCAGGTTATTCTGCTGTCTCTGTTGTTTTATTAAACTGTAATCCTACTGTTTGTGTCCAAGGACTAAACTACACCATTACTATCTTATGTATAGCTGCTGAATGTGGATCTCAGTCCCAATATGAAGCAGTATGTTGGCTTGTTGGAATTGATCTGTTCATCATCTCCTATACCAACTGTTGAAGTGCTACAGGATGTGTCGGTGCTCTTTGCCATACTTGGTAAGGACATTTAAATTTCCAGTCTTTTGCTCCACAGCGTGTCTCACATTCTAGTGACTCACAAATGTCTTTACTTTTTATGTCCCATCTGTCTGCAGAGTTCAACAAATGTTAGGTTTCCTTCTTGACTAGCTTGATTTGTTACAGCCTGCCTGTCCTCCCTGACTTTAGATGTCATATATTTTTGTTTCAACAGCTCAAAAGTGTAAAATTCAAGTATCTGGTGACCAGGAAAACATCCCTCAATTCAATCTCAATCTCAATCCTGACTACTGCTCCACCTTGAAGGGTGAGTAATGCATACACATTAGGCCAGTCTAAATACATTTCAAATTGGTTTGATATTAAGTCAAACACCAGACCGGTATACCTAATTTTACGACCAGAACGACCATTAGGAATGGCACTTGACTCAGTAGCCGCTCCCAAGTGGAACATAATGAGACTAAGAAAGCCCATTAATGAGAGTGTAGCGACTCAAGTCCACTTTCTGGCGGTAATTCACCTCTAAACTAGTTTGCCAACCGCAAATAAACACTATTTAAGAAAAAGAAGCAGACAGTGAAGCTGCATCACTTTGCCGTGTCCACTATGTGGCCTTAAAGAGCACGCGCTTCGCATACATCATGTTACTCTGTATCAATTGTAGCAGACAATGTACATATCATGTAAATGGTTGTTTGTCACATAAGGGTGACTTCCTGTTGGGTCGCACCACCTGAAGGTTGCTGTACAACCTGACCAATTTTAAGGCCAATCTCCACAGCAGATAAATGATCAATTTGATTTGTACATCATCATTCTCTGGTGCTGATAAGTCTAATGATTTTTTTAAGAAGAACAGCTTTAGAATAGGAAAATCTGTCCTTTAATGGTCTGCCTCTTAATGGCACCCTGTAGAGTTTTTGACCACTAGTAGCGTTATGGAGCCTCATGTGCACTACAATGTTGTTAAATGTAGATCCCATTTTGTTTGTATAGTGCACCCGCACTACTAGCACTAAGCAGAAAGCACGATACACATCCTGCTGCCAGCTTTAAGTTATTCCACTCATCAACAGTTAGTGGCTGCAACATGAAAGAAAGAAAGAAATTAATTGACCAACAAAGGCAGTAAAGACGAAGCCTGCTAGCTAGTAAACATGGATGTAACACAATGCAGGATTTAAAATACTTCCAACATTAGGAAATAAATACATGCTTGTCAGTGACAAGGATACACACACTGTGTTTGGTAAGAAACCCTGAATGTAAACATAACTTTGTTTGTTTACAAGAAAACTAGACAGGCCACCTTCAACGATCAAGGAGCAGTAAATGGGGAGGGGTATAGTGGGGAAAAATACTAAAAGCCTTCAACTGACCCAGGCTGTCCTTTTGCCTTATGTCCAGGTATGGTGTCTAATAAGAGGGTCTTCCCCACCAAGGATAACTGGGTGAGTCTGGCACGCAAACCCATGATTGCTGACAACAAAGAGTTGGAAAAGATCTTTAAACCACACAAGCAGATCTGTCTGCTCAACCTGCCACCAGCAGAGAAAAAGACTGCTCCCAGGAGCAGGACTGGGAAGTTTGGTATGTTGCTGCAACATTATTTTTATTTTTTTCATATACTTATCAATGTTAGATTTATACTTGATTACTTTTCACCATACCTAGTAGGAAGTATGCCAATAACTACACCCAGGTTGAAATGGAGATTCTGAATTTTGTTGTACTCTATATTTGCCTGCCAGGTCAGACAGTGCCGGGAGAACGAGCTAACACCATACTTGCCTTCAACGAGATGGACCGATCTTTGTTTCTGGAGATCTGCGGGATCCGTCAGCTGTCCCAGTGTGTCAAGACTGAACCTCAGACTGAGAACCTCAGACCCTGTCCGTCTATGCAGGCCATGGTGCACTGTGTGATACCCTACGTCCAGAGGTTCCTGTACCACCACGATGAGCTGGCTGAAGTCTATTCAGAACTGATTGACAACAATATTCGAGAGAAAATCAAGCGACTGAACTTCGCACAGGTCAGAAAGTCACACCTAGTTGGTTTAGAGTAGTTTAAACCTCGAGGTAGTTTTTTTTTTGTTTGGTTTACTAAAGACATATGATTTGACTGAGTATGGGAGAATCTCCAATAATCATACCCATTTAAAGGAAATATATTTATCATTGAGCCCCTATCAACAGCAGGAACTTTCTCTTTCCTACATACTTGTTTACAGGTGGGTAAGCTGTACATTCGCTACCAGCTGGATGTTGCTGACAGTGACGATGGGGTGGTGGAGGTGCAGGATGTTATTTGTCTGCTAAACAACGAGAAGGATCTTTACATCCAGAAAGATCACCTCTCGGCCAAGCTGGACATCTGCAGGTTTGTGTGTGATTGATAGTCCAACTCTCAGTCTCGTTAGAGCTGTCCCAAATACCATTATTTTACGCACAGTTGTTTGTTTACCTTCATTAAATTACCTGATTACTACACCAGGCTGCTGAAGTAGAACCATACAGACTTCTACACATAGGACTACTTGGTTATAACTCGACTCAGCCAGACATTTCTCTGTTTACAGATGTTTTTTGGATGGCATAGAACTGTGTTCCAATGTTTACACGGCATTAATTAGCCTAGCGGCCAGCAGGACTTTTCCTCTGCTCATAGCTTAATCAAGACAGAACACCAAGGTGAACTTTAGCCTGCATGGACACTCTTTTCAACCTAATATTTTGGAATGAAACAGAGCAGCTAATATTAGTCGACTGTGTCTTTCTCTCTGCACCGCACCAATTGTTTGTGTGTGTGATCTCTGTGAAATACAGAGAACCAAGGAGAAGAGAGAACCACGGCTGTAAATGACAGCAAAATGAAATTAAGACTCAAGTTGAAATTAAAACCCTTGCCCTCAAATTAAAGGCAGTTATTTTTAAGAATTATGTAATTCTATATTTTCGGGAAAAAAAATATTTTTAACCGAATATCTGAATATTCGGGTTCAGCCCTAATACCAAACAACAAGAACATCATCTTCATATTTTTTAACCTTGATTAAATCAAGAAAAGTTCACGGAGTAGACGCACCTTTTCCCACAATGCTTTAACACATTCCTACCTGAGAACTCGGTTAGAGCAGTTTGGTGTTAAGAGCAGTGCTTAAAAATGTATGTCAAAGGTAGTTGAATATGATTGTATATAAAGTAGAAGTGAAACAAGTTTTAGCGTCAGTACCAAAACATTGGTATCCTGTTGGCACTAGTGTCGAAAGAATTTGAACGGATGCAATAGGGATACTGATTCTCATCTGATATGAAACTGACCTTATTAAGCAGATGGGATATATGCCAGAGTGACCCACCCACATTAAATACTTTTATTTTTTATTCATAATTAAATTCTGTATATTTGCAGGTTGTTTTAACTTATTCATTAGCTGCTGACTTAGAGTCCCAGGTCTTATGTTACTTTGCATAAAGTTTGTAATAACTTGTATCGTCAGATAGCCGGAGCTATTAGTAAGGATTAGTTATCGGGAGAGATAAAGTTTTTAATGGTACCTAGCGTCACTGTGTCCACGTTCGGACACTTATTGGCTAACGTTCTATCAAATAATCTGTTCAAATACGAATATAAATGGTCTATTAATGTTTTCAGTTAATTTAATGGTGTAAAACTAAAGTGTAACTTGTTACCTTTCTAACGGTATATAGTTTTAACTGTTTACTTTAGCTTTTACTTTACAAGAGCCGGCTAAAGTACGCTATCAACGGTGAATTAGCCATGCGCTACCCTTGGCTATAACCGGACACCCTTATCTCCTCACTGTAAACACTGGCCGTTGCTGTTTTTTGGGGGGTGTTAAGTCCCATCAATGCTGTCAAAACTACTGGATCGTACTTCCGTCTTTCACAATAAAATGACATGCTTCAACAACTCTGAACTATGAAATAAAAGCTCCATAAATTTCAGTACAGTAAAAATTGAAATTTTATAGAGGGAAAGATCGTCGCCCGAGCGTTCTTATTTCTTTTCCTCATCAAAGTTACTTACATATACTAGACATCTAAATGTCCATGTACATATAGGAAAATTCATGCGTAGATTGTTAGATGGGTATAGATCAATTCTGCTAACATTTTTGGTGGTGATCGGAAACGCAAAGTACCGCGAAAAGACCGGAAAGTGCGTCAGGTCAGAAGTGTCCGAATATGGACACTAGCAGCGAGTGGTGTCCGAACGTGGACACAGTGACGCTAGCTTATAGTCAACCAACCAATCAATCATTTTTTTTATTGTCATGTGAAATTATATTTAAAATAAAATCTATTTTAGTAAAATGTAATCTGTCAGTTTCTTCAATCATGGGTTATAATACTCTTATAACTTATATGGTTTGGAGCTGCAAATAATCAATTAATTGATTAGTTAACACATTTTTATATTACATTTCTAACTAATTATTATATAAGGTGCCAAATATTTTGATAAGTGATTAATTAGTGTAAGTAATAAAAAATAAATTCAAAAAAATTGTTTTGATTCCAGCTTCTTGAATGTGAATATTTTATGGTTTATTTACTCCTTGTATGACAGTTAACTAAATATATTTGAGCTGTGGACAAAACAAGGGAAACCCTGATTGACAATTTTGATACTCACTCCTGTATATATTATGTGTGCGTTTGAATCTGTATGTCCACACAACTTATCTTGTAATCCTGATTGTATGTATGCGTGTGTTTCAGGGAGCTGGTGAAACTGTTCTGCACAGAGAGCAGCCACAGAAAAGAGCTGATGCATTTTCTGAGCGGCCTGATAACCTCTCTCAATGTAAGTATATATAAATAGTGAATATGATTCCTTAAAACAATGATCACTAATCAGGGCTCCAGAGTGCGACCAAAATTTGTAAGGGTAAGGGTAAAGGGTACATTTTTTCCTAGCTCCTCGCATCCGCTGCCTCCCCATGAACAAAGCGATGTCGTTTATATTGATATGGTTTAAAGTTGCGTTACGGGCGCCCAGATAGCTCAGTTGATAGAGTGGGCGCCCATATATAGAGGTTTACTCCTCGACGCAGCGGGTTCGACTCCGACCTGTAGCCCTTTCCTACATGTTACCTGTCCTGTAAAATAAAGGCCTACAATGCCCACATGCGCTACATGACCCATTTCTTCTGGAAAGCCATGCCTGTGTTTGGATCTCTCCTCTTACTTTCCACGCAGCCCCACTCACACTGTCACACACGGCTCCCATGCAACATGGAGAGACAGCGCAGGTCCACACTGCTAACATTTGTCTACGGTTTTAATTGTTATTAACACAGCTCTATATTGTTAAGCATGAGAGAGAAACCTGTATTTGTACCAGTGTTTCCACTGGCAACTCTCTGTTATTACGGCCACCACGGCGAAAAACACAGAAGTTATTGAATGGAACTACGGTAACTTCACTTTGTTGAGTAATAGCATGTGAGACGGAGCCTGCTGGACCTAGGCGAGAGATGTGACCCATGGCCAGAATATCATAGTTCATAAAAATGCAGCGCAGTGACGATACAGACATTTCATACACAAGACGTGTGTAACACCGCTGAAAAATAATCTTAAAATCTTAAAATCATTTGCATGATATATATGAATGTATATGGAGCGTGCCCTTGAAATAAAAAGGTGCCCTTGAAATTGTGGCGTTAACGGCAATGCAAGGAAAAATGTGGGTGCACCTAAATTTTGTGCTGGTGCACCTAAATAAAAAAGTTAGGCGCACCAATGCAACCAAGGCAAAAAGTTAGTCTGGAGCCCTGCTAATCTTAGGTCTTTGCTCACTTACAGTTTTTCATCCAGTCATTCTCTTTTCTGTCAAACATGCACATCTACTGCTACCACCACAGAGCTAGAACCTATAGGCTATTTCCCTGTAGGGAATCACATTTACATAACATGGCAACTTGCTCTGATCTCTGTAGAGCATTGCAGCAGCAGAGACTCTGCAAAGTCAGATTTAAAAGGTTAACAAGGCTCACACCAGGCCTCAACTTTGATCCCTCACTGTTGAATATCTTATTTTGTGCGGTTTTCTTTGTGCAGCAGCTTCTTTGAGACATGTAGCAGAACTTCATTGTATAAATAATATTGAAATTTAAATAAGAAACCGTTTGATTAGGTTCTATGCCTGGATTTGACAAAGTAAATAAAATGGAATGTTTGACTGAAAAACACACCCATTTAATACACGGGAGTCCAATGCAGACAGGAGAGGGTAATACAGATCTGCTTCTCTAGATTCAAGGTTGGGAACATCGGCCCTTACTCTGAAGCATTAGAATCTGAAAAGAGAAACCCAAAATCTACACATCCCTGGTCTTCAAAAGTTATTTTTGTAAATCCCGACTGGATCAGACTAGCATGTCAATCCTCTGTATGTAGTACTTAAATTCATTAGCAAAATGTGATGTTTTATAGACTCAATAATACAAGTTCCCTATTCTCAGAAGGCATTAAGAATGTCTTTAATATAATATAAAACGAATGTATAGTCCTACATCAATATTCAATATTACATATTGTCACCACAGTTATTAACTCTGTTTGTGTGTGCAGGACCAACAATCTCTAAAGAGATTCTTAGGCAAGGAGGACATCAAAGAGCTGCCCAGTGAGGAGGAGCTGTGGGAGGTCCCAGAGCCCCCCAAACCAGAGATTAACCATGAGAGAGGTAAGCACATACACAAAGTTCCTAGAAGTTAGCCATCACTGCACTTACAGCAAGACGACGAATCTTTGGACAAAAGAAATAGAACTATTTTATTAAAAATGACAAGTTGAATTCTTAAGCCTTAAAAAACACTGTCAAAATACAGTGTCACACTAGTAGTCCACAATTGAGTGGTTTTAAGACAAAAAGGAAGCTAAAACTGTGGCTCACTAGAAAACCTGTTACATTGTGCTTTTACTGTAATACGTATACTGATTATCCTGCAATTGCCACTTTTCTGCAGTAGTTACATAATCTTACTTAAAGCCTTTGCCCACAAAACCAGTTAAAGGAAAGTTCAGGTGTTATTAGGGTTGGGTACTGAAACCCGGTGCTTATAAAGCCCACTGCAGACCAACCCGATAATCGGCCGTCCAACAGTCTGACGAGGTCAGTGACTCGATTCTGTGCGGTGTGTTCCGTGCCGTCGTCCATTGTAAGGGCCATCGGCCTTCATTTTCGCCGATCTTTAGGGCATAGTCGGGAGGGCTCAAATGACCAATCTGATTGGTAGAGTGCTACCCCGGAAACAGGGAGCCAAAATGAGCGTGACTAGAGTCTCTCAAAATCTGAGGAAAATCTTTTAAACTGACCTTTGTCGATCTGAAATGAAGACAGATTCAGCAACTGGATGGCCTATTTCTCGCTTAAAATGTTTTCAGAAACATGTTTCGGTGAACTATTTTCTTAAAATAAGAGATCTTATTGTCAATATGCCGCCACGTGATGCGTACGTCCAATCAACTGCTGGTTTTCATTTTTGGGCGACAATACAGATTAGCGCCGCCTGCTGTTATGGAGACGTATTACGTCTAGTCTCCTCGGTGTGTTCTCTGGCATGTTTTGAACAATTCGGGGAATTGGTCGCCCCGTCTGGTCTATGTGTAGAGTCTTCAAGGCACCTAAACAACCGGTACCTACCGGAAGGAATAGCAACGCGGAATTCGGTGCCTCATTTCAGTGGCACTGAAATAACTGCGCTGCTCTCTGATGTTCCGAAACGGACGTTAATAGCAACAGAAGCGTTGCTGCACATGACGCTAGTTAACATTACACTTGGCAGCAGGTAACGTTAGCCTACCGATAGCTAGTAGCTGGATTAAACACAGTTAAAATGCTGACAGCTAATGTTAAACTGTGTAAAGTGTGACTGTATTTCACTGTAGAGGATTCCAACACCGGGACATAACAGTCTGCTGCTGCTGTCACAACACAGACGGTGTGAGCCTCGTGATGCATTAAAAAGTTACTGTAAAATACCCTTTTCCCATTTGGTGGTTGTTTTTGTCATTTAACAGCAGTTCACTGGTGAAATAAGTTGTTATTATTACATTATTAATAATTAATTTAATTTTGACCATATGGCCTTTTTTGGCCATTTTGTGCTCTTCTTTTTATTAACTTTTTTTAATGTATCGGTCCAGGCACCGTTTTAAAAGTATCCTTTTAGCACCAGTATCCGGGGGGGAAAAAAACAATATCCAACCCTAGGTGGTATTCTATATTTTTCCTCTTATTAACAAATTGCATTAAGAAAAAAATGTTTGTCCGTCTCTCTACTTTGCGACCTCTCTACCCTGTCTGTTTGTTTCTTCTGAAGGCAACAGCTGTAGCACTGTAGCGTTTAGTAAACGTCACTCAAACAGGAAATAGTGCATTTGTTTGGGAATATTTTCAGCAGCGGATTAATACGTCTGTGGTGCGCAAGGAAGGACGGTGTACATGTGTGGGATTGAGTTTAAATAAATGTGTGTGTGTGTGTGTGTGTGTGTGTGTGTGTGTGTGTGTGTGTGTGTGTGTGTGTGTGTGTGTTCGTAATATTGAAGGAAAATCAACAATGGAGGAATAAGATTTATCAGACTTTGGACACACACACGCACTCAATACTTGTACAAACCATCTAAGAGACTACAGTGCCCAGCTGTCTTAGGAAAGTGTTAACTATAAAATTAAACCGTATTTGTGAGTTGTTAAATATTCTTCAGTAGGAATCAGAAGCAGCAATATCCATCAATATTAATAATTAACTATCAGGCTGTTATTGTTTTGATGGATTTGCACCATCCTCATTAACATGTCCTTGACTATTGTTAAAGTATACACAGTGTTAGGAAAATAGACTGGAAAATGCACATCTGTAAATGTGTGAAATGATTTTGATGCTGAGCATCAGCATGTAGCCTCCCTCCGTCTGTGTTAGTGACATCGTACATCTGCAGTTTCTCCAATTCTCTCTGTGACACTTGCCCCGATTTCCATTATCATTTTATAACATTCAAAGTGTTTTTTCTCAGTCTCAGTCTTGCAGAAACCCTTTAACACTTTAAACACACGCGACACACACACACACACACACACACACACACACACACACACACACACAGATAACTGGTGTCTTTCTCACATATGCTAATTCAAGTTTGTTCACTGTTGTGTGTGGCGACATAAAAGAGCAGCTGTTGCCAGGGCTCAAAGAGCGTGAGGAGCAGATCCCTCACTGCAGCAAAGAGCACACACATACACTCGCTTTCTCTCACACACATACAGGGATTAATATGATCAAAAGACGTTTTTATTACAGATCTGTTATGGCATAACAGCACTGAACCAAGAATCGTGCTTTGCAACTTGTATCCAATCTTTTCTTTTTCTTCTTTGGTTTTAACTCCTTGAAAATGTTGTATGTCAGTGCTATCAAGGAGTTACTCCTCCATCAGCTCCCCAGAGGAGCCTTCCCGCTCCACTCAAGAGGATGGGGAGCAGACGCTGGTTAGCTGGCCTCCTCGAGCATCTATACTGAATACGGGAGCCAATCGCACAGGTACGTTGAGAAGAAAATGGTTGTTTCAGCATTGTTATTTCTTCACAATGGGAAACTACATTGTTCAATTTCCACAACTTGTATGTATCAACAGGTCAGGCAGATAGTGGTGTGGTAGAAGCAGTCATGAAGATGTGGCCACCTCCAGCTGGGCCTAAAGACAGAGAACCAGAAAAGGATGGTGCTGCCAGAGGAAGCAGCCATGTCATCCCCCAAAGCCCCAGCAGCAGCAGCTACGACGGAAACCAGCCACTCAGGAGCAGCAGCAGATCAGATCAGTCTGGCCTTCAGAAAGTCCTCAGCTCTCCAGGACAACCTAACCCCTCACCGCAACCTCTAGGTTACACATTCAACAAACTTCTGTCTTCTACTGCCCATGTTCATACTAGTTTAGAGTTACTTGGAAAATCCTGTAATCCAGCTCACTGCTGGAGCCTTATTTTGTGCGTGGCGTAGCAGAAGCTCCATATATTGCACTGCTTTCTGGACCTTTGCCAATTACGTCTGACTTCCACCGACTGCGGAACGTCTGCGGATCGGCCCCGCTGTGTATCAGCTCCGTGCTCCTCCGTCCGTCATTACCCACCAGGTCCGGATTTGTTGCGGTACGGATGCGGCCGTGACTGACAGCTGAAGTCACTCGGACCCACGAGATCTCGCGAATTCACGTATGATTGCGCGATATAACAGGATGTAGTTTCTGTAAGCAGAACCACAAAACCAACAACAGTTGACTTCAGGCCTGTCTCCGCCCATTACGACGTTTTCAAAGTGCAGGTGTGTTTTTTTTAGAAAATTAACCAGATGTTTTATTTTGTTTCTGTGCTCGACTTCCTGTCCCGCACTATCCGCCCTATGCTGAATTGCTGCAGAGCTCTCCGGCGTCCGGCAAAAATAGAGGCTCTGCGTATCTGCTCCGGAGGGCTGCGGAACGCTGCAGCTGGAACACGGCAGCTGGAACGCTGCAGCTGGAACGCTGCCGTTCCACACATTGACTTTAATGGAAACCTCACGACTCTGCTGCCGTTCCGGAGCGGATCCGCAGACGTTCCGCACTCGGGGGAAATTAGCAGTTAGTGATAAACCCACAGAGAATTACCATCAACTATGCAGTTCCTCTCAGCTATCGCTTTAGCCTCTTTTAGCTGATTGTATTGGTTTTCTGGCCCACAAACTCATCAAGTGGCCAAAAAATAAATTACTGCATGTAAAGGTGATTTTGCTCCATAAGTTTTACATATTAGAAAGTTTGTCACCCAGCATATATCACAGAACTGGTTAATGTAGATCTACTAGCTATTGCTTTTACATTTTGTGGTTAGTAATATATGAAGATGAAGGAAATATGCTATAATTACACAAAACAAATCTGCACATAGTGGCTTAATTCTGTGTATGCAGAAAATCCTTTGTTAAATTCTTCTATATGGTCTTGTCTGTCACAGAGTGCAGTCAACAGAGTGAGACCACAAAGTCTGACAGAGTTGAGAATGGAGAGGGAAGCCTCGCAGCCTTCACAGCAACACCGAGTCCTCCAGATGCACGTCCTGCTGAGACGGCCAGCAACCAACCCGCTCCAAACGGCCTGTAGGCTTCTTCTCCTCCTCACCCAGAACAATCTGAAACATTTATGTGGAACACTAATGTTGACTTTTACTGTTGCTCAATACATAATCCCAAATCCCACTACCTTCTTTTCCTCTCTAAACTGATCCTTTGTCTCTCTTTCAGCGTCGTCCCTGAGGCTGTGGTGCTTCCCAGTATGTTTCAGGGGGCTGCAGAGACTCAGCGTCCTCCCCTGAACCTGCACTTCCCTCTCTGGAACAAAGTCCAGCCTCCACAAGCCACTCTGGAGGACATGGAGCTCACCTGCCAGAGACCTACCACCGTCAGTACATTTGCTACATGTGATGGTTTCTCAGACGTTGAGTGTTGACAGGATTTTCTAAATTGTACTATGCTTGCGTAGGTGGTGTTCTCAGATGACCAGATGGACATGTCAGCAATCGGTGAGTGGGGGGAGCAGCTGGTCAACACTTTCCTGTGCCACTGGAGAGACGGTGGCGAGCCCGGACGACCCACAGACATCCTGTGGTGCAACCAGAGCGGAGAGAGTGGCCAGCCCTACGACTTTAAGCTCACTTTTGGACCTGCAGGAGGGCCGGCGGTGGTGTACGTGGAAGTGAAGTCAACTATAAAGAAAGAGAAGTCATTCATCCAACTCTCTGCCAACGAGCTGGACTTTGCACTGAAAGAGAAGGAGCGCTATCACATATTCAGAGTGTACAGCACAGGAGATGCCCAGAACGTCCGCCTGTGTCGCATTAAGAACCTTGCGCAGCATCTCCACACCAAAAACCTGGCACTTTATCTGTTTGTATAAGTCCTTTGTAAGTTTGTGGAGATTTTTGCACTGTAGTAACTCACACCACAATGACAGGCCAACATGTGTATTCTAAAAGCATCTCATTGCCTTTTTAAGTTTATCCTAACTACACTGATTTTAGTTATTTTTAATGTGCCTGTGATACTAGAGTGTATGTTTTTTTCCTGAGTTATTTTGCCTGCTAATGAGAAAGAAATTGCACATTCCTTTTCCATTTTCCTGTCGAACATAATTTTATAGTTACACAGAACTGTGTGTTTTCTGGTATGTGTACAATTTTAGTGGTTTTTAGTGGTCAGTGGACAAACTGAAAGTTTTTATTTTTTTATTCCCCCTACCTCACTTTTTCTCTAGCATTCCTTTGGAATAAAATACTTTTTCTGTCAGCTGAATGACTGAATGAGTTTGATTCATGGTAGTGACACACTTAGCCTGTTTTTATTCATTAAATAATCTTACAGACCATTCTAGGCATTATTAGTAATGAGGAATTAAGTCACCTTAACCTCACTGACTGATGAAGTGATTATAGCTGAGGGTTAACTTAAATAATATGGAAGCAGAGCTGACTGGACAGGTCCCCCACAGGCTCCCATCCCTGGTAATTACACTGTCACAGTGAATAAGCTGTACTTTTGATGTGCAGACACACATCTATATAATGCTCACATAGCATCTCATCTTTAACCACTTCCAATAAAAGTCCATCTGACAGCCTGTCCAGGTCAAGAACAGAAAACAACCAAATCTAAAATAAGGAAAAAACACAGATTCTGTGGAGTGGTAACAATGCAGAGAAGATAATCCATCATCATACTGTTAAAGAAAACTGAAATTCCTTACTTTTTATTGTTCTGGCCTCTGGTGGTGAACCACACTATTGGAGCCACAGTCTATGTACTTGCTGTAGAATGGTAATCCTTGCAAAACAGGACACTTATTGCCCATGTGATGAGTGTTGGTAGAGAGATCAGAAACAACCTCTGGGGACAGCACCTCCCTATTTTCATCCTGTGATGCAACATCTTGGTAACTAGAGGGCTGTTTTCTATAAAGAATCAGTCAAGGGTAATGCGCCACTTAGAGACAAAATAGCATTAAATAAGCCAATTGCAGCATATTTCTGATCAGGACAAAGGTTATTAAGTGTAAAGCTCATGAAAAAGCAGTGCAGTATCCTACATAGGACTAGTAAAATATAATGTCTCAATAGAGAAAATGAACATCATTAAGTAAGATATCACTGTTAACTTGCTGCAGTGTTGTGGACCACAGAGTTGAATATTGTACCAATGTTTTGTTAGAGAAAGGATACCGAGCCACGGTCATGAGACAGAACAGAGACGACTACCAGATAATATTTGTTTTTTCACCCAAACTAGATTAGATATGGGAATTATCTTGCACTGAATAGATGCTTCTTCTGTACTGGATTTATGAGGCATTTGGTTACTGCTTGTAAACTCCAGCTTCAGAGCTCTGAAGTCAAGAGTCAAGAAGTGATTTTGGATTGAAACCAAAATGAAATCTTGTGTATTTAAAGGTTCTGTAAAGGTATGCACCAGATTTAATTTGATTATTAACAAAATTGTATTTGTTTTTATCTAACCTTTATTTCAGCAGGCAACTAGCATTGAGGTTGGAAACATTTAAGATTATTTTTTGGGCATTTTAGGCCTTTATTTGTATAGGATAGCTGAAGACATTAAAAGGGAGAGAGAGGGCGAATGACATGCAGGTCAGAGTCGAACCTGCGTCCGCTGCATCGAGGAGTAAGCCTCTATGGGCGCCTGCTGAAAACAAAATAATACAAAATCAGATGATAGGTAAAAATAGATAGTAATTCTAATGCTAATGATAGTAATAAGTATGCTTAGAACAGGCTCAATTAATGATGGAGTCATTTACCATGGATGTTTGCAATTGTCTTGAATTCTGCCAGAGAAGTCTTTTACCAGTCTAAATTCATTTCACTGACTGTCATATATTGTTTACAATGTGTTAATGTGATTAATCAAGCCAAATACTATTGAGGTAACAACTTCTATTTTCAGCTCTGAACTGTAACAATGTCCACAATATCTATTGGTTTCTTCCTTAGAAAATAACATTGTGTTGAGTGAGCTTGGATTCCAAAATGTCGAAGGTGAACAGTAGATTATGAAGAACATCTTTTCTACAGCTATACAAAAGAAACTGTCCTTTCCCGAAAACACTCCCATAGGTCGTTTGTTAAAGCAGATCACTCACCTTAAGGTTAATAGTGATGGCGCCCTCTATTGGCTGTATCAAAGCAGAAAGCAAAGCAGAAAGTAATGTGACAAAGTAGAGTGCCAAGTTAAAGTAAACCGCAATTATGGAAAAAAACGCAGGTCTTCACATTCAGTGTAATGTGTGTAACTGGAAGTGAAGTAGGCTAATGTCTGATTTTAACCAGGGGTTCAATAAGGCTACAGTAGAGAAGCAATGGTATGATATGAATAAATAAATCATTCCTTTCGTGGCCCAAAAGTGTTTGTAGTTTAAGTAGTTAACTACACAAAAATGGAAATTTAACTACTTAAAGCACTATACAAATATGAATGTAGACTAGTAGAACTACAACCAAGCTACTGTAAAATGTACAACCCCAAATCAGAAAAAGTTGGGACAGTATGGAAAACACAAATAAAAAAAGAAAGTAGTGATTTCTAAATGTACTTTGACTTGTATTTCATTGCAGACAATACAACAGCACATAATTTAATGTGTTCCTCATGATTTTTATTGTTTTTTTTTTTCAAAAAAACTAAATTCCTATTTTGGTTCTTGCAACACATTTCAAAAAAAGTTGGAATAGTAAAGCATTTACCACTTTGTAATGTTGCCATTCCTTTTCACAACACTTAAAAGACATTTAGGGACTGAAGACACCAAGTGATGAAGTGTTTCAGGTGTAATTTTGTCCCATTCTTGCTGCAAACAAGTCTTAAGGTGGGCAACAGTACGGGGTCTTCGTTGTCGCATTTTGCGCTTCAAAATGCGCCACACATTCTCTATTGGAGACAGGTCGGGACTGCAGGCAGGCCAGTCAAGTACCCGTATCCTCTTCCTCCGCAGCCAGGACTTTGTAATGTGTGCAGAATGTGGTTTTGCATTATCTTGTTGAAATATGCATGGACGTCCGTGGAAAAGATGTCTTCTTGAAGGCAGCATATTGTGCTCCAAAATCTCTATGTACTTTTCAGCATTAATGGTGCCATCACAGAAGTGCAAGTTACCTTTGCCAAGGGCACTGATACAACCCCATACCATGACAGACCCTGGCTTTTGGACTTGTTGCTGGTAACAGTCTGGATGATCCTTTTCTTCTTTGGTCTGGAGCACACGGCATCCATTTCTCCCAAAAAATACCTGAAATACTGATTCATCTGACCACAGTACACGTTTCCACTGTGTGATGGTCCATCCCAGATGTCTCTGAGCCCAGAGAAGTCGACGGCGCTTCTGGACACTGTTAACATAGGGCTTCCTTTTGGCACAGTACAGTTTTAACTGACATTTGTGGCTGTAACTACGTATTGTGGTACTTGACAAAGGTTTGCCAAAGTAGTCCTGGGCCCATGTGGTGATATGGCTTATAGATGAATGACGATTCTTGATGCAGTGTCGCCTGAGGGATCGGAGATCACGGTTGTTCAGCTTAGGCTTGCGCCCTTGTCCTTTACGCACTGAAATTCCTCCTCATTCCTTGAATCTTTTAATTGTTATGCACTGTTGAAGGTGAAAAAGCAAATGTCTTCCTATCTTTCTTTGAGGAACATTGTTTTTAAACATTTCAATAATTTTCTCACATATTTGTTGGCAAACTGGCGATCCTCTGCCCATCTTTGCTCCTAAAGGACTAGACCTTTCTTGGATGCTGCTTTTGTACCAAATCATAATTACAATCACCTGTTGACATCACCTGTTTCAAATCACATCATTATTTAACCAATTTACCTGATTACTAGCCCTAAATTGCTCCTGTCCCAACCTTTTTTGGAATGTGTTGCAGGTCTGAATGACAGGAAAGGATGTATATTTACAAATGAAATTAAGTTGACCAGACAAAACATGAAATATTTTGTGTTCACATTGTCTGCAATGAAATACAAGTCAAAGTACATTAAGAAATCACTACTTTCTTTTTTTATTTGTGTTTTCCATACTGTCCCAACTTTTTCTGATTTGGGGTTGTGGATAAACTAGTTTAATTAGGCCTACATGTAAGCCTAGTTGGGAAGTCAACTGAAATTAATTTCAAATCTAGTCACAGACTGAATATTACACAGTTGTGGTTGATAATGGCAGGGAATGAAGATCTGTAGTAGCGTAGCATTTAATGAACTGAAACCCCCTGCATCTATTGAATATTCCGGCTGACCCTGAATGTAGCATAGTCTGTACGGAGACAGCGAGCAGCGGCTGCTACCGGCGGAGCAGCGCTGCGATTGGCCAGAGCGGAGAGGGGGGGAGGGCTTTTCTCCCTTCTCCCTTCTTCTCTCTCCTCTCCTCCCATGCTAGAGGACAGAGCGATGCGGAGACAATAGGACGCAGAGCCGGAGGAGTCTACAGGATGCTCGGCGCCACATCCACCGTAACAAGGCTGCACGGACGCTTTTCACAGGAGATCAGGCGTTTCTCCCAACTCACCTGGCCTTAGTATGCTCTCAGACCCTCCCGTGTGTTCACCAGCAGCTTGGACTGACAGTGCGGACTCAACAGCCTCCATATGGGAACCAATTGAATTGTGAGTAACGAAATAAACCCGGATTTACGCTTTATCCTCACCTGCACCCTGACTAACCCGCATCGGATTTACTAAATTATACAGCCATTAGCCTACAAAAATAACAATAACTGCATTACAGTGTATTTTCTTGTATTTATGATCGATTAGGCCTATTCTGTGCAGCAGCATAGAAAACAATGCTGTGCTCCTTAAAGGTGGTTATTGATCACAACACAATCTCTTTCACCGCTCCCTCAACCACCACCCCCCATGGATCCTCTGTTTTGGTATCTGCAGCCGTGTGTGTGTGTGTGTGTGTGTGTGTGTGTGTGTGTGTGTGTGTGTGTGTGTGTGTGTGTGTGTGTGTGTGTGTGTGTGTGTGTGTGTGTGTGTGTGTGTGTGTGCGCACTAAGTGACAGTGATTTTCCTCAGAGTCGGTGCAGTCTGTCTGAGGACACACTGCAGGGGGGACCAACGTGACATAGCCTGACAAAATGCTGGAAGCTGAAAATAATAGGAGACCATAATGTTTACATCCTGACTGCCTTGTCCAAATGCTGGTTTCAGTGCATGCTCGGCCAAAGGAATTGAGGTTTGAGGCAGTGTTTGCACCTATTATGTTGCATTATTGCCACCGAGAAAACTTGCTACTGAATGAAATTCTCAATTAATGTAGTAAACCTTGCAATTACCTCGTGTGAATTCCTTATTTAGTGTAATATTCTATTTCTTTTATGTATTCTGAGCCATGTGTGTGTGTGTGTGTGTGTGTGTGTGTGTGTGTGTGTGTGTGTGTGTGTGTGTGTAAGCCCAAGACACAGCTGATCAAAGTGGGTTTAAGCTTCTTGATGGCATGTTAAAGCAGACCCACACACACATGGAAAATACACTCCAGCATGATGAGTCACAGATCACCATGTAGGTCACAGAGACGGTCCGGTCGGTGCTCAACAATCAGCCGTGGTAACTTCACCTGGTAGGAAAATGGGAGATGTTCTGATGTTGCTAATATACAGAGAAACAATGATGTAGGTGCAGAGATGCAATGTGTTTCACTTGTATGCGGTACATGATGCCAAACTCTTAATAACTGTAAATGAAAACCATCAATAATTCATTCATTATGTTCGTTTTTAATTACAGCTATCTCGGGGTCAGAAATCTGTTGAATGCTACCATGATATGGTTATTATCACGATACTCAATAATAGATAATAATGCAGTCTATCCTTTAGGATGTTTTTTAGCAGTGGGGGCAGGTCTGTCTGAACAGCAACCCCCCCTAACCCCCCAGCCCCACGCCCCGCCAGCAAATGTTTCACATATGAAATGGAACTGACACTTCGCTGCAACACAAACAAATATATTTATTCACCTCTATTCACACACAATGAGGCATATTTTCAGTTGTGTCATGATGTTAATGATGACATCACATACAATCATCATGGCACAATTATGCTTAGTATAAACAAATATAAAATAATGTAAATGATAAGTAATTCATTTGTATTTGAAGGTCACAAAGTGGCTTTTCAACTCATATCATTAGCACCTACTGTATTTTATTAGCTTATTCAATATTGTTGTATAGAATTGTAATAAAACAATACAATTTCTCATCCTATTTTATGGTACAACTGGTATTCCTAATATTGTGGTCAGTGAGTGTATACATCATCATATTTTCATCAATGTCAATCCTAACAAATTGTGCCTAGGCATAATACCATATCATTGTGCAAATTTACTTAATTTATACCTAGTCCTAGGTCAGGGGTCATCAATTACATTTTGCCGAGGGCCAGAATACAACCAGCATCATCATCAAGAATGAAGACGTGAACATAAAAATAGTGTCATTCACGTGCATATTAAGTAGCCACTTTGGTTTGTTTTGGTATTATAATAATAATATAATATAATAAATCCATAAATGCTCCAGCAGAGAGGATGGTTAGTTTAGCCAGCAGTTAAGTTTACAAGAATTTGTCCAAATTTCAAGATTTGTGGCAAACTAAGATAAACAGTCAGACTACAAACCGACAGCTTTCGTTTTAGCTTGTTTGTCAAAATTGGCTATTTAGAGTAGAGTAGAGCTGTGTTTGAGTGGACTGCCCAGACAGATCAGATTGAAATATATCGCTTCCTACATGTGTATGACTGTAGACAGGTGAGTGGGTATTGATACGTATTTACTTTTAGGTTATATTGTAGCCTACTTACAGTAATGAGTGTAGCGGTATCTTTCCCAGTCAAGTGCATGTGCTGCGTGACCTCATCCACATTGTCGAAATCATTTAGATATTGAGCCATTACATTGAAAATCTTTTAGATAACAGGAGCCTATGATTTAGGCAACTGTAGCCATGTACAGCCATACTGTACGGCAGCCAACTGGGGGGCATTATGTCGGCAGGATCATTTAAAAGGCAACCACGACTACATTGTGCTATTTCTGACACCGTGGCGGAAGAAATTTTGCCATGGCGGCCGCCACAATAAAATCAACATAGAACAAACACTGTATTGGATTATCGACCAGCCCTACTGTTTTACATTTTGTTACCTTTGTTCACGTTCTTGCCCTGACGTAGATGAGAAGATCAACACCACTCTCATATCTTTATGCTAAATATGAAGTAAGAGCCAGCGGGCGATTAGCTTAGCTAAGCACGAAGACTAAAAGCAAAGGCAAAAGCTAACCTGGCAGTGTCAAAAGTGGAAAAAAATCCACCACCTAACACCTCTAAATCTCACTAATTAACATAGTGGATTTACTCCGTGCACAGCCTGAAATGTAAAAACGCTAATCTACAGCTTTACAGGGAGATATGTGCAAGAACTATTTCTTGGCCGCACTTATGCTGTGTTTTCACTGTTTGGTGTGGCTCTGCTCTGTTTAACTTGACTCACTTTTTTAGTTCCAGTACTTTTCTCTTTTTGTTTTCCACTGCAGATTTTTTTTTAAATGTGGTTAGCTGGCTACTAAAAAAATCTTGGGTTTTTAGAGGATGTCTTGGGTCGCGCTAGTAATGATTTTCTCTGACAAATCAGTGGTCTGCAGTGTTTTAACTCCACCTTTCAGTATCAGCAAGATATCAGTAAGATAGTACCGGTAAAAAAAAAAAAAGACCAGGTACTGTCCACAACTTTTGCTGGGCTGGATTGCTTGGTGGAAACGTGACTATAGTGAAGTCTTGGGGTCTCTGCTGCTGATTGCCTCATGCTAAAGACAAGACTTCAAAAAGTAAAATTTAAAGGTGCTGGTAGATAGATTTTGACATCATTTCCACTGCATGGTAACAGCATCGCTTGACTTGATTCAGCTCCTCTGGAACCATGCTTTATTGGTTTTCCACTGGCAAAAGTTGTAGATACTGTAGTACCTGATACCTGGTACTTTTGTTTTACCACCTTGGTCAAACTAGCGCAACACGGGACATACTGCATCAATACCATTTTTAAATGCTGGGGCGGCTGTGGCTCAGGTGGTAGAGTGGTCGCCTACCAATTGGGAGGTTGGTGGTTCGATCTCTGGCCCTGCAGTCCTAATGTTGAAGTGTCCTTGGGCAAGATACTGAACCCTGAATTGCTCTAGATACTTTGCCATCAGAGTGTAAATGAGTGTGAAAGTTTATCTGATGAGCAGGTGGCACCTTGTATGGCATCCTCGGCCACAGTGTATGAATATGTGTGAATGGTGAATGGTTCCTGTACTATGTCAAAGTGCTTTGAGTAGTTGTTAAGGCTAGGAAAGTGCTATATAAATGCAGTCCATTTACATTTACCATTAGTGACTGCAATTTCTTTATTTACCCATATTTCTTTTTTCAAATGGCAGCCTGCAAAGCCACGCTGTGGTCAATTGATGAAGAGCAGACATTCCTCTGTTTGGTTGCTGATGAATGATCCAGCGACCCTGTGTCACATTGAAGATGATGTCTTTGCCATTTCACGCAGTGTCACTATGAAGGTCAGCTAAGAGTCATTGGGTACCGGGGAGTATCTGTAGTGTGAAACGAAATTGAGAAATGCATCTGGTACCAAAAGTAAGTTGAGTCAAGTCATGTCGACCCATGCCGTGGAATTGAAGCATAAGATATCTTCGGACAGATCCAGGCTAGCCTTTTCCCCCTGCTTCCAGTCTTTCTGCTAAGCTAACTGTCTGCTACCACTGCTTCATATTTTCTGTACATTCACAAGAGTGGTATCAACCTTCTCATCTAACTCTCTGCACAAATGCTGAAAAGTTTGTTTCCCAAAATGTAGAACTATTCCTTACACACACATTTTAGAAATACTGTTTAATCTTTCATAAGCAGGTTACTGCCCTTCGAGGTATCCATAATCCGGTAATTAATTCACTCTGGCGGAGGCAACCATCCAACACTCTGTTGTCCATTAATTCCTGATAATGGACACCTTCCTATATTTCTCATATTGTGACTTGATATAATCTTTCGTTAGACCCTTCCTGGCGAGTAAACACCCATGTCTTTCATACTCCATGCCTTCAGTTTTATAACACAGGTTTTCTGTTACAAATTTGTAGTTTCCAAGTCCATGATGAGATAACTTTGATGACATCATCATGACATCATAAGGGGTGATCTTCCAGAGCCACAGAAGACGATTGCTGTTGTCATGTATAAAATCGGTGGAGTGCAGCTTTCAGAATGTGGGATTGTCAACTTGTTAATGAGAAAAGTTTGAATGTAGTTTTAGGCCGTAAAAGAGTTCTAATTACAATAAGGTCAGAGGTCAGGGGTCAGTTACAGAAAGAGGAGTTCTGAATAATTATTTTTCTAACCTTTAGACAAAGCTGTAAATGAGGTCAAAAATCTACACCGGGGATGTCAGTAGGTGGTGTTGACTAGTGGTGCAGGGATATTGGACCACACACACACACACACACACACACACACACACACACACACACACACACACACACACACACACACACACACACACACACACACACACACACACACACACTTGCTGGTACTTTGCTACTCAACGGTCCTTGTCATTGTGTGCTGCTCTGCCTCTCTCTCCTTTCTCATTATTTTCTCTCCAATACACCACTCCCTGTCAATGCCTTGTAACACACAAACACTTTGATGAGTGTGCAGCAGTCAGTCAGTCACTTCTGGTCATGCCAGCTTTTTATAAACCGAAGACAATTCCTGTGTGGGCATTACATTTAATGGCATAATGTCTGTGTTGTGGTTGCTCCTTACACATCAAACAGAAATATGTTTGTTTGTGGCTCATGCATCAGGAAAAGTGAAAGGTCACCGAAAAAAGGTGAAGATAGCGTTGGCTCTAATTGTCCCGGGGTAGTATTGCTTCATCAGCGGGGGTGGACGTGGCCGTGTTCCTCACCTTGGTTCGCTAAATGTGCTCGGCCGATCAGCTCTGCCTGCTGGTTGCATAAGCAGTCTGGGATTTAGTCAGCTGCAGTCCCTGGTCACTGCTCTGTTTCCACAGAGTGTCGGTGTTGAAAGAGGAGGCAAGAAGAGGGGAGGGCTGGATTTGTGGTCACTTCACAGGAACATGTATTTTGTGTCTGTTTCAGTATGTTGCATTTGTAAACCTGTGTGAGTGTACAGGTGCAGTCCTGAGGAGGAAAATAGGATTTTTATGAAATGGTTACTTTAAAGCTGCAAGCAAATCATTACCACATGCATTTTTAGATTATTTTTTAAATAATTACTAGAGTTTGCAACACTTATTTTCATCATCAATTCATCTATTTGATTGATTTTTGGATTAATCGATTATAATTGTTTAGTCTTTAAAATATCCCAAACTAGTGAAAATTGCAGATCACAATTGACCATAGCACAAGTTAACATCTTCAAGATGGTGTCCAAAACTCCACAATATTCATTTTACAATAAAACAAACAGCAGTAACACATGTAGGATTCTGGAGCCAGCATGTGCTTGGCATTTTTGCTTGATGACAATTTTGATAATAAAATAATTTAAGAAATTATTTTATTATCAAAATTGTTGTTGATTCATTTTCTTTCAATCAACTGATTGATTTATCAAAACTAACAGCACAAATGAGGCTGTCACAAAAACAACTGGAAGCCTCTACACTGCTCTTTACCTTTTTATATGGAGGCTAATCTGCTGCATTATTTAGAATATAAATTGGTGGCCTTGTGGGGGCAGAGGAACTCCAAACCAAGTGGAAAGTACAACATTGACATTATCACCTTTTATAATAGCTATGGAAAACATGTTAGCTAAATTTAGCAACATTAGCATTCATTTAAATGCATATGAAAATTAAAATGCAGATACTCACAAGCCCCCGGCTGAGCGCCGGTACGTTGGAGTTTACCCCGGTGGACGAGGAGGGGGGTGGGGGGGGGGGGGGGGGGGGGGACTCTGACTGTTGTTTGTGCATATGCACCAAACAAATGTTCGGAGTATTCAGCCTTCTTGGAGACCTTGAATGGAGTCCTGTATGGGACTCAGTGGGGGATTCCATAGTTCTGCTGGGGGACTTCAACGTGCACGTGGGCAATGATGGAGACACATGGAGAGGCGTGATTGGGAGGAACGGCCTCCCTGATCTAAACCAGAGTGGTTGTCTGTTATTGGACTTCTGTGCTAGTCATGGATTATCTATACAAACCATGTTGAACATAGGGATGCTCATAAGTGTACTTGGTACCAGAGCACCCTAGGCCGAAGGTCAATGATCGATTTTATAATCGTTTCATCTGATCTGAGGCTGTATGTTTTGGACACTCGGGTGAAGAGAGGGGCGGAGCTGTCAACCGATCACCATCTGGTCGTGAGTTTGGTCAGGGGGTGGAGGAAGACTTAGGACAGACACCTGGTAAGCCCAAACGGGTAGTGCGGGTAAATTGGGAACATCTGGAGAAAAGCTCCGCCGGAGGTGTGAGTTGAAAGTCTGTCGGACAGGACTCCTAAATCCAGCTAATACTATGTTAGAGGCAGAGCTGGAGGATGATGGGGGATTGTCGTCTATTTCCCTGGTGGAAGTCGCTGAGGTAGTCAAACAACTCCACAGTGGCAAAGCCCCAGGGATTGATGAGATCCATCCAGAAATGCTGAAAGCTCTGGGTGTGGAGGGGCTGTCTTGGTTGACACGCCTCTTCAACATTGCGTGGAAGTCTGGGACGGTGCCTAAGGAGTGGCAGACCAGGGTAGTGGTTCCCCTGTTCAAAAAGGGGACAAGAGGGTGTGCCAATTACAGGGGTATCACACTTCTCAGCCTTGCTGGTAAAGTCTACTCCAAGGTGCTGGAAAGGTTGAAGAGGAACAATGCGGATTCCGTCCTGGTCGTGGAACAACGGATCAGATCTTCACTCTTGCAAGGATCCTGGAGGGAGCCTGGGAGTATGCCCATCACAGTGCCCATGTGTTTTGTGGATCTGGAGAAGGCATATGACCGGGTCTCCCGGAAGATACTGTGGGAGGTGCTGCGGGAGTATGGGGTGAGGGGGTCCCTTCTCAGGGCCATCCAATTTCTGTATAAACAAAGCAAGAGCTGTGTCTAGGTTCTCGGCAGTAAGTCAGACTTGTTTCAGGTGAGGGTTGGCCTCCGCCATCCTGTTTGTAGTATTTATGGACAGGATATCGAGGCGTAGTCATGGTGGGGAGGGGTTGCAGTTCGGTGGGCTGGGGATCTCATCACTGCTCTTTGCAGATGATGTGGTCCTGATGGCATCATCGGCCTGTGACCTTCAACACTCACTGGATCGGTTCACAGCCGAGTGTGAAGCGGCTGGGATGAGGATCAGCACCTCTAAATCTGAGGCCATGGTTCTCAGCAGGAAACCGATGGAGTCTCCAGGTAGGGAATGAGTCCTTACCCCAAGTGAAGGAGTTTAAATACCTTGGGGTCTTGTTCGCAAGTGAGGGGACAATGGAGCGGAAGATTGGTCGGAGAATCGGCACAGCGGGGGCGGTATTACATTCAATTTATTGCACCGTTATGACGAAAAGAGAGCTGAGCCAGAAGGCAAAGCTCTCGATCTACCGGTGAGTTTTCGTTCCTACCCTCACCTATGGTCATGAAGGCTGGGTCATGACCGAAAGAATGAGATCCAGGGTACAAGCAGCCGAAATGGGTTTCGTCAGGAGGGTGGCTGGCGTCTCCCTTAGAGATAGGGTGAGAAGCACAATCATCCGTGAGGAGCTCGGAGTAGAGCCGCTGCTCCTTTGCGTCAAAAGGAGCCAGTTGAGGTGGTTCGGGCATCTGCTAAGGGCGCCTCCCTAGGGAGGTGTTCCAGGCACATCCAGCTGGGAGGAGGCCTCGGGGAAGACCCAGGACTAGGTGGAGGGATTATATCTCCAACGTGGCCTGGGAACGCCTCGGGATCCCCCCAGTTAGACCTAGTTAATTTGGCTCGGGAAAGGGAAGTTTGGGGTCCCCTGCTGGAGGTGCCCCCCCCCCCGCAACCTGACACCGGAAAAGCAGATGAAGATGGATGGATGGACTAAGCAATATTAACTTTGAGGTTTCACAGTTCCCTTGACAATAAGCTTGTGTTTAAGTTATAGTAATGATTTAGAAACATGATCATGAAGTCAAACAAGATTTTCAGCATTGTTATTTTAACTGTATTCCTCTGCAGAACCAACACACACCCAAGTTGCATGTGTGAGACTCTTAGGAGTGCCACACTAAGCGCTTCTGATCCTGGACAGAAAATAATGGCCTTCTCTGTTTTCAACTGCCTTGCCTCCCTCCTGTGTGTGTGTCACATGTCCGAGAGCTTTTACTTAAGAGAGGGAGAGAGGTACAGTAAATCCTCTCTCTGCTGCCATTTAGCACCCAAACTGACTCATCTCTCCTCACCTGCTGGTGTCAACTACTCTTCCAGTCCGAAAGAGGACTTTTCAGAGGCCTGTGATGGGTATGACGTGTGTGTGTGTGTGTGTGTGTGTGTGTGTGTGTGTGTGTGTGTGTGTGTGTGTGTGTGTGTGTGTGTGTGTGTGTGTGTGTGTGTGTGTGTGTGTGTGTGTTGCTGTTAGCATGTCGCAAGTAAAAGTGAGCCAACAACAACAAAACAACCTAATTACTTCTTGTGGCCTGTGTATTCACAACAAGTACAAATAGCAATGCAAAATAAGACTAGACGATTTCCTAGGCATATATTGATTTGGGACTATATTGGGTGGAAGTAGCCAGCCGAAGCACTGCTACTTATTGGCGCAGAGATATCATGCAGCAACTCTGTGAGTACAGGTCTAATATGGGTCGATCTATCCCGTAAAATAACCATGCCTCATGTTTACAGTAATCACTCTATGGACAGCTGTTTATTGGGTCCATTCTGCGTTTTTCCCAGTTGACTTTATCACACCAGAAAAAAAAGTTGAGGACTGCAGGATGGATCAACGCTGAGAAATCCTCGGTAGCTGTGACACAACTGCGGGCAGCACGCTCATCTTGTCCGGCGGTACGTTGTCCCACTCTCCACATCAGACACTCTATTTCAGTCGGCATATCCCCACACACTCCCACCACCAGATCCTGTTGGCTTTCATCCTCACGTCCTCAGGCTTTTCAGCGATCACTACCTCCTCCTTCTCCTGTCGTTTTATTCCCAAAGAATGCAGAGCTCCTCTCCATCCTGTGTGTGTGTTGCTGGCGCGTCCGGAAAGTAGGTGAAGGGTCGTGGCCGGGCGATCTACCTCAGCTGTAGCTAGTTGATTCAACTAAGGACTGCTGCAGTATTTAGACCGGGGTGGAACTCATCTTCGGCGCCAGATCCTTACAGCTACCAATGTACCAATGTGGTAACTTGTCTCCCAGTGTGATAGCTACCTTGTTTGTTCACATCAGTACTTTCCTGTATTTCCTCGTGCTTCGCCCACTGTGTCTGCCTGTGATTCTCTGTGTTTTGGGTTAGAGCCTCAGCCGTAACAGCTACGTGATCTCTGCGCCAAGTAGCAGTGCTTCGGCTGGCTACTTCCACCCAATATAGTCCCAAATCAATATATGCCTAGGAAATCGTCTAGTCTTATCGTCTAGTCTTATTTTGCGTTACTATTTGTACTTGTTGTGAATACACAGGCCACAAGAAGTAATTAAGTTGTTTTGTTGTTGTTGTTGTTGTTGGCTCACTTCTACTCGCGACATGCTAACGGCAACAAAGGATTCCATTCACTACGCTAAGCTAAGCTAACGGTGGCTCTGCCGGACTGAGACAATGCATGCACTGAGACAAAAAATGCGTTTGCCCACCTATCTACATCTAGAGGAGACCGTGATAAGTTTCAACAAACGGTGGCGTATTCCTTTAACATGTGATGAATCGTTATGGGAGCTGCTCAACCCAGAATCTTATTCTCTGTATCCCACTAGACGGTGAAAAGAGATTTTACTTTTTGAGAAATTTTGGTAGACTGGGTAAACCCAGCCCAATCTGCCAGCGATTTGATTTTGCCCTGCAGCTCAGGCTGGAAACCTGTACATTTATCTATCCTGCTTCCGTTACAAATCTGCGGGGACCAATCACAAACTGGCTTATCCACCTAGCGCGCTATTGGCAGGGTTTAACACGATGATGATAGAGAAGCGACCAAGCAGCTTTTTGTTTACATTCAACAAGCCGGACACCGAAGAGCAGCAACCCGTTGATGCCGCTGTCGCTGCTACGTCACCCGGATCGTTGGTCTGATTGGTTGAAGGACTATCCAATTGCGTACAGAGTCATTTGAACTATGCCCGTTGATCACGCCTCTTGTGCAGAGAAAATACAGACTTACATACACTTCCATGGAATGAGTTTGTGTGTGTGTGTGTGTGTGTGTGTGTGTGTGTGTGTGTGTGTGTGTGTGTGTGTGTGTGTGTGTGTGTGTGTGTGTGTGTGTGTGTGTGTGTGTGTGTGTGTGTGTGTGTGTGTGAGAGAGAGAGAGAGAGAGTGCGTGCGCGCGTGCATGTGTGTGCGTTTTTTCCACATGTGCTTGGATCTATAGAGTGAGGGTCAGGATTTGGCATGTATCACTGCTCAGGGAAAAAAGAAAAGCAATCATGAAGAATAATCACACTGCAGCAAACAATGGATTTGCGAAAAAGGACAGTTATTTGCTGTGTGTGTGTGTGTGTGTGTGTGTGTGTGTGTGTGTGTGTGTGTGTGTGTGTGTGTGTGTGTGTGTGTGTGTGTGTGTGTGTGTGTGTGTGTGTGTGTGTGTGTGTGTGTGAGAGACTCAGCTCACAGCTCAGCTCTGGCATTCCCCTTGGCGAGCAGCATTTAGAATTACTTAAGCCTTCACTGCAGATAATTAGCATTTTCATTGACTATCACACTGCAGATCAGAGCAGCAGAGCAGACTGTGAGCTGCAACATCAAAGGCTTGTTATCCATCGCTGGCCTTGAAAACCAACACACACACTCCTATTTACATCCCAGAACAGCATGTGTGTTTCTTCCAAGTTTCCATCCCTCCATGACAACTTTTTTTTTTTTATTAAATGAAAAGGGGTATACTAATGGAACTGCCTGCCCTCCACACTCTGGACACTGACAATGAATGTGACTTACGAGGCCAAACATGCCATTGTTTTCTTGTCAAACATACCTGTAATCTCATATTTTTTTATAAAAAAAATGAATTATGTATTTCTTTATCATCATATTTCACATGTGAAATGATTGGAAGACCACATATGCCTCAATGTGAATTTACCAGATATAAAATATATTTCATATGTGATTTTACATGTGAAATGTTGGACAACGGTAAAATGGTTTTCCATATAATACATTTCATTCAAATCATTCAATGTGGTTATTAGCGTTTTATTTATCTTTTGCAGATTGCAACCTTTTTGATGAATACAGCAATTGCTAGTAGTTATGACGATTATTTATTATTACTAGTGCAGTACCTGTTTGGCGCGCGTGCGACGTGCCTGTTCGGAATGGGCCAATTGCTTGGTTCCCAAATAAAGCTCAATGGTGTTTTAAGCCCCCAACGTCTCCTTCCAGGCAGCGCTGCGACCGTTGACTTCAAGGCACCTAATCCTAACCCCTAACCATAACATAACCATAACCATAACCATTGCCCAATCAACTTCAAGGCAGCGCTGCGACCGTTGACTTCAAGGCACCTAACCACAAACATTGCCTAATCCTAGAGACAGATAAACAAAAAAACTAACATGTGACACAAAATGCAGTTATTAAATGCTTGGTTCCCAATTCCCTGCTTGTAGTGTTGTCGGTTGGCGTGTCCGTTCGTCCTCAGGAACAGATCATCCAATGGTGAATGTACTGCATTTATGGCATTTTTCCATTACATGGTACCTGCTCGACTCGCCTCGATTCTACTCGCCTTTTTTGGATTTCCATTATGAAAAAAAGTCCCTGGTACCTGTCAACAGGTACATTTTTTAGTATCACCTCCGTTGTGGTTCCAAGCGAGCTGAGGCGATAGCAAAAGGTGACATGAAAACCTGCAGACTACTGATTGGTCGGAGAGAATCGTCACTAATCACTAATTATTTTTCTAACCTTTAGACAAAGCTGTAAATGAGGTCTACACCGGGGATGTCAGTAGGTGGTGTTGGCTAGTGGTGCAGGGATATTGGAACACACACACACACACACACACACACACACACACACACACACACACACACACACACACACACACACACACACACACACACACACACACACACACACACACACACACACACACACTTGCTGGTACTTTGCTACTCAACGGTCCTTGTCATTGTGTGCTGCTCTGCCTCTCTCTCCTTTCTCATTATTTTCTCTCCAATACACCACTGATGTGTGTGCAGCAGTCAGTCACTTCTGGTCATGCCAGCTTTTTATAAACCGAAGACAATTCCTAATGTCTGTGTTGTGGTTGCTCCTTACACATTAAACAGAAATGTTTTTGTTTGTGGCTCATGCATCAGGAAAAGTGAAAGGTCACTGAAAAAAGGTGAAGATGGCGTTGGCTCTAATTGTTCCGGGGCGGTATTGCTTCATCAGCGGGGGTGGACGTGGCCGTGTTCCTCGCTTCCTACATATTGGTTAGATAGAATCATCACTAATCACTGCATCATCATTGCTAGCGACAGACGGGGGTGTCCTGAACAATCCAGCGGTGTTTTGTTTTGCTGCCTTCAGCTTCTTATGAAACAAAATTTGTCTTCTTGGCTGTGGCAAACAGCCACATGCCGTGAATAAAAAACAACACACCTTCGACGTTCTGTGTGTGTGTGTCCTGCAGCCGTGCTCACCTCACGCATGAGGCGGTACTAAATCTGCAATGGAAAATGGAGGACGGTGCACTGCGGAGCCAAATAGAGCTGGTACTAGCAGTGGGTAAGAGCCATTATATAGCGCCTTTCTACCTTACCGGACAACACACTTTTTACAACACCTTTTTTAAACCCGTCCCCGCTACGGTACAGAGGCTCGTAGGCTCTCCGTTGGTGGAGCCGGTGAACCGCAATCAATGAGCCCTCTAGGGATGAAGCAACTTTCCCGCTATAGTCCTTGGTTTATAGTTTAATATTGTGTAATTATAATGTGATTTTTATGTCTTAAATTTATAATGTCAATTGTAATTGTCAAATGTCTCTCTCATTTCTGTACAGTGATACCAGCTGTTAGCTGTCCCACCTGAGCGTCCTTTTCCCAGTTTTTTCTCCTGGTCCGTCCCCTAAAGCAGTCCCTAGCATGAGTTCTTCTCCACTGGTATCTCGAGCCAACATGGACATCCTGGAAGAGCTGCAGCTGATCGCAGCCCAGAACCTGGAGAGGCTGGAGGTCAACAAGTACTACGAGGTGATCAGGGAGCTGGGCAAGGGCACCTATGGCAAGGTGGATCTGGTCATTCACAAGATCAGAGGTGAGGGAACACATACACACAAACAATACCCTGCTGCTTTAAATAAGCAACAACAAAAACACAAAAGTCTATGAGATTATTTTTCCTCCACTTCGCCCAATAAGGTACAAAAATGGCACTGAAGTTCCTGAAGAAGAAGACAACAAAGCTGAAGTCGTTCCTGCGGGAGTACAGCATCTCACTCTACCTGTCCCCCTGCCCTTTCATCATCAACATGTTCGGCATCGCTTTCGAGACAGATGACTACTATGTGTTCGCACAGGAGTACGCTCTGGCAGGGGACCTTTTTGATATCATTCCTCCACAGGTGCACCATCTTATTTTTTATTCTGGTTATTGCTTCTTTGCATCATTGCTTTTGGGTCAAGGACTTAAGCAAAAATATCCGTCTCGACAAGTTATTAAGAAGTTAAAACACAGTTGAGTCAGTGATGGAGTACACAAGTCCTGGCCTGGAGTACACAAGTCCTGGCCTCAGACACAAGTCTATCTTGAGTCACTATTCCCTGGACTCACAACTTGGACTTGGACTCAGACTTGAGGATTTATGAAATCGGACTTGAGTATTCATGAAATAGGACTTGGAAGTTGGATGACTACTTTTATGTGTAAAAGGCAGTGATGGAGTACTTAAGTCCTGGACTAGGACTCAACTCTGACTCAAGTTGCTTTTCTCTGGACTCGTGACTCGACTCAGACTCCAACTCAGGTAATAGTGACTCAACTCAGACTTGACTCGGAATCAACAGTTGTAACTGGTGTAAGTTAGATCAGTGAAGATGTCAGTCAGTGGAGTTTTTAGTCCAAAATCAGCCAGCACAGTGATGCATGTTTCACTGGTGTATATAGCCTACTGTATGTATTGTCTCTGATCTCCCTCTGTCTATTCCTTCAGGTTGGTCTTCCTGAGGCAGTGGCAAAGCGCTGTGTGCACCAAGTAGCCATCGCTTTGGACTACCTGCACTGTAAAAAGCTGGTCCACAGGGACATCAAGCCTGAAAACATCCTCATTTTTGACCGAGAGTGCCGCAAAGTTAAGCTGTCTGATTTCGGCATGACCCGCCGAGCTGGCTCACCTGTGAAAAGAGTGAGTACCATTTCAATCTATGACCTTGGAAATTCTGTCTTGTTTCGACCATAGTGTTGACCTGTTGAGTTTCCCCTACAGGTGAGTGGCACCATTCCGTACACCGCCCCGGAGCTCTGTGACGTGTCCCGCCACGAGGGTTTCTGCGTGGACTACAGCACTGATGTTTGGGCCTTCGGTGTGCTGCTCTTCTGCATGCTGACTGGCAACTTCCCCTGGGAGAAGGCACTGCCCTCTGACTCCTTCTACCAGGAGTTCATCCGCTGGCAGAGGAGGAGGACAAACACGGTGCCGTCCCAGTGGAGGCGCTTCACTGAGCAGGCCCTCCGCATGTTCCGGCGGCTGCTTTCCGTGGAACAGGACCGCCGCTGCTCTGTCAAAGAGGTGTTCGGGTACTTCAGCCACTCTTGGATGCTGGATGCAGAGAACAACACCAACAATGGCAATGGCAACGGCAACAGCGGAGGTGGTGGAGAGAGGGTAGGCGGCGGAGGAGGAGGGGTGCGGGAAGAGGTGGATGGCACTATCGTGTCATCTTCATCTGGGGAGGAAGATGAGGAGCTCCTTGTGGAGAGGATGAAGCAGCAGACTTTATCTCCTCTCTCCCCGCTGTCACCTCTCTCTCCCATGTCTCCGGTGGCAGTGGAGAGGGGGAGTGGTGGCGGGGCTAAGGGCGGCATGATGGAACCAGGCGGTGGCCATCATTTTGTGTCCGTCTCCACCAACAGCTCTGTGTCATCCACCAACAGCTACGATCGAATGCCGCGAGAAAACAGTTCCCCAGGTGGCCGCATGCTGGTGGCCACGCCTATAGAAATCTGCGTCTGAGTGCGTCAGAACGTTGACAGAACCACTGGTACACACGTTTTATACCTCTCATCCAAATGTGCATGCATGGAAAAAGAAACAAACCGATAATGAGTACTAACACGTATCCTGCTATAAACATCTTGGAAAAGGAAGAGCACATGAAAGACTTAACAGAGAGTATTTGTAGAATAAGTACATTTTGCATGGGGTAGGATTTTTGCTCGAATTGGAGTCAAAAGACTCCATGAGAAGCCCCATTTATTTACACTTTGATTTCAATGGTGTGTGCATTTGCAGTTTCGTGAAACCCAGAGGAAAAATGAAAAATTGCTACCATTAGAGATTCTGTCAGTAAAACCAAGAAGAAGAAGACCAAAATGTATTTCTTAAAGCAATACTTTCAGCAAAAAAAGGCAAATAGAGACAAAAGTGGCAGAGTACTGTGTGATCTGTTCAGGACGTCACTGGGTGTCATTTTTGAATGTAGCCAAGGGACAAAGGACTTGTATTTTTGAGAAGACTAAAACGGAGTTCAAGGAAATACCTTGTAAGATAAAAACGGACAAGCAGTGGTTTTAAATGTTTCATGTGTGACAACAATGTGAAAGTGTGAGTGTGTTGTGTGTATTACGGTGTTCCGTGTGTTTGAATCCTAAAGAAGTGGATTTATTTTGCTTTGAGAATTTTAATATTTATTTTAAACTAAAAAGACTACACACTATTTTTTCTATTGTTTTTTTTGTAAAGCAGCTTTCTTTTTTCTGTTTTTCGTTCAACTTCACATTGTATTTTGGTGTTCTGGCATAGCTGTGCCAAATATACTTCCATTTGGTTGGCTGCTGTACATATTGATATTCATACCAATAGTTGTCTATCATCTATGAGGTTTGACCAACCGGGTTTCAGATAGAATATTTGATCGCTATTGTCCGTGAACCAGTATGTTCATGAGCGACAGACTAGACTGAGAGAAGGCTCATGATGTCTCTGTTCTTCATGTCAAACATATCTACTTCACTGTTGAAAGAGTATTTTCTAGTCACTCTCAAAATTGTTTTTGTATAGCTTCTGTTTTCTTTCTTTTTTCTCTGAAAAAATATGTTTGTATTGCTCATGTTTTCTTTGAAACATTTAGCAAAATGTATTGTCTAAAAAGAAAAGAGAATTAGTCAGTTAGCATTTTCAATTCAATCTGAAGAAGAAAAAAAATCACAGAAGATGTTAAAGAGTCACCTTTTATAAGCTGCATGAAGAGTAGCTCAAACTTACCTTTACGAAGAAATTGAACCGGCTTTACGGGAAAAAAGGTTAAAAAAGAAACGTAAAATGTTGTGATGTGGAATTTCTGCCGTAGCACAGTTTCTTGCATAATGTCCCTGAGTGAATATTGCCGTCATGATCTCTTGAGACATCCTAGGGCTAAAAAATCGCTACAATAATTTGTTTCTATTCAGTGTGTTGTATATGTATTACTATCAATGCAGTGAACTCATCTCCCCACCTTCAGGAACAGAAAATAAGCAAAGCATGAGGACATAGAGCGAGAGCTTGAATTTAAACCACAGATAGGGAATTAAATTATGTAATTTTTGCTTCTAAATTCCCACCTTTAGTGAAGTAGTGTGGCATAGATAAAAAAAATTCTACCAAGTTAAAATAACAGAAAAAAAGAATCCATTCATTTCTTTGACTCAATATTACCTACATAATTTGAGGGGGAAAAGCATTGGATCACGCATAGGAATGGACGTTTTGTGTGATGCTTTCCAAAAATAAGTTTGCATGAACTTGTATGTGCTAAAGCTCTGTTGTGAAAACTTGCTCAGTGTTTCTCCTGTCACAAGCTGTAGTACTCTGTAGATGTAGTATAGCTGCAAACAACATGTTTCTTTATCTTGTGAGAGTCAGTAGCCTCAGCTTGGATCTGCCTGACTGAGGATCAGCTAAACTCGGTTCAGCCCTTACAGAAACCGTTAGGATCATTTTCATCAAAGCTGCTCCCGGATCAGCAAGCGAGTATGCAAATTACTACATCTTGTGACAATCTCTGACCTCATTGGTAGCCTTCTGACTCAGAACAAAGGACAGTCCTGATACAGACACTGTAGCTGTGTTGTTTTCTATAGCCGGTTGCTCTCCATCAGCCAGCTGCAAGCAGCACTGGCTCTGCAGTGTTTACTGTGTAAGCTCTAGCACATCACATTGAACTGGGGAAGCGTCTCACATGACTGTATCAAGAAAAGATTACACAGGCCTGTACATTACCTCGTCATGTCATTCTTTCTCTGCAGTTTCCCCCCTAAAACCACCCTTCTACTTTTCCTTAGCCCTTCCCAGATGTATCTGTATGTATCAAACGTCCATCCTAACAAACTATTTAGTCTCATTATAAGTCAAGTGAGAAGTGCAGTATATATGGCAGTGGTTGAGCCAATGGCTGTCACTTTTTGAAAAAACAAATGAAATGTAATTTGTTCAAATTATATGGAACACAGCCCACATTGTTTAATCAGATAAGAAGATATGCTGCCGCACTGACATTCTTTTAATTTGCTGTGCCTCCACAGCATAAGTTAACACCAAGCTAACATTTGACTTCAGATTTGTTCTTGTTTACTATCTACAATTTTACCATCTGTGGTGTCAAATCCAAAATGTTTCCACACATAACTTCTCACATTGGTTTAGTGTCACGGTTATCTGTTGGCCACAGTTCCTATTTTCCTCCACTTTGCGTTAGCAAAAACAACGTGTAGTTTACAGATAGGGAAACAGGGCAGGCAATAGATCAGAGTGACAGTGTATTTTGCTTTTTGCGCTTATAAACAGAGATTTATTTAATTCAGTCAAATCATTAGAAATTGATTACATGTTTTATTGTGTTAAAATGGTAGTTCAAATTTCAGCAAGTGACAGCCTGAAGCATTATGTTGCTAAATTTGGTTCTCAAACTCCACTGTTTGTTTGTCCGTTACTGCAAAACCTCACCTCCATGATGCAATATGTTTTTTTCTAAGACGGCAAAGGTATGACCCTGCCCTACTTTGGCTTGGTATTCTTACCCTGACCTTAACCAACTCACTCCACATGCCTAAACCTAACCAAACCAAACCAATCCAAACGAAAGCAACGAGTACTAGCCAATTAGAGACTGAGAGGGTGGGTCATGTCTTTGCCATCCTAGAAAATGCAAATTTGCCTCCTGGACTTGCTGCAAGACGGTTTATATAGAAGAATATATGGAAGTTAGTCCGTTGCCATGTACATAAAAATGGCTGGCACTCTGATCATTCTGCTAGTTTCATTTGAACGGGAGTGGCCTTTCTAGCCATTTAATTTACCTTGGTTAGAATTGATATTTTGATGTAGTAGTCTAACTGGTCTGCACTGGTTGTCCCATTGTTTTCCTTTGGGGAAAACGGTGGAGACAACTCAGAGAGAACGCTACCCTTGGTGTGGCCCAAAATTGTCGCTGAGTACTGCGCTCAAAGTTCAAATTATTTTAACTTTTACCTTGTTGCCACTGACCTTTCAATGTGCAACCAAAGCCATCTGGCAAAGATTATGTGTCGGCGGCTTTACTTCAGTATCTGCTGCAACTGAGGACACCTGGCCTGGGAAGATTGAGTCAGTCCAAAATATGAAATAAAACATTAAGGGAACCATACCTTTGCTGCGAGTCATTTTCCCTTTTCTTCCTCGTGACGCCTGAATCAGTCGCTGCTGCCTCCTCACCTTATCCATAACGTAATGTGTTGTAAACAGAGTTCCAATGTATTTCTGTACTGTGACATATTTCAAAGCATCATGATTTTGGTGGAATTTTAGTGAGTAGATGACCACAGCAGTAGAACTCGTATCCAGTTCTGTCTTTGCAATACAACTGTCTTCCTGTAAACTGAAATTTAGTCAATAAAATGAGAATTCTTGGTGGAGTGATGTTTGCTATTGTTTTTTCCCCAGGAGTCCTCTGTGATGCATTAGGACATACAGGTGGAATTGATTAATAGTATAGTTTGTATGTACAGTGTGTAAGTTTGTCTCATCCCAGGAGATACAGAATATAATACATTTGTAGTGGCATGTTCACATCAGAGCTTTATAGAAGTTAATAATGTATCTCTTTTGTAATTTGTAAATTGTGGGTCTGTAAATTAAAGAGTATGGTCGAGACCGGCTCTATATCAAGTGGCATGCAATAACTTTTGTTGTGATTTGGTGCTATATATAGATAAAATTGACTTGACAAAGAGACAAACTCTGTGAAGAGAAAAAAAAGATAAATCTTTTTCTTAGATGGCTAACTGACTGTTGGTGAGCCTGTTGGAGGGCAGGGTGTCATTTGATTGGCTAGCTTCTAAAAGTTCCACTATTAGCTAGTTGCTAGTCTCGCTTTGCCAGACCATGCACACGCTGCAGAGCGGAGGAGGGTCTGGCTACTCCACATAGCATTCGGGGATGGTAGAAAAACGTTCTCTGGTTTATTGGCATTTCTTTAAACCAATCACAATCGTCATTGGCGGTTCTAAACTCTGCACGGAGCCGCTGCCAAATAGTTGTGCGAGAGAAAACTCAGATTGGACAGATAGTGTAGCTAGCTGTTTCAATTTATCTTGCAGAGATCTGAGGAGCAGTCACCCACAGTCCTCATATCACCGTTTAAAATTCCAACACAAAGAAAGCGGAAGGAAACGGACATCAGCGAAAATACATGCATCCGGCGGAATTTCCTGTGGCACCGGAGCAATCCCGGAAGTGGAACATCAAGGATATAGACTACCTAGTTGCTAACTTTGCTATTTGGTAAGTAGTCGTAAGTAGACAGTTTGTTTATTAGTGTTGTTTTTTTGTTGCAGCTACTGGAGATTAGGTTGATGAGAGCGGTGAGACTGAACCAAAACAGTTAAGTTGCGGGCCGTAGTACTTGCTCTGTGGAACTGGGGGGGGGGGGGGACTGCTGAGTTGGGTGATAATATGCACCTTTTTAAAGGTACAATATGTAACATTACTGCATTAAAATGTCTAAAAACAACTATACCTTATATATTTTGTTGAGTTGTGTACTTACACTAACCCAAATGTTTCCAACAATGTTTAAACCCAGAGAAATCTGTTTTATTGACATGGGATGTTTCATTTGACCCCTCTGGTTGTGGTATTAATGAATGTTATAGGGGTAGGAACCTTTAAGGGAATTGGTGTAGTAGGAGGGACATGTTTTGGGGACGGAACGTCAAGTGTAAGTTTGCTACTCAATAAAGTGGTTACGGCCAGATAACAGTGAACAGTGAATCACGCTCGTTATTTATCAATAACACAACATGGTGCCAGAAGTGCTGTTGTTCTGAGCCGAAGACGGAGGTAACGGTCTGCTGGGAAAGAAGGAGGAGAAGGAGAGATCGGTCCAATGAGTGAAAGCGAAGACGAGCAGAGCGGGAACGGCGCTAGGTGAATTAGCCATGGCTATAAACACTGTGATACAGGCATCAGATTGTTCTTTATGTAATAATCTATGTTTTTTTGTATCTGTCCCTATTCAAATAAACTTCAAATAAAAATAAAATAGCACAATGGCTATCACACCCGGTGCTTCGTTTAGCATCCAGCCACCGGAGCCCTTTGATTTTTCCATACCACACGAGTGGACAAAGTGGATACGCAGATTCGAGAGATTCCGGCAAGCAAGCGATTTAGCAGCAAGCTCGGAAGATAATCAGGTGAACACTTTGATATACTGTATGGGAGACGAAGCTGACGATGTGTTAAGAGGGCTGAAACTGAGTGATGCAGATCTGCGCTTGTACTCCAAAGTGCGGGATGGCTTTCAGTCGTTCTTCATTGTGACAAAGAACGTTGTTTATGAACGTGCACGATTTAATATGCGCAAGCAAGAAGCAAATGAGACTGTAGATGCATTCATTACTGCCCTGTATGCCTTAGCAGAGCACTGCAATTATGGGACGCTGCATGATGATCAGAGACAGGATAGTGGTCAGGCTGGCGGATACGCGTCTCTCTGAACGTATGTAGTTGGAAAAAGACCTGGACGTGGAAAAAGCCATTAACATGGCAAGACAATCTGAGGAGATCAAAAAGCAGCAAAACACACTGAGGAGCGAAGTCAGTGGTGTAAAGCAGACGGATGCCAGCTCTGTGGACGGAGTGTTTAAAGACAGACAGCACAAGGAAAAGGCTAAATTCAAATCCAAACGCTATGGAGCAATGCCCCACAACGGTCAGAGCAAAACCCCAAAACGCTCTTAGTGCTATAAATGTGGAAGCACTGCTCACCCCAAGCAGGAGTGTCCTGCTAACAATGCTAAGTGCCGTTCTGATGGGAAAATGGGTCACTACCAGCGCGTGTGCCTTGCAGGAAAAGCTGTGCACAGTATCGAAAAGGAAGAAGAGAGTGAAGGCCTCTTTCTCGGTTCTGTGTTATCTGATAATGATACATGGATGGTTGAGATAGACATAATGGACAACAAGACTCGGTGCAGATGTCACTGTTATCTCACAGACTGATTTTAATGACATTTTTTCGGACACACAACAGCCGGTTCTCCAAAAAGCAGAGAAACCTCTGTATGGTCCAGGACGGAATCCACTTGACGTGGCAGGGTTCATCAAACTGCAGCTAAGGAAAGAAGCCAATCAGACTATGGAGAAAGTCTATGGTGGTCGTGCCCAAGAAGAACAGGGAGTCTGTATGCTTGTGTGTGGACCTGACTGGCTTGAACGTCTATGTGTGCCGTGAAAAGTACATTCTGCTGTCGGTAGAACAGAGCCTTGGAATGCTTGCTGGAGCGAAAAAGTTCAGCAAACTGGATACCAACATGGGGTTCTGGCAGATCCTGCTCACGGAAGATTCAGCCAAATACACCACATTCATTACACCCTTCGGAAGGTTTCATTTTAACCGTCTTCCTTTCAGCATCGCCTCAGTGCCTGAACACTTCCAACCAGGCAGGCGCGTCGCACCCGTGGGGGATGTGGGTGTTTTAACACCCACACTTTTCCCGGTGAGAGGGTTGAACACCCACACTTTTTCTGCAGTTTTTCCGCAGTCGAACTGCCGCCGTAGCTACGTCGTAGGCTGTGTGTAGCGATTGCGTCCATAGCAACGCTCTGTTTTTCATGGCAACGGTGTGTTCCCACTATGGCAACGCCAAGACCCGCCCTTCAATCACTACTATTGGCCAGGCGTCCAAGGTAAAGTGACCCCATTTGTTCAGGTCCTATCCCCTGACCAATCCGCTATCCTAATCATAACCCCTCGAGGTGAAATGCCTAACGCCAACCAATCGAGCTGCTTCGGAGGGCGGGTCATGGCGTTGCCATAGTGGGATTCGTAATTTTGCCAGCGGTCTTAACATACCGCGTCCAGTAATTTTAAGGAATAGGGTAAGGTAATGTAAGTATCTTTAGTGTTTGCCGTACATTTGTTATCACCGTTAATGTGTTACATCAATGTAAAGCTTAACTCTTTAATGCTGGTACAAATTGCTATCGTAATGGTAGCTAGCTAGATACAACCAGAGCTAACGTTAGCTAACAGAACCTATCATTTAACATTAGGCTTTTAGCTAGTTAGCTAGGTTGTCTTTTGCCATTTGTGTTGGTAAAGTTTAATGTACGGTGGCATGTTCATCTCTTTTTATATGTCGTTACTGTAGCTATATGCGTAGCAGAGATTTAGAAAATGGTGTGTTTATCAGTTGTAACTACAGGATGGGAGGTAACTGCACCTTTTTAACTTCACTAGCAACGTTAAATGAAAGCTAATATGTACGAGTAGTTTCCCATGTAAGAAGTATAACGTTTCGTAACATTAGCAACGTTATAGCATTCATAATAAACGGATAAACGGATCATAATATACGGTAATTACGTTATGTGCTAATTTGCATAAATAGCACAACAGATCTAAACACTGGGCATAGCCAGGTGAAAATGTCTTGTTGACATATAACAGTAAAAGACATAATGTAAAGGTCTGAATGGAACCCATTAGGCTACCCATGAGCATTAATACATAGAGGCAGGAAGAATTGCTTTACCAGTACTGATTGAGTGTATTAAACCAGTATTATTATTGCAGAGATGGGGTTTGCAGTATCAAGATGCAGAAAAGAAAGAGGCAGGAGAAGATTGACACTTTTTTCAAGAGAAATCCTGTAAGTGAAGTTGAAAGCTGAACGTTGAAAAATGTTGACATTAAACAGCAGTAGCCTATTTCCATTAGATATTGTTTGCATTTATTTCATGATATTACTTTTCAATATTCACTGAGGTTTGCTAGTGCCATAGCTGTACCTGTTTGGCCCTATTCCTTTACCACTGCCCATTATTACCACTTTAGGAGAGGAAGTTGCTGGAGGCATCAGTTTCAGAGAGAGCACAGGAAGGTTCACAGGTGAGCAATGAAATGAATGTTACAGTTTGTGAAAGAGGTCTATATTAGTATTCTGCTAAAATACAACACATTGCTTGTTGAATTTAAAACAAATGAAATGAAATAATTTCTAACGTTCTTTTATTGAACGAATTGAACATTGAATTGAATATAAAGGCAGCACTAAAAAAGAATGACCATTACATTTGAATGTGCAGTTTTCTACTCATATTTTCTTTCACCTAAAACAAAAAAAAATCTGTTTTGTGTCTATAGCGATATGTCGCAGCCTTTCGCGATGTGTATATTGCGCCGGTTGATATTGCGATGACGATAAAAAAACGATATGTTGTGCAGCCCTAGTTCCGAGTGTGTTTTTATACTTTTCTAGTATCACTCATTTAAATGGGAAACTTTTTATATCTTGTATGTTATACATTTTGTACCCCTCTGTCATTGTATCCATCGTTTTTATTGTTAATAAACAAATCACATCCATCCCCCTCACTTTTGAAAAGCTTGCTACGCCCCTGCAACCAGGGCATGAAGTTAACTTTTTTGACCACCAGCCATTGTGGCGGGTGGATTTAAAAATCCACCCGCCACAATGCCTTTTTACCAGCCAGATTTTTTTTGCCTCATAAAGGTGAAAAACAGGAATTACTGTGTCTCTCTGATCCTATCCTGTCCTATTCATCGTAGCCTGTGTATTAAGACAAAACATAATTTATTGAATTAATCAAATTTGAACATACAGTAGGCCTATGTGTCAGTGTCAGTGGCTTGTTGATCTTTACATTGTTAGTTAATTTTCTATCCTGGTCTGGGACACACATTCATACGGTTTGAGTAGCTACTTATTGGACTTTAACTTATTGCACTTACAATAATGAGCGTAGCTGTCCTCAATTTAGGTAATTATGTATGTCTCATCTCCGTTTTTTCCTGCATTCACCATGTGATTGTGTCCGTGTGTGTGTGTGTGTGTGTGTGTGTGTGTGTGTGTGTGCGCGCATCGCGGGGGAAATGGAGCAACAGCCCAGGACAGGATTGAAACGGCAGCAGCTTTCAGCAACATAAGAGTGAAACATCGCTACAGCGTACATTGATGTTAAAATTTCTACCGGTTGGCAGGACAGTCTGAAATGTTTTGCACGGTCTGTCGCTGTACGTTTTGTTGGTAAATGTGAAATGTTCGAGTCACACACGTCTTGTCTTCGTTATCAGAAACAAGGAAATTAATTTGACCCGTTCTCACTACCGCTTGGTCAGTGGCTGCCACGTGGGACTGCTGGGATTGTCGCGAGTAATGCAAATGCGATAGGGGGCCCCGGCTGTCAATCAATGTATTCCAGTGATGCAGGCCCCTGATTGGTCTGGGCCCGTAAGCAACCGCGTACCCTGTTTACCAATAGTTGCACCTCTGAATCACTCAATTCTCATTGGCTACCTGCCAATGTGGCAGGTAGATTGACAGTGTTACCCGCCAATTGCAAAATTCACCCGCATTTGGCGGGTGGGCGGGTGTTAATTTCATGCCCTGCTTCCAACACATGATGGCTGAGGTTACTGAGGGGCTGGAAGGAGTGGTCTGCCACATTGATGACATACTGGTGTGGGGGCAGGACCAGGAAGAGCATGATGCTCAACTCCATGCCGTGCTACGGAGGCTGGAGAAAGCAGGCATCACCCTGAATGTGAACAAATGTGTACTCTCCACGAGTGAGGTGGTCTTCTTGGGTCACATCATCTCATCTGAGGCCTTTCGCCCTTACCCAAGGAAGACTGCGGCCATCATGGAGATGAGAGAGCCTGGAAACGTCGGCAAGTTGAGGAGTTTTCTTGGCATGGTCAATTAGCTGGGAAAGTTCATCCCCCAACTGGCAGAAAAAGACAAACCACTCCGTGACCTCCTCTCTAAAAAAAAAAAAAAACTGTTGGGTCTGGGGTGTGGAGCAACCCACAGCGTTCAACTCACTGAAGAGGGCCCTGTCTTCTCCCCCTGTCCTCGCTATGTACGACCCAAACAGAGACACCAAGGTGTCAGCTGATGCATCGTCGTATGGGCTGGGCGGTGTTCTTCTCCAGGAGTGGGAGGGTGAATGGAAGCCCGTAGCCACGGTCGCTTACTCCAACTGAGCAACGCTACGCACAAGTGGAAAAGGAGGCCTTGGGCCTCACGTGGGCCTGTGAGTGGTTCAGGGATTTCCTCATAGGGAAACAGTTTTGCCTGGAAACTGATCACAAACCCCTTCTCAGCCTACTTGGTGCCCAAGCACTGGATCTACTGCCGCCGAGGATCCAGCGCTTCAGGATGAGGTTGATGCGTTACTCTTACTCCATGGTGCACATGTCTGGAAAGTCACTTTGGACAGCAGACACGTTGTCACGCTCACCTGTGACATCCCACATGTCTACAGAAGACCATGGCCTAATGGAAAGCACCAACATCTACAACCCCAAATCAGAAAAAGTTGGGACAGTATGGAAAACACAAATAAAAAAAGAAAGTAGTAGTAGTTCTAAATGTACTTTGACTTGTATTTCATTGCAGACAATACAACAGCACATAATTTAATGTGTTCCTCGTGATTTTTATTGTTTTTGTTTAAAAAAAAAATGTCCTATTTTGGTTCTTGCAACACATTTCAAAAAAAGTTGGAACAGTGAAGCATTTACCACTTTGTAATGTTGCCATTCCTTTTCACAACACTTAAAAGACGTTTAGGAACTGAAGACACCAAGTGATGAAGTGTTTCAGGTGTAATTTTGTCCCATTCTTCCAGCAAACGAGTCTTAAGGTGGGCAACAGTACGGGGCCTTTGTTGTCGCATTTTGCGCTTCAAAATGCGCCACACATTCTCTATTGGAGACAAGTCGGGACTGCAGGCAGGCCAGTCAAGTACCCGTATCCTCTTCCTCCGCAGCCAGGACTTTGTAATGTGTGCAGAATGTGGTTTTGCATTATCTTGTTGAAATATGCATGGACGTCCCTGGAAAAGTCTTCTTGAAGGCAGCATATTGTGCTCCAAAATCTCTATGTACTTTTCAGCATTAATGGTGCCATCACAGAAGTGCAAGTTACCTTTGCCAAGGGCACTGACACAACCCCATACCATGACAGACCCTGGCTTTTGGACTTGTTGCTGGTAATAGTCTGGATGATGCTTTTCTTCTTTGGTCAAGAACACATGGCGTCCATTTCTCCCAAAAAATACCTGAAATACTGATTCATCTGACCACAGTACACGTTTCCACTGTGTGATGGTCCATCCCAGATGCCTCCGAGCCCAGAGAAGTCGACGGCGCTTCTGGACACTGTTAACATAGGGCTTCCTTTTGGCACAGTACAGTTTTAACTGGCATTTGTGGCTGTAACTACGTATTGTGGTACTTGACAAAGGTTTGCCAAAGTAGTCCTGAGCCCATGTGGTGATATCGCTTATAGATGAATGACGATTCATGATGCAGTGCCGCCTGAGGGCTCGGAGATCACGGTTGTTCAGCTTAGGCTTGCGCCCTTGTCCTTTACGCACTGAAAGTCCTCCACATTCCTTGTTATGCACTGTTGAAGGTGAAATAAGCAAATGTCTTCCTATCTTTCTTTGAGGAACATTGTTTTTAAACATTTCAATAATTTTCTCACGTATTTGTTGGCAAACTGGCGATCCTCGGCCCATCTTTGCTCCTAAAGGACTAGACCTTTCTTGGATGCTGCTTTTGTACCAAATCATAATTACAATCACCTGTTGACATCACCTGTTTCAAATCACATCGTTATTTAACCAATTTACCTGATTACTAGCCCTAAATTGCTTCTGTCCCAACCTTTTTTGAAATGTGTTGCAGGTCTGAATGACAGGAAAGGATGTATATTTACAAATGAAATTAAGTTGACCAGACAAAACATGAAATATTTTGTGTTCACACTGTCTGCAATGAAATACAAGTCAAAGTACATTTAGAAATCACTACTTTCTTTTTTTATTTGTGTTTTTCATACTGTCCCAACTTTTTCTTATTTGGGGTTGTATATTGACTATGTCATAGAAAGTATATCTGTAAGTCTCACTTACATAGATAATCTTAAGGAGCACCTAAAGGCCGACAGTGTGTGCTCACGTGTCGTGACGCTGTGTACGGAAGGATGGCCAGCACATGCGAAACAGGAACCTGTGCTAAAAAGCAACTGGCCAGAGCGAGCTATGCTTACAGTGAGAGACGGCTTACTGCTGAAAGACACACGGCTTGTCATACCGGCTGCAATGCGGAACGACGTGCTGGCAAAACTGCATGAAGGACACCAGGGAGTGGAGAAGTGCAGGAGCCGTGCTCGCCAGTCTGTGTGGTGGCCTGGACTCAGTCAGCAAGTGAATGAAATGGTGCTCAACTGCAGAGCATGCATACAAGAGCGGAGAAATCACAGAGAGCCTCTCATGCCATCAGAATTCCCAGAAAGACCATGGCAAAAGGTGAGGGCAGACCTGTTTCTCCTGGAGAGCAAAACATACCTGCTGGTCGTCGATTATTTTTCCAGGTATATTGAGATCGCACAATTATCTCACACCAAGTCCACAGATGTTATTGTTCATCTCAAGTCGATTTTTGCCCAGCATGGTGTTCCTGAGACTTTGATGTCTGATAACGGGGCACAGTTTTCTGGACAAGCCTTTGCTTTTTTTGCAGCCTCGCATGTCACCAGCAGCCGAGGTTTCCGCAGAGTAATGGTGAAGCAGAGTGGGCCGTCCAGACTGTTAAAAACCTTCTGAAAAAAGCAGCTGACCCCTATCTGGCTCTACTCGCCTACAGAGCCACGCCCCTCCAGAGTGGATACAGCCCAGCTCAGCTTCTTATGGGGCGACGTCTTCGCACCACGGTGCCGATCCTTCCCTCTCAGCTGGACCCTGTGCTGCCTGACGGAAATGCTTTCGCTTCGGGTGACAGAGAGAAGAGGTCAGATGCTGAAAACTACAACAGGCGTCATCGTGGCAAAGCTCTCAGTGCCCTGTCTCCGGGGGAATGAGTATGTAAATGTAAATGTAAATGCACTGTATTTATATAGCGCTTTTCCAGTCTTAACAACTACTCAAAGCGCTTTACATAGTACAGGAACCATTCACCATTCACACACATTCACACGCTGAGGCCGCGTCTGCCGTACAAGGCGCCACTAGCTCATCATGGGTAACTGACACGAAGACACCAGGAACTGTGCTTCAGAAACACCCAACTCCCAGGTCCTACTTAGTGGATCTACCTCAGGGAGTGGTGAGACGCAACCACCATCACCTGATACCCGTACACACACCTACACCTGACAGAGGTTCTCCAACACAAGTGTCAGAGCCAAATCCTGGGCAGGTCCCCTTGACACCTGCTGTGACACCTCAACTTTCACCTGTGGGAACTCCCACGCTCAGGACTAGATCGGGTAGAGCCATAGTTCCACCTGGACGACTCAACCTGTGAACTATGAATCAAGCAAAGAGTGGAAAACAAAAGAGTTGACGTATGTTCTTGTTTATGAGGTTTAGTTTTGAACACTTAATACAGAGTAATTCAGACGTTCATAATATTGTTGTAGAAATTACTCTGGTGTCTAAGTTTGCACTGTTTGACCCTGAAAGATCAGACAGGGACAGACCTTTCAAAGCAGAGGCAGAATAATCCTCTGAGGTCTGGCGAGACAAAGGCAGTCTACCCTTTGTTCTCCAGAAAGGGGAGATGTGGTATTAATGAATGTTATACGGGTAGAAACCTTTAAGGGGATTGGTGTAGTAGGAGGGACATGTTTTGGGGACGGAACGTCAAGTGTAAGTTTGCTACTCAATAAAGCGGTTACGGCCAGATAACAGTGAACAGTGAATCACGCTCGTTATTTATCAATAACACGACTCTAACTTCCGTCAAAATATGGGAACCTAGATGAGAGAGTTAGAGAGTAATTGTAAATCATACAATGTCACAGAAAGAATAATACTCAGTAACCGTAATACAGCTTGCTTTCTGCCACACAGCATCATTTTGTCATTGATTACATGCCACTTACAAGACAGTAATACAGCATAGACCTTATTTATTGATACAGTCCAATATCGATCGATCCAGCTTAATGTTATGTGCTACGTTGACAAGTAACGTTAGCTCATGCTACTGCTCGGTTGGGAACGTTATAAGGTTACAACATTGTTCAACACGTTCATCAAGTTATATTAAGTATAATCGTTTTGATCAAGGTAAAGTTAACGTTAAACAGCACTGGGCTAACCCACAATTACGTTCGCCAGCTAGTGTTAATGTTAGCTGTATAGATAGACAAATCTAATGCTAATTTAGCCAGCTATCCCACCTGGTTTTTCTGCCTCACTCCCCGCTGCTAAGGGACTTCAGTCGGGATGAGAGCGGACAACAGCCCCGGGGGGAATGACACATCCACAGTTAGCCAGCAGCCAGCCACTATTATTAATTTACAGCAATCCGAACCCAGCCAGCACAAACTCTAAGTAATAGAAAGTGTGCCTCCACAGCATAAGAAAATGTTCTGAGTCTGGCTGGCCGCGGTGTTGTGCTGTGCTAAACGCTTAAGGGGGGAGAATTATGTTTAGAGTCCGGCAGCAACACTCAACAGCCATCCTATTGATGAAGGCATATCCTCGGCGGCCAGCCCCGAAGATACTCGGTGGCCAGCCCCAGCTGCAAAGTAGCTAAGTCTCTCAGCGGTGTTGAGTAACGTTACAACAAACCCTTTTCCCCCCGGTAATGAAAACACCCAAAAAGTGACACTGACATATATTGTGATATTGTGATTGTAGCTGCTGGCTAAATGGCAGAATGACATGAATAAACGTTACTAAACGTGACATGGATAAAACTGTAATGGATAAACCCATCCGTGAACAGATATATTTTAATCAGCAATAGTAAACAATGAAAACTACAACTCCCATAATGCCACTTAACAACATCATCAAAAGTCCATCCATTGTTTTGATTGAGAGCCCCTTAGCGGCAGATTGTACGTTTAACGGAAGACATTTTGACATGTCACAGTAGGCAAAGCGCAGGTGTAAATGATCAAATGAATGATGGCGGAACTCCATTTAGCTGCTTCAGTTTCAGGGTCCTGTCACAATGTCCTGGAACACCTAAAAATAACAGAGCCATTGTTAATATTAGTAACACCTGTGCTTTTCCTACTATGGCAAGTTAAAAATGTCTGCTGTGGACTTTTGGTGTCATGGCGGCGGGAAGAAGTATCTCCTCCAAATTTGGTAATTTTACCATGCTACCTTACTTAAGGTGTGCAGCTAGACCACTAAGTCGCTTGAGTTTAACTTTTTGACCTTCTGTATTAACAAAATGAGCACAAAACTGACGAGAACCAACAAAACCACGACTCACGCCGCTAACCAAGGCTAGCAGTAGCAGCAATAATGATGCTAACGATGGCACTGTCAGACAGGATTACCTGAGAAGGATCCTGGGTGACATCCGCTCTGATGTCGAAGCAATGATGGAAGAAATCCTCGGTAACTACCTTGAATGCTCTTCCAACAGTCAGAAAATTTAGGATATAGAACATGGCCTATCCACTGTTGAGGAAGAGTTGGTCAACTAGAATCCGACTACTCTCCAATAAAGACTCAGTGTGAGGGGCGTCCGGCTGGATGATTTGGAGAACCGGTCCCACCGGCAAAATATCTGTGTTGTTTGAATCTCCGAGAAGGCTGAAGGAAACCAACCGGCTACTGTCTGCTTCACATTCATTGGTGCCAGACAAGATTTAAAGTCCCCACAAGATGCATGTTCCTTCATCACAAGAAACGTCCTGCCTGCCCAAAAGGACACCGCTGAGGAAATGGGGGCTTAACATTCGTCTTCGGTGTTTTGTCGTGTTGTTATTTGTTTGTACCACCTTATTTTGTACCCTTTTTGAGTAGGACTTGGGACAGGAAAATTCAGTTTGGAATGTTAAGGGCCTGAATAATCCCGAAAAGTAATAGGGTCCTAGCCCATCTCACATTCTCCAAACTGATATAGCTGTCGTTCAAGAGAAGCACTTGTGTAATACAGATATACTGTAGCTAGGATGCGAAAGAGCTGGGTTGGAAATATTTTTCATTCTATATTCAACACAAAAGCCAGAGGCGCTGCTATTTATTATTGTTACCGGCAAGCTCCTGAGTAGATGTGTTGTTTTGCCTGTGTGTACGCACCAAGAGCCCGTGAAGAGAGAGTTGCGTCATTGGAGGGTAAAAAACGCTACGGTCACGTGGTTCATGGGTCTCCAAATAGTTCCAAGTGGGTAATTTGAATGCACTGGATTCTATGAGAGCTGTGGTAACTACGGCGATTTGGGGTATGATATATAATATGAAAGCTGTTGAAAGTGCTGTGAATTGACATGTTAGATGTATGTTATATTTACAACAGCATTGCATAATATTATGGTAAATATGACCTGAAATTAGAAGGTTAGAGTGACTAAGGGCGGGTTGGCACCTAATAGTGATGACGAACTGACCGAAGAGCCGGTTATTAACCCGATTCGTGTCACTGAGCCGCGAGAATCGAGTGCCATACGTCAATGAACCGACTCACTCCTGCTTTTGTTTTTACCTCATTAGTGCCTCCGCTGGAGTGGTGGTAGAATCAATCAGGAAATGGGCTACCTCGAGCAGCACGATTCATTGGACCGAAAGAGTTGTTAAAAGAGTTGTAGAGATTGGAGACTGCGCACCAGGCTACTGACCGAGACCGAATGTAACCGTGCAACCGCTCGAGTCTGTGTAATCAAACGGTTGTCTAGGTTCTCGGCAAGTTTGAGCTATTAACCAATCCCAGAAACCTTTATTTCTCGTGCATCTTAGATGATTGTGTTCATGGCAATTCACACATTATCGATGGGGAAGTACATCACATACACGTCATGTTATCTTGGTAGTTATGTTGTTAAATGTTAAAGAAATTAATATTGCAGCCTGTCACGAGGAGACCGCGCACCAGGCTGACTGAGACCGTAACCGTGCCTAATGCACAAGTCTATAATCAAACAGGTGTCTAGGTTCTTGGCAGGTTTGAGTTACCAACCGATCCCAGAAACCTTTATTTCTCGTGCATCTTAGATGATTGTGTACATAGAAATTCATAGGCTACATTACCGATGGATATCACATACAAATACACGTCATGTTATCTCGGTAGTTATGTTAAGTTAAATGTTTATTACATGATAGGCAGGCTGTCTCGAGGAGACCGCGCACCAGGCTACTGAACGAGACCAAATGTAACCGTGCAACCGCTCGAGTCTATGTAATCAAACGGTTGTCTAGGTTCTCGGCAAGTTTGAGTTATTAACCGATCCCAGAAACCTTTAGGCTATTTCCGATGGATATCACATACAAATACACGCCATGCTATCTCGGTAGTTATGTATAATCAACCCCCTGTCAGTCATGGGCCCTTGGAATTGTCCTAACGTTTTCCCCCTATACGGTGCCCCTGATAGTAAACATGAGACTGAATAAAAGTGGTAGCTTCATAACTTTGAAGCATCATCAAGTCTGAATAATTGTTGATTCCTAAAATTTATATTCCTTTAGTCCGTAAGTATCCACCAAAAAATGTATCCAAGTTGTGAATGTTATCACGTGAAGTCCTGTCATGTATTCTTTATTATTGCTTTTCACTGGGTGTGCTTGTTTATGTCACTTTGGTGAAGACAAAATACATTTCCCTGCCTTTCTCTGTTATTCAGTAGTGCAATTCAAATTATGGTTTCAATCATCAATTTGTTCTTCAAATCATTGCTGAGTAAGAGTTCTGTGCAAAAATAATTAAAGCAGGGCTCTTACTTGCTTTTACCCCTTGATAAGTGCCAGCTTGTTTTCCGTTGGAACAATTCAATTATAGATTTAGATTTGAATGAAAAATAGATTTGAATGTTAAATTGATACTGATTGGTTACTGTTAGTGTTTGTAATACCTAATTAAAGTTTGAATGTTGCATATAAATTGAATGTCAAATGGTTGCATTTTTTTAAACACCTGTAAAAATAATTTCTATTCACATAGCTGTTTTTGATACCTGGGAAACTAATAAATATGTTGTTTGTCAATGATATGATATTTTGATTATTTTTGATAACAATAGTAACAGCAATAAATAGGCCTAATATTAGGGCGTAATCATTAATATTTGGGGCTATTAGCCTACATTTTTTACTCGTAGGGAAGCGAAGCAAGTGCATTCTGGGAGTTGTTGTCTTTCATCCACATGAGCCAAAAATACATTTTCTGGCTTTTCTCGGTCTAGAAGGCCTCAACTTTGAAAGGAAATTCACATTTCTACTACATAAATGACCCAATACATATTCATCTTTCCAGCAGTGAAATATCTCTTTAACATGTGATCAGTCTTCATCTCTATTATGCTGCTTTCCATGTCTATAGCAGCAAGGACACAGCCCCCACAAACCAAACACAGCCTGGTAGCCTATCCAAAACTGGTCCAATTTTCTATGTTGTGTCCTGGTTTAATTCTGGCACAAATTTTATTAAAAAGAAAAACCTCTAAATATGGCCGGTTAGCTCAGATGGTTAGAGCTTGGTGCTAATAACGCCAAGGTCATGGGTTTGAGCCCCATACTGGCCATAGGTGGTAATTTAACAAATGTAGTCTGCATCTGAAGTGTAAGTTTCAGGTTTATACGCAAAGTGGAAGATAATAGAAGGTTAAATTGCTCTTCAGACACAAATGTTTTGTAGAATGTGGGCCTTAAACCAGGAGTACTATAATTCTGTTACAAAAGTAAATGCTGTGTGTCAAACTTTTGCTATTAGCAAAAAAAAACTGTCCAATGCCCTCTTAAAATTCCCATCATCAGTATTGCCCTAGCTAACGTGTTCATATGATACTATTTCTAACTGTTCTGTCTAAGGTTTATGCCTGTTTAAAGGAAGTTTTACCTTGCCACTGTCACACCAAATGCTTGTTCTTGGGGGAATTGTTGGGTCTTTGTAAATTATAGAGTATTGTTTGGATCTATTCTATGTGTAAAGTGTCCTAAGGTAAGTCATGTTGTGATTTGACACTATAAATAAAATAGAAAAATCAAATTGAAAAATATTGTAAATTCAATCCACTTTTTAATATCTGGGGGCGATGTGCTTATTCATAATCTGAGAATAATTTGGTTAGCTGTGACCAATCTAACCTTTATTGCTGTCAAGTCATACATTAAAAACAAATATTGGTGATAAAGCTACCGATGAACCAGACCACTTGCCTATGTACCTTTACCCAAAATGGGTAAACAAGTTTACACTCCCAAATTGCTTGTAAAAAAGTTCCTAGTTCAGTCTGACAATATAAATTATTAGTCAGTAAGCCCATCCTGTGGAGTTTAGAAGCAAAATAGAACCTATGAATTAACTTAAACTGAATAAATTTCCCCCTAATCTCCCTTAAATATTTCCCAGTCTAAAAATATTGTAACCACTCCTCATCCATGAAATCACATCCTAAGTCCCTCTGCCAGACGATCCTCAAGCTTTTGCAGATATCTTCTTGCAACCTATTAAAAATTTTATAGAACATATAGTAGCCGCCCTGGGTGCTATACAACTCCAAAAGCTCCATCACTGGGTTTCCACCCTGAATGAATTTACACTTAGTAATGCAGTCTCTTATTTGCAATTACTTACACAAATTACCTTTACTTTCCAAATTATATTTCTGCACAAGGTCAGAGGATACAAACACTCCATCCAAGTAAGCCATTAATCATGCATATCTATTTTATAATCCATTCCAGTAAACTGACTTCTTCCCAATATGGATGGCTGGGTTGTGCCATAGAGAGGCATATGATAGTCTTATGTGAAAAACACCCCACATCCTGTATATTTCTCTCCAAATGTCCTTAGAATAAGCCAGTCGGATCCAGTTCTTCATCCCCAAAGGCACCAGAATGTTTCGATCAGGTGTTGATGAACTTTGGAAAAGGTCATGAGGCTTCTTGGTATTATTCTATGCTTGTTCAGAACCTGGGGGAAGGAGCCTGGTCAGCCCTCAAGAAGACATGGGAAAGAGATCTAAGTATTACACTGGATGATGAGGATTGGGACAGAATTGGTAGGAATATAAAAATAAATTCACGCGATGTAAAGGTGCGTCTCATGCAGTTTAAGATTATGCATCGCTTCTACTGGATGCCCTCTAAATTGTTTAGACTTGGATTGAAAGACAAATTGTTGGAAATGTAAGACAGAGGACGGCTAATTACTTCATGTCCTATGGTTCTGTGACAAGGTCCAGGAATCTTGGACCGAGATACATGATAACTTGTCGGATTGCAGGGAGCCAGGTTCCATTCAGCCCAAGACTATTTGTGATTGGAGATGGGTCAACGGGATAGATAAGCACATAAAAAATTGGGTCCAAACCAGTTTAATGATAGCCAGACAGATACTTCTAAGAGTATGGAGAAATGAAAGGGTACCTTCAATCCAAGAATGGGCTTATGAGATGGCTAGTGTGCCAGCTTTTGAAAAAATGTCATACAAAGGGATTGCTTGATTGAGGTTTTTACACAAAAAAAAGGGTAACCCTAACCCCTCATCCAAAAGTTTGATAGGACTTACTAGCTCCTGTTCGATTTTGATCCAGCTCAGCTCTGGGCCGCTCCCTTCCAGTGTTTAGCCAGTTTAGACATTTCAAATGCTAGGTTATATAACCTTACATTGGGGAGATCCATACCTCCTATATCCCTCAATGACCACATTTTCTTTATATTGATCCTTGGTCTTTGGTAATTCTGTCAAATTGCTTAAACAGCTGTGGCGATTTATTAACAGGCAACATCACGGGAACATAATTGAATTGTGGGGCAACCACCATTTTAATCACATACATTTCCACCCATAGGTTAAGCTTCAGTTTGATTCGGATTTAGTTGAATACCTCTATTTCATACCTGAAGGCATCCATCTGTAGTTATGTAAAGTAATATCCCCACAGTGACATGTTTTCGATACTACTACATACTCTCCGATTCGTGCCAGTTTATTTTATTTTATAACCTGATCATTTAGAATACCGGCAGCTATCACCACTATACAGGAGGGCCGAGAACGGCCTTGGATTTTTTTTCGTGATAACGACTTAATTCGTTATCTCGATATAACGAAGTTTGTTTTCTCGAGATAACAAATTCATTATTTTGTTATCTCGACATAACAAAGTGTTTTCTCCCACTAATCCCACTAAGACACCCTTCCATTTAACCCGGGGAATGGGGCTCCATAAGCAGACAGAAATCTGCCGTTTCTCCCTGTACTTCTCCAGTCAAAAAAAAAAAAAAGTGCATAAAAAAATCCATAAAAAAAAAAGAAAAATACAAAATCCATGGCCGTTCTCGGCTTCCGTACCACTAAGATATCGTCTGCATACATAAAAAACATATGCTCCCTACCAGGGGTGTCGGACGGAGATGCTAGAATGAATAGCTGTGGATGCGGGGAGGGGCCCATAGAAAATGCCTTTCTACAGGGCCCAGAATTGTGTGCTATGCCCCTGCTCCCTACCACCTGCCTGTACCCCTTTAAAGGAGAAATCTGGTTGATTGCAACACGTATTTCTGTCAGTGCTGTCAGTAGCGAGAAAAACGAAAACAATCGGTGCTGCCTACGCTGCCAGCGTTAGCACCCAGGAGGCTGAAACGGGTCAAGTTTTAAACATGCTTTTTAGCCTCTTAACATGTTCGAAATGTCATTACAAGTGCCTACCCATGTGAAGTGATTCTTTCTGAGTAAACACAGTGAATCTGACTGCAGATGTGAAAGAAATGCATAAAAGTTCTGCCAATTCAGCTCCGTTTAGTTCCGGTGTTGAGACTGGCAAGACGAGTGCTTAAGGACCGTCTACAAAGTAAAACACCGAAAAAAAGAAAAAATTTAAATACAAAAATATTTATTAATTTAATGATTAAATAAGGTAGTGTCTCCACAATTACATCATGTATAACTTGTCTCCTGCTGTACTACAGCACTTACTTTTGAAAAATAAGCATATGCCTATTTTTTTTAAAATATTTTTTGTATCTCTTCGGTGTTGTAGTTTGTAGATGATCCATTCCATTATGCCTTATCTCTTCATTTTATTTGATTAAAAAAACAAAAACACAAATATTTTAGAGCAAACCACAACATTAAACAAAATATTTATTTTTGACAATTACATGACCTCTGATGCTCCAAGATGTGAGCAAGACGGTACAAAAAGTTGCCATAAAATAACGACCATGAAAAAAGTGACATGAGTTGGCCGTCCTAGTCCCATGTTAAACCTAAAAACACCACAGCACTGACATACACATGGAGGAGACGTTGGAATGTGATGAGTAGCGTGTACCAGGACAGTTGGCTTTGCATCTGAGCTACATCCTGCTACATGTATCATTGCTCCAGTCAATGTGGGGTTTACACAACAAGCCCAATAAAACAGAAAGGAAAAATCACAAAATAAAATTCTAATCATTAAAATATCTGAGATTCAGCCCTGAGATTAACACACGGACAAAAGTTTTTGTAAGAACAAATATTCCAAAATTTGTATAAGTTACAATGCAAACACCTGCCTGTAATCGAAAATAATTGTAGTGAAAATGTCACTGCAACCAAATATAAAATACAGAAAACATAAGGATGGCACAAATGAAACAGACGTGGTGTTCCAGGATAAGGAGATTTGTGTGTGTGTGTGTGTGTGTGTGTGTGTGTGTGTGTGTGTGTGTCCGTCCTGCTGCTGGTGAGGCACTTAGCAGACAAAGCCTTCCGCTGCCATTGTGTGAATATCCTTTAACATGGAACCATGACTTAATGTACCTCACACACTGGTCTTAGACAGCACAACACTGCCCCTAATGGTGCTATGCAAAAGTACATAGAGACGTTATACCAACACTAATCACATATAGACTTTTCTCTAAAACAAAAACAAAGAGACAGGCTGAGAGGGCCAAGCCCCAACCTCAATTGCTGATTCAACAAGTATTAAGGTTATTATGTCCCAGAGACTCAGTGCGTACCTGCGTGGTAAAAGGGTTCATTAGAATTGGCCTACCATACCCAATGCCTCTCGTATCGGTAACGAAGTCTGCAGTAGAAAAGTGCATGCAAGCTGCCTTTAGTCATTAAAGATGTCCAATGAAAGGTAATGTACATCCACTGATTTGTCGTTGCACCAGAATCCAGTTTAGATAGGAAAAACTGTATATACCTCTTGAACGTCAGATAAGGCTTTTTCAGAAAGGTTCTGGTGGACATTTACCATTCCGGCCCAAGTCAAGAAATGAAATTGCAGTAGACTATCAGACACAGGTGAAGCCGAGTGGTTCTTTTGTTCCAAAAAAGAGTTTTGTTGAGGTACCCTCAAAGCAATGCTAACATTGTGCTGCAAAATTCCAAAAATATAACTGAACAGAAAAAAATTCTTGCAGCTCTCAGAAAAATCCAAGTAAACAGCAGATGACTTGCACTGAAATACATCTTTACTTTTCCCTGTTACAAGAAAAAAAACCTAAGTCTGCTTTAACTTCTTATCCCCTTACAGTTCTCTCAACAGATCGTATTGAAATTCCATTAAGATACCAAATGATTTAAGGGCCATGCAGACAAACACAACACAGGCACATTTCTCCCAGCCTGAAGGTGGGAGGCCAAAGTGCTTTAAGCCAAATAAAATCACTAGGTCCCATCCTAATGGTCGGATGACCTGTGAACCTCAAAGAGTCGCATGAGTGAGTCTGAAGCAAATCATACGACAGGGGAAGGCAGTCAGCTCAGAAAGGTAATACTGCAGCCGTAGCAGAAGACCAGATCTGTTCAGTGTCACTCCAAAGTGCTTCCTGCACTCCCCTCACATGGGGAGAATACATTCAAAAACACACTGATAGTCCCCTTGATAACATTAACTAAGCCCAACATTTAGTGCAAGTGTTGTTTAAGTGTATTTGAGACTTGCCTTTCGCACCTCTCTTTGTGAAACGAAACGTAATGCTGTGTGCTGTGATACAAAAAGCTATGATGTTCTGTTTAATATGGAACCCTGTCGTGCTGACAGCGTCAATTCTAGTACCTTGTTTTGCGAGTGTCAAATCTCGACCGACCAGCCTCTCGTTGACTGGCTTGATACTTCATCATTAAATTGCTTCACCAATAACTTAAAAACACACACTCAAACCTCTTTGGCAACTTCTAAAGAAGCCAATAAGAAAACTCCAGGAATAAATAAACCAAATATAATCAAATACTTACAAAATCTTTAAAAAAAAAAAATTAAATATCTTTGATTGTTATTCATATTTGAACAAGGAACAAAAAATCCATATAAATAACTACAGAGTAATGACAAATTCAGCATATTACTTAATGTGAAGTTGAGAGTCAGCAGATGTTTTGGCTGTCTGTCTTCTGGGTGCCATCAGACTGGACTGAGGGAGGTTTCAGTGACTGGGCGCCTCCAGCCAGTGTCAGGGGTCAACAGTGCAGAGGGTGAAGTTAAGGTTTACAGGTGCTAGTAGTCAGACAGAAGAACCCTGGTCCACAGTTGCCATGGTTACCAGCAGAAGGGGAAGGAGAGCCCCTGTAGGATGTTTCATGTAGATGTCTGGATGGATAAACAAAAAGTTATTTTAAAGTGATGAATTAATCACATTTCTTCTTGTTCTGGAGAAAAGGCACTGCCTCGACTGTAATGCATGCTGATAAAAAAGTAAAACATAATTTGCAGAGCTGCAAAGATTAATTGAATTTGAATTGAATTAATTGTTGCAGCGGTCTGAACCGGCCCGTCTCAACTCGACTCAAACCAGCTAATAGTTTTGCTGCGACTCACTCGCAGAGGCTTGTTTTAGAACGTAAGAGACGTCACCTGTTTCAACAGCCAATAGAGAAGTCAGCTGGTAAAGTCAGCTATAAACTATAGAAATAAAATTATCTATAATCCATTTTAATTTTAAGTTACAAAGTAACAAGTACAGTTTTAGACGGAGCCTCAACGACCGCCTGAAAGCACGGTAACATTATATGGTCAAGCAACCTAGAGAGTGACTGAAGAGAGGGAGCGGAGCACCCAGCAGCGTTACAAAGAAGCAGTAAAGCAGAGAAATATAACATGTTTTCGCCCATTCATCACTAGAAATGTAACTGTAGCAAGCATCTCAATATAACTAATGTTATCCACATTCGTATTTAGAAGAAACAAATGATATATCCAGCTACAAAAAAGCATTAAAGTCGGAAGTTAGAACGGAAGTACAAAGAGGCGTTGTTATGGAGATGATACACTGTTCTGTCTCGTCGCATTGGTGTGAACTGGCAGGTTTTAGAATGCTGCAGACTGGCTAGTTGCAAAAAGATGCAAGTTTCAACGCTCAATCTTTGGTTTGAACTGGGCTTTAGTTGTCAACTATTAAATTAATGGCCAACTACTTTGATAATCGATTTGCGAATTTTTTTAATAAAAAAAAGAATACATTCTCTGATGCCAGCTTCTTAAACTGTCTTGCTTCTTCACTCCTCTGTGACAGTAAACTGAATATATTTGAGCTGTGGACAAAACAAGACATTTGAGGACGTCATCTTCTGTGAATAATTTAAACCAGGTCCTGTGTTGTTTTGAATGTTATGTCTCTGTTATTATTTTTGTTATCATTGTTTTTTTAGTTTTTTACCATTTTCTGACATGTTATAGACGAAACTAATCAAGAAAAGAATCTTTAGTTGCAGCCCTAATAACTTATTTCTCTAAGACCAGCTGCAGTCACTGCAACCATCAGCAAACGGAACAAACAAAGCAGAGACTCATGTGGTCATCTGGCCTGCAGCAGATGATGTGTAGAATTTCATTCTGGGTGCTGTCAGAAACTAACTTTTAGCTACATATGTTGTGTGAAACACTGCCTCCCTCTTCTTATGTTTGGTTTGCTCATACCATTTCAATCCATGTACCCCTAAACACCAGCAACCTGTTGCACCAGGTATGCAAGATCAATGTAGTGCAATTCAAACGTAGTGTTGGATTTGCACCGTACAGCTTAGTTACAAAGTATAGTTAAAACAGCACTAAGTAACTTTTCCCACTTTGGTCCCCCTATAGGTTGTCTCATTGGAACTACAGCTCGCGTGGCTGTCGTTCCAATGAGACAACCTGTAGGGGGACGGAAGCGGCGGGCCGTGCAAGCTGTAGTTTCAATGAGACAACCTGTAGCGGGACCGAAGAGGGAAAAGTTACATAGTGTTGCATTAAGATGTCGATGACAGACTACTTCACTTTAACATTTATGACACTTAACATGCATGCTTTGTATTGGGCTAACAGCATTAACGGCTACAGGTCAAACAGAGTATTAGTTAGCAGGTTTAGTGAAAACTCTGAGTTTCTTAACCCTGAGATGAGGGAAACTCTGGGTTTACGGTTTCAGAAAGAGAGGTAACTGTTACTATAGGTGTTTTCCCACCGGAGGGACTTTTGCAGTTCTTAGAACTAAAACGTTCCTAGAACACTTTTTTCGTCGTGTTCCCACCGGAAAAATATGGGGATTTTTTAGTTCCTCTGGCCGTATTTCGGGACTTTTTTAGCTCCTACTTCAGAGCAGGGTCTTTTCCCTTTTCCTAGGTCTACTTGATTGGTCGAAATTATAAGTCACGCCCACTGCCAACCCAGATCTTGCAGTGCGCCATCTGTACTTGCAGACAAGCAACAGCGGGACATTTTTAGCAATTTTCACCATCTTATTCATCATTAAAGTCACTTCTGACAACGTTTTAGGTGAGAAATTAACTAGTTAGATTTCGAATATAGGCAGTCTTCCGAAAATCGTTGCCGAATTGACAATTTGCTTCAAAGTTTTCGGAGTTGAGAAGCTCCATAAAGTCAAGGGACTGCCAGCTGGTGGCTGCTGGATCGCTTGTTTGCTGGTCGGCCTGTCATCCTGGGATGCCCCGCTGTAAACTAGCGGACTCTCAGACCGCGGTCTCGTAAGAGGCTTTTATTTCGCCGTTGTTTGTTTAAATATCACAACACATGTCCATCATAAGATTAACGGGAACGTGTGGTTAACTGCCTTTTTGCCGTTAAACTCCACAAGCGCCTGGTCCGCCGCACGCACACACACACGGCCACAGGCAGAGAGAGAGAGAGAGAGAGAGAGAGAGAGAGAGAGAGAGAGAGAGAGAGAGAGAGAGAGAGAGAGAGAGAGAGAGAGAGAGAGCGAGAGAGAGAGAGAGAGAGACCTGTTTCTCTTCGGGAGACTTGTTTAAATTATGACAGATTTAGACATTAGATTTATATAGTTTGGCGTACTTCTCTTCTGATTTTAATTAAGACCGTTGCTGTGCTTGCATCACTCCCTTACCCCTCCTACCAGTCCATGTGGTCACTTGGCCGGTGGGAATGCAAATGGAAGAAAAAAAAAAGATTTATTTTTGTTTATTGTCTGTGTTTCTCTGTTATGTACTCCAGCCTAGTCTTTAAACGCCGCCGTTCAAACTCCGTTATGAGGATCCCAGCAAGGCACAACAGGAACATTCTGATGTTCTCCTCCATCATGCTGCTTTGTTGTTGTATGTGGTGCTAAGGTCTAGTGACGATGCTATGAAGACCGTTGCGGTGCTTGCGTCACTCCCTTACCCCTCCTACCAGTCCCTGTGGCCACTTGGCCGGTGGGAATGCAAATGGAAAAAAAGATTTTGGGGGAGAGTAGTTCTTAGAACTGCTTAGAAGTGTACTTTCCCCCTAAAAAGTACAAGTACTATCCAGTGGGAAAACGCCTTATGGTAACTGTGCCTATGAACCTAACCTGGTCGGGAGCAGGTTTTATATATATATATATATATATATATATATATATATATATATATATATATATATATATATATATATATATATATATATATATATATATATATATATTAGGGATGGGCATTCGATTAAATTTTCTTCGTCGATCGTCGGGAGAATTAATGATCAATTATCGATTAATCATTAATATTTTTATATTAAAATTAAGTATTTATTTAACTTTTTATAAATTAAAAACGCAATAAAAATACAAAAATACAGCATGTTTTTACCTCGATGAGATCTTAATTACAAGAAGAACAACGTGTGACAGTTAAACTGGAGGTTTGGCTAAACTTAAAGATATATGCGCTGCAGTGTTTAATTTAGCAGCGGAACCTGCTGCTGCGAGCCGGCGTTGTTAAACAGAGACCCTCGTTTGTTCCAAAGTAATAAATAAACATAATAATGTTCAATAATAACTTAACCATAACTTAACCAAAAACATAATACTACTTATATCTGACAGGTTTTGTCAAAATGTAACTCAAAACTATCCAAGTTCCACCGCCACCGACATTAACCAGGGTCGGATGCACTTTGTTTAAGTGGTACATCATTTTAGTCGTGGCCGTGTACTTATACACGGCGTCGCAGTGTTTGCAGTGAACTAAGTCGTTTTTTATCAAAATGGTCCCACGCCACACTTCGCCGTGACCTCTTCATGTTTACTTTGAATCAAAACGTAACTCGCAGCTAACTGAGCAGCCTATGGTGCCCCCGGGTGGTAAAATGTTTAATTACTGCTGACACACTGGAAATCATTTCAGTGCTGCAATCACACTACACAACGCAACCTGCATTAGTTTAATCAATGACAAATTAACGTGATCGACGAAATTCTTAATGATCAATCATGCCCATCCCTAATATATATATATATATGTAGCGCTCCCCTCAGTATTTACATTGATGAGGGCAGGCTTTTGGGTTCTTTTTAAGGTATTTATCAAATGTGTTTTAACCCTGATCAACTCAGTTTTAAATGTTATCTTGGATCTCTCTTTTAAAGTACACACATGAAATGTTTCTCTAACCTACCTATAAATTCACCTTTTAAGTTATAGTTTTAATAAAGATTTTAACCATATGTGTCTATATGTCTCTCTCAGAATAAAAGATTACCTCTTTCCAGGTAAATAATAAAGTAACACAACACAAGGTTTTAGAAAAATATATCTCAATTATTTACTCACTAAAGAAATGATTATCTCCAATGAAATAAGAAAATGAAATAAAGGATTATTTTTTCCTTATAAACCTTCAACAAAAAATGTCCCTCTATTTATGACAAAGGTAAATACTGTACCATATATCAACAATACAATCAACCATTTAAAACACTTTTAACTCTGAAATGGATTCATTCAGAAAACCTCAATGTACCAACTTAAAAGTCACTTAAACCTACATAATTTGTGGGCCCACACACACCTTAATGCAAACTAAAGCCGGCAACCAAAATTACCAGAAAACAAAAATACTGTAGCAGGCCTGATGCGGTGCTTGTGTTCGTTGCGGCCCAAAACTTAATGACCGTTTCCCTCGGCAGCGAGTACAAAAGGAAGGATACCTTGATTTAATGTTTCTGTCCGTCCTTTCTCCAACAGTAACAGGAGCAGGCTCAGCCTTTCAACACGAACTCCGTCGGTTTCTCTTTTCTCCTCCACGTTTCAGTAAAACTCACGAGTGAAGTCCTGGTTGCTCCACGCTCTGTCTGAGTCTCTTCCCCGTCTTCAGGTCGAAAACAACAGATAAACCCCTCAACCAGTTCAACTGAGGGAGTCAAAAGTTAACTAGAAAATGCCGTTCACTTGTAATAAACGGACTCTAGCCTATACTTCAAGGTGGCTAAGCGTTATCGTTAGCGTTAGCAGTAGCGTTAGCATTAGCATAAAAGTAAACAGTCTCTGAACATCGTGTAGAAATTCCTCCTGTTTCGCAATATGCAGCTTGTCCCTCTTCTCACTGGTTGTTGTGCGAACAATCATAAGATACAAGTTACACATTGATTTGTGCACTATTAGCTACTCCACAAATTAACTCAGAAAATCTCTGTGTCACGCTCACTCTTTTTCTTCACACCCTTGTCGAGAGAAAGAAAAAGAAAACCCCAGAGCTGGCTTTCCGGCCGATCTTCATTAACCCCATAAATGCTGGTTCAGACAGGTTTCAGAAATACCTTATCTTTTACATAAAACAACAAACATAGAATACATTTTAAACTGCTTTTAACATTTTTATCATAACTTTTTAAATGATTTTTAACCTTTTTAATTACACTATTTATATGCTCTGTTTTTTAAATGATACCACAAACATCACTTATTACATGCTTTTTTAACCGGGTTACACCCTCCCCCTTCTAAAGGTTTTTGATGTCCTCATCAAACTTAATGAACTCTACCCTTTTTTTTTTTAAAGATGTACTAGTGAAGAAGGTGCATGACTAGTTTAAATTAACTCTTGCCAATCTTAATGATAACACCTCTATGCACAATAGTGAGAGGCTGATCTTTTGCCCTACCAGGCTCATCATAAGTTAACCTGATAACTGGTTTCACTATCCTTTTTGGACGGTTTTCAGGTTTGCTAATCACTTTTGTCTTACTGACTGTCTCGGGATCACTTTCTTCCTCAGGAACTGAATCTTGATCTCCATCCTCTTCTCTCATACTGTGATGTTCCTCCTCCAAACTGTTTCCCTCTGACAAACTGTCCTTAGCAGGATTTCCTTCTGATTGTTGAGAAGAATCACTATCATCTTGGATGAGATTTGACTGTCCAGCAGTATCTCTTTCTTTTGTCAGGATCTCCTTCAGGTAAGTACTGTATGGTTTTCCAGGTCCATAATACTCCACATCTGAAGAGGAATCTGTAAACTGCAACTCTTGAAGAGCTTCCTGTACTTCAGGTAAGACTTTCCTTGATCTTTTTTGTGTCTCAGCTCTTGTTCTTGATCTTTTCTTGACATGTGACTTGTCCTCAGTCTCCACTGTTGGCATTCTCACTAACTGTCCAATCGGCAAAAGATGATCACGATGGAGAGTTTTGACTCCTCCTCCTCCGTCCTCTGGTTTCACTTTGTACACTGGAAGGTTGGGCATCTTTCCCAGGACCACGTAAGGGATAGGACTCCAACGACTCTCCAACTTATGTTTCCCTTTCAATCCTAAGTTCCTTAGCAACACTCTGTCGCCGATATCCAGTGTCTGGAATCCCACTCTTTTATCATAGGATCTCTTGTTCCTCTGATGTGTCTTGTAGGCCGCTTCAGAGGCAAGCTCATAAGCTCTTTGCAAGTCGTCTTTTAGCTTGGCTACATAGCGTGAATGGCCACCATCAGCTTTGCCATCGGGAGAGGTTCCAAAGCACAAGTCTATTGGAAGCCTTGCTTCTCTGCCAAACATTAAGAAATAGGGCGAGTACCCCGTAGCATCACTTTTGGTACTGTTATAGGCGTGAACCAAGTAGCCAACATGTTTGCTCCACTGCCGTTTCTTCTCACAGCCCAGGGTTCCCAGCATGGAAAGAAGAGTTCTGTTGAATCTCTCAGGCTGCGGATCTCCCTGTGGGTGGTAGGGAGTGGTCCGTGATTTCCGGATCCCCATCATCTTCAAGAGCTCTTTGATTAACTGACTTTCAAAGTCTCTTCCCTGATCTGAGTGGATTCTGGCTGGCAAACCATAATGCAGGAAATACTTGTCCACCAGGATCTTTGCCACCGTCTGCGCTTTCTGATTTCGGGATGGGAAAGCCTGTGCATAACGGGTGAAATGATCCGTGACCACTAACACATTGCTGATACCTGCAGAATCTGGCTCCATGGACAGAAAATCGATGCATACCAGATCCATCGGTCCATTGCTTGAAATGTGATGTAAAGGCGCTGCCCTATGACAGGGGGTCTTCCGAGTGACACACTCTCCACAGTTCTTTATGTACTGCTCAACATCACATGCCAGTTTCGGCCAAAAGAACCTGCTCCTCAACAAGTCTGTAGTTCTTTCAATTCCAAGGTGTCCGAGATCATCATGGGTGGACTTCAGCACCACTTCTCTGAACTCGCTTGGCAAGACAAGTTGAGTGAGTTCTTCTCCGGAGGGCCGCTTGCTTAAGCGATGGAGTAGCCCATCTTTCATCATCAGTTTCCCCATCTCTTTTTTCAGACGAGAGCGCTCTGAACAGGATCCATTCTCTTCCGGCCATTTGCCATGTTTAACAGCTTGTATGGCAGATTGGATGTCTGCATCATCCTTCTGAGCTTCCATCAGCTCCTGCTTTGACATCTGTCCCAATGATTTCAACTCCAAGTGAGCTGGGAATGCATAAATATCAGGCACACAATCAGGCGAAGCTCCCAACTGATCTACATACCTTGGTGGACTGTCTGCCGAACCAGGGATGCAGATTCGTTTGCAGATGGATCTCACACCAGACTGTGGTATGGTCTCCCATTCCTCTGAGCTCTCGTCAGGCATATTCCTTGAGAGCAGGTCAGCGTCTATGTTGTGTCTGCCTGGTCGGTACTTGACATCAAAGTCATAGGTGGATAAGGCAGAGAGCCATCTGTGTCCCACAGCGCTGAGCTTGGCGGTCGACAATACGTACGTGAGAGGGTTATTGTCCGTACGTACAGTAAATCTGACCCCATACAAATAATCATGGAATTTATCCACAACTGCCCACTTAAGGGCCAGGAACTCCAGCTGGTGAACGGGGTAGTTCCTCTCAGATGTCTTTAGCTTCCTGCTGGCAAAGGCGACTGGTCTCAGACCCTCACTGTGTTCCTGATATAGAACGGCGCCCAGCCCTTTCAAGCTGGCGTCCACATGCAGGACGTATGGCTTGTTAGGATCCGCAAAGGCCAACACAGGTGCATGGGTAAGGCAGCGGATAATCTGGTGGAAAGCCTCAGTGCAGGACTGGTCCCATCTCTCACCAAAGGGCTCGGACTCTTTGAGGTAAGTCTTGGTGTTGTCTTTCTCAGGCTTCTTGCCACGCTGGGTTGGAGCATAGCCTTTTGTGAGCTCAGACAATGGCCTGACTATGGCTGCATAATTGGCGATGAAACGGCGGTAATATCCACAAAATCCCAAGAAGGATTGAAGAGCCTTCAGGTGCGTAGGCTGCGGCCAACTTGTAACTGCCTCTATCTTGGTTGGGTCAGGTGATACTCCATTGGCCGACACAATATGCCCAAGGTATTTTACCTTTGGGAGGCAGAATTGACATTTGTCGAATGAGATTTTCAATCCAACCTCTGCCAGACGATCAAGGACTTTAAGAAGTCGCTCTTCATGCTCTTCTAAAGTTCGGCCAAATACAATCAAGTCATCGAGGTAGACAAGGACTTCGAGCAGATTCATGTCACCCACAGCCTTCTCCATTAATCTTTGGAAAGTGGCTGGGGCTCCAGTTATCCCCTGCGGCATCCTCTCAAACTGGAAGAACCCCAGTGGGCAGATGAATGCCGTCTTTTCTTTGTCTTCCTCGCCCATGGCAATTTGGTAATAACCGCTCCGCAGATCAAGAACGGAGAACCACTTGCTTCCGGTCATTGAATCCAACACATCATCAATACAAGGTGTTGTGTACTGATCTGGGATGGTTCGGCTGTTTAACAATCGGTAGTCAATACACATTCTCACAGCTCCATTCTTTTTGCGAACAATTACGATTGGGGATGCATAGGGACTACGAGACTCCTTGATGATCCCTGCACGTAACAGTTCTTGGAGGTGCTTTCTCACGTCTTCCAGGTCAGCTGGAGCCAGGCGACGAGAGCGCTCCCTGAATGGCCGTGGATCTGACATCCGGATTGTGTGCTCTACTCCCTTTGCCAATCCAACATCCCATTCTTGTAAAGAGAACACCTGGGACCTGGTGGATAGCTTTTGACGGAGTCTCTCTTTCCACTCCTCTGAGACAGGTGAGTCTCCAAAATTGATCAGGTTTGCATCAAACTCAGTGTCAACTGTCTTGGACGGAGAGAGAGGAGTCACTGCATCTGTCAGATACATATGCCCGATAACTGATCCCACTGGTATGACTGTCTCTGTCAAAGACTCATTTTGGACCAAGATTCTGAAATGGTTGACGTTCACCTCTTCGCTGGGCACCACCATGGGCTGAAGTAGCACACCCGCTGGGAGTGGAGCATCAGGAGACGAGTCAACCATCAGGATTTCTTTGTCCACTTGGAGCTTATACTCTACTTTGCAAACTGCTGTACAGTCACCACCTGGGGGCAGAGTCAGTGGGCCAGGCCCTTGCCATAACACACAGCCAATATCACCCTCCTCCTCCATGGCTTTGGCCGTGCCAGACACTTTTAGCTTGTTGTCTTTGTAACATGCTTGTATCCCCAGTGTCTGGGTGATGTCAATGCCATTGTCCTTACACTGCTGTACAAGACGTCGGATGTGACTGGCATTGGTCCCCACAATGATAGGAGTCTGGTCTGTAGTTCGGGGCTGGGGGCAAATAAGAGCAAGAACTGTCACCGTCTGTTCGGCACCTGCAACCTTGGCTGGATATTCAATGTCGACCACTACATACCCACGGTATGGATAACTGATCTCAGATTCACTTAATCCCCACAGGGCTAATCCAGACACGGGGCGTATTGGGACATCAGACAGGTAAGTTTGATACCAAGACTCAAAGATAATGGTGACCTGAGAGCCACTATCAAACAAAGCATCACAGCACTGTCCATTTACTTTCACAGGTACTATGCTGGGTGGACCAATCAAGCCTTCAGGGATGCCAGCCGGCTCTGATGAGGTAACAGCACTTTTCTTGACCCCACAGTTGACTTCATTGGTGGCGGCGTCCCCAGACTGTTGTCTGTCTTTTGTCACCTTCAAAGCATGAATTAGCTTTCTGATAACCTTGGCTTGATTCTCAGGATTGCGGCACTTTGTGGCAAAATGTCCGCCCTCACCACACCTATAGCAGAAATTCTCTTCTGACCTTTTCAGTGTTCCCTTGGGGAAGTTGGGGACCTGTTTAGAAGCCTCCATGGTTGAAACAGCAACTGCAGCATCTTGCTCAGCCATCTGGTTGCTAGTTTTCTGTTTTAGTCGTTTCAGTTGTTTTTTCAAAGCAGCCAGCTCGGCATCTTGCCGGTTCTCAGAGCCAGGCGGTGCACTAATGGTTTTAATCTCCATGTAATCATCTTTGATTTGAGTGGATTTGGTCACCACTGATGCAACCATTGACTTCAGCTCTTTTATTTCAGCCTTTAATTTCTGGATCTCAGTTTGCCTTGTATCCACTTCTGTATTAGCATGCACTTGATGCACTGAGGCACTGAGCTTCTTTCTAGAAGTTTCGTATTCTTCCTCAGCCCGAATCTCAGTCAACAGCTGTAGAAAGTTTGGGGGTGCAGCTTTCCTTTCTCTCAAGCGCAGCTGGATCAGCATCAGGTCTGAGGCGATAGCACCCCTCAGCAGTTGCTCCAGTCGGGCTCGATCCTTACAGCTAGCAGGGAGGCCACCTCTTTGAATCACCTTAGCTAGAGACCTCTCTAGACGTCGAAGGAAATCTGATAGTTTCTCTCCTTTCTGCTGTTGCATCAATCGGAAAGCAAAGTAGAGATCATCACCGGACTCAGCACTTCCAAACGCACTTTCAAGGGCTTCCAAGCACTCTTTTGGGCTGGCGTCAGGATTGGCGTGCCGCACTGCTTTCACAATTTCTAGTGCGGGCCCCTTTAAACTGCCAATAAGTCTGCGTCTTTTTTCTCTATCAGAGCATTCAGTCTCCTCCACCATAAGCCATGCTTGCTCTAGCCAATGATCAAATGGTTCCTCACCTGGAGGTGTTGGTAGGGCTCCCGAAAACATGCGTAGTCGACCATAACTTCCACCATCAGCTGGTTTTGTTGTCTTTTCCAACAAATCTCCGACAGCGCGAAGGATGGATTCAGTGGAGCTAGTGGGCGGGGGTGTACTGGGGAATAATGATTTGAGGTCCTCCATGGTTTTACCTTCAGCCTGCAGCAATCCTTTTAGTTTACTATTAAACTCTTCAGCAGCTGCCTGTGCCCCTCCTATGACGATAACAGGCCACGCCTCTCCACCATCGATAGGCACGACTTCAGAAGGCACACTCTCCTCTTGCACAGTCTCTTTACTCTCACACAAAACCATCCGTCGGTTTAGTCTTGCACTGAAGTTTCTCCCACGGACACGCACCCGTCCTAAAGACTTGATAGTTTCCAGTGTTTCTTCCACTTCACTGATCTCTACATCTTCTGGGGCGATGGTCATAAGTGCATAAGACTCATCCAAACCCTCACCACGGCACCAGCGTTTTAACTCTGACACTAGTTCAGTTTTTTCCATGTTAATACAGTTTGTAAATTAGCTTAGTAACTTTATTTAGCCACTTTACCTTTAATTCTATTTTTTTTTTTTTTTACTGAAAAATCCAAGACAATCCCAGCGGTGCCTCCATTTTATGTAGCGCTCCCCTCAGTATTTACATTGATGAGGGCAGGCTTTTGGGTTCTTTTTAAGGTATTTATCAAATGTGTTTTAACCCTGATCAACTCAGTTTTAAATGTTATCTTGGATCTCTCTTTTAAAGTACACACATGAAATGTTTCTCTAACCTACCTATAAATTCACCTTTTAAGTTATAGTTTTAATAAAGATTTTAACCATATGTGTCTATATGTCTCTCTCAGAATAAAAGATTACCTCTTTCCAGGTAAATAATAAAGTAACACAACACAAGGTTTTAGAAAAATATATCTCAATTATTTACTCACTAAAGAAATGATTATCTCCAATGAAATAAGAAAATGAAATAAAGGATTATTTTTTCCTTATAAACCTTCAACAAAAAATGTCCCTCTATTTATGACAAAGGTAAATACTGTACCATATATCAACAATACAATCAACCATTTAAAACACTTTTAACTCTGAAATGGATTCATTCAGAAAACCTCAATGTACCAACTTAAAAGTCACTTAAACCTACATAATTTGTGGGCCCACACACACCTTAATGCAAACTAAAGCCGGCAACCAAAATTACCAGAAAACAAAAATACTGTAGCAGGCCTGATGCGGTGCTTGTGTTCGTTGCGGCCCAAAACTTAATGACCGTTTCCCTCGGCAGCGAGTACAAAAGGAAGGATACCTTGATTTAATGTTTCTGTCCGTCCTTTCTCCAACAGTAACAGGAGCAGGCTCAGCCTTTCAACACGAACTCCGTCGGTTTCTCTTTTCTCCTCCACGTTTCAGTAAAACTCACGAGTGAAGTCCTGGTTGCTCCACGCTCTGTCTGAGTCTCTTCCCCGTCTTCAGGTCGAAAACAACAGATAAACCCCTCAACCAGTTCAACTGAGGGAGTCAAAAGTTAACTAGAAAATGCCGTTCACTTGTAATAAACGGACTCTAGCCTATACTTCAAGGTGGCTAAGCGTTATCGTTAGCGTTAGCAGTAGCGTTAGCATTAGCATAAAAGTAAACAGTCTCTGAACATCGTGTAGAAATTCCTCCTGTTTCGCAATATGCAGCTTGTCCCTCTTCTCACTGGTTGTTGTGCGAACAATCATAAGATACAAGTTACACATTGATTTGTGCACTATTAGCTACTCCACAAATTAACTCAGAAAATCTCTGTGTCACGCTCACTCTTTTTCTTCACACCCTTGTCGAGAGAAAGAAAAAGAAAACCCCAGAGCTGGCTTTCCGGCCGATCTTCATTAACCCCATAAATGCTGGTTCAGACAGGTTTCAGAAATACCTTATCTTTTACATAAAACAACAAACATAGAATACATTTTAAACTGCTTTTAACATTTTTATCATAACTTTTTAAATGATTTTTAACCTTTTTAATTACACTATTTATATGCTCTGTTTTTTAAATGATACCACAAACATCACTTATTACATGCTTTTTTAACCGGGTTACACCTATATATATATATATATATATATATATATATATATATATATATATATATATATATATATATATATATATATATATATATATATATATACACATACACACACACTATATACTGTATTTAAGCCACTGTAGCAATGCGCCGTCAGGAGATCGCTCTGAAACGTGCTTTAAACATTTTGTGTTTGTGCGTGTTCCCTGGAAACAAACCAGTAGGGGACATTAAAAAGGAGTTCCACAGAATTGCTGGTGAATGATGTAAACCCTTTGAAATAAAAGATTATGAATTATAATTCTGTTAATGATGGTGCTGCAGCCTCAGAATGGGATTAATAGGCCTAGGACTTTTTCGCCCACAGTAGCCTATTGCACCTAAATGAAATAGATTTTCAATACCATTTCAGCAGTAATATTAGGCTATACTTATGATTAAATATATATATATACATTATATTGGAATTACGCATTTACTCTAGCAGCAATTTTCTCCGACGCAAATTCTCTCTCTCTTGCAGCAGCCACTGTGTTGCTTTTTAAACGAAATACATGTTCAAACTCGCATATGTGCGCATGAGTATTTCCGCCGACGCGTTTGATTGTGGTTGTTGCCATGGTGAATCGTAGTATTATGACTCCATTCCTGCTGCCGTTTTATTATGGTGGTAGACTCTGAGTTTGTTAAACCTCCTTCCTGAAACGGACCCCTGATCTCCCACAGAATCCCAGCCCGGGCAGTGTGCAGTGCAGAGCGGCGGCGAGTTGCAGTCAATCAGCCAACCTATGAGACATGAACACGAAGGGAGGGGCCAACAGTTTCAACAACCACCCGGTTCTCATTTCCAGGTCGTCAAATACTGACACCAAAACGGAGGGACACACATGCACTCATGATCTATTAGACCTTCTACCAAAACAAAAAACAGAGAAGCTTGAATTACAACAGCACACACAGGGAGTGTGACTTCATTCTCTGCTCAGGACACCATTACTCTACTAGCGTTATCTTTACAAAGCAAACATTTGTTTGCTGCTGTATTAATGTTCTGAATGTCGAGTACAGAACCTTTAAAGATCCTGTATTATGCTCATTTTCAGATTCATAATTTTATGTATGTAGGTTGTACCAGAATAGGTTTAAGTTTACATGGTTTAATTTTCAAAAAACACCATATTTTTGTTGTACAGCACAGCTCTCTCTCACTGCTGCAGCTCCTCATTTCACCTTGTGTTCAGGTTTCTGTTTTAGCTGACAGAGTGAATCATCTTTTCTTCTGTACTATCTTTGGCTGCACTCGCACATGCTCAGTAGCTCAGTTCATAGATCATGTCAGTTAGCTCCATAGACAGTAAAAGAAAGGTTGTTTCTCCAACTTTGGTCAGTTACAAGGCAGGATTAGCCGGGAGACTTCTTCTAAACAAGGGCGCACATGTAAGTAGTTCTTTTGTAGATTATGGTGAAATTGTGTGTGTTGTAGCAGTGCTGAGAACGAGCTAGCATGCTAACGGTTGCGGTTAGCCCGTCGTTTCGGCTAGTTACGTAAAAAGCCATGCAGATTTTGAACAGCTCACCCAGAGACTGAAGGCAGGACACATTCAGAAACCATATCTCACTCAAAACAGCATGGATAGACTTTTTTCAAAGTTTGTATGCGTGTGGAAGCACCAGAGACACAAAATAACACCCCAAATCCCAGAAAAAGTGATTTTTTCATAATATGGGCACTTTAAACAAGATTTAAAGAGTTACATTTGAGAACAAAATTTGGTGTGCTGTTGTTTTTTTTACCTTGTAGGGCTATATATTTTTAATTGGGGAACTTAAGTTGCAGTTGTCTTAAAAACCAGCAACATGACAAAAAAATTGTGATAAGATTGTGTATTAGGATCCTGCCAGAAATAAAAATCACTTATTTTTGCCATTTCACCCATCCCTACTTCAGTCTACTTTGACACCACTTTGGAGACTGATGAGTAATTTTCTTAAATTTGACACTTTCTCCTCCAAAGCCGCAGAGGATATGAAAGCAGAGCAGGTATTTACTAACCTTATGTGGTTTCTGCTAACTTGTCAGCTGTCATCCCATCGGTTCCCTGGAGAGGCTTTGAATGTCTTGTTCTGGGGATGGATGATGAATCCCAAAATATTTAGCAATACAGTCACACATGATACATTTTACACAGCAGACAGCTGGGTTTTATAATAGCAAAAAACACCTAATTATCTAGATTACCTGAACAACTTGTACATTTTCACTAGTCAGAGACATTTAAGTGCAGTTATTCCTGCTCACCTTGTGCTTTTTACACTTCATGGAAAGGTTTTCTTCAATGAGTACACAGTCTGCTAGAACAAGAACAAAACAGGAGTTAAAGATGCCACACTGATTCCTCCCAAAAGGTGGAGGAGGAGCCAAGAGACCAGACCAATACACTCAGCCACACTCACACAAACCCCCAGGTGTGGGTGTATTCAATGTAATACTTAAACAGATACAATGCTTTTTTCAGATTCAGACACTTTATTATTCCCAACGGGCAATTCATTTGCAGCTTCCTAGTCCATACAGTCAGGTCCCATAAACACTCACCAAACAACAGTTAAACATGTAAAATATGCCGGAGGAAACATTAAAAAAAAGGTATGGCATGAAATAAAAGCAATACATAATAGACAATAAATAAAGGCAGTAATGAAGCAATATAAAAACAAGTCCTATAATCTCTGTGCTAGCCATCATTGAGTGTTGAGCAGCCTAATAGTAGAAAGAATATTCCTTCTGCTACTCCGATGTTAACATATCATAATCTAAACCTGGACAAATGAAAACCAGAACGAACTGCAAGGCTAGATACCACTTGAAGTAAATTGAGTGAACTGACCCTTTACGATTACAGAAAAAGCCAGTTAAAAATAGCTTTGCACCCCTGTACCTGTAAATATGCACATGGATAAGTTCCCATGTGATGTGTGGCGACGGAGGGCAGAGATCAGCACTTACCTGACTCCAGAGCACACCTGTAGTGGTACTTGTTGGGACAGCCTTTGAAGAAGCAGCCCAGTGTAGCACCTGGGTCACTGCACGCTGAACACATCTAAACACACAGCAGATTAAAGGTCGGATGAAGACATTATGTACATGTCTGCTAACAGCATGCTTGGATACAAGATAAAAACAAAATCTGATATACCTTACAAACATAACAAAGAAAGGGGACACCATCTCTTTGTTTAGGCTGTAGCCTCTGGCTCATATACACTGATAGTAATTATTGTATATTTAAATGAGTTTGCCTACACGATTGTAAACATACAGTGAATCACTGTAAAGGAGAATTAGGTTTCTTGTGTGTTTGCAGTCTACAAATAGCTATTATTTTAACCACGCCTATTCCTGACTGTCAGAGTCAGTTGATTTCCACTACACTCTAGCTTCCATTTGGGTGGCATCTTTCCTCTACCTTTTCTTCTCTATTGGTATAATCCACACCTATAGGCAGTAAGGTAGTATGATTTAAGAAAAGGACATTCACTGTGTTACACACAAAGCAGGAGAAAATGATTGAATGACAGGATAACCACAAATGTTAACCATGAATAAAATGTATGATGTGGATTTTGGAAAAAACATATCTACAACACATCTACTCAGCAGGACACAAACTCTCAGCTGAGCGCACGTACACACACACACATATGTGATGATGTGGGGCTATTTTAGTTCCAAAGGCCAAGGGAACTTTAGCAGGATGCATAGTATCCTGGATCCATGAAATAACTGGCCTTGACAAATAAAAATCTATGGGAATTTAACATAGGGGTGTGTATACTTATGCCCCCTGTATTTTAAGGAAGAACATGTATTTATTTACAATACATTATTCATTCACAAAGAACATTGGTGTCAGTGATGATGGTGTCAGATCAATTTCTAAAGGATGATTTTTTTATTCCTCTTTTTAGTCAACTCACAAACTTATGAGCACCACTGTAATGCATTACTGCCCAACACTAGTACTCAACAGCTGCCGCCACTGGCAGCATGGACACGGAGGTGAAGAACTTTTTAGGATACAAAGCTGACAGACTGGTGTGAAGTCAACGGGGAGATTCCCCAGACTGGCAAAGCGGGCACCCTAGTACCTCTGCATACCAGCAACATCAGTACCATCCGAGCGGGTGTTTACAGCTGCTGGTCTGATAGTCGCCAGGCTCCGCTCTCGTCTGACACCCGACGATGATGACATGCTAATTTTCCTCAACAAGAACAAGTAGGCAGAAACCTGTACCCTGTAAGTCTGAGATATTAAGCATTATTCTCTTATTGCAGCATTACATTTAGTTGTTGTTAAGCATCTTTTTTATAAGACAATATGTTAGCAGAGATTATTTTTATGAACCTACTCCACGTCATAATATATCAATGTGTTAAATATGTCCAGGCCTTTACGTATTTATATGTTTCATAGGCCAAGCAATCCGGAGAATATGCAACATGCTGCTGTGGAAATAAAGCTTTGATGGAGGAAAAAAATGCTTTTGGTATTTTTTGGTAAACAAGCAAACTATTATGTTCCGTTTTAATTACAATTAATGGATCAATTTATCGTTATTGTTACCAATGAATTTGCAACCCTAATATACACACATTCAAACCCCCGAAGTTTCATATTTAGGTCAACCGGACAATCTCCATTAGACATTGGCTGAGGAAGACTGAAATGCAGTTGAAAGCGAAGAAGCCACTGACCTAAGATCTGGGGTGGCATGTCCAACAATCTTAAGTTTAGCCTCGATAGCATTTACTTTGGCCGAGATATGCTAAAGTTTGGTAGCTAGCTACAAAATTGTGTTTGTGTGCCAAGTTTCATGCAAATCGGTCGCACGGCCTAGGAGAAGTTCCAAAAAGTAGCTTTACAATAAATCACGATTTTACTGCGATTAAATTCTAGGCGGAGATTCACCTGAATTCAGGGAACGCATGGATACAAGGTTTTTAAATGTGCGATGTACGGTATGGGAATAATAGGACTACACGCGTTGTTTCTGCTATAGCGCCAAGTCGTGGCATAAGTGTCATTTTTTTGTGTCCGATGGTTCCACCCCCCCGTAGCATTTACGGTTTAGGCTGCACCAACACTTTCAGCTACAGAAATATAAGAACAAGAGTAACAATCTATGCGATTACAATAGGGTTCCCAGCTCCGCTGGTACTAGGAACCGCATTGCCTTGCACACGCGGGTTCTCAGCCTCCTCAGGCTTGGACTACTAATTATACATGCTACTCATGCTTTGATTTGATAACACATCTGAAATCAATTAGTATCCTAGAGGCCTAGAAAACAAGTCAGCCTATTAGTGCATTATCACCCTTAATATTTTGTTAATTTCCAGCTCCATCATATCATATCCACCACATCGCTGTGTGGAATTGAGTAACAATACATTCACATTACTGGCTTAAAATGCAGTTTACCGTCTCCTGGGCCACCTTGACAGCCTCCTCTAGTCCGTAGACTTTGCCCTTCACAAGGAACACGCCTGCGGACCAGATGCCGCAGTCTTCATGGAGCCAGTATTCACAGGGATCCAGAGGCAGTACAGGGGGGCTGTACCAGTCTTCCACATCAACAGAGCCAGCGTCTGACCGAGCCCGCTTAGCTGCAGGGCTGCCAGTATTGTCAGCTGTCCACTGGTGGCTCTCCAGGAGGCCCTTCTGCTTCAGGTGAGCTCCTGGCCTGAGGGGCCGTGGCGTGGGTGGATTGGCACACTTCCCCCCCCTGCCTCTGATACTGCAGGATGAGGAAGAGTCTGAATTGCTGTAGTCGTCCTCGTCCTCTTTGAGGCCCAACATGCTGGCTGGTCTTTTGGTGTTTGGCTGGTACCCTTCTGGGTAATAGGGGCCGTGGAGGTCCCCCAAGTCCATGGCGTTGGCCGCCTGCCCACACAGGCAGCAGACGAGAGAGCGCTGGTGCTGGCTGTTTGTGGATGCTCGGCCCAGCTGCAGACAGGAAGTGCTGGGTACAACTGCAGAATTGAAGCCACAGGGGTGAGCCTGCTGATGTTGACCCTTCTTCTGTTGTGTGCTTACCTCCTCGGGGTAGTTTATTACAGTACACACTGATGACGATAACTGCTGATGCTTTACACGGATGAATGGAGAGAAACTGTCTAACCGGAAGTCCCTTTTTTCCTCCTTGTAGTTGACATACTTCAACTTGATCTCCGGCTCCTTGGGGGAGAACATGGAGGGAGACTGGCTCCATTTGTGTTTCTTTTGCCTCCTCTTGAGAGTGCCAGCCCCCTTCGTCTTGGCAGTGGGAGATGTTTTGCTACCTGTAGCCTTGCCTTTGGCTTTTCCTTGGCTTTTCTTTGGAGATTTTGATAATGGTGGTGGTGGTGGGGAAAATCTTGCCATATGAATGTCTATCAAGGGGTCAGGGTGAGAAAGATGCTCTGGCTCCTTTGGGGTTTTGTGCACATACTGAGGACTTGACTGTGATGATGGTTTTCTCTTTGAATTCACAGGGCTAACCTGTGGTGAGTGTGCAGGATGTGAAACATCCTCTAGCTCCTTCTTTGACTTCTTGTGCACAGCAAACTGAGGGCTTTTTGGAGGTGTGCTGCCATTAGACTTTTTAGAATGATTGATTTCAGAATCAGAGGTAGAGTCTTTGCAACTGTCAGTTTTAATGTTATTAGTTTTATCCCTTTTTATTGAAGTTACTGCTTTTTGTTTCACTGTTTTCACTGAGAAAAGCACTTTTGCTCTGCTTTTCCTTTTTCCTACTGACAGGGTGTCATTCCTCTTAGGACTAGCTAAATTAGAATCACTAGCTGTTGACTGGGAAGCATTTGCTTTCTTATTGGTGCGTATGCATCCTGACACTTTATACCTGCTTGAATTTATGTTCATAACTATAGCCTCTAACCGCGTTCCTCTGCCAGACCGCACCGGCAGCTTCTTTTCTTTTAAAGTTCTCTGTAGTGCCTTTGCATTCCCGTTCATGTGAGGAATGACAGTCTTGGGTTTGTTTCCTGAAACATCTGACACACACACATCATCTGTAAAGTCAATCAAAGGCTCCAACACTGCCTTCCGTCTATGGACAGGTTGCTTATTTTCAGCACTTGAATCTAACCTTGTGGTACTATCGCTGATGCCAGAGCCTGGCTTAATGGCCCCCTTTGTCCTCAAGCCATCCCACGCAACCTCATCATCAGCTGTCTCTAGATAAGAGTTGTCGCCGCTAGGTGAGCTGGAGGCCTGAGGCAGGATTAACACATCCTCCATATTGTCCAGTGAGGTAGCGGAGGGGGAGACAGGGTCCTCCAAAGGACTGATGTACTCCCTGCTTAGTGAACACAGGTCTCTAGTAGCACCCACATTGTCCGGGACGAAAGCTGGGTCCTGTTTTTTAGACATGAGAAAGAGCACATCAGAGCTGTCCCTCTTCACATCCTCCCCTGTGGCAGGGGTGAGTGTCTCCGGTAAGGCTTCAGCACATACTCCTGAACTCGCAAAGCTATCATCCTGTCCATTCTCCAAACCACCATTATTTTCCCAAAAAAGGCCGTTTTCCTCTTCGCCTTTTACACGCGTATCCACGTTCCTGTCGCTGAAAATGACTCCACCATTTAACTCTCGAGGCTCCTTCGTTAAACATTCGTTCTCTGGTCCCACCTGAGCCTGAGACAATGAATGAAAAAGTTCTCTCTGAGTGGCAAGTTCCAGGGGCCCACCAACCAAGTAATGCTGGTTCAGTGCATAGCCAGTATCCCCAAGTCCTTTATCTGAGTCACAAGGAGAGTGGGCGGACAACTTGCTTATAGGTGGCACACCATATAGAGGCGAACGCCGAGACAGGGAGTCGTGAGTGGAGAAGACGTGAGACCTGCTCACGTAGGAGAGGGTGACTGTAGTGTGGGAGAAGGCATTGTCTGGTTGATCCCTTGATTGGAGAGTGGTCTCCGAGGTGCCGGTCTCTGAGAAGGGTAATCCGGGGTTGCTGGTCCCCGTGTTTGGATACCAGCCGGGGCTCTTGACCATCTGCAGTGCATCGAGGGACGTGCTGTTGAGGACACATTCCTCGCCTTTCCTGGTTAGGTCAATCACAGTGGGGATGCTGGAGGTGGAGAGGTCCTGAGGCTGTAGATCATCTAAGCTCCCAGGTGGCTGCTCCATAACAACTGCAATGGATTAAGAGGAGAAAATTAAGTGTTGCAGTTGATAAGAATGAGTTATGTCAAGGAGTTGGCATAGTGTCTATTTAATTATCATTACTCTTAATTATCATTACCAACTTAGGTTGGTCAACAACTCTTTTTTTTAATCTAACCAGAGTAAGGACAATTACTCTTTTCCAGGAACTCGAGGTCATAGTTTAATTACTTTTTATCACAAAACTAGCTACATTACCATGAGTTATCACTTTGTTGGTGTTTTATTTTAGCCCCGACTTTTCCCTTACAGCTAAAGTCATTACGTTGACATTAGCTAGGAAACTGGCGTGCTTGAATTTCAATAACGTTGGAGAACATAGGATAATTGACAATTTACGTTTTGACCCATTTCCAATTTACATTAATGTTTTTGAATGTTCGCGTTGTTAGGTTCAGTGGATAATGTCTTTCCAGACATCTGGCTGACTTTTTACCATCAACGTTGACAGGTCAGGGTTGCTAACGTAGTTAGCTTTGCTTAGCCACAGCTAACGTTAGCTAGCTAGGCCCGGCTTAGCTCCGGCAACGTTGCTGTACGCCGAACTACATTAAATATCTAGCAGCTTAAAGTCATTTCCGTTATAGACAGAAAGTCATAGGTACAGAACATGACTTGAAAGCTTTTACTGATTGATAGCAATCACTCTTCATTTCGGCAAGGTCTACTCCCCCAAGCAGCTCATTATTATGATAACATGCCAACTTTTACAGCTTAGTGGTCCACATTTTCGTCCACTAACTGACTCTTAGCAACTTTCTAGCAAGAACAAACGGCCAAACCTATTTTAAAATGTAAAACCTTGTTTCAAAGGGTGTTATTTACTGTAGGCATACTACATGCATACCGAATTGAAGAGTAGATATTAGCGGTTAAAACAAGTATGATTTGCTTTCTACTACATTATAAAATTCAACAATGAACCATGTGTTATTAAATTGCGGATCACTTTTCGTCGAGTTTGGCAACACGTCCTCTCCATTTACGAGAACGGTACGCATCGGGGCAAGGCCCGGCTGGTTGAAACAAAGACAGAGCGGAGGGTAACGTTAACGTTAATGCGCTGCGTTGTGCTGCTGATCCAAACTTACCTGGACGGGAGTGATCGTTTTAAAACGTCCAGTTACGAATTCGTCCCACCCTGCATCTCTTTCAACAACCCATCCAACGTCAGTCTAACGAATCGTATTAGTACGACAAAGACAGAAATTAAATAAAAATCTACACATTTTCCAGGAACACACTATGATAGCAGCAGTGTCAAGTTGTTTAATGTATTATCTCAAACTTCCGGATGCCCCTTTCATAATAAATGTGATGAGTTTATTCTTTTTCATGAAATAATACGTATACAAATTACAATTAAACCACATATCAGAATAGTGAGAATTACAAAATGCATAATTCCTCTGAATGTTAGCAGGAGGGCACGCTATTGTTCAGATCAGTCAGAATAATTTCCCCTTGACCCAGCTGTTGCATGTGTCAAAGCTTCAGAAAATTTAAACCAGTGACTTTCTTCACTTTTTCACACGGACTTTCTTTGATATTGGTAAGTGGTGATTATTTAAATAAATGTGTCATTAACAAAAAACACGAGTGGAATTTGGGATTTGTTATATTCATAAAGGTGAGATTAAAGGGGTAATTCAGCAATTTAGTATTTCCATTAAATTGGGGGCAATTACGAGAGCCATTTTAGAAAAAAAGAATGATCAAAGTCAAAGCAGCAGAGGCTGAAATATCCTGACTTTTTTTTCTGACAAACTCCAAAAATTGTAGATGTGCTTTCAGCCATATGACATGTTCCCTCATGAGCTGAAGTTTGCTCAGTTGTCATGTTTAGAACTCCTTTTGTAATGCAGAGCACAACCAAAGCTACTAAATGTAATTTCATATAAATTGTGAGATATTAACAGTTGTGTACAATACAATCATTAATTTTCATCATGTGTTCATTTGTTTGACATATTCTCTGCTGGCTACATTGTTGTACCTCATACTGATACATTATGAACACACCTCTGGGTGATTGCAAAACTGTTGGCAGACAGACACAGGAAGTGTGCCAGAAACATAATAAATCATTGAATTGGGAGTGCTGTCCTACTCATCATTTCTGAAACAGTCCTAATATCTGTACTGTATAGCAATTGTACTTAAAAACTATTGGTCATGTTTTTAATTGCATTGTATTTTTTTAATGTGTTAAAACAAAGTAATCACAACAAAACGGGTGCAAAAATATTTATTGCTAATAGACCTGTAGTCAGTTGGTGTATATTTGCTTTATATTTACAATAATAGAGTACAGAGGAATGGGAATGTGAAAGAAAAATCCCAACCATTTAAATTTAAATAAATACAAAGGGACTGCAACTAAACAAGACTACAAACATAACCAACTCCCAACAACTCCTATACAGCTGTTTGAGAAAAAAAACTATATATATATATATATATATATATATATATATATATATATATATATATATATATATATATATATATATATATATATATATATATATATATATATATTTAAATTCTAGTCAGTGAATCCCATCCATATGCATTCAGCTGTCGCCGTTCCACGGGTATCTCAGATTGATCCAAGAATTGCAGAGAACATCTATTATGTTAATTTAGAAGTCCGGCAATGAAGCAACATGGTGGGTATTTGTTTTCTTATGCAGACGAGCACTTGTTACATAGCTTGTTTACTGAGCAACACTTCCATCTGTGCTGAAATGATGGAGTGGTGGAGCGTTAACTTGCAGAACTCAACACCAGACTCATTCCTATGGTTTTGTTATGCAAGTATTACTCATCCATATGTAGTTGTTTAGCCTTTAAAACATCACATGTATGCCTTTAGCTAGCAACAGTCTAGGGAGTTAAAACAGTAGCTTACACAGTCATAGTTTTAGTGTATGCATGACGAATTCTCAATTAAAAACAGTATTTACAGTAAGACATGGCAGCAAAAAAAAAAAGAAATACAAAAAATGTCACAGTTAACTGAAGTGCATGGAATGCAATATGTTGACATGGAATTCAAACTTCATACCATGTTTTTTTTTTAATAATATATGATCTGTGTTTTGTAACCAGTGTGTAGTGTTACTACATAGGTAATTGCAGAGATAAAATATAGTGGGCTTCTAAACATGCAGCAAGTTAGGTAGACATGACGCGGTTGCTGTCAAAACTCCTTAGTGTCTTTATTTTCAAACAGGTGGAGTCTCTGCTCAGCTGTCAGCCCTTCCTTCAGACTCTGGAAGGATGAAGAGAGAAAGAGCAGATGTTAATGATGACTAGTGGTGGGGGGTGGGGTGGGGGGGGGGGGATCAATACAGCATGGTATCGCAATATTTTCCGAGGCAATACTGTATCGATACACGGAAGTATCGATCTTTTATTAATCTAAATTGCACGAGAATATTTGTTTTTGGTAATAGAATTATAAAATAAATAGCTTTTTTTGACAATCCCATTTTGCAGCAATGAAACTGAAGTGAGATGAACAAACAGAGAAATGTATCTTTTTAGATAACACAGATGTTGACAAAGTTGTCTTTTGGGGACATAATTTGAAGTTGGAAAAATAGGTAATAAATTGCCATATATCGCAGAATATCGAAATTATATCATATCGTGAAATTAGTATCGTGATGATATTGCATTGTGGGGCCTCTAGTGATTTCCATCACTAATAATGGCTATGATAAATACAACTTCTTCTGGACATATGTGCTGTTCCTGATCAGGCACTGTTTCCCTTGTCATTGTAAATCTGTTGTCACCCAGTGAATAAATCTCTAAAATGGAATCATAATAGCCCACACATTACATTAGTTGATTGCAAACCCTTCTACGCCCTGTGTGCTATGGAGCCCTGAAAGCTCTTGTAACAGTAGCTAAAACATTTTATTCGCCAAGCTAATACTAACATAGCTAGTTAGCTAACACTAAATAGAAGTTCACATACACTATACTTCTATCTTCATAACATTATCATCTATTTGCTGTAGCATTAGTTGCTGAAATACTTAATTGAACAGAATACATTTATTATAACAAGAGTCTGTGTCAGTTTCAGTCAGTCAGCAAGTGCCACAGTGAAGGAACTTTGATTGATACCCCTTGTATAATGAGTAATAAATGATTGCCTTTTTAAGTGCAAGTTTTTTACTTTATTGTGTGTTCCGACATTTTGAGGGGTGTGTGGTTTAATGTTTCTTTTCTCATAATGTCAAACTAAACTAAAACTAAGTAGCATTAGCTAGATAGCTTTGTTAGTGTTAGATTGCTGGCTCAAAAGCTTAAGTTATTGTTACAAGAGTGATGCTACAGCAGTACAGAGTATATGGATGATTAACATCACCTGCACTGTAGTTTTATGACAAAAGTTAGCTGGGTGCTGGGGCCCTATGTTTTAGACACCAGTGATTTCTTGCTGATTTTTGTTGGTTTTGGGGATACATAGCAAGCAACTCATTCACACAATGTATGGCCACTAATGAGAAAGGACACACAAATTTGTAATTATTAAAAACCAAGTGTTATCTCAGACAGTTTCGTAATTTTTTCTTCCCCATCACATTGTCTGTGGAATGGGATATTTGTGCATATTAAATGTGAAGTAGTGACTCAGATCTATTGAGTGCTTAAGAGGTGGAAGACAAGAGGATGTGCTTAAACCATCCGTTTGTGCATATGGTTTGGTTTACCTAAAGGAGAAGGGGAAGGAGGCCTACACGTCTTCAGCAGCCCTAACTGTCCCAGGGCATGTCTCGAATCACAGACTGAGGACAGAAGGGGGAAAACACACCAGCAAGTGTGTGTTAGACTACTGTGGTGTAATATAACTTTGCAGGTGACCAGTAGATGGCAGTAAGTCATTTGAAACTGCTTCTTAGCCTTAGTTTGGTGGGAGATCTCTAATGTCAAAACATTCGTCAATTGGCTCTGTCAGTTCTGAATCGGTTGCTGCTTAAGCAATATGACAATGGATGATACAGATCCATGAAAAATCCAGCATTGACACTACAGTGGAATGAAGGCATGATTTTACTCTTCATTAGCTACTTAACAGGAAACCCACCTTTGACCTCATGGTGCGCTCTGAGCGTTTGGCTGCAGCAGCTGCCATCTTGAGGATGTCAGGGTTGCTTTTTGACTTCATGATATCTAGGAGGGAAAAGGTGTTAAAGTTTAAATGGGAAACAAAAGAGAGAGAGGGTGTAGTCCTCAGGTGTAGAATGCTAATTTAGGTGATGGGCCTCATGCAAGAACTACCAGATACTAATTGGTACCTATGAGTGATTTTAGAGAGCTTGTCAAATTCACCAATTATCTCTTAGACACAAACGACATTTATGATTACGGTACATAGCCGTCATACCAGGTGTGTACAGAAAGTATGCCTTTTACCACACTTGTGTGACTTAAATATTATAATGCCTTATGGCGCCGACCATGAACTGCAACGTTAATTCCAGCCGAGGACCTTTGTGGCATGCTTTCTCAATCATTTCCTGTGATCTCTCTATTATCACTACAGTCTCTAATAAAAGGCATACAATGCACCCAAAAACTCATGAAAAAAAAAACAAAAAAAACAATGCAATAATAATATTCTGTTTATCAAAATGTTTTTTTTTTTTTTTTTCATTGGCATGAGTATTTTGGCATGGGGACTTTTACAGTTCAGTGGTTGCTATGAAAGTTATCTCACTCTAAAGCTGGTTTCATACTGCCGCACGGCCACAATCCGGACAACTGCCTACCTGCAAGAGCGTTTCCCAAAAAAGCAAAATATAAAATCTGCTTCATACCCGTACTGTTGTGATCAAAACTGCTTCTCCTCTGCTGCCTTCCCCTCACTGAAATGACTGGAGGTGGCGAGCTGGACTGGAAAAGTCCAAAATTGTTTGCACAAGACCCACTGTATTCTATTTGTTCATACCATATCCTCCTCGCTCCACCTCCTCCAGCGACGGCTCCCCAAGTGCCTCATGAGCCAGCTGCAGCTGGTCCTTGAGCCGGCTCAGATCCCGCTCTGCTTTGGCCTTGACGATGCTCAGCTCTGTGTAGATGTCCTTGTACTTATCTGCTGCATATTTCTTGTCCTGAAAACACATTGTTTGGCATTTCAGATAAAGGCTATTCATGCTGTCTCTTGGCTAGGAATTCATGGATGTCCCCAGTTAAAAGGGCTTTCTAGTGCTATCTTAAAAGAAGAAGAAAAAACACTGTACTCTTTGGGCAGCTTGGAGTTCGTCTTTCAGGGAGTTGATTTCCTGCTTCAGGTACTGGACCTCTGACTCCTTTACCCTCAGCATCACCTAAGAAAAGGTGGAGGAAAGGAAGGCACATTAGTGCACCAGAGTGCAACCATTTTGTGACCAAAAAGTGTGACTAAACATTTTCATTGGTTGGACGTTTCTCAATCCCAAACATGCAAAGAACAGACTTGTGTTCTTGGAGAGAACGTACTTGGAAGTATGAACTCGCATGAGGACACAGAACGCTGTTGACAACAACGTTATCGAAAAATAGAACTTAAGCTTTGGTTTTTGTTTTTTTGTTTATGACCAATGTTTGTTTACTTTTTAAGATACTGCATGGTTAAGCTCCAAAACCCATTAAACAATTTATTCTAACAGCTCACGGTGAATTAAGACAAACAAGATCATCAACGAGGGGAAACATTTTCTAAAACAGCTTTTTCTGTTACAGCAACAAAACAGTAGAATGCTATCCCTACAAATGTTATGTATTCATTTATGGTTATGTGAAATTATTATTTTTATATTCTTATTATATGTGGTCTGTATACAAGCCCAGGGACAACAGACGGAAATTAGCATTTTAAATTATAAGCTTTGGTGTTTCCCCTTAAAGGAGAATTCCGGTGGATTTCAACACGTAGCTCTTTGGAGTGTAAATTAGGAGTGCTGTCAGTAGCAAGAAAAACATCGGTGCTGCCTACACCGTGTTATCCCCCTGCTAGAGTCAGCACCCAACAGGCTTAAACAGGCCAGGTTTTAAACGTGTTTTTAGCCTCTAAACATGTTTGAGATGTCATTACAAGTGCCTACCCATGTGCAGTTATTCCTTCTGAGGGAACACAGCGAATCTGACTGCAGCAGATTCGCATTTAAACTCGGAAAAGGCAGATAACCACAGGTTCTCGTTACTCTTGTAATGGACATTTGTGTTGTGTTGTTTAAACAAACAATCCATCAACGAGGAAATAAAAGCCTTTTTTCTACGAGGCTGGTCTCTTAAGAGAGCTGCAGGCAGCTCACACTCACTCGTTGGTATTTGGACTCGGACTTGTCTCGGACTCGGCCATTGGACTCTCCAAATATTCTAGTTGGTCTTGACCGAGTCCAGCACTATATGCTTTTGTTCTAAAGTAATTTCCTCCTTCAGTCATCTTTTTGATTATTACAAATAAAGCAAAATTATCATCTTAAAGTAGAAGATATACTGTCTCTCACATCACATGAATTATGAACAGGTAAGTGAGTGGTCTTGAAGAGGATTCTTTTTTTTCTGTCTCGGTAATGACCATCGATTTTCGTAAAACTGCCTATACTCAAAATCTCCACAGTTGATTTATTGCCTAAAACGTTCTCAGAAGTCAATTTAGTGATTACATGGCATATGAAAATTGTAAAGAAAAAAAAAACTGCCCCGTTGTTTTTCTGTCTCTGTACCCAAAACTCGATTCTTGATGGAATAGTGAAATGAATGCTGGGATACTACTGGTGCTGTCTAGTTCATAACCAACCGATGCATCCTCGGTAAAATGGGCTTGTCAAGAACAGTTCCGGGAATTTTTACAGTTCTTGGCGAAATGCAAACTTGTGTATTGGGACAGTTCTTTTGCCACAAAAGATGACATTTCACAAGGAGACAAGAACATAAGAACAGACAAGAATGCAGATTGAGAAAGGCCCTGTGAGTGTATGTGTGTAGCGTTGGGTTCAGAGAGGTGGAAGCGCTGCTAAGCACCCTGAAGTGCTGCCCGACAGCTCTACAGTATGTGTGACAAGAAAAGAGCAGAGGAGCAGAATCGCTTGTTGACTGGTGCAGAGAATTTAAATGGTTATTATTCAGATATAATTAATATGATATGAGCCATATTTTCCTGTAGATGTTTACATTAACACTTTTATCTCTTAAAAGTGGTTAGACATGCTTTCCCACTGCAACGTGTCTGCTTAGAAACGCAAGAGGATACCACTGAAGTTCTGAACGTTTTATTTATTATTGCCACACAGTGTGCACACACTTTTAGCTAGTTGAGATCTGGTTCTGAAAAGGATGATTATAAAACAATGATCTAACCTGGTTAACATTATGTACATATCTAACAAGCACAAATATGGTAATAACATGTGAGACATTAAAATTCAATAATGCCTAAAATGCACTATTGCAGCGCCGTGAATTTATTTTGGATACACCTAAACTATAAATGAAAAAAATATGAAAATTTAGGTGCACTAGTGCAACCAATGTAAAAAGATAGTCTGGAGTCATGCACATCTTTATATTTTGAAGTAATGTTTTGCTTGAACCTTACTTCTAACTCATATAGCTCTTTTCCTTGTATTGTGGTGTCTCCTACTCCATCCTCTGATGTCATGGAGCGCATCTTGGTGATCTCTGCTGCGAGACGGTTGTTCAGCTCCTAATAATGCCACAAAGAAAAATCTTAGAACAGTTAAGCAGAAAGGCTTTCATACATTTTTATTTTATTTTATTAATAGTGTCAAATCATAAACAGAAATGATCTCAGGACACTTTCCATATAGGGCAGATCTAGACAGTGTTCCTGAGGAAATATTTGTACACAGGTGTGTTGTGTGTACCCGTGATTGTGTATTACAGTGTGTGTCTGCACCTGGTTGTGTGCGTTGAGCTCCTGGTTCTCTCTCTGACACTGCCTGAGGGCCTGTCTCTCGGCCTCTAGCGCCTGGGCCAGGTGGGCGTTTTCTAGGCATTTCTGGGAATACTGCTCCGACAACACCTCGATCTCTCGCTGGAACGAACACAGCTCCTCCCTGAAACATAACACAATACCACACTGAGAAAATCTTATAGCACCAGTTTGGGGTAAAAGGGTGCAAATACAGCTAGATGAATAGATTAACCAGTCAATCTTTACCGTCCTGACAGATCTGTGGCCAGAACAAAGTTTATGTATTAGGGTGGAATGAGGATCATGAAAACACTGGAGCTCCGTCTGTAATTTCATGTTTAGTAGTGTCTCATATAGCTACTTCAGGCATCATTCGCTGTGGAAGGTTGACAAGCTGGCAGGAGTCTTCATTTTTTTTATTTTTTGGGAGGGACAAGGGCTCTTTAGGTGAAGATCATTAAAGCTGCAAGCAGCGATGAAAAGGCCCTTGCATCTCTCTGCACATCGGGCGTACTGGCAGAACACAGGTGCACTTCTGTGACCATCTGAAAAGGTGAAGATCACGTTGTCGGTAGCCTACAGGTACCAACAGGCTCGGTAGTGAGCATAAAATAAAACTGTAGGGACTCGGTAATGTGCTGCAGATCCTGTGTTTTTAGCTAAGCTGGACCAGAGAGTATTCGGTTAAAACAGATTGGTGATGCTGTTCTGCTGTGATTGTTATCCGTGAAGTTGGCTGGAAGTAGTGGTGGGAGGATCGATCCAAATATCGATAATATCAATACCAACGTTGGTATTGATATTGATCAATACCAGTGTAATGAGATCGATAGATTCTCTCCAGTATGCACTGCTGTGGTTTCATCAAAGAGGTGACCTGGCTGTCTGTGTGCTGCTTTCAAATGCTACTCCTGTCACAGCGCACATGCGCCCAAATTTTGTAAGGGTGCGACTAACATTTTTCCTAGGTCATCGGTCCACACTGCGACATTTGTCTACAGTTTTAATTGTTATTAACACAGCTGTATATTGTTAAGCATGAGAGGGAAACCTGTATTTGTACCAGTCTTTCCGCTGGTAACTCTGTTACTGCGGCCGCCGCACGGCGAAAAACACAGAAGAAGTTATTGAATGCAACTAACTTCAGACGGAGCCTGCTGGACCTGGGCGAGAGATGTGGCCAGAATATCATACTGTAACACCGCTGACCCGCCAAAGCATTCGACCCGTGCTGGACCCATTTCATAATGAGTCTGCCGTCACTCTGTGAGTAGCATACGCTTCAGTCTCTCTCTCTCTCTCTCCTTTATTTTGATAGGAAAGCTCAAGACATGAAAGGAGAGGGGGGGGGGGGGATGACATGCAGCAAAGGGTTGCAGGTTGATAACAAGTGAAGGAGCTTTCTCAGAGATATAGATTTTTTAAAATATATCCTAGGCTATTTATTTCAGATAATCTTCATTTACATGTGTTGCAGCTGTATATTTTCAAACTGAGAAGTAAACCAGCTGTCTTTGCATTTTATTTTAATCACAATCTGTTTTCATAAAAGAGCTTGTGAAAAGTGGCTTTGACTTAAAACGGAACATTTAGCCCACTTAGTCCGCAGAGATATGATTTTAGTCCTGGACTAGTGGAAGATCTGATAAGAATCAGTGTGTGTGTGTGTGTGTGTGTGTGTGTGTGTGTGTGTGTGTGGGGGGGGGGGTTGAAAATGTTTTAGTTTGGCAGCTCAGTGAAGCATTTCAAACTTTTTTTTGTTAATATTTTCATTTTTATATGCAGTATGATTGTGCTTCAACTAAAAAGTATTTACCTACACCTTATTCTTGTTTAAAATCATTTACATGATATATATGAATGTATATGGAGCGTGATAAAAAGGTAACCTTGAAATTGTGGCGTTAACACACCAGTCATACTGTAATTTTGTTTTAATGAAACTCAAATCATGGATGTTTTGGAAGAAGGAACTATGACAGTAACAGGTGAACTATAGCTGTAAAAGTGAGTTTTCTTTAAGTGCTGTGTAGTGGATAGAGACTTTATTAAAGCCCCCACCCCCGGATTTTAGGCGCAAAACCCTGCGGCAAATTGCGGGACTGCTTGACCTAGTCTTAATGCCACCTACCTTCCACCCCATGTGACATGAACTCTGGCTCTGTGGGTTGCGTTTGAATGTGTGAGCCGACATGTGTGTGTGTGTGTCTATTCGGTGAATAGCTTCGAGTACTGACTCTAGAGTCATAGTGAGAGAAACAAAGTGTCTCCCCTGTGCTTTCTGACCACGGTGGGAAATCTATTAGAGGAAAAGTTAACCCTCTCCTTGATTTCATGTTGTTTATGGAGAAGGAGAACCAGGAAATGAGTCGGGGGAAATGCTACGCTGCCAAGACACGACGTGCGTCGACGCGACGTGTCATTACATTTTTCGAGAGGTGCACGTCAGGCTACGGCGTAGGGTCTGGCGTAGGCCCATGTGCCACAGTGTAGATTTTACACAGAAGTATATATCACGCTTAAGACAGTAGCTTTGTATTTCAAAAACACAATACACACATATACATATACATATACTATGGATAACTTACTCATGCTGTCTGTGAATCTCCTCTATATCTGCGTTTTCTGTGTTGTTGTTGGCCTTGCGAGCCTTGTCCAGCTCCTTCTCCAACTCTGTCCGGTGGGCGTTTTTCATTGCTTCAATTGCTTAAGTAACAGAAAATAAGCTTTAATGAGTACAACTTTCATACTTTGTTTTAAAACTGTATTATTACTAAGGTACGGTAAGCAAATAAAACAAAAAAAACATTTTAAATCACATTAGTAATACATTAGCACAATAGCAGCACTGTGCTTTCTCTGGTTTCATCTGTTAGGTCAAAGGTTATATTTAGGATCTTATTCACCAGCAATGGTGGCTGCTGTCTCCTCTGCCAGTAGTCGCTCTTTCTCGTCCTGCAGGTTCTCTAGCTCTCTCTGGTGTTTCCTCTGCAGCTCATCTATCACCTTCTGATGGGACTCCTCCATGGCAGCAAAGCCCCTCTCACAGGTGGCCTAAGAGACAGGAAAACATGGTGCAACGGTGAGTTCATGGGCCTTTTGGACATGGACCAAAATGTTCTCCTGACCATATAAGCTGAGCAGGAATAAAACTCTGGGCCCTACAATATAAGCCACACATCACCATCGTCATTCATTTCCAGCAAATAACTTGCAAGCTACAGCCTGTTAGCCATGAGCAAATTGAGCCTGTGTGTCTACAAAAAGAGAAGAGGTATGACAGGATAATATAATACACTAAAGGAATGCATAGACAATGAAAAAGGAGGGTAACAAAGCATATGCTGCCATTTCCTATCCACAGCTAAACGTCCACTGATGATGCTTATAAAATGCTTTTTCCAAACTGAGCTTATGTCGGTAAATAGTGGCTGTAGTCTGCAGCTAATGCTCAAATCTTAATCTGCCTATAGACCTATCTTTGATGGAATGTAGGGTTAAGATGATAGTATAATAAAATCATGAATAGCTGTCTGAGACACTGCAGTTGAATGTTTCTTCAGCATAGGGCATTTTAGCAGTCAGCTTGCCAAACTAGCCCCATTGGGTGGTATGGAGAAAGAGAGAAGAAAAAAGAATCCTAGTCAACACACTTTTAGAAAAAGCCATTACACTGCTATTATAACTACAGTTTCCACAAGAAGAGATTTCAATGGCCTTTCCACTAGTCTAGCTAAAAACCTTGTCCTGCTTCCGGCCTCTATTCACTGCAACTAATCTGAGGACTCAGCTGACAGCTCTGCCCTGGCCTGCGTTCCCGTCTCTGCCTAAATCTAGCTCCAGCCAAACAGGAGGTGTGTTTTTACAGGGATAAACCCCGAGAGCTCAGACTCAGGAACCTACTGTGTAAGGCTGAAACATCTCCCGCACAGAGAAAATGTAAACTTGCTGCTGCTCTGACATCAGACCACGCACAAGATTTATTTAGAAGCATGTGAGGCTATGCATCTTGTGTGTTAAGATATCCTGGGTCATAGCGGGGTCATGGAATCACTATTAAGACACTGTAGAATATTTAGTTAGCCAAGACATAAGATTGACGGTCTGAGCATCCCAAACTGTTAAACACCCCAAATAAAACTCACTAAATCAAACCTTACAAAGTAATAATCTTTGTGTCACAAAGTTACCATTACACCAAACTAGGGCTGTCAACAAATATTCTAAATTTAAATATAAATTTGACTTGTAAAAGAAAAAGAAAACAGCACTACCACCGGTGTCTGCCTTGCATGTTCTAGGGTGGGCCTGGGCCACTGCTCCCGAAACATTATATAGAACATTAATTTATTATTTATTTTGTAATGTGTAGGTATGTAAATCTTTTAAAATAAATGTTGTAGTTATGTCTCCGATTGTATTGGTTAGCCCTCTTACGGCCATAATGCCTAAAATAATATAATGCCTCAAATTCAAATATATTCGAACCTATGTGTTATTTTTAAGAAGGAATATTCTAACGTCATTTGGCCTCCATTGCTCCGAGTCAAAGATTATTGTGTCTAAACTTTGATTTGTTATTTTTTAAAAACATTTTTATTTCTTGGATTGGATTCTTGGATTCCTTCTAACCACAATGTCATGATTCCATTACCATTTTATAAGTATCTTTGATATTAACTTTAAATTAAAAGGACTTCACCTAACAAATTAGAAATAAGCCTTTTATTTAAGTCTAAGCAAAAAAGAAAGACAGAAAAGAATACATTTGTTACCAGTTTGTCTTTGGTAGGAACCAACGGTCTTATGGCAGAGAGCCATGGTGAGGAAGTGAGAAAGTAGGAAGACGAACACACTGGAGGACTTAACACATTGCTGCTTTTGGTCTTTTCATTGGGTTTGTTGACAATACAATTAATTTGGAATAACACCAGCCTTATCCTTTAAATGCAAAAAAATAAGCTAATAATAATAAACCATTTTAAACTAAAGTTGAATTTTACCATGCCTTAAAGAGTTGGTTCACACAAATCCCAAAAGCACATTTCCCTATATATCCCTTGCAGTTTCTGGCCATGCAGATGCAGCTTTAGTTTGATTTGCTGAGATTTTGAGATACACCCTGCTGGAATTTTTCCAACTACCACAATAACAAATGGAGGTAAATCTCATCTGAGGTACACAAAGAATTAAAATATTACATTTAAAAAAAACTTCAACAGCAACAAGATATTCCAGAGACCATGTTGCTATGAAAAGTATTTATAAGGAACTGTTTTACCAAGGGTAAAGGGTGCTGTAAAGTGTCTATAGCCATGAGTAACAGCTTTAATTAAATGTAATCTTTTTGGTTGCCTTGAGCACCATGAACAAAATTTTAGGGCTGCCCCCTCAAAGGTGAATATTCAAATCCTTTTTTTCAGTCAGAGCGTTCCATGCTTTCATGCTGCTCTTTGGGGTAAAATCATACCACTACGCTAATTCATCCCGTCCGCTCGGTAAAGAGTCAGCGACGGGCAGCTGCGGAACCAGACCCAGAGTGAGTTTGAGTGAGGAGGCAGCTGCCAGAGGAAGAGAGGCATTGCCTGGTCAGGCACCGATATAATGCATCTTCTATCTTCTGCTTTAAATGGTGAATTTACAGCTCACAACAGATTACTGGCCTTTGTTTGATATCTAGTGTAAAGAATTGTTTCCAATAAAAGTTATTTTATTGGATTGCCTCTCTGAGTGAATTTAAGTTAGGCTTTTATTGTGATGGGTAAATGGAAGAGTGAAGCTGTAATGTTATACACTGCCATGTCAATATGGGAGTTGATAAAATGATGTTGGCCATCTTGGTTCACACTGGGCTTAATTACTATTAATTACCTAAAACTCGCTGAACCCTGTTCAAAAATCCAGCAGTACAAAATTCCTTTCACCTCCATCTGCTTGGCCAAATGCCATTAGGGGTAAGTGAGGAAATATGTATTTTAGTTAGTTGGGTGAACTGACTCTTTATCATGATAAGTACGAAAGACCATGCCTGAAGGTTTATTCCTGACCTGAGGTCTACTTACTAGCTTTTTCCAGAGCTTTCAACAACATTTTACTGCCTCCACCTGTAAATGAAGTTTAGCAACTTTATTCATGGAGTTGTCCCATATAAGCTCCATACTTGAGTTATGTCATCACAACTGAGCCAACAACTCCATTTTCTGCTGATGACCGTGAGATGCAGTTGAGAGCTCGAAAAAAGCAAGAAGTAGACCCTGAGTTAAAGTTACTAAGCCAAATAATTGAAATGTTATGTCATCAACCGTTTTTCAGAAAAAGTAGGGATTAAATGAAACGGTTAGTAGAAACAGCCAAAAGAAAAGGCATCACACCCAAATTAAGCTCATAGCTAAAATAATCAAAATCATAATTGTAATTATTCAAAAGTGTTAAAAAAGGGTAAACAATTTAATTTTTTATTTTAAATGGTTAGATTATAAGCATATTGAACTAAAACCAGAGGAACTCATTTCAGAGGAGAATAGGCATATATGAGGAGGTGGTGTAAAAGAATTTTTTTTGGCTAATTTAACGTTACTCAAAGTTCTACAACTAATGAAACCTCCAACAAAATGGGTTCCTCAGTACACGACTACTACAGAGTCAATGATCACATAAACCTATAGGAGGTTAGTTTGCATGCAACACAGAAGAAAAGTGCAAGACTAGGGTAAGCGAGGTTAGGAAGGGGAGTGGGGTTTGGGGAAGGGGGGGGATCTGGGAATGCCACAAAAGAACACAAGGCATCACATATGGAGGACGGCAAGGACAAGGAGCGCTTCCACCTTCAGGCTTTCCAGGTCTTTCTCGTATTTCAGCCGTAGAGTCGTAATATCTCCCTGCTCTTCGCGCCGTCTCATCTCTTGGGTCATGACTGAGACTTGGATGACCAGCTCTTGAATGCGCTCCTTCAGGGTGGATGTTTGGGCCAAGGCGTGATGCAGTGGTCTGTCCTTGTCAGGGTTTGCCGGACTCATCATGCTTCTCAGCTCTTCCATTTCCCGGTCAAACCTCTCCATGAGGTTTGTCCTCTCCATCTCGTGCTTCTTCTTCAGATTCTCCACGCAGTTCGTCAGCAAGTCGATCTCTTTCACATTTTCTTCTGAACAGACACGCAGTGTTTCACTGGCCTTAGCAATTTCGTGCCTCAACTTTTCAACTTCCTTCTCGTAGCTGTCTTTGACCTCTTGTAGTTCCTTCCTATGCCTGGCTATCATGTCATGCTCAGTGCATTTGTCCAATGAGTCTATGGGCTCCCCATCGAACGGGATCAAAGGCCCTGTGGCAGTTTTCAAAGAAGTCTCAGATAGTTGATTCTGAAGATCTGACAGTTTGGACTCAAGATCTCTGGTGGCTTCTCTCAATTTAGGACAATTTGAACAATCCAAGTTACCAATCTGAACTTCTATCTGTTTTTGCTTTAATTCTTTCTCATGTTGGACTTTCAGCCTAGTGATCACATAAGACATGTAGGCTTCTTTAAGGGCATCAAACAGATGTTCAGAGGACTGTTTCAGTTCTCTGCCAAAATCAAAGCTCGTTAGAGCCAAAGACACAAGCTGGTCATCTTTGGCCAAGTTCACACTGGATGCAATCTGCTTCAAACCATTTGATCTTGCCTCCAATGTCTCAGTTAACTCTTTAAGAATGAGATCATTTGTTTCATTATCAAGCCATCTGTACATGGCTGCAAAATCTTGCTCTGTCACCTCTCTCTCAACTTTTGCTTGTGGACAAGTTCTCCTAATCAAGAGCATCAAGTGATTCTGTGCCATCATCTGTTGTGCCACACGTCTTTCACAGCTGTGTATGTTTTCCTCTGTTTTGATTTCAGATGAACCCAACAGCTGGCTCCAGAACTCTCCCTCGATTACCAACCTCATGTCTGACTGACTCACACAGAGTGGCTCTTCTTTCGAATAACCAAATAAAGTGCTTTTTAAATCACTGAGCGTTTTCTCTACATTAACATCTACCTTCGCCAACATCTCTAAAACCTGATTAATCGCCTCAGACCTCATCTCAATCTCTTCTACTACTTGCTTTATAAGTCCTTTATCATTAACATGCTTCTCTCCTGCCTCAACACACTCGCTAAGTGTCTTTTCAACACTGTCTGTCTTTATTTCTAACTTCTCTTGTAGCTTTCTTATTTTGTTTTCTGCTTCTCTTAGCTTCTCTCTACTGACTTTCTCAGATTCCTGGTTAAGTGTGATACATTCACTGTTCCTGACTTCTAGTTCCAAACAGCGCTGCTCTGTAGACTGTAGGTTTGCCTCCATCTCAAATAATTTTGCTTGTGAGGCTTCAAGTAGCTCTTTTAGTTGCTCTTTATCTGGGTGTAACTCCTTGTCCTCATAATCTGCATGAAAGCCTAGACCTTTCAGTGTGGCCTCTTTCAACTGCAGCTTCTTCTCAGTATCTTTTAGGCTGTTACCAAGCTCTTCTAATGTAATCAGAGCTTCATGAAGCCTCAAAGATTTCTCATTCAGCTCCCTTTCGTAATACTCCCTGTCTATAGCGTTTGCCTCGTTTTCAGCCAGCTCAGCCTTCAGTCTTTTCATCTCTTCCATGACCAGGTGATGCTGTTTGCCGCCCTGCTGGCTGATCAGCTCAAGTTTTAGTCTGTCAATTTCTCTGTCAGCCTCAGTCAGTTGATTCACTATCTCCTGACAACGTTGCTTCAATGCCCCATTTTCACTAGTTAAAAGTTTAACCCTGTGAGAGAGCATTGCATTCGTCACCTCATACGTCTCCGAATGGTTTTCAATTTCTGAGAGCGGGCCGTAGGGGCTTTTTAAGCTTTCACAACTTTGCTTCTGAACCTTCCCCACCAAATCCTCCATGGTTAGAAGACGGGATTCATACTCACGGATGCTTTCTCCTGCCCTGGCTAAACTCTTTTTTAAAGTTTCATTTTCTATCTCCTGCTGGTAATTCCAGGTCTCCAAGAGCTTCTGAAGTTGATGTTTCTCTGTTCTCTCTTGATTATAACTATGGAATTTCAATAATTTTGCAAGCTCCTTTAGGGACAGAGGTTGACCAGCTATCAAGTATTCAAGTTCTTGAATTGACTCTGTACTGTCCTGGAGCAGGAAGCTAACTGTTTTTTGGACAGGTTCAGTGGGAGGGTCTTCCGGAATGGATGGATTTGGGGGTTCAGAAAAGTAAGGTTCCTTGATGGGGAGGTGAGAAAGTGAAAGGCCAAGCTGTGCCTGCATATTGCGCTTTTTCAGCTCTTGCAGCTTTAGGAGCTCTTTGGTCTCCTGGTACTTCTTTGTTAAACTCTGTGCTTGAGAACTAACCAGTTCGGGCCTCTTCGTCTGGGGCGTCACATCAGCCTCCAGACCCAAAGGGTGCTCCAGCTTGGAAAAGGGGACCAGACAGTTGGTTAACACACAGCAGGGGAGACACAAAGCTTGCTAATAATTTTCAACGTTAACTACCAATAATTTTCCTCATTCAAAAAGTGACATTACAAAATGATTTCCCATATAATCACAAATTATGTAAATTAACAGTGATTCAAAACAAATTCGAATTACCTTAAGTTTCAATGGTTTGAATTCAAAGCAAATGAAAGAGATTAAATGGCCAGGGTTAGTTAACCACAACAGAGCATGCACATTAAATGGTTAAAGTTATTTCACGTGGTAAATAATGCGATATTAGTTTCAGCTAGATGGTTTATTCAGGGATGGAAGGCATACCAGGTCCTTAAAACACATTTTCTTCATTCTCTGGTCCAAGCTCATGTCTTGCACCAAAACAATTGTTTTCTGAGCGATAGTGAGTACTATCAGACTAAAATCTAATGTCCATTTATATTTTCAAACTTTTTCGATAATTCATTGTAAGTCACTTAACTATTCTATTTCTCAAACAAAAACCAAGACAACAATTGCATACACTATAATCTAAAGATCACAGCAAAACTTAACTCAACCGTAACCAACTGAATCATCTATAAAAGTAATCATTCAGCCTCAAAACAGTTCATACATCTATACACAAGCACAGACATTCTATCAAACATATTTAACAACATTTGTTAATTAATAGATTAATAGATGATGAGAATCTGGCGTCCATGCAAATAATTAGAAAACAAGCAAAGAAGTTATCATTCATACATGTTGAGCCAAACATTTTAGCAAGTAAAGCTAATGTGCCAGTGACCATGGAGGGTACAATCACTCAAAACTAAATTCTTCTAAATTTAAAAAATACAGTGATCAACTATGTTTTAGCTAAATACTACCAAGAATTACAGCTGCAAAAATTAATTGAATAACCAACTATTTTCAAAAACACTCGGATTCCAGCTTCCAGCTTGGATTTCTAGTTTCTTCACTCATGGCAGTAAACTGAATATCTTTGAGTTGAGGACAAAACAAGACCCTTGAGGACGTCATCTTGGGCATTGGGCATTTTTGCACAATTTTCTGACCTTTTATAGACCAAACAACTAACCGATTTATGACGGATTAATCGACAATGAAAATATTTTAGTTACAACCTTACAAAGAATAAGGCTATAATTAAATATTACCAAATATATGAAATTGATATGATCAAACAGCAATTTAAACATTTATAAATGTAAGAACCTAAAATAGAAACAAATTGAAAATACATAATAATTAAATAACTATATACTTTAAAATGATAACTCAAAATACTATTTTCCACTCCATACCCCACTAGGGCTGGGCACCAAACATCGATACTTAAAAATTTCGGTTCCAAAAGCGTCTGAGCGCATATAAGCGCAAGCTTATATGTCTCTCTGCATATTGACACAGAGCGGAGCTCCGACCGACACACACACACGCACACGCACACGTACACGTACACACACACACACACACACACACACACACACACACACAGGTGCAGATGGAGTAAACTACACCGGCTCTGCAGTTTTGTTGAAGTCACAGCGAGTCACGTCAATGCCGATAAAGTAGTTTCATGTGTGGTTACAGTTTTTCAAAACTTCACGCAGACTGCGTTTGCTGCGATATGATATTATTAATGGCGAGCTGAAAGCGGTCGCGTGCTGTTTTACACTTCCTGACACGAGCAGGCACAACAGTGGTTTCTGTGCCCTGGTGACTATCTGACAGGCTGAGGTTGTAAAGCAAGGCAACTTTACTTCTACAGTAGCTTTCAGCAACAAGGCAATTCAATTACATTCCTTTGCACATTAAGTTAGTTCTTCATTAGTGCAATGTTGACAGGGCAGTCACCAAGTGTATTGGTAAAGGTTTGTGTCATTATGCAGTTTGCACTAAAAAGTCTTTGTTCTTTACATTCCTTTGCATTTTAGTGGCAAAAAGGTTTCTCTTTTTTTGTAAATTTTGGCCGAGTTTGGATTGATACCAATCCTGAGTATCTGACTGGCGAGCCAGGAAATTGTTGATAAAACAGGAAAGGTCAGCTTGCCAGTATGGCAGTTTTTTGGATTGTATAATGTTGTCTGCAAATTATGCAAGACCGTCGTCCCCACCAAGACTGGTAATACCACAAACTTGTTTTACCACCTTAGCCGCGCTCACCCTTTGGAGCACAGCCGTATTCGCCAGCAACGTCCAACAACATCTGCAGCTCCAACACCGCACAAGCAGCAGAGCACCACGGAGAGGTACTCTGCATCAGTGCCTTATGACAAAGCATCTAAACAGTACAAAGAAATAACGGAGGCAGTGGCATATCATATAGTCAAAGACATGCTGAGCACTGCCGAGAAGCCAGGTTACCACCCCCCCCCCCCCCACCATGTACGGTTTAGGCTGTAGCGTGACTTTTAGACGGAGAAAAATAATAACTGTTATTGTACCAGGTTTGTTTTTGTTTGTTACAGACGTAAAGTCTACCTCAGTTTTATTTTTATTTCTCCTATGTTTACAAAACACTGCACATATTTTAAAACACTTTAGTCACCAGAAGTGTTCATTGTGACTTTAGACTTATGTTTACATTTTAATTATTTGAGTGTTTTTCATGGTTTGTTGACATTTCTGCCTTTATAACTGAGGGGATAATAATCAGAATAAGGTTAAGTTTAAAATAAAAATGTTGAAATGTAATTTTTCTCCTGGTCCTTATTTTAAATAGGTCAAAAAATATCAATAATTATCGATATCGACCGATATGAAACACTTATATCGTGATACAGTTTTCAGCCATATCGCCCAGCCCTTGCACGTGGTCATGCCCCGCTGAATTTTTGTAACTACGCGCCCACTGTGCTTTTAGTTCAACATGGTCGGCTGGTGAAGAGCAGGTTTGCCCCTACAAACGTGCGTGATTCTTTATGTACAGACAACAGAGAGTCAAACAGCCTTTAATATGTGGTCAAAGAGAGACACCGCATTTGGAAAAGAATAAACATTTTGCTGGAGTGTGGAAAAGCATGAGAGATTGCTTTGTCAAAGCTAAAAAAAACAGCTTCATGTTACTGGCAGACAGTAGTTTCTATTTGGAGATAAACAACTGACATGTTAATGATTATTGTAGATAATTGCAATGTTTTGCGGTTTGTTGGTGTTTATCATGGATGTGTTTACTACCGTTTCCTTTACTTGTGGTCTCTTCTTCTCTACTACTTCTTGCCTTATTCACAGATTCTTTTGTTTGTCCGCCCCCTGGTGTTTCGGAGAATACTGCAACGAACAATACGTTAAGCATAAACGTCTCCATGCATTCTCGTAGCACGCGCCATCTACGGAGGCCCGCGCACAATGTTGCGCACGAGTATATCTGACGCTTAAAGAAGGAGGCATGGTTGTCATATGACTTAGGAGATGAGAACAACTGTATTTCTATCCACCTTTTTTATGCACATTTTGAATTTCATATTTTTGAAAAAAAAAGGTAGAAACACAACAAAAAGTCAAAATACTGCAACAAGTTTTTGCTTGGCTGAGGTGGAAAAGTTGGTGCATCAGTAAGTGCAATGGAAACATTGTTCCTTGCAGTGTTCTCAGCAAGGCATTTGAAACTCAGAAAGCGGCCCCTGGACAAAACGAGATAAACAACGGAATAAAGTTACCCTTTGTGAACATCTTTAAGTGACTTGGTAAGTACACTAGGCAAGCAAGAGAATGCACATCTTGGCTATTATTTCGTTAGGTGAGAATGCAATCTGACCTAAATACAGGAAGTGAACGAAAAAACTGTGCATTTACTAGCCTGCATTTAAGTTAATCCAACCTTGCACACAATTTACAGACTTATGTGTGATTCAAGGAACAATAACTTTCAAAACCATAAATAATAAGAATACTTAATATACTTTATTAATCCCACAAGGGAAATTACAATGTTTTCACTCCGTTAGAATACACACGGGCCTGAAATACACACACTCAGTACCTATACATGTACTAACGGAAAGATGTCAGAGTGAGGGGGCTGCAGCTGTCAATGAAAAGGTGCCCCGAGCAGTTGGGGATTCAGTGTCTTGCTCAAGAGCAACTTGGCAGTGCCCAGGGGGTGAACTGGCACCTCTCCAGCTACCAGTCCCCCACTTTGGTCCGTATGGGGACTTATACCAGCGACCCTCCGGTTCCCAACCCAACTCCCTACAGACTGAGCTATTGCCACCCAATAATGACCATATGCTCCTCGTCTGTGTAACACATCCTAATCTATCCCTTTCATCGCGGCTCACCTTCTCCTTTACTCGTTGTCAGCTGCTCATATTGTTTGCCTTCTTCTCAAATACCAGGAAAGTGTCAGCGAGTTTCACTAGACCGTTTCAACAGCCTGACATTTGTTTACAATGTTTGGTGCACTTGACAGTGCAGTGTGAAGCCTAACCGAACCAATTGAAAAATTAAACAATAATGTAAGCCTGCCATGCCCTTAAGCACACCAAGTCCAATGATCTAAAAGTGTAAAAGTGCCCTTAGTCTCTTTGTAAAACATGGGGGGCGAGCAACAGTTTCAAAGGAAGGGACTCACTTGCACTAACAAGCATGCACGGCCACTACATCTTTACATAGCAAATAATAATAATTTTTTTTTTTTTTTAGAAATTCTCTTTTTCGTTCAGTGAAATAATCCTCAGAAAGTCACATAATCAACCACAAAACTTGAGTTCCTTGGTCCAAAATTAACGCAATAGCGTAACTGCTAGCATGAGTTCAGATATGACACAAAGATAGGAGATTAACTAGTAGAAGCCAATGTAGTAATAAGATCTGAATGTTTTTGTTTGTTTTTGTTTTTACATGCAATGAACTCATGCAAAGGCACATATATGTATCCATTGTGTTGCGTTGATGTCAGTTTGTTTGATGTTTTCTTACATTAAAATACAACATGCAAAGAATGTTACAAAATGGAGGAGAAAACACTGCTCAATTGAGAAATTGCACAAAATCTACAGCAGGCTGTCTCATCATAGCAGAGTAACATACAAGAGCAATGCAGCTGCACACTGAATACACAGACTATAACTCACCGGAGAAATGTAACCTGTCCGGATGCCTTGCTCTCTTTCAAGAACCATTCTCAGCTGGAGCTCCAGATCCTGCTTGTGCTTGTTTGAGACAAGGAGCTGCTGGTGGCAGCTCTCCAACTGTGCCTTCAGGTCCTCTATCTGCAGGAGCAGCAGGGAAATATTTTGTATAGTTAACAATTTAAAAAGGTATCAAAAATGTGAAATATTAAAGGCAGGTTTGGTAATGTTGAAGAGCTAGCAAGATTTGAAAGTAGCATCTCCTCGGGGCTGCATCTAAAGTGTGAATTATACTGCCCGTTCCCAAGGTGGCGCACGACATTGTGTTTATACTAACGCTGGTGGTCGCGACACTAGTTGCAGTCTTCTCCTGAACAGAGGAAAGGCTACCGACTTTGCTCTTTCTACGGACTAGAAGAAGAAGAAAAAGATCTGGCAGCATTGACGTGAATGCTTCGATTTGATTGGATGACCTACTTCGTCAGATCAAGCCTTTCATTCACCATAAAAGACTTCATCTTAACCCAGTAAGTTTACAAGAGAGATTTGCAGTCACTCTGCGAGTCCTGGCATCCGGTTGCCCGGGAGCTCGTTCATGCTTCCTGTTTCCGGTTTGTCGTGTACCGCTGAAAAAAAAAGAGTTGTGCACCACCTCTGCTCGCGCACTACAAATCCGGGCGCGCCGGCAAGATCTACGTGATTTTGACGTGACGATGGCGCGCGCCAGCTTGGGAACGGGCAGTATAAAATCACGTTTAACCCCTCCCCCTGACCTCGGGGCTACCACTAGGCCTGCACGATTAATCGTTATAAAATTGCGATCTCGATTCACCCTGTTCCCAATTTAATTTTTAAATGACTTCCATTTTAAAAAAAAGCCTACTGTACTTTATTTTCTTTACTTATTGAAGCCTCTATGTTTACAGGCTTGTAGTGATGCGCAATGTGCTATAGGTGCCAAAAAGTTTTAGTACTGCCAATTTGTTTTGTTTTGTCATGGCTCATGTGTGCAACAACGTTACACTTCGTGAGAAAAAAATCTTGGCAGAGAATCGTGATATCAATTCTAAGCTAAAAAAAATTGTGATTCATATTTTCCCTGAATCGTGCAGGCCTAGCTCCCACCCACACACACACATGCACCACTGCGTTGCTGTTTCAGAGCAGAGTGGAGAAAGGACCGCAATTTTACTTAATGTCTCATTCACCGGTAAGCAAACACCTAATATTGTCATAACGAATGTTTAAAACAAACATGACTACTGTTGTCAATGCGACGACGACATGCATTGAGCTCAGGCTTGTACGTGGAAGGTGTAGAGTATGTGGAGCTGGGCAAGGAGGCATTTCATTGGTTCTTTCCAAGTGGAATCACAATTTGAAATGTCCTATAGACCGACTATGACTCACATACTTAACAGTGGAGCTGGGCAATATATCAATATTATATCGATATCGTGATATGAGACTAGATATCGACTTAGATTTTGGATATCGTAATATAAAAAGTGTTGTCTTTTCCTGGTTTTAAAGGCTGCCTTCCAGTAAAGTTATGTTATTTTCTGAACTTACCAGACTGTTCTAGCTGTTCTATTATTTGCCTTTACCCACTTAGTCATTATATCCACACCACTGATGATTATTTATCAAAAATCTCATTGTGTAAATATTTTGTAAAAGCACCAATAGTCAACACTACAATATCGTTGTGGTATCGATAGAGGTATTTGGTCAAAAATATCTTGATATTTGATTTTCTCCATATCGCCCAGCCCTACTTAACAGTCTTAACAACCTCTAGCAAGTGAAGGTTTAAGTTTATGATCATAACTTTCACCAGTAATTGCTGTATTCAACCAAAGAAAATCTTGGTTGACTGAAATTCTACCTACTCTGCACATTATCTCTAGATTAACTTAATTGTTGAGTGCACTCACACAATGCTAAGAACACCAGCAGTGGGATGAGGCGCTGCACGTTTAGAGTTTTTTACTAGTCGGCGAGAATGTTAAACTTCGAATAAATAGTTACTGGGTTACTTTTTACCCAGCTGTCCAATCACTGTGAAGAAGGGGCGGGACAAATACCACAAAGACCAACCATCACATCCTACATGTACAAATGCTAAACAACAACAGATAAATTAATACTGCTGGACCGTATATATATCTATCCTCTCTACCTACGTGCTTTAGCCTTCCCCTCATCCAGAGCAAGTACTCAACCTTGTGCCGACCAATATGGTGCCGACCGCACCATATGCGTCCTGCTTCTTGGTTAATATGTCCTTTGCACGCTGGTGTTTGTGTTTTCTACCAAAGATGTTTTTGTGGAAGAAGAAACACCACTATCAGTTTTGTTGTTTTAAAATAATAAGAAATGGGCTGTGTGTTTTTATGAAACAGTGGTAACAAGTCTTTTTCTACATTAACAATCTAGGTGATCACCTTGTGTTCATTTTAGAGAAGAAGCTAGCAAGTAGCTTGGTAGGTGACGGATAGTAGGAAGTTACATGACCAGTTACCCAATTTAAGAAAACTGGAACCAACCCTAATGTGTGTGTGATAAAAGAAAATGTAGTCACATTATGAGAGACTCAATTTCATTTTATTTCATGTACCTATATTGTTACCCTGGTTTGCTGTGTGTGCACTTACTAAAGTTGATATTAAATAAATAGACTAAACATACCCCTTGTTTGTAATTCTCCAGTAGCTGCTCCACCTCAACAGCCTCTCTGGATTGCACTGTGGCGGGCAGAGGCACCCTCCTCTCCTCCCGTATAGGTGTCTTCTCAACCTGTTGCCAGTGTTGTTCAATCACCTCCTCCACCCTCTGCTGCCTCTCCAAAGACGTGGGAGCTAATGAATCGGTTTGTTCGACTCCCTCTCCACTCTCACAGTCTGTCCTCCCTACTTCTTTAACGGATGTTTGCTCCACTGGTGAGCTAGTCACAGACTCATACCTCTTCCGCCTCTCCTCTCTTCTCTGACTGCGCTCCAGCTCTCCCAGGTCTAGCTGGAGACTCTCGGCCTCTTGAGCCCGCTGCTGAGCCAGAGCCTGTGCAATGGGTCTAAACTCTGCCCAGTCGAAGGTCTTAGAGCGCCCTTCTCTTCTGCGGTCACGTGCCCGGCTCTTTATGACACCTGGAGTGGATTCTCTCTCCACAGATGAGGCCTCAGAGGAGAGAGAGTCCTGGGTGATGTCTGGCCTAACCAGACCCTCTAAAGGAGAGGAGCCATGATCCTCAGTTGAGCTGAAAGGCAGTAACAAATGCAGGCAATTAAGTTTTAGCTTCAAAATGCTCACTGTCCATGTCCCAAAAGATGGTGTCGATATCAGAGACTCCTTAACCCCAATTGTCCACTGGATGCAGTGTGTTGCACCTGCCAGAGACAATCTGCTTCCATTCTGGCATTGGGCTAAAGTCCATCAGTGGCTCATTTACACTCAACTTTGTTTACCCTGTATTTTTAGCTGGAGAAACTTGTGTCATGAAATTTACTTTTGAATGCAGGGCTTTAAATTAACGCTTGCCTGGGGCCAGTAATGGGCCAGTGTTCCAGCAAGCAGAATGCCTCATACAGTTGTCCGAATGGGCAAGTGAAAAATAAATGTGGTCCTGTGAGTGAGAGCCGCTGCTCAGCGACTCGTTCAGCAAGCTTACCAAGAAGTACACAAAGGCCAGCAACAGCAGAGAGGCAGCGGGGAAACAGCATATAGAGCCAGAATATTTTCACATCTAATTCACCAAGTTATATGTGGATGTTTCCCCCGCTGCCTCTCTGCCGTTGCTGGCCCCCAGCAGCTTACTTAGTTGTGGGTACTAAGGCTGGGGTTCAATTTGATTCCGATCAGTGAGGTAAAATTACTTTTACTGAAGTCTGGTAGCTTTGAGGTCAGCATATAAAGGCTGTTTCTTTTCACATCTAACATTAAAGACTAACCCAAGACTTTTTTGGTGACTTTATTTTGTTTCGGTCATTTGAATGAAGAGGAATTAAGCTAGTCTTAGTCCGGTGAAAGAGAGAAACTTGAATTCAGAAGGTGTCTGGTTGCATTTTTATGTTGGGAAAATGGGTCTAAGAATATTTCCTTTTTTGACATTTAGTGAGTTTATATCAGCAATCACTGGTTGCAGAAGGTTGCGGCCCATTAGGACCAATCCTCACGACATTTTCCCCTGTGCAGTCAGCCTCTTTAACAACACCCCAGATCCCCACTGACATTGACTCTCAAAAAATAAAATGCAAAGACATGCCCTTATTTTCCACATAACATAATAAGAACATGCAGTGTTGTCATTTTCAGTGTTATTCTAGATAGTAGGGGTGTAACGGTTCACAGAATTCACGAGACAGTGGTGTCACGGTTCGGTACGTTTTCGACAGCAAAAAGAAAGAAATGCCAGAGAAATTTACTTGATTTTTACAAAAAAAATTATTTATTAAAACTAACATCATAAAGTATGATCTTTTTTACTTTGAACAATGACACAGCTATACTTGACCCATCTTCTGGGGTGTCTTCTTAGCAGCATATAAAACAAAAACAGGTCTAAAAAAATATACACGTTACAGTCGGGTAGCTTTGTGTAGCCCTTGACATCCAGCCGTCTGCTGTCAGAGCAACAGCTGGTGCTTCAGACAATTGGTTCTCTATTTGGGCTTTTGTTTTTTGTACAAAGCAGGAATTACAGTCCGGCTGAAATGGGCTTGTGAAGGAATAGTGTAACGGGGCTCAATTACTTTAACCATGTTCGTAAAACCTGCGTTTTCCACAACAGAGTAAGGTCTCATATCCGCAGCTATAAATGTACCAATTGCTGCAGTGATGTCTTTTACCCTGTTTGAATCCGTTGGAAATAGCTGCTTAAATGCTGCGGGGATAGTTTGTAGCGTGTTGCTTCTTGTTTTCGTCTAGTTCCAGTTATTGACACACTGAGGTGATGTCGGCGTAAATGAGTTGACATGTTTGTAGTATTCCCACTGGTGTAGCCTATTCTCGTGTAGCAGATGCGACACACTGTTGTTGTTTTTTTCCACCACTCTCTTGCCATCACCTTCATAAGTTACAGGGAAACCAAAGTGGCTCCAAACGCCAGACCTGTTGGTTATTGGAGAATCTTCTAATTCTGGTCTGGTAATAGTTGCATTAATGTTACTAGCCATTTTGCAACGAGCTAGTTCAGCGTAGCATGCCAGACTGAAGTAGAGTGTTGTTCTTTGGGAGTGGGAGGGGCAGTTGTTTGTTGAGTGCAGCAGCGCTGAGAACATTATATTTCACACAATTTAAGCTCTTTTTTTTCTAAATAAAATAGGATTAGTCCAATGAATTGTTCGGTTTGTAATGCGTACGTAATCGAAAGCCTCGTACCGAACGGTTCAATACAAATATGTGTATCGTTACACCACTACTAGATAGATAAAGGCTTTATTAATACCCCTATTTATATTTTATTTCAGCACATCCTCGTGGTACGTGGGAATAATCGGTACAACATTCTAGAGGCTCATGATAACAGCAAAAAGAACCAACACTGCACAATAGCAGGCAAAGCCAGATGCCCTGTTCCTTCAGTAATTCAGAATAAGTTAGATTTGTCCCAGCTTTATAATTGTTACCTGGTATTTGTATGTTTTGTACTTTAATAAATTATAATAATTGTCCAAATCTCTATTGATTAATAGACCTACATTTTCTATTTTGACGTGCAAGTTTGGGCACGTATTGGACATCTCAACCCGGCTGAAAAAGCTTAATATCAAGCCCTGGAATGTATATAACACCTATTAATAATAATCTATTGACAAATTGCATTGAATGATCCCTTTATTAGTTATTGATTTTACCTTTACGTACACATAGTAAAACTAGTTCTTCTTGTTTGTTTATGACACTTCTCCAAAGTCTATAAAAGAGAGAGTAAAGAAGGAATTATAATATATAAATAAGTAAAGTATGGTGACAAAGTATCTGTCACCATTTCAATCATAAATGAGCTGTACATTTTTTTTCCTCAATATGCTTGTAATTCACAATTTTTTTTGGATAGAGTAGTAGTAGACTGTGTGAAGACGTAACAGAGCTGCGATGCCGTATGCGGAGCCGCAACACAACGTGATGCCAGTGCTAATGGGTTAATCATATTTCCAGCTTAAATCAGAGGCTGAATTATTTGTCATTATGGTTAAGGAAATGTGTGCAGTAGTGCTGACATAGTTGTACTGACCTTGCCACATCAGGGGCAGTGGAGGGTCTGACGTTCTTCATGACTGCCTGGATCCAGTTCCTGCGTATTCCTGCTGTCATGGCCGACAGAGTGTGCACTCCCTCCTGGGTCTAAACATTTAAAAGCACCATGAAATATATACCATGTTGTGATGTTACCCTATATGTATTGTGATACAACTGACTTGCATTAAATAATTCTTCATTTTAAAAGTTCTGTTTTTGTTTAGAGGGTGTTTTGACAGTGTATACCATGAGATTATATACAGTTGTCTACCATCAGAGATTTTGCCATTTTGTTGTAGTAGCTATCCATTTAATATGTTGGGGTGTACAAGGGCCATTGTGGAACTGCTTTACTTGATTTTTCAATCAATATGGTAAAGTACTTTATTTGTCAGGTATTTGTTTAGTCAATGGATTGGTCAAACACTATCTGGTTATTTTATCCATATACAGATTCTTCACAGAACCTCCAGAACATTTACTACATTATAAAATGCATCTATATCATGATACAAAATTACATATACAGATATGAGATATGTTGACCCCTTACTTTGAATACTTCTTGAGTTGTTGATGTGTTGATAACTACATGGCTACATGAGGCTGTAATTTGTGGTTATGTTGTATATTTGACTGCATTATATGTGTGCGTCCAGACGGATGAGAAAGCCCCCTTACTGCCCTGGGAGCTTGCTCCCCGGAGTCTTTCTGTTTCTTTTCAGGATGAAATCCCGGGATTAGGATGGCACCAAAATCATGGTTCCAGCTGTTGCCGTGGTTCTGCTGAAATTCCCTGCTATGCCGTGCTGCTCCCTGCTACGCTACTACAACCACTATTTCTAGTCACTGTTTCATTATATATACTGTGATACACCCCAACCGGCACGTCAGACACCACCTACCAAGAGCCTGGGTCTGTCCGAGGTTTCTTCCTAAAAGGGAGTTTTTCCTCGCCACTGTTGCCACAGTGCTTGTTCTTGGGGGATTTGTTGGTTTTTTTGTAAATTATAGAGTGTGGTCTAGACCTACTGTCTAATTTTTTTTTAATTTTGAACGGTTATCTGCCACCAGAATTTTGTGTTTTTCTTAACATAAATAAAGACGTTTTCACAACACCTCCCCCCCCCCCAGTAAAATGAAAGAGTGAAGAATATAACAAGAACATTTTATAGGAAAAACATTGTCCTTTATGAGAAGGCAAAGCCTCTTACATGTATTAGGAAACCATAGTTGCGTTGAGCCTGGTATTCAGTTACATTGTAGCAAGTAGACAGATCAATCTCACCATCCAGGTCAGAGGCCTGAGGTAAGACAAAGATGAGGTACAAGGGGGACACATGAAATAAAACTGTTTAACATAAAAAGTATTAAGATAAAAGAATATGCTTACCTCTTCTGCAATAGAATCCTTGTAGTATCTCAGGCTGTGATCCGTCAAAACAAACCAATATTTCTTCCACTATAACAAACAACAAAAAGAGAGTTCTGTAAAGCAGCCACTCACATCCACAGAGCATGTTAATATAATAAGATAAATAAAAGTAGTCCAGTCAGTCAATAAAACCTGCTCTACAATAGCACAGATCTTGCCTCTGTATATCATATTAAGATGTATTTTAAAGCCTTCAGGCTCCACAGTAGTCTTTTAAGTCAATTGAAGATACAACATCAAAGTGTGTCCACGTCCCTGTAAAGGCCATGGAATGCTAGTGCTTTAGGTGGACAGTTCACATGCTGTTTGAACTGGCTTTTGATTTTCTTTTTAATGACATTTTTTTCATAAAGAAACTTCATAAAAATGCCAAAACTAAATGTCTATTTATTGAACTGTGTCAATATGTCTGGATGATCTGAAGTAAGATACATACATTCTTTCAATTTAAGTTTATTTTACTGTATTTGGCACTAAGAAAACATTTTTATTTTATCTTTTTTATTACTACTTTTTACAGACAAAGGCAGATTAACAGTTCATTAAGTACCTGGCTTTGCTCATCCAGCTTTACCATCCAACCTTTCTTGAAGTTCAGTAAATCCGGCTAGAAAAAAAAAATGTTGAAAACATTAAAAAAAACATCTGCAGTCGGAAGTAGTACAGAAAAAAAAACTTTGGGTGTCATAACATGCAAAATGACATCAGAAGCAGTCATATACAAATACAAACCATTTTCCTTTTAGAAAGTGTTTAGTAGATTACCATCATTTGCCTTACAATATAGCAAAATAAAGCAGGCTACAACTTAGCCTAAAAAGTAGACTGAAACAATTCCTAAATGACATATGCAATATGTCCAATTCAAGTACAAAATCATATTCATATATAATCATATCACATGCTCACTCAGTCAGCTGAGGGTAAAAGTTGACCCTACCAATGGATCAAAGACAAATTTAGAAGATATCATGTGACACTGTCTAAATGCAGTCCACTGGCCAGGGGCAACTTTTTTCAGATTTGTCGGCCTGCTACTCCAGCTGAGGATGCAGAACCCAGTGCTTAATACTGTTGTAGTCGGCTGTGATTCCACACAGTGAAAAAAACACACACGTGAATGGTGACCTCAGGAAGCAGTGGCTGTGATATATGCTCGCTTCTCTGGCCAACAGAAATATACACACGACACAAAATGGGTGCAATGAATACACGCAGCAGGCAAAATCTGCACACAGAGGGAGCAGAATGAGGAGTTTAACCTTGAGAGTAGAGAGAGAGAAGAGGGCTGCACTGCCCCTCGCAGCATGGAGGTTTGGCCTACAACATCCACACCCTCGCACCACCACACCATGGCCAAAGAAACATTAGGAAAAACTCACAATGCTGCAGTACATATCTGTCTCATCAATGCTCCATTTCCCCTATTAGCAATTTCCCCAGTAAAAAAAGAAAAAAATCATTTTCTGAGCAAAGCTGTCATGCTGTTGGGGGGGGGGGGGGGGGGACAACCACAAAGACCTTTCTCAATTTTCTATTCTCTTAAGTCTGTTACCTAACCGAATCTAGCCTCTCTGCCCCAATAACAACCCAGCGACCTCTTTCTCCCAGCTGAAGACCTAGAACTGATCCTGACCCAGGATCCTACAGCTTAGCAGAACGTCTGTGAGACCAGAGACACACTGAAACACACTGGCCTTCAGAGGGAATTTTAATAATCAACTGTTGGTTAATGTCCAAACAATCACAACAAATTTAAACCCAAACGTTATCATGAGCTATATCAGCTACATCTTGCTATATCTAACAATCTCCTCTAAAAGTGCACTAGTTTGTGTGTAGCTCATATGCAGGTTTTCTAGCAGCATTGTGGGACACAACAAGCAGCCTGGTGTGTAGATTTTACTCGGGCGTAGAGCTGAAACAATCAGTTGATTATTACACACACACACACACACACACACACACACACACACACACACACACACACACACACACACACACACACTTTAATGAGGCCGTTTTACAAAAGCAAGAGAAGAGTATACACTCACCGTCATGACAGACTCAGTGGTCCTTCTGTCCAGGGACTTGGTTCTCCTCAGAGGTGGCAGGGTGGAGGGAAAATCCAGACCCTGACCCACGTCATGCCTCTGTTCCTAAACAACACACATGCACATTGTTTTTATAACTGTGTAAAGTTAACTTACACATGTCAGTTATAGTAAAAACATACAAAATAAAATTGAAATACAAAAGAATGCCCTTTAATCTTTGTGAAAGTCAACATATGGAATACATAATCTAATTTGGTCGCTTGGGTGGGAATTAATGTGCTGTGGCAATAACAACTGCTCCTTCTTTGTCAATCCACGTGTTTTGTGAGTATCAAATCTGCACCACACTGAACCAAAGAGAATGAAAACAAAAAACACACTGATAGCATAAGGCTAAACTTGCCAACTTTAAATCCGTTTGTGTATTGTTTGTAAGCAACAGTAATGATAGCTTGTGTGTGCGAATGCAATACACAATAAGTCTTGGCATCTTTGTCCGTATTTGATATTTTTTATCTGTGCATGAGCATGACAAACAAAGATCTAAGGCCAGAATACAAAACCTGAGTTTAACAGTGTCTGACTGTGTCTCTGTGCTCCTAAAGTTGGGTTTCGAGCGCAGAGGGCCAGGGTGGGAAAGGGAAGCATAATCACAAGGGGAATCCCACCACAGAATGGAAAATGGAAATGAATACAGCACACACTGCTGACCCCTGACCAACAACAAAAACAAAGACAGGACAGGGAGAGGGAGAGAAGAAGGGTGAGGGTGAAGGGGAAAAGGGGAGATGCTGTGACAGAAAAAAAAAAGAACCAAAACCCTTGGTGGTCGTTTCAATGCCCAGCCACAATTGTTCTACAATGCGATGTTTAAAAACACTGTTTACACATCTTTACACCATATCTTTAAAAAAAAACCTGGTGCACAATGTCGCACTGTTGGATCACATATTCACACTCACATATTCTCACACACACACTTACCTCTCTGTGAAAGCGTCTGTGCTCACTACGGCCCTGTCTGGCTCCACTTATCCCCAAGTCCTCCACCTCCATTTTCTCTGGATTCTCCAGATCCAAGGCCTCCAACTTCTCAATAACACCAGCGCGACTACAAATCAACAGACGGGCGCACACACGCACACACACACACACACACACACACACACACACACACACACACACACACACACACACATACACACACACACACACACACGTTATTTTTTCCTATACATTATCAGTCTTCTTCATGTTTATTCCAAGCACCATATCCTTACATGGTAATTGCACTGAAAGGCCTGCAGAAACGTTATGATTAGTCAAATATAACTAATAATGGATTTAAAAATGATGGAAGCATTTAAAAAAAAAAGGGGCCTTTATTTTGATAGGACAGCTGAAGACATGAAAGGGGAGAGAGGGGGGGAATGACCTACAGCAAAGGGCCGCAGGTCGGAGTCGAACCCTAACCTGCTGCTTCCATGCGGCTGCGTCGAGGAGTAAACCTCTATATATGGGCGTCCGCTCTACCAACTGAGCTATCTGGGCGCCCATGACGGAAGCATTTGAGAAGAAATGTTCTCACGTATTTTAAGCAGAACAATCGGCTGAATGTTTTATGATTAATTGTTGTTGTTACCCCCAATGAAACTATTAGCACATTTTTTTCATCCTTTGAATCGCTTACATTACATTATATTACATGTCATTTAGCTGACGCTTTTATCCAAAGCGACTTCCAATTAAGTGCTTTCAACCCTGAAGGTACAAACTCCAGACAACAAGTAGTAAGTGCGAGAGCATTAGCTTTAAATAAGCAAAACTACAAAGAGCCATATGAAAGTGCAGCTTCAAGAAATATACACACACACACAATATATATATATATATATATATATATATATATATATATATATATATATATATATATATATATATCTCTCAACAAAATTATAACCGCAACACTTTTGTTTTTGCCCCCATATTTTATGAGCTGAACTCAAAGATCTAAGACTTTTTCTATGTACACAAAAGATCTATTTCTCTCAAATATTGTTCACAAATCTGTCTAAATCTGTGTTAGTGAGCACTTCTCCTTTGCTGAGAAAATCCATCCACCTCACAGGTGTGGCATATCAAGATGCTGATTAGACAGCATGATTATTGCACAGGTGTGCCTTAGGCTGGCCACAATAAAAGGCCACTCTAAAATGTACAGTTCAACTGTATTGGGGGGGTCTGGAAAAAAGAAAAGAAAAAAAATAGTTGACTAATCAAGCGCTGGAGGGCATGTCAAAAGGTAATTCTGCTCTCGAAGTGGATTTCATCCTTCATCTAATTTTTTTTACCAGTTTTAATAACCTGGTCTGTTTGTTTTGGAGAGGAGGAGAGCTCTGCGGATAATTTGGCTCACAGTATAAACCTCCTAAACACTGAAGGAATCCTAACCAGGAGAAGCTGACTGCAGTGATGGCAATGGTGGTGAAGACAACAACTCCCCTGATTCCACGCTATTTTAAAATGTCACCAAACTGAGTGTGTGATCCCTAGCGACAGAAAATCACATATTGTACGTTTATAGGCAATGTTATGGATGAACACTGTTATGGAACAACAGCAGGAAGCGGACACTGACCTCCTCTCTGGGCTGAGGACGGCCTCCCTCTCCTGCCTGTCAGGGCTCTTAAACCGGCTCCTCTTCTCAGCCTTTCTGGCCTCTGCCTCCATCCTTCGTGATCGAGGCGTGTCGTGGTGGCTGTAGGAGTGGCTGCCCCTCTGGTTGGCCGGGTGGCTGTCGGTGCTGCCGCTGGCGTCCGAATCCAGAGAGCTGACTGAGCCGCTGATGTGGGAGCCGTTAGAGAGCAGGGAGCTGCCTGAAGGGAAGGGGTCACTGGGGGCTGGGGAGAGGCAACGCGGGACGCCCCCCAGGCTGGAGCATGAGCCTGTTGGGGAGAGCAGGTCACTAGGGGGCTGGGGCGCAGAGCCATGCAGCACCAGGCTTCCCCGGTCAACTTCGTCGCCATTCACTGAGCCGGCGTCAGAGCCCTGTGGTGCACAGTCACCTAGACAAGAGAAACAGAAGACGCCGGAGAACCTCTTAACACTTTCATAACTAAAAATCATCAACTTTACTTTGTTCTCTAGAACATTCAAAAAAATGTATCACAATATCACTACAAGATTATCGTGGCCAAAAGAATTCAAGATAACAATATTATCACCGTATCTATAGAAAATCTAAAAATAAATAAATAATAATGCCATCAGTCAAATTAATCTTTAACTTTTGTTTAGCAAAGGATAATCACCTCATTATTTCGGTTGCTGCCCAAACAGCACAGCTCTATTGATACTAGAATGAATGGCATGTTATTTCATTGCACTCTGAGCACTGATCAGCACTTTTATGAACACAAGCCCAGTCTGAAACAAGTCCTCTGATTCATCAACAGAACCGACTCAATGCATCATGGGTTAAAATCTTGCCCTCTGTAGGCTTCAGCTTACGTCAACAACAACACCTTTCAATCTGAATAAATGGATAAAGAATCACAAAAGATATTCATTGTTGGATTTATTAGTTTTAAAGATGTCTTTTAAAATACCCACTGCTGCTCCATGCTGGATTACAATGCTCCTGAAAGGGATATGATCGCAGTATAGCCCTTATTGGGAAGCTTTTTAAGGAAGTTTTTAATTCTAAAATAGTAATATACTTTGATATCATATACGACATCAGGGATTGTGTGGGGCATTGAGAGAGGGAGACAAAGCGAGAAAGGAAAGAAATGGAAATAATTTAACAGGTGCTGGATTATTTACGTGTGTTATTAACATGATATCAATATTCCATTTTTAAATATCTTGGTTATAATCAATATCGGTATATAATAATAATAATAATAATAATACATTTTATTTGTAATGCACTTTTCTTGTACCCAAAGCGCTACAGTACAGTACAAAAGTAAATACATTAAAAAAACATTAAAAAGAAAACAAATAAGAAATAAGACCAAATATACACATCAAGTGTCACCAATTAAGACACAGACATCTTAAAAAGAAGGGTTTTTATCTGTTTCTTAAAACTTGTTAGTGTTGGGGCATTCCTAACAGTTAAAGGAAGTGCATTCCACAACCGGGGGGCGGACACAGAGAAAGCTCTTTCACCCATCGTTTTCAGTCTGCAAGAAGGCTGTTTAAGCAGAAAAGAGTTGTCAGAACGGAGAGATCGAGATGGCATATAGAGCGTAATTAAATCACATATATATGAAGGTGCAATTCCATGTACAGCTTTATATGTTAAGATAAGAATTTTAAAATCAATACGGTCATGGACCGGAAGCCAATGCAGGTTGCTAAGCACCCCAGAGATATGCTGACGAAACGGAGTATGTGTAAGAACACGTGCAGCTGAATTCTGTAGTATACGTTGCAGGCGCTTAATAGATTTTGCTGGTAGCCCAACATAAAGGGCATTACAATAATCAAGCCTAGAGGTCACAAGGGCATGGACAAGCCTTTCTGCATCCGGTAATGAAAGAAAGGACCTGATCCTAGCAATATTCCTTAAATGGAAAAATGCCGATTTAGAAATGCTCTTGATATGTGCTTCAAGTGTCAAGTGAGAATCAAAAATTACACCAAGGTTACGTACTTGTGGTGATGCAGACAGTACATTGTTTTCGATGTCCAAATTAAAAATGTTACCATTACAGGTAGCTGCAGGGGTACCAACTAAAAGAACCTCAGATTTTGTACCATTTAATTTAAGAAAATTTTGGTACATCCATAATTTAATTTCCTGGAGACAGTTAGAAAGGGTTGCTGATACATCTGTGGTATTAGTTTTTGTGCTAATATAAATCAGTGTGTTGTCAGCATAGAAGTGGAACCCCAGACCATGCTTTCTAATAATCTGCCCTAAAGGAAGCATGTAAATATTAAAAAGTATCGGGCCAAGGACAGAGCCTTGAGGAACACCATGACACACCTGTCCAACGTTAGATTTATTATTTTCTAAAAAAACAAACTGGGTACGATCAGTCAGGTATGATTTAAACCACTCCAGCGCTGTACCGGAAATACCAAGCCAAGTCTCGAGTCTCTCAAGCAGTATAGAGTGACACACCGTGTCAAAGGCTGCACTCAAATCTAAGAGCACCAAGATAGTAAGAGCACCAGAGTCAGCAGAGACGAGGAGATCATTCATAACTCGGACCAAGGCAGTCTCAGTACTATGTCCTGAACGAAACCCAGATTGAAAAGGTTCTAAAAGCTCGTTCACGGACAAGTGAGAATATAGTTGTGACACGACAACACGTTCCAAAACCTTCGCCAAAAAAGGAAGATTAGATATTGGTCTGTAATTAGACAGATCAGACACATCACACCCAGGTTTTTTAAGAACTGGTGTGATGGAAGCAACCTTAAGGGCTTGGGGAACAAGTCCAGTAGTAATGGAAGTATTAACGATGTTCAAAATGAGAGGACTGATAGACGACAGACACTCTTTAAGAACATGAGTTGGAATAGGATCCAAGGTGCAGGTAGTGGAACTCATAGTCATAATTAATTTGGAAATGTAATCAATGGTGACCGTTTTAAAACTAGAAAATAAAGTATGCAGACAATTTAAAGGCTGAATCTCAGGAGGTGCACTCAGAGAGGCACAGGTAATAGACTGATAAATATTATCAATTTTATCAGCAAATAATTTTAAAAACATATTGCACTGCTGCACAGTCGAACAAACAAGTGGATTGGTAGGTTTAAGAAGTTTGTTGATTACTTTAAACATCTTATTTGGATTAGCAGTACCATCATTAATGATTTGAGAGTAGTATTCGGTTCTTGCTATTTTAAGGGCATCGCTGTACAGAACCAATTGCTCATCATACATAAGTTTATGAACAGTGAGCCCTGATTTTTTATACTGTCGTTCCAACTGCCTATTTTTTGCTTTAAGAGCCCTGAGCTCAGTAGTAAACCAGGGTGATGATTTCAAAAATGAAACAACACGTTCCTTCTTGGGGGCCAGCACATCTAGAGTTGATGATAAAATTGAATTATAATGATCAACAGTATTTCCTGCAGGAGTGTCATTTATCATACATGAAAATTGATTAAGATCAATATTTTTAAGATTTCTAAAACTAATAACCCTCTTTTGAAGTTTTTGCAAAGAAACCGATAAGTTAAAACTCAAGAGCTTATGGTCACTAATACACAAATCTTTACCTTCGTGCTGATTTATATCAGCACCAGCTGTACACACTAAATCCAGTGTATAACCTTTTCTTTTCTGTATATAGCGAGATCCTAGTATGAACTACTTTATAAACACTACACAGAGGTCCTCTATACAAAAATGTTATTTCTCCACTAACCTGCGGGGGCCAGCGGTGATCCTGGAGGTAGGTCAGCAGGAGTCCAGACAGCAGCCCCCTCAGCCTCTCTCTGGTTCAGCTCCTCCTGCCAGATAATGGAGCTTGAATCTGGAACCATCTCCGCCTCTGGGATACCAGAGCCGGTCACTGCTACCTTGGCTGGACCTGGTTCCTGGACATAAACATATGAAACAGTCAAAATCAAAGAAGCAAGAAAGGTGAAATATATCAAGCTGTGACAAGTACCCTTTGTGTACTGTGTAAGGAGTATTACCTGTGAGGTCGTAGGCTCCACCTTGCGTTTCTTCTTCTGGTTCTGTTTGTTGGTTCGGGGGTATACCACTAGCTGTTCACTCCACCTGGAGACAAAGGAGAGTGGTTTTGCCATTTGTGTGCACACATACTACTCTACCCACCGATCAGCAGACACATCAAGATAACTAACCCATTGATTATCTCTTTATTCTCTCCTCTGATAAAGTACTCCTGGTCCGGGGTGATGATGCACAGGGAGTTCTTCTGACCCGTCTTGGGCTCTGCATCTATGACTTCTGTACAGTGGTTCATGTTCACTGTGCCCTGAGGCAATGTGCTTGGCTAGAGGAGACACAACATGACATTAATCTGTGTATTAGCTTATACAAAATTGGATACCTACACATTTAAAAGTGGAAATAATAGGACAATTGAAAAGTAGTTTACACATAATTCAACAAAGATTTAAAACACAAAAATCCATCCATCCATCTTCGTCCGTTTATCCGGGGTCGGGTCATATAAAAATGTATGAAGCAAAATACTAGCAGTGGAATATAAAAATGAGTCAAGAAATTTAAATGGGATGCTTGAGTCACTGGTTTGTTTCCATCCACTACAGATAAGTGACTGCCTGACTAAACACTGATATTTCAAATAGTTTAAAACTCAAACAGAGAAGACCTGAGGGAAAACATGTCAATGCTGCAGTGTTTCATAGACTTGGCTCCATGGTTCGGCACGGCTAAACTCAACTCTGTTTTTAGGTTTTCCATTAGCAAAAGTTGTTTATAGCACATGGAGGCGAAGATTTTGCACTCTACTACCTGGAATATTTCTCTCCAACGTGCGCTCACTGTGCAACAGTGGCTGGTGTTATGATGTAAGATCCTACAGCACTGTTCTCCTGATCTGGAAACTTTCTTTATCAACAAGACACCCTTTTACTCCCCCCATGAGTTTGCTTCATTCATTCTGGTTGGCGTTTACATTCCACCGCAGGCCAACGTGCAGGAAGCACAGCACACGCTGACCGACCAGATTCTGTGTGTGGAGCAGAATAACCCAGATTCCCTTGTTATTGTCCTCGGTGACTTAAACAAAAAGGTACAGACAGTTTATTAAATGTCCAACCAGAGAGAATATTTTGGATCACTGTTACACAAATGCCAGCAAAGCATATCACGCAGTTCCCCGTGCTGCACTGGGACACTCAGACCATGACCATGGTCCAACTGATTCCCCTCATACAGGCAGAAATTAAAACCTTTCAAACCTGTTGTCTAAGAAGTGGACCAGTGAAGCTGTGGCGGATCTTCAGACAGTCTGGACTGTACAGACTGGGAAGTTTGTAGGACTGCTATCACTATACTGTACACTACTTTGTTCAATAAAAGGATTCAGTGAGTGTTGCGTTGAAGATGATGTCACGACAGTTTGTATGGTGATCAGTTAAAAATCCTGCCTACACTTAGGGGGTACCATCTGCAGTGGAAAATTAAACAGAGAAGAAGACCTGTTACTAAAAGTGAGTTTAGCCGTACCATTCAGTAGAAATGAGGCAAAAGTCTCTTCCAATTCCTCATTTGCCTCTCTTTTCAAGAGACAGGTTTTTGGGCACATTGAGACCATACTGTATGGACACTCCATTTGTATCACCAGATCACCATGGTAACTAGGCAAATCCTTTCGGTTGTAGCACACACTGAGTGAAAAGGGCAGAAGACAGCAATGGGTTGCCGGACTAAAGCTGCTTTGTGTGCGATCAGTGAAGAACGTAGAGCTGCATATGTTTTGTAAACCAGCTAGGACACAGAAGTGCTTCTCTTATAACACTGAAAAATCTCAATATCTAGGTAGAAAAAACAACAACAAAATACATATACACACATATATTATATATATATATATATATATATATATATATATATATATATATATATAATAAACGCACTGACGTTTAAACCTGATAACTTATTGTCTCGTTAAACATCAGAGCAAAGAAATCTCCTAAACTTCCTTTCCAACTATCTTTGTGTCTGCTCTGAATCCTGCAGCTCCGTTATCAGGGTTTGTTACTACAGATGTAAATCAGGTGCTGGGTCCTTTTCTAGCTCCTTTTAAGGCCACTGAACACAGATCCAGCTTTATTAAGATCTGCCTGTAAACCCCCAGGGGCTGCCAAATATGGCATTACACTGTGTCGCACTTTAGAACTTAGACGCTGTGGAAGAATTTCCTCCACTAGAAAGAAACAATCACGTTTCAGAATAAGTAGTAGTGTGGAACTGTGTGGAACAAAGCAGTGTGGTAAAACATGATCACATCAATAACGTAGAGATAATCTGATAAGAGGAGAATGGTAACATACATTCAGTAGTTTAAGTGTGGGGGAAAAGCTGAGACTATAGCCTATATATTATGCACTTGAGTTATCTATTACCAGTAATAGCTCTTTTCCAAAGCTTTTAACACACTTACACTAGGTTTATTAAACGACATCTTTTTAATCAATTACTTTAATATTAAGCACAATCTTGACTTTATGTTTGTAACTGAAACTTGGCTAGACCAAAATAACCTCTCCTAACTTCAGTTTTATGATTGAGACGAGAGTGAATAATAAAGGAGGTGGAGTCACCATTTTGTTTAATGACTAACTCCAATGCAAGAAGATATTTTATGGAAATTTAGCTTCTTTTTAATATGTGGCTCTTCAGCTGAGTTCCTTCTCTAGAGCTAGAGCTGTATGTTCCTAAATATCTACAGGCCACCTAAATACTGGGCAACCTTCTTTGATGAATTTAATGAACTACTGTCTATAAACTGTATTTAATTTGACTGTGATGGTGACTTTAACATTCACGTTGACAACCTACAGGACAGAGGGACTAAAAAACTGTGTTGTGGTCTTGATAACTATGGACTGACTCAGCATGTGGCGGAAACCCACATAATAAGGGGCACACTCTGGACTTGATTATCTCCAATGGTCTGAACATTACCAAGGTTATGGTCATTGATGTTGCTCTCTCTAAACATTCCTGTGTTTTCTTTGACAGCACTATCTCGGTGCATACAAATGTTCAAACAGAGATAATCAGAAAACAGTATATCACTGAAAACACCAGTTAAACATTCATTCAGCTTTTCTCCTTCACACCTGCCCCTCAGTCAGCTTATACATCATTTCAATTCTCAAATTATAAATGTTATTGATGCCATTGCTTCCACTAAGGTGAAAGCTGTCTCTGGTAAGAAAAGTTCTCCATGGAGAAATGCCACACTGGTAATAACAGAAAAAAAGAGTGTTTAAAAGCTGAACGCAGATGGCAGAAAAACAAATCTCCAGGGTTATTATGACATCTATAAAGAGACTTCACATTCAGAATTTGGAACTGAGAAATGCATGCGGTCCTTCTCCGATATGATAGTTATATTTTATATAACAATAATAATGCATGTGCCTTGTTTGCTACTGTCGACAGGCTAACAAACCCTCCAGTGTCAGTAGCATCTGAACTTTTATCCACCAGGGCTTGCAATAAATTTAGACAGCAGTTAGTGTCTCCATATCAGGTACAGGATATGTGTTGTCCCTGTGTCCACTTAAAACCAATTCAAATACCATGACAAATTGTTTGGCTTCAGATCTACAGATTGTAAACATGTCTCTACTTTCAGGTATCTTACCACAGGCCCTGAAAACTGCAGTCATTAAGCCACTCATAAAAAAGAACTATACACGTCACTAATGAGCAATTATAGGCAGATATCAAATCTCCTATTTTTAAAGCTGCATTGTGTCGGAATTTCACCCATCTAGCTTTGAGATTGTATATTGCCCGAACCATGCACTTCAAATGACGTATTACAGCTACGGTAGCCTTCGTGCTTCCAAAAGCCTGTCCTTTGCTTTTTTCAATATCCTTTTTCTTTTTCTGGGCGCTGCCTGCTCCTGCCTAGAGCCAGGCCAGCTCAGCGGCGTCTTTCTCCTGTTGCGTCTGTCTCTCCTACCTACACCAGCCCGGCCCCCCCGCACCCTGTCCTCCCTCCCCTTCTAACGGCCTGTTCAGCGCTGCTGCACAGAGGGGGAGGCAAGAGCACAGAGGGGGGAGGGGCTGCTCCTCTGCTCCTCACTCAGTCATTGAACAGAACTGTTTTGGCAGCCACAGGAGAGAAATACCTTGCGCTCGCCGGTTAATACCTGGTTAAATTATTTGTCACTAGTCGCTTTTTGAAAAAAACATCGCTAAGGGGGTCTGAAAAGTTGCTAAATCTAGCGACAAAGTCACTAAGTTGGCAACACTGTAATAGCAGCATTATATTAGCAGCACCTGTGAGTTTATTATGTGACAGCGAAAACGCGAAAGGCGGAGCAGTATGTCCTGTATGTCCCTTACCGGCTAACGTAGATGTCGCATGCATATGCTGCATCTACCCCAGTTCATACAAGCGCAAATGTAAAATTTGAAGCCAATAGGAATACTTGGAATTGATGGTGGTGGTCAATATTCATAAAAAAGGACAAATTTGTTAAGGGCAATAGCGATTTTGATAATGAACAACTACAAATGTTACACACTGGGGATTTAAGTAAAATCATTGAAAAAGTGGTTTTTCAACAGCTAAACCTTTTCTTGTCACTTAACGACTGTTTTGATGCCTTCCAGTCAAGTTTTCGACCACAGCACTGAGACTGCTTGTTACGCTCACTTCAATGGCATACACTTAAATACAGACAGTGGCAAAATTTCAGTATTAGTATTACTTGATCTCAGTGCTGCATTTGACATGGTCAACCACAACATATTACTAGACCGATTGGAAAACTGGGTTGGACTCTCTGCCACAGTACTAAACTGGTTTGAATCCTATAGACGCGAAGTAGTCCCTGTTCTTTAAAAGGACCACGCCGACTTATTGGGACTTTAGCTTATTCACCGTATCCCCCAGAGTTAGATAAGTCCATACATACCGTTCTCATCTCTGTGCGTGTCATAACTCTATCTGACACACCCTCGCAGCACCTGAGAAGCCCCGTTCAGAGTTGGAGTAATAATCACTCTGCCCAAGTAGCAGTCCTTCGCCTTCTGAGAATAGTTCCCAGTATGTATACGGTTAGAAGATGGCTGTGTGTGGCTGTGGAGCAGTAGGCTAGATGGAGCCGGTTAACCCAGGATCTGTGCCAAGTTAGGCTAGCGGTGGGTGCGTCAGACAGAGTTACGACACGCACGGAGATGAGAAGGGTATGTATGGACTTATCTAACTCAGGGGGATACAGTGAATAAGCTAAAGTCCCAATAAGTTGGCGTGTTCCTTTAAAGAACAGGGACTACTTTGTGTCTATAGGTAACTACACATCTGAGCACACAAATATAACATGCAGAGTTCCCCAAGGCTCCATTGTGGGGCTTCTTCTGTTTAACATCTAATATCTGCAGGCTCAAATGATGGAAAACAAAAATTAATTAGCATAATTATGCGGGCAACGAACACACATTTACACAACCATATAACCTGGGGACTATGGTCCCAATACAAACTAGGGTTGGGTATCGTTTGGGGTTTTTCTGATACCAGTACTAAACTGATACTTTCAAAACGGTGCCGATGCCTAAAGGGTGACTGAACTGATACTTGAAAAAAAAGAGCACAAAACAACATTAAAGAATGGCTTATTTATTGCTAAGACTATATGGTCAAATTTAAATTACATTTACAGTGTGTAAGTGCATTTAACAAATCAACGATTGGATGTGCCAGAATTTTGAATTCAAAAAGAAGAAAAAATTAGGTAGTTGTTTTTGCCAAAGAGGAACGATTAAAAGCCAGCACTCCGTTTCAATCGGCAATGTTAAAAACAACAGACAAAGCTTGGTGTAGTTGTGGACTCAGAACTGAATTTCCACAGCCACATTAAGACAATTAAAAAATCAGCCTACTATCATCTAGCATGTGGCTCAGAATGTAGAGAGGGTCGGCCTTTAACCACAAGATCGGCGGTTTGATCCTGGCTTCCTCCGGCCACATGTCAAAGTGTCTTGAGCAAGACACTGAAGTCGCTCTCCTGGCGCTGTATGTGTCCACTGCTCTTAGGATAGGTTAAATGTAGCTGCGTAATGTAAGCCTACTGCTAGCCTACCGCTAGCAGTAGGCTTACATTACCTGCTGTATGTTCTAGGCTGTTTAAAAATTACATCGCTATTTTATTTAATTTGATCTCAACCGGTTGTAATCTTTACAAATGTAATCATGTACCTATTTTATTTAGTTTATTTGTATTTATGTCTTGTTCTTATATTGTTTTATTTTTTATTTATGTAGCAGTCTGCAGGTTTTCACGTGACCTTTTGGTATCGCCTCAGCTCGCTTGGAACCTCGATGGAGGAGATACAAAAAAAAGTAGGCAGATACCAGGGACTGTTTTACATAATGGAAAAACCAAAAAGGCAAGTAGAGTCGAGGCAAGTCAAGCAGGTACCATGTAATGAAAAAACGCTTTTAGAATAACATTACGTGAAACAGGCGATTTAACGTCACTTATTTTACATACAGTTTAACAAAATTATTTTTCATGTTGGTTTTGAGCGGTATGCATCCCCACTAACCTGGAAAACATTTTAAACAGTAAGTGAATACAGCGTGTTGGGGGGAATACAACGTCTCCTGGCTGAGGGGCTGCAGGGCAGCTAATGTTATCTTCTTGTCTCATCTGGGGTAATTACATGTAAATACGACATCATGACATTTTTTTAAATACTGAATGAGTGGCGGCAATCGCTCCTTCAGCGGTGGACCAACAGTATATAGCGGAAACACTCCGTGATGTGCAAATTAAACGTTTTTCTTTATTGTGATCGTTAGGAGCCAAAATCATAATCACGATTTAAAAATTCTATTAATCGCACAGCCCTACTTCATTAGGTGTTTGCTGCTATATTTAATGTGCTGAATACCAAGTACATATCCTTTAATCCTAGCTGGTCCTGAGAGTATAAAAGCTACTTGTTGCCTAGAAACTGCCCACTACTACTTGCACCAAAACAAAGGAGATGTATCTACCAAGGCTACCATTCAAACACAAATAATTGTTATGGGTTTGACTTCTACACAACTGGGCCAATTCCATATCCTCCAATTGTGTCTGCCTTCTATGGGGCTGGCTATTTTTAGCTTTGTAATGGGATATCAATAAAATCAACAACTTTCTCACAGACTGCTCTTGAGTTTTCACCCTGGTTGATATGACATGAGAGGCCATAAAACACAAAAGACACTGAATTAAACAAACAGTACAACGCTCAGGAGAGAAGTAAAATGCTTTATCCTAAAAAAGGATGTGTCTATAAGGTAATTCCCACATGTTAAAATCTTATTTTTTTATAGCAGCCCATGCCCAATAGTAAACTTTCCAAAGAACCTGTAAAAGCAGCATTAACAAACAACAGAGCCAGCTTGGAAATGAAGTGTGTAAATGAGTACACCCACTACATAAATGATAAATCCTCCAGGAGGTTTTTACAGGCCGAGCCAAAGACAAGTCCGCCACAGCAGGCACTGGAGACTGGTGTTTTATATGGTACATGTGCCTCGACATAGCACCCTCCATCAAAACTCTTAACAGACAGGAACTGCCAGTCTTCTCCTAACACTGCAATGATGGAAATACTTCAACAACAGTGGATTCAAAACAGAGAATACAGTGGGTTATTCTGACTAAAACGTGGGTGACAGAAGCAGCTCTGGAGCAAAGGGGTCGTCTGACATCTCCTTTAGAATGTTCTCATGGTCATTGAACTTTTAACCTTAAAGCTTTCAGGGTAGTCTCACTATATGTCCAGGCTTCTAGAAAAAAACCTCTCTCCATGATAACCCATCTCTCTAGCTATCTATTGACATTCTTCATTTCAATTTCCTTAGCCTTATATGCAACAGTGATGTACTTGCTAAACTATTCCTCTAACTGTTTAACTATCTGATACATTACCAACATTAGCAGAGCTGGGTGCTTGCTGTGGCAGGCCGTGTGTGGAATGTCTGGGTCTAGGGCATATCTGACGTTTCCTCTGTGGCTTTCAGGGGCTATGGCTCCCTTTCTCTTGCTCTCCGTGGTCCTGGGGCTGCGAGTCCACTCAGTTCACCAAATAAGGGCATTGGAGGAGGAATGCTGCTTTAGATGGGAGAGCATCTTTCCTTTTGCCGTGGTGAAAATAGTTTTGCTTTAAGACACCACTGCTTCAGATAGCACTCTGCTGTCTACTAGGTGAAAAATAGCAGACAATGTCATAGGGCTGGACGATATGACCTAAAATTAAAATCACGATTAATTGAACATATTACCTCGATTACTTTTGTTGTTGTTTTTGTTCCACTCACATCAGCATGAATTAGCCTGCTACCCCCGTTATTTCCTTACCAGCAATGCAACATTTAAAAAAGTTTAGTGCAGTGCTCACTCCACATAAAACGCTACTAGGGATGGGCAATATGGCCTAAAATCCATATTGCGATATACATTGCAGCCTCTTGCGATAACGATATATATCACGCGATATAAATTATAATAGAACCATTTCAGAACAGGTTACATAGACCCTAAGGAAAGCCAAACTGCTAAATGTATTTTATTTAAAAGAGAAAGAAACGTAGTATGTAGTTTTGAGAACATTCATTGTGCAAAACTGTTGTAATTATACAACATAATGTTGCAGATAATCGTAGGCCAATTTTGTATCGTTTATATTGCATATCGTTTCTATCGCCCATTATTAAACGCTACATTACACCCTTTTCAATAAACTTCACGGAGAACAATAAAAGGCAAAACCGCATCATCCAACGGTGTTAAACGAATATTCTCTGATCCAGCTCAGCTAAAAACACAACACAGAATCTGTCAGCACGTTTGCTCATTACCGAGTCGGTTTATAACCACTAGGCTAAAGTTATCTTCACTTCACCTGTTCAACTGACAGCAGTTTAAGTTAGATAACACTCTTGACTGTCCTGCTGTTACAGACGTGAAGTAACCACAGATAGTTCTTGTTCATGGCGGTGCAATGCTAAATGAATAAAGGAAAACAATGTATATTTGGCGTAATTTTTTGGCATTAAAAACAGATTTTTCTGGCATGGCGAGGATTCCTGTTGTACAGTTATAGGGGAAACACTGGCTTTTGACTTGTTTTGGGTGTTGTCCATATTCTCGTCTTAAACTCTGACCTCTCACTGTGTGTTTTCTCTTCATCAAAGTTAATTGGAACATTTTGGTCGCCTAAAAATGTCTTGTTTAGCGTTCGGTAGCACCTTGTCAACCAAAGCTAAAAGTCTGCCAATTTTCTGTGTACTGCCTTACATGCAGTAGTTTAACTGCCGGCAAAACGCCGCTGGATGACTCACTTCAGTCGGTATAAAACTTTCCCTCTTTATCGTTTAGCTTAGAAAATTAGTTCTGACAAAAAAATTGTAACAATGTATTTTTTAAGATTTTGGCGGTTTCAAGGTATATTCTTTCTTTTGCTTGACTGGGCCTGTATATAGGTTTATAATGGCTTATTCTTCTGTCAGTACATAGAATAAAAAAAAAAACATTTCAATTTCATCATGTTTACTTAAAGCTTTGATTACTAAAGGGTTTGCTGTAATGTTACCCAGCATGCCGTTTGGCAGTGTAAATTTGTAAATGCAAAATTATTAGCGTTACAAAGTGATTATGTCACAAATTGTTGTGCACTATGGTGTTTTCTCCTTTAGTTAAAGAGTTAGTTGTGGGTTATTAATTGTTGTGTTATATACTATAAGTAAGAAGGGTATGCAGTCCCGTTCTCAATTCACTCGCAGTTTGATTCTGCCGTAGAGCTCTCCGCGAAATGAAAAAGTTCATGTAATTCGAGAAATTAATACCGGTATACCACCCAGCACTAAGCTAAACCATTCTCAACACTCACTTAGTCACGTCATACTGCCCAGCTCCGCCCTCTTATCAAAAATTGTCACTTCTAGCTCCAAAATACCAAGATGACGACGGGCAAAATGCCAACTGCTGACTTTAAAGTGGCAGTCCACAAACCCATGGGTGACATCACTGATGCTACGTCCATTATTATTACAATCTTTGGTTAAAACGCACTAAACCTCACTCTGCAGGGTGTGTATTGCAGTTCATTCATAATGCCGTCCATTTTCCAAAATGCAAAGCTCGTCTCCAAATTAATTATGCTTGAACCTGCATGGCACTTTATCTGGTTTGCCATGAGCTTGTCCAGTGTGACTTAGGTCCTCCCGCAATACTAACTAATTGGCATGTGAATAGAAATGCAAATATGGGAGGTGGGGTTTGCGCTGACCCTCTGGACTGAGTAATGTAAAAGGTTTTACGTTTTATTGAGGCTAATTCACGAAAATTCGAGGAAAAAAAACTCTTAAAACTGCAAAATGTCATTTTTACATACATTGCATATGCTTATTTTTATTTTGTTTTTATTAAGTTTGCTACAGAAAACATGAACTTAAATTAGCAGCAGCTGTGAGCCTTTGGCTACGGTTAGCAGAAGGCTAAACTACCTGCTCAACTGCCACGTTTTTTTTCCTCTCTTGTTCATATGGCAGCAGTAGGCGGTGCCAAAGTCACGTGTGATGGCTAGATTTATTAAAGTCTAGTTTTCTAGGAGTCTAGTTTTCTCTCAGAGCGCTTGAATTAAAACATGTTCAAAGTCACCAAAAATAAACTGCCTCCCCCAGCTTCAATAGAGAAGATACGAACATAACATGAACATGAACTAGGGTAGGGATGCACCGATCCACATTTTTTCACTTCCGATCCGATCCCGATACCTGAATTTGGATATCGGCCGATACCGATACTATTCCGATACCAGAGCTGTGTTTGCTTTAATATTATTATTATCATTATTGTTGATTTTATATGATGCTGAAATAAACTCCTCTCAACGGGCAAGTATGATATGGACGTACGTATGCATGTATGTCCCAAAAGGCAACTTGAGGTAAGTATAAGGTCAGAAAAGGAAGTCAGAAAAACAGGAAAAATCTCATTCTGAAAACAGATATCCAACTGTAAGGGTTTCAAATTGATTGTCATGTCAATATTTATTACATTCCCAAAATGTCAAATACTTGAGTCTTGAAATATAAGAAAAGTGCAAGTGTAAAAATCTCTCTCTCTCACACACACACACACACACACACACACACACACACACACACACACACACACACACACACACACACACACACACACAATCAATAAAACAGTGTGTGAACAGCGCAAATCAAGCACACTGGCTCTTGTAGCATCAACAAATCAACGTTTTAAAATGTCAAATATCTGAAATACAAGAAAAGTGCAATAACTGTAAACATCTTACACACACACTTAGTTACACACACACACACAGACACACACCTCTGTTTTCACGACTGCAGCGGCTGCTCTGAAACAGCGGCCGTCGGGACACGATCCGCGGTCTCTGGGGGACGCAACAACGGGGAAATGAAACGCCACACGCCAGCGACAACGACCGGGACAGACGATTGTGAAAGTCCTGTTTTGTTTTTGCATTTTGCTGTCTTGCTCTGCGGTGTTTCCACTGTGAAGTATTTCCAAACAGCGGACACACAGGATAGCATCGAGCTAGCCACAATGCTGCTCATGCTACTATCCTGCTAGCTGGCTGCAAACTGCGGAATGGACTTCCTGAGCGGGGGCGTGTCTCATAACTCTGTGTCTCATTGAGCCGCGACTCCGTTCAGGAAATGTACTCCACAGTTTGCAGCCAACCAGCAGACCAGCCGGCACTGGCAGGAATCACTTTTGGAGCCATTTCAGCAGACAACGTTAAAGTGCAGACATGGCTCGTGGTATCGGAAATCTCCGCAGGTTGGATCGGGAAAATCCGATACCTGAATTTCGCTGGTATCGGTCCCGATACCGATACTGGATCGGATCGGCCCCATCCCTAAACTAGGGGTTAATATATTTAATATATTTCCCGAAAATAAGATGAATCAGATCCCGGGAAAAGACGACACATTTCCCGGGAATCCTGTGACCAACGCCAGTCTCCCTTCTCTGCAGAACGCATTCAAAATAAAAAAATCTTTAAATATGTGACAGGGCTCGACATTAAGGCTTGTCCGGGACAAGTTTTTTTGTAGAGCAAGTGGAAGAGAAATTTATTAGCCCCACTGGACAAGTTAAAACTCAAACAAAATAAAACGCCATGTTACTTCACGTTATGTGCCACTCATTAGGGTTGGGTACCGAACAAATAACGTTGGTACAACCAAGTACGGTGCCAAATTTCAGTACTGAGAGCGCATAAGCGCAAGCATATCTGACGTCTCTGCATCTTGACAGAGAGCGGAGCTCTGCCAACACACACGCAGAGCTGTGGTGCCGACGGAGCCAAACGTCAACTTTGTTAAAGTGTCCATATTATGAAAAAAAAAAAAAAATTCTGGGATTTGGTGTGTTATTTTGTGTCTCTGGTGCTTCCACACGCCTACAAACTTGGAAAAAAATCTATCCATGCTGTTTTGAGTGAGATACGGGTTTCTGAATGTGTCCTGCCTTCAGTCTCTGGGTGAGCTGTTCAAAATCTGCAGGGCTTGTTACGTTCAAAAACTCCACGCAGACAGCGTATATAACGGCGAGGTGAAAGCTGTCATGGTATGGGTTAATTTTAGACTTCCTCTGTTACAGGCAGGCACCACTGTGCCCTATTGCCTGACTGACAGGCTGAGGTTTACAATGCATTCTCACCCTGCCCTTCTTTCTTTCTTTTTCTTCTGGAAGTGTGCTTTCAAGAAGCAGAGAGCGTCAATAGACTCTGCGCTCAGGCGGTTTCTGATTTTCGTGACAAATTGGCCGCAGATAGAACACGCTCTCTGCCTCCACACTTTTAGTGAGCCTGTATTACCGTATCTACGGTACAGCACCGTCGCCTGTATCAGCGTTACCGTATGACAACAGAGGCGCACTCCTTGCGTTTTTTATTTTATTTCCCGTCATAACCTTTCCTGGGATTCGGGAAATAGTCTTGATCAGATTTCCCGGGAATCCCGTCTCCCGGGATTAAACCCTAGTATGAACCTCCTTGGTATAAGAAGTCTGTTAATAAACAGCAATAACGTGGAGATATTGTGATCAAACAACGTTTAAGCCAAAGAGTGGGTGGGTGTGGTTCCTTTAAACCTCTCCACTCCACATGAGAGGAATGGGTTATATGAATGTAAACCTCAACCCTGACCTCAAACTAATAATATCTCCCTCCACTGGTGGCTCGAGCCATTAGGTAAACAATGAGGAGCTTGATGAGATCAAGACCATTAATGTTTTCTTATCAGCTCAGAGGTTTTGGAGAGTTCCTATCCTGAGGGTCCAGAGCACAAAGCATTTGACCCATTTTTCCTGCCTTGTGGAGCACATGAAAAGACCAAAGGACAATCAGGCAGATGGTTTTGGAATCACTGTTACAATAAGAGGAAAACACAACTGCACACCAGCCTGGGTGTCACTGAAAACACAGTGGAAACACACACAAACACAACTAAGTTTCCTTCCATTGTTATCACTGACAACACAAAGAGAATTACCAAATGTGATTCAAAATGGCTCATACACAGAGGCATGTCTGGCTATTACAAAGTCAGTTCATCGTATTTTACAATAACTTTGAATGCACCTAGAGGTTTACCAGTTTCACGTAACACCATTTAGTCCAGTCTGTTGTTTTTCCGACAACAGCAGTGACCATAGTGCTAGTTTGTGTCTTTAACTGTAGACTTTTGTATGTCCCGGTATTGGAATCCTCTACAGTGAAATACAGTCACACTTCTACACCGTTTAGCTGTCAGCATTTTAACAGTGTTTAATCCAGCTACTAGCTAACGGTAGGCTAACATCAACGTTTCCTGCTGCAACGTTAGTGTTAACTAGCATGACATGCAGTGATGCTTCTGTTGTCTCTAACATCTGTTTCGGAGCATAAGAGAGCAGCGCAGGCATTTAAGTGGCATCAATATGAGGAACCGAAATCCGCGTTGCTATTCTGTCTGGTAGATACCGGTTGATTAGGCACCGGTGTTATATTAGAACCAGGGTTCCGGCTCAAAGCACCCTATTCTTGAATAACTTAACTACCAACTGCCGCTGATGCGACGGAGCTGTAGCCACTCTATCAACTGCTTTTAACATGCTCCGTTCATGTGAACATTCAACTGCTTTTACTGTGCTGTTCACATGAACAGAATATTGCAATGCCTGTATCTTTTCACGGGAACCTCTAGAGATTTGTCAGCTTACTTTAAGTAACAGCGACAGTAAAAATGTATTTTACACTATTATTATGGTTAAACTTTGCAATTAATCCGTGGTTCACATGCATTCCGAACCGTGAATGTTGATCCGTACAGACCGTGGATCAACTATGGTCCGTTACACCACTAGTCGAAAACTGTTGCTATCCTGGAGTGTAGCTCATTTAGAAGAACCTAACCTTAGAAGCTTAAACATCCTGCATTTCTGCTTTACAACACATGTAAAAGAAAATATCTGTGTTTCTGGCAGGCTGGCTGGTAGTGTGTGGTCCCCAGTGTTTACGCACACAACCAGTCTAATCTCCAGCCTGATCAGCCGTATGGGTTTGGTCACCCGTGTCACTACCACCATAAACACAGGCTTACAGTGGGCACCAAGAGGTGACTTCCTAGCCCGTACCTCTGCGGTTCTCAGACATTTTTCACTGCACAATGCTTATTGAGTAATCTCTTTAAAACATATGGCTATGATGGTGCTATCAAATTCAAAATGCATTTAACCAACATAGTTTGCATATTATATGTGAAATGATGGTTCTGCAGCACTTGTTTCACTCTTTTAGAAAAACCCTACTTGTTTCTATTGCCCCTCTATGAACTAGTTGGGAATGTGTCCAGTGAGGTAGCACTTTTTTAACACTACTGACTTTTTACCCTTATGATTTCGTCAACTACCCTCCAGCTAAGCTTGCAGTATCCTTATCATATTCCTAGGCAGACCTAAGAACACTCTATACACCGCACGACACCTACCTTTAGTGATAGTCTTATTGTTTCCATCCTGCATCTCAGACACATTTTTATGAAATGATCACACACGAAAAAGTGGTAAAAGCTAAATTATGAGAGACGGCTCAAATTGGGAATGTGAGGGCATAACAAGCATAATTAACAAACCATAAAGAGTACCGACCAGCAGCCTATGTTCTAACTATGAACCAAAAAAAGATAGATTGCCCAGGCATTGGTTTCAGTAGTATGTATTCTGTTGTTGTTGTAGTAATAGTAGTAGTAGCATGGAAGTAGAGGAGGAAGTCTGAACAGTGGACAAGATGCATTACTTACCGATTCATCCAGTGCAAAACGCAGACAGCCATGTTCATACAACACAAAGAATCGCCGTTGCCATTTCTGTCAGGAGAAATACATGCAATGAGAAAATCCTGATTTTGAACCTTAGTAGGTGGTTTTAAGCCACAAAAAGACAGACACATTGCTCTCTTTCTCAACAGACCAAAAACAATTACACATTAGTGTTTAGCCTCACTTTTCATTATTTCAGAAGGGGCTGTGGGACAGTGAATGGTGCTATGGACTAGTATTCCTACTACAGTACTACAGTACATTTCTGTTAATTAAGGGGAGGTATCAGCATATTTTTGTGTACACCCATTTACTGAACAAACACAAAGGCCTATAATGCATGCTCTTACCCGAGATCTCTGCATAGGATTGTCAAAGTCAGTTCCCTCAGGGGCCAAGCATAGCCATCCACCATAAATGGGTTTAGCCTGTAAAAGAGAGAAGGGGAGAGAGAAAGAGCAATTTAGGTAATCATTATAACTGAGGGGGATAGGAGGGAGAGAGATTATGTAAATATGAGAGAGAGGAAAGACGTTTTGGGCGTTTTTGGCCTTACTTTCCTGTTTACCCACATCAGATGAGGCCAGTATGACAAATAGGGATGGGCATAATTAATCGACGATATATCATTAAGAATTTCGTCGATCACGTTAATTTGTCATTGATTAAACTAATGCAGGTTGCGTTGTGTAGTGTGATTGCAGCAATGTAATGATTTCCAGTGTGTCAGCAGTAATTAAACATTTTACCACCCGGGGGCGCCATAGGCTGCTCAGTTAGCTGCGAGTTACGTTTTGATTCAAAGTAAACATGAAGAGGTCACGGCGAAGTGTGGCGTGGGACCATTTTGATTTAAAAAACGACTTAGTTCACTGCACACACTGCGACGCCGTGTATAAGTACAACACGGCCACGACTCAAATGATGTACCACTTAAACAAAGTGCATCCGCTGGTTAACGTCGGTGGCGGTGCGTCGTGCTCTCAGTATCAACATAGCATCAACTCACCGTTAGCACGGAGGAGCTGCGATGCACAACGAGCAGAGGGAAATTACCGGAGGGATCTGGACGTTCATTGAGATGGATATTGGAACCAGCATTTCACATTCCGTCACGACGTACCATCACCGGACTGGTAGAAACTCACAACGAAACGAAGAACGGAACGAGGTTCCCCGGGCCGGGCTGGCCAAGTTAGCGCGGAGGTAGCTACCTGCAACCCGTGCCGGCGAGTGTGTTCGGCGGCTGGACTGTAGCGGTCGCGTCTGACCCATGGATGTATTAAGGGAACCTGAGATCCCAGATCATGTCAACCTGCTTATTTTTCTCAACAAAAACCAGTAGACTGGTGCAGAAGTTCTATGTGAGTAACTGGTTATTTTGTATTAGGCTTTGTCCATGCCTTGGATAGTTTTGAGTTACATTTTGACAAAACCTGTCAGATCTAAGTAGTATTATGTTTTTGGTTAAGTTATGGTTAAGTTATTATTGAACATGATTATTTGTATTTATTATTTTGGAACAAACGAGGGTCTCTGTTTAACAACGCCGGCTCGCAGCAGCAGGTTCCGCTGCTAAATTAACCCTTGTGCACTGTTCAAATTCACTACCCTTTCGTTATGTTCGTGGCTGAAAACAGCCACTACTTTAAACTGCTGTAAAAATGTATCAGACAAATATTTTTTTCAATTTTTTTTTGCATACATCTATTAATCAACTTCAGTCCTGATCAAAACTACTATTTTTTTTAAAAGAAATCAGGATTTTAACTCTTTAATTGCCAAATTCATAAATGATGTCACAGATTTGGGGGGAAAAAAAACACAAAATTACTGATTTTCCATATAAAATGTGATTGTGGTCTGGATTTTTTTTTACCTTTTATCACAGTCTTGGACATGTCAAAGATGACAAACAACATTGGTTTTGATGCATTGTTAGTTTTTGTGCAGGATCAGATTTTAACTTTTTCTCCCTAATTTACTGTTTGTGGCTGAAAACAGCCACTACTTTAAACTGCTGTAAAAATGTATCAGACAAATATTTTTTTCAATTTCTTTTTGCATAAATCTATTAATCAACCTCAGTCCTGATCAAAACTACTATTATTTTTAAAAGAAATCAGGATTTTAACTCTTTAATTGCCAAATTCATAAATGATGTCACAGATTTCGGGAAAAAAAAACACAAAATTACTGATTTTCCATATAAAATGTGATTGTGGTCTGGATTTTTTTTTACCTTTTATCACAGTCTTGGACATGTCAAAGATTAGAAACAACATTGGTTTTGATGCATTGTTAGTTTTTGTGCAGGATCAGATTTTAACTTTTTCTCCCTAATTTACTGTTCGTGGCTGAAAACAGCCACTACTTTAAACTGCTGTAAAAATGTATCAGATAAATATTTCTTTCCATTTCTTTTGCATACATCTATTAATCAACCTCAGTACTGATCAAAACTACTAAATTTTCTAAAAGAAATCTGGATTTTAACTCTTTAATTGCCAATTTCATAAATGATGTCACAGATTTGGGGAAAAAAACACACAAAATGACTTATTTTCCATATAAAATGTGATTGTGGTCTGGATTTTTTTTTACCTTTTATCACAGTCTTGGACATGTCAAAGATGAGAAACAACATTGGTTTTGATGCATTGTTAGTTTTTGTGCAGGATCAGATTTTAACTTTTTCTCCCTCATTTACTGTTTGTGGCTGTTTTTGCCCCATTGGCTTCCATTATAACCACATTTTTTGATTGCAAAGCCATGACACCATATAATCATGCATTTTTTATTGTTGGTGGTTTTCCCTGTTGGGAAGAGGTAAAATGTGTATTTTTTACTGTTGATAACCAGGTGGCACCATTAACCCTTTAGATAGGCCTATGCAAAAAAAAAGCTTAGATTCTGGATTGTACATGGAGTTATATGGAGTATAATATCATATTAAAGTGTGTGTGAGTGTGTGTCTGTGTGTGTGAGAGAGAGAGTGAGAGTGTGGGAACTCACCTTGATGCGACCTGAGAAAATCAAAACATGCACCTCAGCTCTCAGTACTACATTGAGTAAACAGAGTAAAACGTGTATTTATGCACCTGCTGCCTTTTGATGGTGAGAAATGCAGACTAAACAAAAACAAAGCAAGTGGATTCAAACACTTGCTTGCAAGCCTGCTGGTCATTTGATGGTGAAAAGAGCAGCAAGCAACATGAGAAAGGGCTTGACTCGAGTCGCAGTGAAGTTTTAGATGTGATTATGCAGCCCGATTCCTCCAGCGAGCTCTGGTTTATTTTTCCTGATCGTTCCGACCAAGGCTATTTTCTTCTGCAGAAGCTCCTGAGCAAGCGAGTAGTAGTAGTAGTAGTAGTAGTAGTAGTAGTAGTAGTAGTAGTAGTAGTAGTAGTAGGAGGTAAAAAAGTTGTCACAGGTGACAGTGACGCCCTGGAGTCCTTCTGTCATCTCCTTGACAACACGCTTTGCCTGACCCACCTCTGCAGCATTACCTGTCTTACCCAGGTAAATGTCACACCTCCAGGATGTGCCACCATCAGCAGTCACCCAAATTTTTAGCCCGTATTTTGCTGTTTTTTTCAGCATGTATTGCCAAAAGCTGCATCTCCCTTTGAATGGCACAAGCTGCTCATCCACTGTGACATCTTTGCCAGGGTTGAATAGGAGGGGAAGGCGATGCGTCCACATTTCCCACAGGGATCTGATCGGGGCAAGCTTATCCTCTCTACGTCGAGCTGGTCTCTGCAGCTTGTCATCAAAACGCAGAGCTCTGCTGATTTCATGGAATCTGGAGAGAGACATGGTGGCTCTAAAAATCGCACGACCACTGCGATCATCCCACAGGCAATGTGTGGACTCTCCTCTGGACCTGTAGACGCCGGCCAAAATCAGTAGCCCCATGTAGGCACAGAGATCTGTGGAGTCCATCCCGGTCCAGTTTCTCATTGTGCAGCGCCCATGGAGGTTGGTCATGCTGACAATGAGGTTGTCATGGAGATGACAGAAGGACTCCAGGGCGTCACTGTCACCTGTGACAACTTTTTTACCTCCTACTCGCTTGCTCAGGAGCTTCTGCAGAAGAAAATAGCCTTGGTCGGGACGATCAGGAAAAATAAACCAGAGCTCGCTGGAGGAATCGGGCTGCATAATCACATCTAAAACTTCACTGCGACTCGAGTCAAGCCCTTTCTCATGTTGCTTGCTGCTCTTTTCACCATCAAATGACCAGCAGGCTTGCAAGCAAGTGTTTGAATCCACTTGCTTTGTTTTTGTTTAGTCTGCATTTCTCACCATCAAAAGGCAGCAGGTGCATAAATACACTTTTTACTCTGTTTACTCAATGTAGTACTGAGAGCTGAGGTGCATGTTTTGATTTTCTCAGGTCGCATCAAGGTGAGTTCCCACACTCTCACTCTCTCTCTCACACACACAGACACACACTCACACACACTTTAATATGATATTATACTCCATATAACTCCATGTACAATCCAGAATCTAAGCTTTTTTTTTGCATAGGCCTATCTAAAGGGTTAATGGTGCCACCTGGTTATCAACAGTAAAAAATACACATTTTACCTCTTCCCAACAGGGAACACCACCAACAATAAAAAATGCATGATTGTATGGTGTCATGGCTTTGCAATCAAAAAATGTGGTTATAATGGAAGCCAATGGGGCAAAAACAGCCACAAACAGTAAATGAGGGAGAAAAAGTTAAAATCTGATCCTGCACAAAAACTAACAATGCATCAAAACCAATGTTGTTTCTCATCTTTGACATGTCCAAGACTGTGATAAAAGGTAAAAAAAAATCCAGACCACAATCACATTTTATATGGAAAATCAGTCATTTTGTGTGTTTTTCTCCCCAAATCTGTGACATCATTTATGAAATTGGCAATTAAAGAGTTAAAATCCAGATTTCTTTTAGACATTTTAGTAGTTTTGATCAGGACTGAGGTTGATTAATAGATGTATGCAAAAAAAATGGAAATACATATTTATCTGATACATTTTTACAGCAGTTTAAAGTAGTGGCTGTTTTCAGCCACGAACATAACGAAAGGGTAGTGAATTTGCCCACAGTGTACTGTTGGGTTTTGGAAAATTTTCAAAGCATTTTCCTAAAATATGTGTTAAAATAAGATTTGTCAGTGAAAATCATTCCATTTGCTGTAACACAGAAAAAGTTATGGCCAAATTTAGACTCAAAATTACCCCTTAGTGGCTGAAAACATCCCGAACAGTGCACAAGGGTTAAACACCGCAGCGCATATATCTTTAAGTTTAGCCAAACCTCCAGTTTAACTGTCACAAGTTGTTCTTCTTGTAATTAAGATCTCATCGAGGTAAAAACATGCTGTATTTTTGTATTTTCATTGCGTTTTTAATTTATAAAAAGTTAAATAAATAATGAATTTTAATATAAAAATATTAATGATTAATCGATAATTGATCATTAATTCTCTCGACGATCGACGAAGAAAATTTAATCGAATGCCCATCCCTAATGACAAACACTGATTGACTGACTCGTTGCTAGTGGTGTAACGGACCATAGTTAATCCATGGTCAGTGCATGTCACGCTAGTTAACACTAACTTTATACTTGACAGCTGGTAATGTTAGCCTACTGTTAGCTAGTAGCTGGATTAAATACGGCTAAAATGCTGACAGCTAAACGGTGTAATGTGTGATTGTATTTCACTGTAGAGGATTCCAACACCGGTACGTACAACGGTGTGCAGCTTAGACACAAACTAGCACTGTGGTCATCGGTCACTGATGTCGGAAAAACAACATTAAATGCTGCGTTTACTTGAAACTGGTAAACCTCTAGAATTCAAAGTTATTATAAAATACACTTTTCTCATCTATTTTTGTCAACAATTTACTGGTGAAATAAGTTACTGTTAGTAGTTATTATTTCTTTTTGAAATAAATAATTTAAATTCCCCCCTTTTTGTGCCTATCCGAAAATTTATCCTATCCGTGTCTTAAAATCATGATCCGAACCGTGAGTTTTGTGATCCGTTGCACCCCTAATAGTTGCATACTCGAAACAAAATTAATCTACATAAATGATTCACCTTCTGGAGTTGTTCGACTACAAACTTCATCAGTTTGACTGAGGCAGAAAAGACATGACACCACAGAGCATACTCCATTGGGCAGCAGGTAGGCTCCTTAAAAACTGCTCTCCTCTCCATTAATGATGACAGTCACTCTGTTTTAAGTGTTATCCATTAGCATGCAGCTCTCATACCAACACTCACTCCCCCACCTCTTCCACAAACTATCCTGCTGGAAGGATCGGATTAGTAGTCTACTATTCTAATACTTGGCCCTGTTACTGCTCCATGTCACTGCATGCCTGACATAAATATATACGTGCCTTGTTTGAACCTGTATGGATGTGCTTATACAGGCAGTTTTGATGACCAGAAACCATTAAAAACAATAAGTTGCATGTTGTGACCCACATAAATCAAAATCAGTCTGGTAAATTGACAGAAGATGACCAACAATTTCAATCATATGTTCTTATGTCCTCCAAAGCAAGGAGTAAGAACACATCCCTGCATTTGCTTACACATTTACACAAACACACAATTGCAGTAACTTCCTCTCCACTGATCCGGCACTAAACACCTCACCACTACCCTTTGAATCTGCAGGTGTATTGCTTTCTGCTTTTCACACATCCAAACTAATGTGGATAAATCATGAAAGTAATCTGTACAACAAAAATAAGGCTTTTGACATGTTTACATGTCAGTGTTTTCTCTGTCATTATAGGGCTTAAGTATTGCACAACAACTGAGAACAGATTACAGTCAGTAACTGCACTGGAAGATTTGGTATGTGTTAAAGCTATAGGCTTTGTAAAGTTTGACTCCGCTGTGTATCCTTATAACCTCACATGGTGGGATGTTGAGCAGCAGCCACTGGGAAACTCTACTCTGATTTCCCAACCCCACACTTCCTTTCTCTCCTTGTGTCTCCTGCTCCCACTCCAAGTTCCATCACATCCCTGCCTGTATTTCAGTCTCTCCCATGTAAACCTAGACTGCCTGCATCCTTCATCACTGTCCTGGCTTCAACCACATCTCCCGGATACCGTGATCACTTTTCTCAAATAGTTCATGTGGTCAAGTGAAAACAGCAGACTTGAAACTTGAAGGGAAATAAAAACTCTGCACATGAACTAGAAAAAAATGTCAACTCGTTACACTCCATTTCAGGCCCGGATTGGCTAATCGGGAGCAGAGAAAGAATTCCCGTTAGGCCGGTTTGTTTTTTTGTTCGCGAGGGCCGGCATTCAATCATCGTACTGGGTTGAAAACATATAGTTGAAATATATCATTGATGCTGTCCCTAGGCTGCCTGCACTCGTAGCCCGCACTTTTTTATTATTTATTGTTGCAGCCCACTAGGGATGTACGATTCTGAAAATGTCAGAATTTGATATAGATTTTTCAAAATCGATTTTCGATTCAAAAACAATTCTCGATTCAAAAAATGATTCACAGTATGTAAATGTAGTTACTTTTCCCACACACACACACACACACACACACACACACATATATATATATATATATATACATATATATATATATATATATATATATATATATATATATATATATATACACACACACACACACATACATATACATATATATATACATATATACACACATATATATACATATATACATATATATATACACATATATACACACATATATATACATATATATATACATACATACATATATACATATATATATATATATATATATATATATATATATATATATATATCTGGGCTCCTGTAGTTGACGTTAGCGTCCTGGTTAGCGCCTATTTACCAAAACAATGGCCGTGCCAACGCCAACAACAACCACGCCTGACGAGGAGTTAGAAATCGACACTCCTGACAATTTGAACAAAGCATCGTGTGCTACTTTGGGTTCCCAAAGAAACAGAGAAAAATCACGAGTAAGGACAAAGCAATATGTAAAATACCGCGTGGAGCAGGTCTGTGCTTGCCACACAACAGACAATGCGACTAACTATGTCAATACTGTAGAGAGGTACTTGGGGATCACGGATATCCCGTGCATGGTTCACACAATTAACCTGGCAGCGAGAAAAGGGCTTACAGAGCATTCGGTTGCAACAGTCAGTCGCCTGAAGGCTGCCGCTCAGCATTTCAAGCATTCCCCCACAGACAGCTACCTCCTGGAGTCCAAGCAGAAACTCCTTGGACACTGGGCAGAACATATACAACGTAAGTTTGATACCAATATAGGTCTTACTGAAGACATTTAATGGTCAAAATATTATGAATAAATATTCTAATATATTCGAATATTAATAAACAAATGAACTTCGAATATGATTTCTGGGCAAAAGTCAAAGCCCTAATGTGTATGTTGTGTGTGATGTCTGTAAGCTACTGGGACCTTGAATTTCCCCTTGGGGATCAAAAAAGTATCTATCATGTGATTGCAGTAGACACACAAATAAAACAAAATAATAATAATAATATGAATCGATTTTTGGAATTCTATGACTCCATTTTGAATCTGCTTGAATTGCGATTTGAATATGAATCGATTTTTTTGCACACCCCTACAGCCCACTGTTTTCTATCATGCAGTCCACTACAGAGTGCAGTCTGGTTATTATGACGTGCCGTGTTTTGACTCCGACAACACCTTGCTCAAAAAACAAACAAACCATCACCTCGTACACTTCAGTCAGTGGTGCTTGTTAGAATGCAACCGCGACATATGAGCAAAAAGAAGCTATGAAAATGGATAACAGAAAGGCAGGGCTGAAAAGCTCTACAAAGTGTTTCCTTTGAAGACTGAGCAACTTTTTCATTTAAACCAGCAGAGTCAACGCCGAATGAAGACGGGTAAGTTAAGCTAGTTAAGAACAGTGCAGGATGCTAGTATTTTACAAAAACACACTGAATTACAAGGCTGTAGAGAACAGTGCGCTATTGCAGACTTACATACTAAGTTTTTAATAACATTATTTTAATATAGTCAGTCTCCAGTCTAACCGATTTCCGTAGGGGGAAACCAACACCCTAACTAATAAGGGTGTGAATCACGATTCAATTCAAAAAAATCAATTCCCGATTCAAAATCGATTCTCAATTTAATACATAGGGGTGCCAAGGATGTCAAGGAAAACACACAATTCTGTTGGCAGGTACCAATTCAAAACATAATGGCATATAATGCAGTAAGGGGGCTTTCACATCTGGAACCTAGGCCCAGATCCGACTACACAAATTAGTCAACTCTGTGAAGTGGGCTGAATCTGAATCAGAATTTTTAAAATCCTAACGAGACCAAAACTACTCCCAGCCTACCTTTTATTCTAGCAGTTTTGAACAAAGAGATTGTTTGTAGACAATACAGTCCTTCCGACATTCACATTCCCCCTTGCATAACTTCTCATGAGCTATGGGTTTCAAAGCTGCATTCTCAAGCTCCAGCTCCCTTTAACTTCTGAATAACTTGCATTTAATTTTGGGCTCCGATTTACTTAACCAGATCATCTATTCATGGTGTTTTAACAGCATTACACAGCTTTACAGGAGCTTTCTTTTCATTGGTTTATTGAGTTTATCTCCTCTAAATTCGTGTGTATGGGTTTCTGAACAGTGACATTTTACAAAGCCTAACCCTTACCTTGCGCCTTTTCAACAAGGTTCAGAAGTTTAACACTGTTTATGTGGTGTTACATAACAATAATAGTTTTAGGCCAGTAATTGCCTGCTGCGTAGCCCTTACTGGTTCGAGGACTGTCCAGACAGAATCCTTACAAAGCTGCTTATGAAACTGAGCTCTCCACTAACTGTTTGGATAGCTGACAGACTGGACACATTTTTTTAAGATTATTTTTGGGAGCTTTTTTTTCTTTATTATATAGTATAGAGCAGACTGATAGGAAAGGTGGGAGAGAGTGGGGATGGCATGCAGCAAAGGGTCACAGGTTGGATTCGAATCCGGGCCACTGCTATGGACTCAGCCTACATGGGGCGCACACGTTAAAGAGTGAGCTAAAGTTCACCCCAGACTAAAGACCAAAAGCCTATGGGCGACTGCGACAACACTGATGAGCAAGGACTGATGACATCAATCTCAGCAGCCAGGGCAATAAGCCTCTCTGGTTCCAGGTGTCATCATACAGGCTGCGGATTGGACTGCCAATGCACACAGTGCTTAACTACCTAAACAGCTATTTTGTATATATTTGTTTATGTTTTGTATTTATTGTTTATTCATGTTTAATATGTTTGTTTGTGCATCAATCCCCAAGGCAAATTCCACGTAGGGTAACTACTGTGGCAAAAAAATATTTTCTGATTCTGAAGAGTGTGGGCCAGGTCACAGGGAGATTAGAGGAAGTGATGTAACCATAAACCGCCTATCTTAACACAAGAGTACGAAGGGTTAACCTGCAATGAACTCAATGCAGCAAGCGACACATTTTTGAAAAAGAAAGCAAGTGGGTGCCCCCACACACTAGCAGAGGAAAAAAGGATGCTGACGTTGCTGTTTGGCTCTTAAGTCGCGTTTAAGGGCCCATCTGGGCCTTAAGTCTGGAAACAATTACAGAACACAACAGAGACTAAACTAATGATCTGAGACAGAGAAACAGGGACTCAAAAAAAGATGCTTATAATATGATCTTAACATCTGAATGGAGCTTCCACTCATCTTTGTTCTTCAATCAGATCCCCATTAGCTTTCACAAAGTGGTCACTAGTCTGCCTGGGGTACACACTAAAAACAAACAACTGCAGATAAACAACAGCCGACACAATGAATCCCAGAGAACAAACTGGCAGGCATATGTAGCCATTGTAGCAAAAAGAAATCCACAGGAATTTACTTTCACCACTCTGGTTCAGTCAAATGGAGACAGGCATAAGAAAGAAGTGAAGAAACCATATAGCTAGCTAGGTCTAGTGCTTTCTCTACATCATAGCTGTAATGACATTGTTGCCTATCAAGTACTTTTAGATTGATTTTACCACCAAACAAATATGGGGACTTTAAATTATTAAAGACACTAGGGAATATAAAAGTTATACATGTCAATAGTATTGTTCGTAACATGCATTGCTTACCTGGGTCAGGTCCTGGTCCGTTAATAGATGCAACTCTCGTGGTTTGAAGCAGTTCTGACATTTACTTTTGTTGAAGAAGTTAGCCTGGAATTTCCTACAGGGGTTTTCTTTTGCGGCAGACATTATATTGTGCCTCTTTTTAAACTCTCTAGAGTAATTTCTCTGGAGGATCAAAAGTGGCGTTAGCCCGCTGTTTTCTTGTGCGTCCCTTCTATCCCAACTTCGAAAAAGCTCCAGCACTCCGATGCATTTTCAAGTACAAAAACCAGACAGAAATTGAGTTATTTGTTGACAAGGTTCAAATCAAACGCTTCTTTTGGCTGTTAAGTTGTATCCAATCGCTGCTTCCCAATAAATAATGACCTGCCATCAAGCCAGCCTTTTCACCACTCAGTCAGTGATGAATGCTTTTCAATCCATGGCCTGCAACCACAAAGCGGAGTATTGAGAAAGGTGGCTAATATCCTGTTAGCTTGGCAGCGGGTTTCCAAATCAATAACGTAATGGCGTACGCCACAAAAACAACATTTGCACACAGCTATCACCTTCAAGCTCCGAGGAGATAGTGTCCATTAAGTAACAAGTTACAGATTCCCATGTGAATGACCCAACCCAAAAGAAAGCTTGCATGCAGAAGGCAGCCTTTTCTCCCAGTCGCAGCAGCCTTTTCTCCCAGTCCCAGTAGTCAGTCCATGCGAAGTTCATCCACTGCTCCTTTGCTATGGTTAGCCCAGTTAGCTGAGTCGCAGATAGGCTAGGTAATGAAATCCTTAACTTAACTTTAAAAAAGAACCAGTCCGAAAATCCACATGATTCGTGTTTTTTCCCAGGTAGAGACGCTGCACCTCTTGCAAAGCACCTCTTCGTCAGTCACAGAGGACAAAAGTGGTATTTAGGATTGGTTCCATAACTAGCCTGGTTAGCAGCAATAGGTCTATTTTCTTCTTTTCCAACGGAGCGAAGGGGAGCAGGGAGCAGAGAGCACACAAGCTCCTGGAATTCTACGGAGTCTCGCGATGACTGCTTACTGACACCGCCCATAGACGTAGATACCTCATTGGCCAAATACGTGTACGCGGCCGCCATATCGGGACGGATCAGCCTTCCCTTCTAATGTATGTATAGCCTATGTCTATTCACAATTTAGCCTATTGTTATTATTATTATTAATAATAATAATAATGATAATTTTCAACCGATTTCAAACGGTTTGCTTTGATACATGACACTTGGGTAAATTAAAGATGTGAGTTTTCATACCAAAATACCTAATCTTGTGTAGATTGTAACAGTTTGCGGTTTGGGGATTGACTCAGCTCGAGTGGCCACTGCCGCAATAACACACAAGACAAACATTTTCGATTAGGCTACTAATAAAGAAAAAATACTTTACCTGACACAAGCTAGATAATTAATTATCAGAACAGTCACTGAACTTTATGTTAGCTTAAAAGAATGATTAACGTTATGTTTTGTGATATATTCAACACATTACCATATGGCATACTGCAATAGGTTGGTAACAAAAATATTGTTCATCTGTAAAATGTTATTCCATGTTGCTTAGTTTTGGCATTTCTTTGCATGAACACCCAAAAGCAGCACAAAGTCTGTCTTTATCTGTGAGTCTTTATGGTCAGAACGGGTCATTATACAAAGGTACAGAACAGTATACAAGTAGACTATATAAAAGACAAATAAGAAACAATTAAAAATAATCCTCTGTTCCATCCATCTTCGTCCGCTTATCCGGTGTCGGGTTACGGGGGGAGCAGCTCCAGCAGGGGACCCCAAACTTCCCTTTCCCGAGCCACATTAACCAACTCCGACTGGGGGATCCCGAGGCGTTCCCAGGCCAGGTTGGAGATATAATCCCTCCACCTAGTCCTGGGTCGTCCTCGAGGCCTTCTCCCAGCTGGACGTGCCTGGAACACCTCCCTAGGGAGGCGCCCAGGGGGCATCCTTACCAGATGCCCGAACCACCACAACTGGCTCCTTTCAACGCGAAGGAACAGCGGCTCTACTCCAAGCTCCTCACGGATGACTGAGCTTCTCACCCTATCTCTAAGGGAGACGCCAGCCACCCTCCTGAGGAAACCCATTTCGGCCACTTGTACCCTGGATCTCATTCTTTCGGTCATGACCCAGCCTTCATGGCCATAGGTGAGGGTAGGAACGAAAACTGACCGGTAGATCAAGAGCTTTGCCTTCTGGCTCAGCTCTCTTTTCGTCATAACTGTGCGACACATTGAATGTAATACCACCCCCGCTGCACCGTTTCTCCGACTAATTTCCCGCTCCATTGTCCTCTCTCTCGCGAACAAGACCCCAAAGTATTTAAACTCCTTCACTTGGGGTAAGGACTCATTCCCTACCTGGAGAAGGCACTCCATCAGTTTCCTGCTGAGAACCATGGCCTTAGATTTAGAGGTGCTGATCCTCATCCCAACCGCTTCACACTCGGCTGTGAACCGATCTAGTGAGTGCTGAAGGTCACAGGCCGATGATGCCATCAGGACCACATCATCTGCAAAGAGCAGCGATGAGATCCCCAGCCCACCGAACTGCAACCCCTCCCCACCCCGACTACGCCTCGATATCCTGTTCACCCCATACTCCCACAGCACCTCCCACACTATCTCCCAGGGGACCCGGTCATACGCCTTCTCCAGATCCACAAAACACATGTAGACTGGATGGGCATACTCCCAGGCTCCCTCCAGGATCCTTGCGAGAGTGAAGATCTGATCCGTTGTTCCACGACCAGGACGGAATCCGCATTGTTCCTCTTCAACCTGAGGTTTGACTATTGGCCGAACCCTCCTTTCCAGCACCTTGGAGTAGACTTTACCAGTTCCAACATTCATATGTCACAATCAAAACATTGTTTCAATAATATATATAACAATAATATATAGAACTTTTCTCACATCTCTGGTATATAAAGTTTTTCTGAGGCCTTGCTCACAATTCATCTGGTGGCACATAACCAAACGATATATATGTGAGGCTCTTGATCATATCTTTGATCATGGCACTGATGAAGAGGAGAGAGGCCTGGAAACTGACAGTTAAGATGCATAAGAGAAGGAAGTGTCAGAAGTTGAAGACAACACAGAATATGATAAACACCAAGAGACAGTTGTGGAACTGACCGATGTGGAACAATCCAGTGATGGAGATGAAGAAGAAGCGGGCCCTGCTGAGGTTGTTGGTGGGGACAGTCAGTAATTGAATTGAATTCAATTTTATTTATAGTATCAAATCATAACAAGAGTTATCTCAAGACGATTTACAGATAGAGTAGGTCTAGAACACACTCTATAACTTACAAAGACACAGTAATTCCCCCAAGAGCAAGCATTTAGTGTGACAGTGGCGAGGAAAAACTCCCTTTTAGGCAGAAACATTGAGTGGTGAGGAAAACTTCCTTTTAGGGAGAAACCTCGTACAGACCCAGGCTCTTGGTAGGTGGTGCTGATGGTGCCGGTTGGGGGTATGATGAACAGTGGCAATTATAGTCACAATAAAGATAATGGAGCTATGACTATAAATAGTAGTTGTAGTAGTTCATGACGTAGCAGGGCACTGCAGGGCGTAGCAGGGCACTGCAGGGTGTAGCAGGGTGTAGTAGGGCATAGCAGGGCACCAAGCAGGACCACGGTGACAGCTGCAACCATGATTTAGGTGCCACCCTAATCCAAGGAAAACTGCAGGGCGAGAAAACATAAGGATTTTGGGGAATAAGATCCCCAGAGCTAAGTTAGTAACAAGCATTTCTGGGACATGAATGCACACAAATGGAAAGAGAAAGGAGAGAGGAGCTCAATGTGTCAAAACTCTAACAGCATAACTAAGAGCTGGTCCAAGGCAAACCTGAGCCAGCAATATAAGGGTAGGTAGATGAATCTGATGACTATGAAGAGAGGCAGAGAAGAGTAGGACCAAGCTGTCTCGGATTACAGGAACAGAAACAAAGGGGCAGTTGACAACCTAGATAAATTATGTTACTTGTTATGTATACAGTAGGTACTCTACTACTCCTACAGTGTGTTAGTGGTGTGGATGGAGGTTAATCCAGGCTGGAAGCAGGGAAAATTCTTCAAGAGGAGACTATTCCTAGAAGAGTTGGGGAAAGCCATGGTGGCACCCCTCATTCAAAAGTGCCAACACCTTCCTCAAACACCATCCTCTGCTGGATTTGTGAGAGATATCCAAGGGCCAAGCAAGATCTACAGCCACCAGGGACAGAAGAGACAAAAGAAAGAGGTGCAATCTGCACCAAGAGATGTCAAATCGAGGATTATGCCCCATAATTGGAGTGCATTTATTTGCAAGGCACATGCAACAACCATCACGTATTGTCCAATATGTGTATGAGTACACACAAAGTGTGACAACCAATGCTTGACAGATTGTGAACATTTTAATGTTTTTGTTTTTGGTAGGAATACTATTATTGTTATTTTTGTTCTTTAATGTGTTCAGACATATATTAAAAATAATATATTAAATAATAAAATCAACAATGTAACCAGGAACACAACAAATGTTATTTTGTGCCACCATTTATTCATTTTTTTAAATGGTTTAAATCAAATGTTAAACTTTGGGACAAGGTAGTCTTTGATAAATATCTGTTTCATGAGTATTTGTTATAGTGAAAATAATCCATACATTATGCTTTTGTTACTCAAAAACGAGTTGTATGAGCTCAGATCAATGATGCCTACAGGCCATAGATAGCTAATAGAAGTTCAAAATGTGTGATGCTAACAAGAACTTAAGTTCATAAAAAGATTTGACACAATATTAGGTGATAATATAGGTATTGTTGTGGATTTAATCAGCTATAATGGGGCGTAGAGCTGAAGATCTTTGCCCGAACCCATAAATGATTAATTTCTATCAATTTACACAGTCTCGGGCTGGGCTGTTGCGCTCCGGGTTGCGCTGTAAATGAGCGGTCAGGTGATGTGTTTTGATTAGCGTGAAAATTGATGCTGAGGAGGTGAAACGGAGGCTGACCTCTGGAGGACTTATTTTATTTCTTTGTTCCAACTTCCAAGTGGCCTGTAGCCTACGTTAGTCATGAATTAATGATGTTAAAACATTTCTAAATGACTCATTCTTGACAAAAAGCCAAAGAGCTGTGTGCGTGCGCACATTTGAATAATGTCGGGCTGTAAACGGTTTGGGCTTTTAAAAAACTGTCAATCAAAATGTACTTGTCGGGCTTGGGCCTTGTCGGTCCGAACTTTTAAGGCCCAATTACAGCTCTGATGGGGCGGTCATTTTGGGCCGGGAACACAGAATTACCTAGCATGAAACAGACACAACAGGCTTAAGTAACTGTTTTAGCAGCTAAATGTGCTTGGAGTATTTTCAAGTAAAAGTAACCAGCATTTCATATACTGTTGTAATATTATGTATATTGTGTAATGTGTAGTTTGTCATTGTATAACTGGTCAAAGAGGACTTAGTGTTACTATTATGTAAAGTACCTCAACATGATATTAGCCTATATATATTGCTAGGTAGTTTAATATGCACAGTAACGTGTAACTACATCTATCAAATAAATGAATAAAAAGTGCAATATTTCACTCTTACATGTGTTGAATTATAATAAAGTAGTATATAATTGGAATTCTGAAATATAGCACAAGTACCTCAAAGTACAGTATTTGGTTATTCTAGAATTACCTATTGAGTCAGCCAAATGAACATCTAAATGATGGAGTCTTGAAGCTGTATTCTGGTCTGGGAAAGTGTGCATTACATTTTTATTGATAAGAGAGTCATTTAAAAAAAAACAGCAGTACGATGCAAACACTTGCACCTTAACACAACTGAGACTTTCACTTGCCAATCATCTCTTCATGCTGGCAACAGTGGGTCATGCCTCAGATACCACATATGTGTGTATTAATGGCTGACTGAAGCAGAAGCTATTATAAGCAGCAAGTTCCAGTGGACAGTAGCGGGACAGACAGACAGACAGAGGAACAGAGCTGTGTGAATGGACGAGGAAGATAGTGGGAGAAGGGCCTCTGTTACCTAACTAAATCCGGAAAAAACAACAGCCAGTCCTGCTGAAGGATTAGCTCCCTGTTCGTGCTGTAAGTGAACCAAGAATAACACAGATTACTTGATTGTGTGTGTGTGTGTGTGTGTGTGTGTGTGTGTGTGTGTGTGTGTGTGTGTGTGTGTGTGTGTGTGTGTGTGTGTGTGTGTGTGTGTGTGTGTGTGTGTGTGTGTGTGTGTGTGTGTGGTTGCTATAGATGTGCACTCACAAGCTGACTACTAACCCACTGGAATGTGTCAGCCCATATATGGCTGAGCTGGGAAGCGGGTCTCAGCTAGGGATATGGCTGGGTTAAAAAAGTTGATTCTCCACATACAATTGATCTTTGTTTGATCTGATTTAGATTATTAAAAACCTAGAAACAGATCTTTTAATATTTGGCTTTTCACCATGGATGGATAAGGGCATCACGTGACACACAGACACAGGGCTTTCATGCAGGGGGAGTGGAGTTTGTGTCCCGGAAGAAGTTAAGGGGAAAACACAAGACTTTCACCAAGGAAACCGGTTGTTTGATTCCATGGAGTATTACATAAGGGGACTGCTGTTTTAACCCAAACCACAATCTTTATAATTTTAACTAGTTGTTTTGGTGCCTAAACTTAACTGTCGTCACCGCAGGAAAGTCACCTTTTGTTGGCTAAACTCAACTCCAAATATCACAGTGTCCTTTACTCAGCTCACAATCACCCTTTCTCTGCAAAACTTAACCTGCAACGGCTGCTGAAATGACCGTAACCTTAGGGTGCCCTCACAGTAACCTTACTGTAAAGTCCAGAAGTACTGTCAAATTCTCAGAGAGGGTTTTGTTTATTGTTTACCAAGAATGATGTTCAACATGGTCACTCTACTCACTGGCTGTAGTCTACAGTTGTACTATATTGTGTTGACGACTGCTGTAGTTATGAATGACTGTTATGTTAGTCCTGTTAAGTAAAAAGTACTTAAAACTAACTTTTGTGGGGTCAATTCTTTATGTATACATTTACCTGGTGCATTATAAAATACATGTAAGAGTTGCTTCTTGTTTGTACAATTTACAGCATCAATTATCTGAGAATCTCTTTAATATCCAAGCAAAAGTGGTATAGTAACTGAAATTTCCTTAACTTTATTGTCAAATCGGAAATGTAATTGAATCAGACCTTGTGAATCGGCGAATCTCAGCCCTAGAGTCGTCATAAATACTAGATTTAATGTGGATTAGGTTTGATTCGACTATGTTACTGTCTGTACAATAATCTTTGGTTCATAAAAAAACATTCTGATAAACTTAATGTATTTTCTCCGAGTCAAGCAGGGAAAGTAAGGTCACCCTTTGCTTATAAATGTGAGCCTCTTCAGTTGCCCCCCTTGGGGTATCCTATGACAATATCCTGGAGGTGACATAGTCAAGGCATTCTGTGGCGGCAGCATGGCCAGAATATATTTAGCTGTTCTCCTCAAACTCACTTATATGGTAAGTGTGTTAGCAAGGCCACCAAATGCAAATTCTTCCCTGAAGGGGCTTAAACGTATAATAAGCAGTGCTTTTCTCAACAACAACAAACAAACATTACAGAAAAATAAAAGAGGAATCCCTCTCAATCACCATTAGAAGTGTGTAGTGTTGTCTGTGTCTGCAGAGACCCTGCCCTCTGCCTGTATATTCTCTTATCTTTTTCTTTTGGTGAGTGTGAGATGTTTGTGGGCATCAACAAAGAGCCTTTGTGCGTCAAAACATATAGTACAAGTGTTCGAATATGAATTTAATAAATCCGAAAAGATCGTTTTATTCCTCTGATTCACTGCTTTGTACAGCACTCCCTCTCTTCATTCACTCTCTAGCTCGCTCGACTACTACTGCGTTCTCTCTCTGGCTCTGACCCAAGGAGGAAGGGCCAACTTTGAACACTGTGTTTACAGACAGTAAAGCGATACTCACTACATATTCTACCTTTAACACATTTAGAGCAGAAAACTATAGTTTGTCACACTCAAAGCAAATACACATATATACACAGTCTAGATTTGACATATTGGTCTGAAAGTATCTTTAGATACAGCACAAATTTCAGTAATTGTCATACGCTTTAAATACAAATCCAGTATTTCCATAGGTTAAAAGTTGTTTAAAAAGTATTTTACTCCGATTTTCTTTTCTCTCATTGTAGACAGGAAGAGACACATGCTACAGGGATTGTTGCATTGTTTCATAGCCTGCGGTTTACTCCTTTACTGTTGCAGAAACTGATTTAGGAAGGTTACTGTCTGACCCACTGTCACACACATAATTGCTTCTGACAGATCACCAGGAACAATTACTGTTTTCTGAAGTACACTGATTAAATGAATCATAATAAAAACCCATCATCAATTATTGGTTTCCATCATTGAAACAATACCAAACACAAAATATGAGTTATACCAGGAAAGATTTTAGTGAATTGATTTTTCATGTTTTCATGTTTTTGTTATGGACACTGTGTTAGTTTACACCACAAATAAGCCACACCTTAGGAGACCTAAAACCTGATCCCAGGTGTCCCGTCAGCACAGACTGCTGGCTCTTCTAATGCAGGTCAGTAGGTCTGTAGCTTTTATGTGCATTGATCCTCTGCCCTTTCCTCCATAGAACATGGCCCTGCCCTCTGTGATGGTGTTGCCCCTGCTAATTGTCGTGGCGGCTGGGGTCTACTACATCTACAATGAGGTCATGCAGTTTATGTCCAAGTCCTTAGTGCGAAACAAAGTGGTGGTGATCACTGATGCTGTGTCGGGGGTGGGAACTGGTAATCCTGCTTGTGTTTTTAATGTTTAGCCTTACTTTATTGCCATAAAGATTCAGTTTTGTTATCATGTCTGTCAGCAGAATGTCTCAATGGCAAATTCAGTGAAATTGAAGACTTATAATCCTTGGGGGCTAAGGAACAATTGACTTGTGGTGACATAGATCTTGGATTTGTGTCATTTGATGATTATTGTATTGTAGCCATGACTAAAAGTAATGGAGACTGACTCAATTCAAAGTGTGTTGCTTTGAACTGCATGTTTATGGCAATAGTTGGACATTTTAGGGTATACACTTATTCGCTTTCTTGCCTAGAGAGAAGATCATTACCATAAATATTACACTACAGCAAGGATCAAGGCTGTTAGCTTAGTGTAAAGACAGAAATCAAGTGGAAACAGCTATCCTGGCTCTGTCCTAGCAACAATTTGTCGTCTATGTGCCAGAGTAATTTTCTTTCACTTCTCTTCCCCTCCCCTTTCCTGAACCTGACATATCAATTCAATTCAATTTCAATTTCATCAGTTAGTATCAGCTGAACTAGGCATCTTCCCCCCATGAACTCCCCAAGAGTCTCTCCCATGTTAGTCTTGCAGGGTCGCTTCAATATGTTAAGCTAAGCTAATCAGCAGCTGGCTGTAGCTTCATATTTAGCATAGGCTACAGGCATGACAGTGGTATCAATTTTCTTATCCACTTCTTAGCAAGAAAGCAAATAAGTGTGTATCACAAAATGTCAAACTATTTTTTCTTTTGTTTCTGTTCAGAGTGTGCCCATCTCTTCCATAAGGGTGGTGCCAGACTGATCCTGTGTGGGACTAGCTGGGACAAGCTGGAGTCTCTGTATGACTATCTGACTAATGATGCTGACCCCAGAGAGGTGAGGAAATTAAATAAATAAAAATGATACATGCTGGTATTCATTGAAGTTTGAAACATCATAAACATGCCAGACTTTTAGTTAACCCTTCCACATTACATTACTCTTTTTTGTGGTGATGATTTATCTTTTTGGCAAACTACCCTGCTGAGAAACAAATCTTTCACTACCGCTCCAATAAAAAGTAGCCTACCGTCTCATGTCTATTAGTATACTCTGGAAACTTTGGCAGTAGAGTGACACTTCTTATGGGAGAGCAAATACTTTTCCATACCACAAAAATCACTCAAATAGCGAATTAACACATGACACTGACATGACATGATGGGTTTACAGTTTTAAGAAAGAGAATAGCAGGTTCTTTCCTTGTTTTTATCATAATCCTCTGTTCTGTTTGCGACCTCCCACATCACCACTTCCTCCTTTTGTCAACAGAATAACAGGATATCCTCTCTTACAGCCCACTGTCCTCCATGGATCTTCTATACACAGGACAGAGTCTAGCTATATGGAAAAAGTACATAAATGGATAACAACATAATCTAACAAGCAAACATATGAACTCATGGCTATTTAGTAGCTGTTGATGAGACAAAACAAATCAATTTCTGGTTACTGTTGAAATTGTTTTCCTGTGGATTAACATTGACTGAAGCTCACTTGCCTTTGTTGTTCCCACTGCAGAATCTATCATAAATGTGCTTGATTCACTCCAGTGTATTGGTACTGCCATGACAAACAATATCTGTGAGATCTTTTCAATGTTAAGTAAATTACATTACATTACATTACATTATACATTTCACTATGTATGGTCACAAAGAAAGTAATTATGAACAACTGGATTGCTGATAATACACCTACACAGAATGAATGGGTTACTGAAGCATATGGAATGGTTAGAAAATGTTTCCTTTAAACTGCAAGAGAATGAGATGGAATGCGATGAAACATGGGCACCAGTCAAAGCATTATTAAAGTGAAGAGAAAAACAAAAGTGGAAAATTTATGAAAATGGGAAAATGCAAATATGATTTTTTTGGTGTGATATTATGTATGTAAAATATGTATATATGTCATTTTTGTTGAAAAAAAATGGGATGATGTAACCAGAGAGAGTGATGCAGGACCCCAACATCAATTTTGATGTTATAACTTCCCACCAAGTGATTCAGTTTTACCAAGAAATCTTTCTAAACAGCACATTATTTTATCTTGCTACGTATATGAAGAAACCTTCACGTTATTACACAATACCATTGCCTAGTTAAGTCAATAAACTTAAAAACTATATATTATTATGAGGCATTTTAAGCCTTTATTAGAAAGTAGACAGTGGAAAGATGACAGGAAATGAGGGGAGGCAAATAGAAATGACATACAAAAAAGTTCCCCGGACAGATGTTGACCAGGAATGTTGTGGTTCATGGTCAGCGCCTTAACCCCTAGGCCACCAGGGCATCCTGAATCAAGAAACTTACCTCGTTAAAATATGTAAAGTTGCTATGTTATATAACAAGACAATTCCATATGTTTTTGTAATGAAAAATACTGTCCTTCATTGGCGAGACAACTTGATAATGCTTAGGATAAGGCATGGTGAAAATATCATTAAAGTATAAATTTGAAGGTTGCGTCAAAATGCAAACAAAGACATAAAATATGCTGACATTACAGATACTGGGTACTGCTGAGTGCATCCTTTCCCACATGTTTAGATTTACATTTAGTTTTTGATGTGGACAAAAGCATATTTTAATCAAGTAAAACATGTTATTGTTCAGGTCTGTTTTTTCAGGTGTGGAAAGTTAAAATAAGGAAAGTTGGGTTAGGTTAGGGTATTCTAGTCCGGCTAGACTAGATTAAGTCCTAGATTATTGTACATTTTCAAATTGTAATATACATTAAGGTTTGTATTTAGACAAGGCTAATCTGGGAAATCCAAACAAGTTTAGGTCAACACTGATCATAATCACACAACAATCCAAGAAATTCTGCATAAATTCAAGGCAATGCAAACAATGAAATAATAATAATAATAATATAAGATAATACCTTTTTTAGAGCTAGATGAGAACCGATACCACTCTCATAGTGGTATCAATGTTCTCATCTACCTCTCAGCAACAACGTGTATTTTTCAAAATATAGAACTATCCCTTTAAAGTCGAACAATTTTGTAGTTAGTAATAATGTGAAAGAAATGCCATCATAACATCAACATATATTGATATAGCCTGAAAATATAAAAAATATATTTTGTCATGACAGCAACAATCCAGTCAGATTGATGCTTGATGACAAAAACATATTAGTTTGCGAAGTAATACAATACTGTGTCTCCCTAGACATTTGCCCCAAAGCTGGTTATCCTGGACTTCAGCGATATGGACAGCATGGAGAACGTGGTGGCTGAGGTGGTGGAGTGTTACGGCGGTGTGGATGTGTTGATCTGTAACAGCAGCATGAAGCTGAAGGCCCAGGTGCAAAGTGTCTCCCTGGAAATGGACAGAAATATAATGGACATTAACTACTTCGGCCCCAGTACTCTGGCCAAAGGTGGGCTCAACATTCCTGAGAAAATCTTCACCAAATAAGCAACCACTACTATTTCTATGATGATGGTTCTTAGTGATCTTTTTTTAAATCAAAATGCTAATATATCAAAATCATGTGGCAGGTGTTCTTCCAACAATGATCTCAAGAAGATCGGGGCACATTGTGCTGGTCAACAGCATCCAGGGAAGACTGGCTGTCCCATTCAGAAGTTCATGTGAGTTGCCAATAAAACTCTTCATAAGCTTTTCTCAACCAATTTCAAGGGTTTGTTCACCTTTTATTTAAAGATTATTTATTGGGCATTTTAGGCCTTTATTTGATAGGACAGCTTAGACATGAAATGGGAGAGAGAGGGGGAATGACATGCAGCAAAGGGCCGCAGGTAAGAGTCGAACCCGGGCCCACTGAAGCAAGGACTGAGCCTCTATATATGGGCGCGCCCTCTACTAGGTGAGCTCCACAGGCGCCCTGGGTTTGTTCACCTTAATCGGAAAACAATACTTGCACACCCTTCTTTTATTGCTAAAAACAAGTAGATACCATTACTTTATAGTATTTATATCTATAGTAAGTATTAGCAGTAAGTATTAGCAGTAGTAGTAAGTATTTTTTAATCTTTTTTTTTAATCATTTTTTTAAAAATAGAAGTAAATGCTGTGAGTGGAATAGTATCTACTGAGTCACTTCATGAACATGTGTTTTTTTTTGTTTTGTTTTATGTTGTGATGAAATGTCACATCATCATCATCATCATCTCCTGATTAGATACTGTAACTAGTTAAAATACACTCAGTTGCTAGTTTATTGAGCACACCTAGATACAACTAATGCAGTCTAGTACAACAGTCCTGCAATAAATCCTTCTTTCATGAATGTATCATTTCCTTTTTTGTTTAAATTGTTTTTGAGAGGTGTTCAACTGGATTGTCATTTTGGAGGATGTAGTCATTTGTGTGAACAAAAGTTCATATAGAGTGTGTGTGTGTGTGTGTGTGTGTGTGTTTGTGTGTGTGTGTGTGTGTGTGTGTATGTCGGCACTTGTCAGACGCTGCTTCTAAGCATGCGGTGCAGGCCTTCTTCGACTGCCTGCGGGCTGAAGTGGAGGAGTTTGGGATAGTCGTCAGCACCATCAGTCATACCTTTATCAACGCCTCTGACCCGCCACCTGTGGAGGAGCCCGCCCCTAAACCAAACACCCTGGCTGCATGTGAGTAAAAGAACCGGTATGGAAGTGACTGAAGTTGTAATATATATGAAAAAATATTCATAATCAGTTTATGGGAAATAGATAGGAGGGGTGAGGGCAATTTTCAAACGTTTGAAATATCCATGTTTTTGTAGTACACTTACACACCTAAATATATCTATTCTTCCACAGTTATCACCAGCCAGTTGAGCCACGGTGTGCGCCCGTCAGTCCTGGCCAATGAGATTATGCAAACTGTGAACAGGAAGAAGAAGGAGGTTGTACTGGCCCACCCCATCCCTAGGGTGGCCCTCTACCTCCGCTCCCTCTTCCCCTCCTTCTTCTTTGCTGTGCTGGCTGCTGGAGTGAAGGACTCAGTCCTGGCTGAGCAGATGCAGTAAGAGAAAATCTGAAATGGAATCATAAAGAGATGTGAAATAAAACAAGAATTGTTTGGAAATTGTAGATATGTAATAGTATATGCTTGGTTGGCACAGCAGGGGATGCTTTAGGGGCATGGCTACATATATGCTAGAGCCCTGCACGGGTCTAGGATCTAGGCCCTGGCCCAGCTCTGGCCCGAGACGCTCAGGCCCTAGCCTTATCAGAATTTTCAGCCCGAGCCCGAATGGAGCCAGTGTTTTTTTCTTTTTCCTCCTCCCCATAACACAGCTTACACTACTGTTGCAGTCGTTAAAGTAGTTACATTTTGCTTTTTTTGTTTTGTTTTGTTCTTTAACCCCATATGTAGCACAGGAAGACTCATTGTTAGTGACCAAGTCTGCCATTCCCACACTGTATTTAAATTGCCTTTACATGCAAAACAATGTATTCTTGTAATCCAGCCTCACTGTTTACTGTTATTGCCTCCTACCGCTGTAACAGAGCAAACAGCAAATCAAATAAAAGTAATCTTGCATTTTGCCATGTGTTTTTCACTTGATCAGAATTACAGATTGATGTAATGCACTGTATGTACGGAAATACAGTACATGTTGTGTTCACTGTTAGTATTTGCAGATAAAAGGGGCCGCCAGAGATTTGAAGCAGAGATACGAACTGGCTCAAACCCAGTGATAAGCTATTTGTAGGGATATGCAGTGGTGAATTGTAACTATGTTTATTTACTCAAGAACTATACTTAAGTACATTTTGAGGTACTTGTACTTTACTTTAGAATTTAAATTTGATGCTACTTTATGGAAGCAACAAAAAGGATTTCAATCTTGTAAGCAACTGAATAACTATTTGTGTAATGTACTCACTTCACCTATCTGCATTTATGTTTATTCCCCTCTTTCAGAAGATAATCTAAATTCAGATATGAAATACAAGTGTTCAGTATTTTAAAAACTTCATTCAAGTTGCTTAGATTTACTTTGTCATTTTCATGCTAAAAGACACCAACATTGAATATAACAATATTTAAACTTGAACATCCAGGCTGATGAACAATCAAGCTTAAATGGAATTGATCAGACATTTGTCTTCATCTTCATCATATGATCAACACTGTAGTTGAATTTCACAATTATTAATTTTCAAAGTATTATGTTATATATATATATATATATATATATATATATATATATATATATAGTTTAACGTGTTATTAACGGCGTTAACGCAAACCCATTTTAACGGCGTCGATTTTTTTATTGCGAGATTAACGTTCTTTCGGATCTAGCTAGACCGGAAACAAAACAGGCGCGCCCGGTCACGCCGCGGCTGCACACACTTGTTTGGGCTTGCGAGCCGCGTAGTTAGTAGGCTCGTGACGGCGATTAGCTTCGGAGCGAGTAGTGACTCTACAGTCAGTGAGAGAAACCCCCTGTTCTTTCTGACCACGGTGGGAAACCTGGAGCAGGAAAAGTTAACCCTCTACTTGATTTTACGTTGTTTATGGAGGAGAACCAGGAAATGAGTCGGGGGAAACCATAGTCGCTATGACGACCAGCCACGCTCGCCTCGCATGAGGCAGTACTATCTGTGTGACAGATTATTAACTCCAATACACTACGTATATGCCAATGTTGTTTTCAATAAAAAAAACATTTGCACAAAGCAGCTGATCCACTTTTCCATGTTGATAAGAGCATTAAAATGAGAAAAAATAATGGGACAAAAAGAAATCAAGGGACATTTAGAATAGATAAAAATGTGCGAGTAATTGCAAGTTAACTATGACATTAATGCGATTAATCGCGATTAAATATTTTAATTGTTTGACAGCACTAATATATATATATATATAATGTAATATACTGTATATATTTATATTTTATAGTTCTACTCCACAACATGAGAGAAAAAGATTGTGCTTGTTACCGTACTACATTTATCTGACAGCAATAATTACATTATTATACAATTATAACACAAGCATCAGTCTATAATTGTTACAAATTAAACTGCCCAACAATATATCAAAAGGTTAAACTAGCTCAACCTCAAGCAGCTGCAACATTAAAATGCAGTTAATACAGCTGTAATAATAAATCATGTAGATTTTGCTAATAATACTTTCAATATAAACTAGTCCGAATGAAGGACTTTTGGGGGGATTTTTCTATAATGTGGGTTTTATTACTTTTACTTAAGTAAATAATCTCAATATGTTTCTTTGGAATAAAAATAAAAGTAGATGTTAGGTTATTCATATCCATTATTTTCCATATCATCAGAAGGCAAGGGTTTGACTTTATCACACATGATTGTGAGTGAAGCATGGAATGTTTTCGATTAGGAATGGCTTTCTCTGTATGTCCTCTAGGCGGCAGCAATGTATAGGTAATGATACTGTCTGACTCGTGACGCTGAAGAGATCAACCTTTGCAGACCTCCTTTCACTATCAATTGTTACCGTTTTTTTTTCAATTGCTAACAAGCCTTTACTTATACCTTTTCAAACTGTTAACACAGTAACACACCTACCTCACACAATTAGACAAACGGATTGGACAAAAGGATGTTGCAAAACAAAACTGTAATTTCCAGCAAGGTGTCCCAGTATCTTCTGTTCTTCTGAAATATGAATTAACCCTAAATTGTCAACTATGAAACATCAGATGAATAGACATGAAATAATGAACTCTGAATTTTTGTGAATACTATTCACTGGCTCCTCTTATGTGAAATTAAAAATAAAACAGGGTTCTTTAAATAAATAATCTCTCTACAAAAAATGCTGTATACAAAAGACCTTCAGGCAGCTATGACATTCACACAGATGCAATATGTGCCTCTCAGATTTATTGCACTCATCACTTCAGGGCTGGAGGACGGAAGCTGCTGCCTGCCTGGTATTATCCTCTAAGGATTACATTGGTGGGATCAATGCTGGCCCATGTGTATTTGTATTTGGTGATTATTTGAGCTATAAAATAACATTTGGTTGATTCTCACATTATATCACTCCAACTCTCTGTGACAAAAGCCCATCACATTTCTGTGACGTAAACAAGGAGTACATTTTGAGCAAGCAGCGCAAGGTCCAAGCAGTGTGTGTGTGTGTGTGTGTGTGTGTGTGTGTGTGTGTGTGTGTGTGTGTGTGTGTGTGTGTGTGTGTGTGTGTCCGTCTGTGCGTGTGTGTCTGTGTGTTGGGGGGGGGGGGGGGGTCTGGGGGTCTGGGGAGAGACTATTGGCGTCAAGTCCAGCTGGTATGCGTGAGTCTGTCCTCCAGGTCACTCTTCTCTGGGGAGTTCATCTTTTGTCTCCGGGGCCAACAGACAGGAATGTGTCTCTAATTTTCACATGAATAAATTCAACTTTATGACATTTCCACCTGCCACCAGGAAGGATTTTTTTAGAGCACTCAACTGGACTCTGCAAATTGCCATTTTGATCTAATGCATTAACATGTGTCAAACAGCACTGCCTGATTATGTATGTTTCATCGCATGCAATGGAGGTCAGCCCCATATATTAATAATTGTTTAAGAAGAGTTTCCGGAGAGATCATAAGCATGTTGGATCATATCAGCCATGAAATTGTCAGATTCATCTCTGCTTAAAGGTAAATCAAACCAAAATGCATCGAGGTCTGCAGAATGATCTAAGCCTAATAGTTTCTCTCAATCATCTGTCTGGGCTCTCTGTTGAGCAATATGTTGATAAGGCTCAAACCCTATGGCTCAAACGCAATGAAGTTGATTGTCCTGAAGTGATTTTCAGAGTGATATATCCTGAATGCGAGGCATGACATATATATGAGAAGCACCTCGCAGGGACATCTTCGGCTCAGAAATGGTCCTTTCATAAACGAGGTGATCACCTTATCAATATTAAAGCTCAGATTATTGACACTAACCTGATTCAAGGAGGTTACGCAGAGGCCATTGTAATGATTCCCTAAGCTTTCACATACAACATCATAAAATATTGGTTGATAGCAGATGTTATTGCCAATGAGTATTAAGGTAATGTCTGCACAGTGGGTTTCACTTTGTCCATCTGTTGTTGCTGGGGATATTTGTAATCTGCCCTATGGTGTAACTGTAAAGAGAAACATATAGACACAAATGTGTCGAAAATAACTATACTACAACTATACCAAAAATAACTTCAATAAATGACATAAAATTCCATTTCTATTTTTGTAATGTTCTCAGTGATTTTTTTGCAAAGAAATTGTTTTTGTAAACATAGCTGGCCTGAGGCAGAAGTGAAATAAATGGTTACAGCATCAGGGTTCACCAAGTATGAAAGTATGAAAACAATTTAAAAAAGGATTACTTTTGAATATCCATGTATATTATACTCAATTTAAATTTAATTTCAATATCATTCAGCTTTGTATAATGTAATTCCACCCCCTTTTTATATAAACGGGAGACTCATGGGTACCCATAGAACCCATTTTCATTTAGATATCTTGAGGTGAGAGGTCACACCTTTAAAAATGCAAGTGTTTCCCTCGCCACACTTTAGTCTAACTTTATAGCATTATTCAGCCCCCTTCCTGACAATCTAGCATTACATGGTTGGTACCACTGGATTCCCTCAGTATAGATCTTCTAGTTTTATATGATACCTTGATATCTTCACTCTACCTCTAGTGCCTGCTACAGATCTGAAAGACCAAAAGTCAGCCAAGCATGCTGGCGGGCCATCAGAGTGGCAAGGGGATACATTTGATTATAATTTTCAAAAACACTGTATTGCAGTGCCTCCTACTAACTGGCAACAAAGGATTCCATTCACTACGCTAAGCTAAGCTAGCGGCGGCTCCGCCGGACTGAGACAATGCATGCACATCTAGAGGAGACCGTGAACAAACGGTGGCGTATTCCTTTAATTATTTTTTTTTACATTGACCCACAATCATTGTGTGAATTCTATATTATGGGATGAGACATGTTGCTTTTCAGAGAAAACCTAAACAAATATAATTTCAGTTAACAATAGAGGTCTTCAAACCAATACAGGAATTGAAAAAATAGATTCAAGCTTATGTAAGATACTATTTTTTACTATATGAAGAAAATAGATGAGTAAATACAATTTATAGGGACACCAAAATACACAGTCCTCGTTGCAAACTTTTTTTTTTCTGACGGTTCAGTTGTAACATTGATCAAATTATGGAGTTATTTTACAATATCTGCTGATTCAATGTTATTCTTAAATATTGGATTCCGAAAAATCTTTTTTCCTTTGCCTGCACACTGCACCCTGAAGTAGAAGACAACCTGTCAGCCAGAGTGCACTGTACAGGATTAAACTATTCTTTCAAAGTATAATCTTACCATCACGTCATCTTTTTTAGTCATAGAAGCTTTGCTAATCCTTCAGTGTTGTTTGGTTTAAGATTACACATTTTTAATCTTAAAGGGAAAGTTTGCCTTAATCGCTTATAAATCCCAGCGAGCACTGCTTCTCATATCCCTTCACTTTCTTACAGATATGCAACAGCCTCCACAGGATAAGACTGCACAGCCAGTTACAGTTACCATAATCCTTCAATGTTCTTGCTTTTAGACAGAAGAGCATTATGATGTTTCTAATGACCCTCAAATCAAGAGGGACCACAGATATAATTATGTCACCATTGGATGTCGAATAGAGATTTACATTTAGTGGAAAGTTGAGGGAAGCATTGCAGTTGGCCAGGCACAATCCTTTATGTGCAAATGCAACCAAAGCCAAATTAAAGCACAAATCCTTGTTCTGAAATAAATTAAGTGCAGGACTTAGTGTTTCATTTTGTCCAGTAGTAACAGCTCTTTGTTAGAATGTCAGCATGTCAGAGACCTTATTGATCGGATTGGGTCTAACTGGAGATGTGAATAAAGTTGGAGTCTCTCTGTGGATTGTTATCCTATTATCAATCAATATATTGGGTGGTAACTCAATGTTCAATGTCAGGTGCTAGGCTGATGTGTTGGCTTTATTGATGATGACACACACAAGCAAGTGAAGTGTTATTTTATTACCCATTGAAAAAGAAGTGTGTAATCTGGGCCTGTTACTTTGAAACATTAAGAACCCTGTGGAGATGTGGATTAGTTTTAGCGTAGTAAACAACATCTAGTTTCATATTTATATGTTTTTGACAAATACAAAAACTCAGTCTACTGACTAGCTTTTATCTTAAGCTTTTATCTTAATAAGCTTTATCTGCATCTTAATTTCCTCATCAGCAGATGGAGTTTGCTCAGTTGTCATGGAGATGGCTCAGTTATTATCATGTGATCTAAGTAATTTAATTTAATTCTTAATATTATTGTTTTTATTGTCTTTTTTACATGTCTGCTTCAGAATGCCACATGTAATGTAAAGATGAATTGATGATGTATTGGTTTTTCTTTTATTGTTTGCTTAAAATTATGTCTTTTTTATATATGTATGTGGAGTGAATATTAAAATATAACGCTGGTGATATTTTTCTTATTGTCAACAAATCTCATGAAAAGCCTCAAACCAACATATAGCCTGATATAGCTTATCCCTCTATGGAGGAATTGTAAAAACATCAGTGAGCACTTTGTGAAAGGTTTCCTCATTATGTTGAACATGGACACTGTAGTTTGTTTTCAGTCATATAATACATAAATATGTATACATAACTTTATTTTGTACTATTGTTCTGCTCTGCACTTGCCCTGTGAAATTGTATAAATGAAAATAAAGTGAATCTTGAGTCAATACAATGTACACCATCCTGCTGCTGGAAATACTCACTAGAGCACAACATCTGCAGCTGAAAAAGAGAGTAAAAAGTGCATTTGTTAAGGATTACTTTCCCTAACAAATGCACTTTTAACTTTCTTTTTTAAACTATTGTGCACATCTTAGTAAGGGAACTATTCTGTCTTTTAAAGAATTAAACTATAGTTTTATGACCATTTCCTTTTTTAAAGATTGTACTTCTCACAATGCAATCAATAGGATATTATTATTAGACCCACATTGTCTGGTAAAGATTTTATAAACTTATACAATATCCCCAGTTTGCTTGCTGTTATAAACTTGTAATTTCCAAGCATATGTTAGGATAACCCTGATTATATAATAAGAATTTGTTTTTTCTCAAACTTGACAAAGCTTCTCCAAAACCACATAAGACATTATACAATGGACTACAATCATGGATGCAGCTGTCGCCGTGGTCCTGCTCCGAGTCCACGCCCTGCTACACCCTGCTACACCCTGCTACTCTTTATGGTGCCCTGCAGTGTCCTGCTGCACCCTGCTACATCCAGCTATGCTCTGCTGTGCCATGCTACATCCTGTAACACCCTGCAGTGCCCCCGTATGACAGGAACTACTACGACTACTTTTTCTAGTCACTGATCCATTATCTTCATTGCGACTGTTAATGCCACTGTTCATAACACCCCCAACCGGCTCCATCAGACACCGCCTACCAAGAGCCTGGGTCTGTCCGAGGTTTCTTCCTAAAAGGGAGTTTTTCCTCGCCACTGTCACACTACATGCTTGCTCTTGGGGGACTTCCTTGAATTGTTGAGTCTTTGTAAATTATAGAGTGTGGGCTAGACCTACTCCATTTGTAAAGTGTCTCGAGATAATTCTTATGTTATGATTTGATACAATAAATAAAATTGAATTGAATTGAGTATGCATGTTGTTTTTGTTTTGACAAACCTGTCATTTCATTTTGTTCTATTCTATTTAGTAAGTTTCTATTGTAAATTGAGTAAAAGAAAGCTTTCAATTTATCTGCTGTATCACATTCTATATTGCAGGATTTATTGTTGAAATGATTGCATACTAACAGAAATGATAGACAATTGACAAAGCAGAAACTTCAAAAGCAGAGATGCCCCAAGAAAGAACTGTAATTTGACTCACATTTCAACCAAATTTCAGAATAATACAGACGGTGACTGCAACATGATATTAGTGTTTAGGCCAAGTTGCTAATCTCCAATGCATTGCTTTCTGATGAGCCATCCCTTTGTGCATATTATATAAGAGCTATGGGAATCCAAATGCAACAATATTGACACAAGCAATAAGTGTGGGGTCATTAGATCTGCGGCTATTTTAGAGAAAGAAAAGAAGGAATTGCATCACTGCAATCCTGCATGCAAGCAAAGAAACTTGAACACACACACACACACAAACAGTCACAACCCTACCCACCCCCACCCGCACACCCTCTACCCACTCCTCATCTAAATTAGAGGGGCTGCTAAAGAGAGGAGGGGGTGGCTAATGAAACAGAAGGGGCACCAGGCGAGTAGGGATTTCTAAAGCCTGTCATCGCTGGATACCTTGACCCCAGTTCAGCTCCTCACCTTCTTGGCCTCCTTATGTATGTTCTAATCCAGCAAGGCTTGAAAAGAAGTAGAGGCTTTTCAAATGACATGATTGGGTTATTCTGTCAAAGGAAGAAAAAACATCAATGTAGGGAAGCGTGCCTCTCAGCACCTTGCCTAACAATGACAAATAAGCTTGCGTGTGTGCCTGCAGAAGCTACTACAACTTCTAGAGGATCATATCTGAGTGACCCTGGGTGGCCTAGAGTAACCTTACATAAGATGTGTTCAAAGATAAAACACACTTGTGCACACACATGCCTCCTGAAATTTAAATATGTTGTGTTCAGTCACACATTATAGATCTGATTTATTCCCCTCAAGTCCCTGTTTTACAGGCTATTTAAAAAATGGTTCCATGACAACATTGTGAATGAAAAATGTTCCTCTCTTTGCTGAAGACCAGTTTGATCATTTTGTCAGGTTTGTCAAAACAAAAAAAACATGCAATACCAAATGCACACTCAATTCAATTCAATTCAATTCAATTCAATTCAATTCAATTCAATTCAATTCAATTCAATTCAACCCTTTTCTTTCAAATAGTCTCTTTTTTCTTTCCAATACACACACACACACACACACACACACACACACACACACACACACACACACACACACACACACACACACACACACACACTTGCTATTTTTAGTTTGTCCTTCTGTTGTTTTAAAAAAAATATATTTATTTTTCTATTCCTTATTATTGCTATTATTACTGTTCAGATGAATATTAATGTTGTTAGTGACTTTGACTTTGTTAATAACTTTTTAGTTATTATTAACTAGCTAATTCATCGTTTCATATGTTTTACTTTATTACTGTAATACTATAATTTAGGTATTATCAACATGCTTAGTTTTGTGTGTGTGTGTGTGAGTGTATATATATACAGTATATTGGTTCTTATTTTTATTCTTATTCTCTGTTACAATAATACTGTTCACTGATATCATGGCTATTATTCTTGATTAGTTCATGAAGTGAAAGTTATTATTTGTTTGTTGTGTTTATTACTATTATTACTATCATCATTATTATATATTTATTCCTTTCAACTGTTATCAACATGCTCATTTATTTTTCTCGTATTCATTTTCTTTATTTCGTATTATTACATGTTCACCCTTATCAACACTATTATTACTAATAAGCTAACTAAGTTATCCATTTATTTATCAAGTATTTATATTAGTATCATTATTATATGTCTTTATCTGTTGTGTTTTTATATATATATTTATATATTTATAATTTAAACAGCATTAGCAAACCTATTGTTACTTGTACTATATGATAGATTAGTTATTATATTTATTATTATTATTATTATTATTATTATTTGTTTCGCATTTTTCTCTCCCAATAAGGTCTTATTTCTTCATTCATGATTCTTTTTCATTTTAATTTTATTTCTTCTTTATTTCCTCTTGGAAATGCATCACTACAAATAGTGCATTGATAGACCATTGATCCCAACCCCCATTGTTCTATTGTTTTGAAAATGTTTTATTTATTTTTCTATTCCTTACTATTGCTATTATTACTGTTAAAATTATTAATATATTAATGTTGTTAGTGACTTCGTCATTATTGTTACTGTTCGTTACTATTTTATTATTATTAGTATTAACTAGTTAATTAATCATTTCATATATCTACTTTACCCCCCATTCCACCTTCACTCTGTCAAATCCCCATTATATATTATATATAATTGCATTACGCACACACACACACACACACACACACACACACACACACACACACACACGCACACACACACACACACACACACACACACACACACACACACACACACACACACACACACACACACACACACACACATTTAGATGTATGTTTTTATTTATCTTCTCTCTGTCAGGTACTTATTTACCCTCTCCTTTCTCGTTTCCTGGCTGGGATGACCTGATGTTGTAACAAAGTGATGTGTGTGTAGGGCTGTTCAGGATGGGTGAAGGGGCGACAGAGCATGACCCCCTACAGCCAGCTTTCCCCCCAGGGCCTGGGTGTGGCTAAGGGATTGTAATAACTGTATCCATGTATCCACTGTTTACTTATGTAACATTTGCTCTTTTGTCTTTGTATGTTTCCTGTTGCCCTGTCCTGTTAAAAATGACCTATTATATAGCATTTTCAGGTTCATACTTGAACTTTGAGTTACTACTAGAACATGTCTACATAAGATGTATTTCTACATGGCCTCTCTCTCAGGTCCTGAAAGATTGTACAATTGACTTGAGGGAAGCGAAGCCCCAGGCAGCAGATCAATTGCACAGTCATAGGGCCAGTTTGGGGGCAAAGGCAGGGCTCTCTCTTTACTAAAAACTTCCTAAGGTCATGATACTCGGGAGGCACTTTAGACAGATCAGGTAGATGGACCTCAGTAGGAAGAGACGTTAGAGCTCCACCTATGGGAGGTAGGGCAGATTTCAAACAAAGGGAGTGACGGAGTGAGCTCCAGCCCACAATCTTGTTAAGTGACCAGTCTACGTCAGTTATGCTGTCTAAACCAGGGGTGCCCCAACACTAGTGGACTTGATTATGTGAAAAGAGAGTTTATTGGTGATTACCAGAGATGACCAGGGTTAAAGAAGAGGCCTTGTGGGTTACCTTAGCAAAGACCATCTAAGGCTAGCGCTGGGATGGATTTTTCCAATGGCTCCAGATTCCATCCCAACAGTACTGCTAACCACTCATCCAGGAGATTATCTTCTGCACCTGATTCAATGAGAGCCAGGAGAGGTAGCCCCAAACTTCCAACACACAAAGAGGCCTGAACTTGCAAACTTGTCTTCGAATGGGGGTGGAATATTGGCAAGTTTGTGGCTCATCAGTACCCCCACACCTATGGCAACAGGAAATCCACCTTATATGACAAACATCATCTGATTTACATTACACTTATAATGTGTGGTCTACATGTGATAATGAGCTGCCCCCTATACTTTAACCACGCCCACTTACCCAGGCCACGCCCCCTTTCATAACATTTGAACCGTTCAAAGTAGAGTCTTGTGTGATGTGTCATTGAACTCAGCAGGGAGTTCCTTCTTCATTGGTGATGGTTTGGCCCGCCCCTATGCTTAAACCACGCCCCTTTTCATAACTGGTGACCCATTTAAGGTAGATTCTTATGTGAGATATCAATGAACTCAGCAGCGTCTTCCCTTTTTATTGGTAAAGGTTTGACCCGACCCCTATGCTTTGCTTTGCACAGCTAATGAACTGTATGACGTAGAGTATGGTAGGCCGTCGTAGGTATCATTGAACTCAGCAGGGAGTTCCCTTTTCATTGGTGATGATTTGCAGTGTCTGAGTGCCGTGCAAATGCATGGTCGCAAGGAGCGGCGTCCGTCAGTAACCTCGATGTGCGCAGAGGCGTGAGGGCCCGTCCATCGCTGCTTGTTTTGATTGTGTTTTTATGCCTTGTCATAATTTACTGTCACTTTGCTAACCTGTGCACTGTTGACTGGATTCCTTTGTTTGCCAGACATGTGCCATGAACCATGTGGAAAGACTGTTTGTTCGAATTATCTTTTAAAGCCTATGCAGTTGTGAGTAGTAAACTCATAACTCCTTTGTTCATTTGTATAATTTGTTTAATGTATGTGTTGATTGACCACTGTCTAATTGTATTATCTCTTTGTTATCCCTTTATGCAGCACACAGACATGATTGCAATGAATCAAAATCACCTTGAATGATAAGAAAATAAAATACCACTGGTGTTGCATCAAACCCTGCCTTCTCCCTGCTCTTATTCATCACTCCATCTCACTTGAGACTCTGTTTGCTCACCAAACCCTAACTCCACCCGAACCATTTCACATCACACTACAGTTCCTTCAGTATGATTCTTGGGAATGACACAGATACTTCCAGGGACAGCTCCAGTTCAAAACTAAAATATCACTTTTAGTATCTGACTAACCCCTGAGTAACCCTCCTCGGTTGCGATGCATTATGTAAATTAAGACTGAAAGTTTTGTGTTCACCACAAGGTGTCTATATTGACAGGTCATGAACAGATTTCCAAATGAGTATGCAGCCAGAAAAAGCAAAAGTCTACTGGTTGTCAAGTCAAATAGAACTTCATTTGTCTCCAACGGGGCAATTGGTTTTGCAGCAGTGACCACAAAGATCAGTACAAATACAACAATAAATAGCAAACATGTAAGAACAAAAAACAAATGTAAACTTAATTAATTAAATTTTTTTAAAAAGCTATGTTTATCATGCGTGGTTGTGGTCAAGGTGATATGACCTTATCCTATTTAAGTTTAGCTGTGAGAGGGCTCATAGTGTCTGTTGGTTTTGACTAGCGGGTATTTGAAGCGCGAACCAGAAGGCAGGGTCTGAAACTCTAGGTGCAGGGGGTGGGCGCTGTCAGACAGAATGGATTTGGCTTTCTTTAACAACTGTTTGTTATACAAATCAGACAGACTTTTCTGTTGAGTACCCATGATACAGACCTTGATTAGCTGTGTCAATGAATGATTCCATTTTAAATTGAGAGATACATACCGGCAGATAAAAGAAAAGGTAAAAAACAAGATCTATAAAAGATAAAAGATCTATAAAACAAAGTCATCAGAGACCTGCCAACCTCAAACGTAGCCAGCTTCCTCAGACAGAAAAGTGCGTGCTGGCTTTTTTTACACAGCATATTGGTATTACATTCATACAATTGGGGGGACATAACTGAACGTGTAGCCCAGGTGTTCAGTAAATGGGAAAAATTCATACACACAAACATTCCAAAAGCTGAAAAACCATGTTCTGACTATCATTGTACAATGTATTATGAGCCATCATACAGTAAGATCTTTGAGGAAAATTGGGCAGAGAAAACAAAAGGAATGAAGGTTGAACTAATAACAGAACACATTATACTAGGAAGACAAGGGGCAGCGCAAAGTGTCACTCACAACCCCTTCATTTCAAAATGGTACAATGTGATGCAACAAACAGATAATTCGCAGATTTTTTCTTCCAATGATAAATCTATGATCAAAATACTGTGTGTAACTTCTCTGCTGGCGAAACCACAAGAAGTGACAATGTGTTGTGTCCTGTTAAGGCATAAATACATATGTAGGGCTAGTCAAATCTACTAACCCAGTTAAAATAAAGCTAAAACCAAATATAAAACCCCCAAGACAAGCTCAGTATCGTCTGAACCCAGAAGTAGAACAAGGAATAAGCAAAACAATTGAGGGAAAGTTAAATGCAGGGGTGTTGATTAAAACACACAGTCCGTGTAATACTTCGATATTACCAGTCCTCAAGGCAGATAAATCTAAATATCAATTGGTACATGATTTGTGGTGTGGTGATGGCGCACTGCGATACATCAACCAATGTGTCCCTGAGCAAGACACTTAACCCCTAGTTGCTCCAGACGACCTCTGATATATAGCAATTGTAAGTCGCTTTGGATAAAAGCGTCAGCTAAATGACATGTAATGCAATGTGGTCAGTTATTGACGTAGTACAAGATTGGCCATTGGACATGCCAAATCCTCACACACTCCTTGCCAACGTGCCACCAGAAGCAAAATTCTTCACAGTAATGGATTTGTGTTCAGCATTTTTCAGAATTCCGTTAGCTGAAGAATCAAGATACCCGTTTACATTTTCATACCGAGGCAGGCAGCTGACTTATACCAGAACTCCACAAGGCCTATCACAAAGTCCAGTTGTGTTTAACCAGGCCCTGAAACAAGATCTTCAGGGGTTAGAGATCAAAAGTACCTTGATCCAATATGTTGAAGACTTGCTGATTGCCTCACCAACTTTAGATGACTGCCACAGAGATTCTATCAAATTGCTTCAAAGATTAGCAGAGGGAGGGTGTGACGGGTCACAACTGTATGTGATGAGATGCAGCTCCACACTACTGTCGCTTCTACACATCACAGGCGGCCAGGTGGATTACAGGGTTCTTTATTGCACAGTACGTTCTGTAACACAATATAGCAGTGGTATGTCAATCAGCATTGGTCTCAGGATAACAGTCACAGCTTCCCATATTGCTCTGTGTAATTTTATAAACAAAAACAATAATAACACAAAAGAAATTATTATAACTTGATGTGATCGTATAGTGGATATTACCTAATATATTCTAATACATTACAATGCCTTAGGCTACATTGCATTCACATTTGCACTGACATTATACTGGTGAAAACGCCCCCCCAGTAATCCATTTTATAATATAGGAAAAGATAGAAAAACCCACATTCACCATTTAGCATGAGGTGAGCATAACAGGCTAATTAACAGGCTGCTTCACTAAACTATGAGCTAGCCAAACTAGCGTGAGCTACTTAACTGACAGTTAAAAAGAGCTGCTCACGTAAACAATAGTATGCAATAAAACATCATGAAAACTAACACAAAAATGCATAGAATATTACCTGTGACACAATACAGCAGTGGTATGTCAATCAGCATTGGTCTCAGGATAACAGTCTATATAAAATTACCGTATAGTACAGGAGAAGCTTGCAGGCAGTTTCGACGTACATTAGCTGTTTAGTTTAATTACTAATGTTAACTATCATTTTAGTTAGCAATAATTAGCCTGTGCCTATGTTATCTCCTTACATATACCTACACTCTCCGTCTCTGCAAGATTGGGAATGATTGAGATTTCTCTTGGCACAGCTACCAGAAGACTTACAACATTCAGACACGTTGCTCATGTCACATCTATGGCGGGAAGCTCAGTTTGCAGCTGCACAGTAACGCTCAGTAACGTTCAACCATCACTGGAAAAGTGCTGGTAAGAGACTTCACTTGTCTCCGTCAAAAACAGCGGAGTCACTGTGTCCATTTTTATATAGGTCTATGGTGAAAACGCCCTTAGTTAGCTAGCCCACATTTCACACTATTACCATATAGGCCTAATCAGTAGTTGCATTTTGATTCATGTCCATATGCATACTTACTTCCATATGTGGCAAGGGTCACCACTAAGGGGGAAATTCAAATGAAATAACCGACAACGCCACCTAGGGAATTGCACCCTAGAAAATACTATGTGATCGTTGATTAATTGAAAAGCACACAGATCTCTTACTGAGGAGGGAGAGGCGTGTTTCAAAGCATACCAAATGTTTATGTTTAATAACAAAAAAATCAGGCAGGGGCTTGAACTGCTGAAAAGAAAAGAAAAAGGCTAATGAACAAACAACTTCCTAAAATGGTTACAATTAATTTAAAATAACAGCCTTGATATATTAATTGAAATATTAAAACATTTTTAATATAACAATTCAGCCCAAAATAAACAATCCAAGCAGAGGATGCTTGTGGATAAGCAGACTACACTAAGGAGTGTTTAGGGGGTGCCATAGCTACTCACCTTAGGTGCAACACAGCAAATCACACAGCAATCCTCACAGCAAAATGGTGCAGTTTGGCAACTCCAGCTAATCAGGCCACCATCTCAGCTTTCCCTTGTCACACTTGATCTGACCTATGTGTTTCACATAAAGCGGATCGTACCATCAAGGAGTTCCTGAGATTTTGGACCAAGAAGAAGGGCCCTGATGCAACTGAACGACGGCAGCTCTCCAAGGAAGTTGTGGTGCTGATCAGATAGTGGGACCGGATAGTGGAAAAAAATAGAGTGCTGTTTCGTCGAGTCTGCCAGTCTGAGTTAGGAGAAGTTCTACAGCTGGTGCTACCCACATCACTGAAGAGTCAAGTCCTGCAGCAGCTGCATGACGAACATGGGCATCAGGGTGTGGAACGGACGACTGATTTGGTCCATCAGCGGAGTTATTGCCAGGAGTGTGAGCGCTGTCAGATAGCTAAAGACAACCAACCAGCTGCCCGAGCCATTTACTTGCATCTCGCCTAAATCAAATACTTGCTGTTGATTTCACCATGCTGGAGCCATCCAAGAACGGAATGGAGAATGTCCTTGTTATGACAGATGTCTTTTCGTAGTACGCTCAAGCACTCCCAACTCATGACTAATGAGTTTCTACAGGCCAAGGTGTTGGTCAATAAATGGTTTTGCAATTTTGGAGTTCCTGGCCGCATTCACTCCGACCAGGCAGGAATATTGAGAGCAATCTCATCCAGCAGCTTTGTAATATGTATGGCATTGAAAAAAGTCATACCACCCCCTTACCATTCAGCAGGCAATAGCAAATGTGAATGGTTAAACCGCACCCTACACAATCTCTTACGCACCCTGCCTGTCACCAAGAAGAGGGATTGGTCATGTTACCTGCCACAAGTGGTCTTCTTCTACAACACCATAGCGCATCATGTTTGATTTCGTGGGAACGTCAAGACAGGAAAAAGACTGACTTAGACTTAGTTTTAGGATCACCGTACACCAAATTTTCAATTTCCGATATTGAAAATTTGTCTGCGACAGTGGAATCTCTAGAAACGTTGTTTGGTGTAACTGGCCCTTGAGTAAATTGTTTTGGTGTTCTGTCTCTTTTGGACTCTTTTGCTTTGGTCCTAGTCGGAGCTGACAGTTAGTGTAAACAGGCCTGAAGGAGGTTTAGTTCAGGGGGCGCAGAGGGGGACATGGGAGAAAAGAGGGGGATTAGAGTGGTAATAGGGAGAATATAGGAAAAAAAGGGAAGACATGCATGAATGCAGACAAGGACGAAGGGAGGAGTTATGATTGTCTGTTAAGAAGACTTTTGTTCTCTTGCACAGAGCTGACAGCATGTTTCTTTATGTACCCACTTAAAAGTCCTGTGTGTGTGTGTGTATGTATGTTTGTGTGTGTGTGTGTGTGTGTGTGTGTGTGTGTGTGTGTGTGTGTGTTTTTACATGGCCGCTAACAGGTCTCGGATCACTGGTTATGAAAAGAGTGACTGGTATCCGTTGTCTTTCTGCTGGGGGAACTCTGCCCTTTGATTGGCTGCTGCAGGCAGGAAGGGCTATTTGGGATTTGTGAATGGAGACCATGTTGGCCTTCATTCACCAAGCTGTTCAGCAGATTTCTTTATGGCAGGAGAGGATATAAATTAGGGTGTGTGTGTGTGTGTGTGTGTGGGGGGGGGGGGGGGGGGGGGTGGAAATTTGATAAGTTGGTAATATAATTACATAATGTATTTTTAATAAAACTTAGGCTGGTTATATTACCCAAAAACATAATGACATAAATAGTACTCCACCAATTTAGTAATGTACTCCTATATCATTGGTGGACTGTTAAAAAAAAAAAAGTTAAATTCTAAATCAATGCAGCAGAACCAGGGAAATCATCGTTTTTTAAAATCTCATTCCATTCATCCTTCTTCTTTGTCAAAACCAGGCCCATTTTTTATTTTATTACAAGCCTCAAGCATATATGAGGAGCAGGCTACAGAGGTCTGGTAAGCTCACTTCTTTCTAACTCCACACCTCCATATTTTTTTGACTTTCAAACTTTTCAGACCCAACCTTTCTGGGAAAGGAAATGGAGGGGGGAAAATTATAAGTTGACAAAAAAAGGATGCACTTTGTGATCTCGCAATGGTTTTGCGAGAGCTCGCAATAGTTTTTCAGGTCAAAAACAATCGAATGTAATGTCAATTTGGCCCCATGGAAACAACCATGAAAAATGATTGCACACACCCTCAATTATAAAGACATTAATGCATCAGTGTTTGGGAGTTGGCACAGTTTATACGGTTTTTACTTTGGCAGCTCCGGAGATTGACTTTACTTTTGGTTTGCTAGCTCCAGGTGAAGTCGGGAAAGCCGTTGCTGTAGATGTAATGTTACAGCAAAGCCAGAGGCTGAACGGAGATGCTGGTGGGCGATCTTCTTCTCCAGTAACTAGCGGCAGACTAGAACACTTATATATATATATATATATATATATATATATATATATATATATATATATATATATATATATATATATATATATATTGAAGAATTGCATCCCCCAATACCTACGGTACTGTAGAAAAACAAGTACCGTCACATTTTCAGATTTTTGGTACCGACTTCGTACCAAAGTACTTGAACTGTGTCATTTTAGTCTAGATACATAAAAAAATAACAATGAATAATTTTTCCATCAAATTTATTTATGCTTGCCCCTTTAAGGGTTGTCACAGACTGCCGTTTTGTGCTACTTTTTTAAACATATATATATATATATATATATATATATATATATATATATATATATATATATTGAAGAATTGCATCCCCCAATACCTACGGTACTGTAGAAAAACAAGTACCGTCACATTTTCAGATTTTTGGTACCGACTTCGTACCAAAGTACTGGGTCTTGTGACAGCCCTACTCTGCAGACACAAATGTTTTGTAGAATGTGGGCTTTGATTCCACTAGCTCTTGCATGTGAAGGTTGTTGTCTATTGTATTGTCATTTGAAATCAGGTTATACTTTGGTTATACTTTTTTGTTGTTACCTCCCTCCCGAAACGTCAGTATGGGGAAAGGACGCCTCTTTTTTCTGTAGTCATGTTTTGAGTCAGATTTATTTATGTTCAGGAGTTGAAGGAATTTTTGTCTGTGGAGATTTCAATAGTAGGATAAGTGCTTTTGATGACTACCTAAAAGAAGTGGATGCGATTCCCCCTAGAGCCTCTTCTTGGATGGTTCTCTTAACAAGCATGGAGAATCAATGATTGCATTATTAAAATAATCTAAGTTATGTATTGTTAATGGAAGGATATGTCCTCTAAATGATAACTACACATCGGTATCTGTCAAGGGTAAAGCGGTGGTTGACTATATACTTGTTCCATATGATTGCCTACAAATATGTGACTCTTTTGAAGTGTTAGTTCCAAATCAATTAATTAAATTGGCAAATTGTATGGATTTGATTGGAGAAAGAAGCAGAGTCCCAGATCATTTGTTACTGTGGTTACATTTTTTTGATAAAGACTGAGGCTCGTTGTCATGTAGCTTATCAGGAGAGTTTACAAAATTCCTCCACAAAAAGGAAAGTCAGCAGGACTTTACAAGCTAACTTCTTATCCTTGAGTTTACGACAATCAACCCTTTTGAAAATGAAGAATGATATACAATTATTCTAGAGAATAAGAAAATCTAGTTCTGTAAGTCAAGATCATGTCTTGATCATATTTTTGTATTGTCTAAAATTATAACTAATAGAATAAGTGAAAATAAGCCAACATATTCATGCTTTATTGACTTTCAGAAAGCTTTTGATATGATCAATAGGGATTTGTTAGCATATGGGGTGTGAATGGGGTGTAATGGAATTTTCTTCCTATCTCAAGCCCATAGCATGTGTAAGATTGAATGAACATCACACAAACTGGTTTCCAACATCATCAGGGGTAAAACAGGGTGACGTTTTGTCCCCCACATTATTTGCAATTATATAAATGATTTGACAAAGGAAATTAAAGCATTGAATTGTGGGATAACGTGGAAATTAACGCGGATGACATACTTTTACCTTCACCCTCTGAAGATAATATGCAGCGGATGCTCTCCTATATTGATGAATGGTGTAATAAATGGAGACTTTATTAATAGAAAGAAAACTTCCCTTTAGAAAAGCCTTAACTACTCGCAGTATGTATGAGTTTAAAACTGGATCACACAAGCTGAACTTTGCAGACTGATATAAATATCTAGGTTTCTATATTGACGAACATGAATTTTAGAAAAGGTGTTAAGATTCTTGCTGATTCAGCATGTAGAGCTTTGGGAGGAAGCATTGGTAAAAGCAACAATCTGAAAGATTTGAGTTTCCAAAAATATTCTAAACTATTCCAAGCTCGTGTGTGCCCTATACTTGATTATATTGTGGGGGTTAGAGGACTAAATATATCTAATATTGTATATATAAATATATCTAATTGTGAATTAGTACAAAATAGTGCCATAAGATATTTTCTGGGTGTGCACAAATATACACCAACATTGGCTATAGTGGGACATGGGATGGGAATCATCTGAGGCTCGTTGGAAGATATGTATAACCCAGTTATGGAATCGTTTACTAGATATGGATGCAAATAGGTTGACAAGGAAAATATTTCTCTGGGATAAACACATTCTTGGTTCTTGGTCCAAAGATATATGCAAATTGTTTTGTAACTATGGGTTTGGTGAGTTGTTTCTTAACCCTTATTTTGTCTTCCCGTCAACCATGAAAAAAACACTTTTGTTGTCCCTATCTCAATGTTTATGTCAAGTGTTTGTGTTATTCAACATTTTGGTCACTTTTTTCCGACATTTTTGTCACCTTTTCAATATTGTGGGTGCTTTTTCAGATGTTTTTGGCACCTTTTTTTCATCGTTTCTTTTTGCTTTTTCTCACATTATTTCTACATCCCATATTTTCTGATATAAAAAAACTTTGAAAACGGGTCAAATTTGCAAGTCTTTTTTCTACATGTCATCTTTGAAATCTTTGAAAACAAGATTCGTGAGAATCACCCACCTACCCTTTCTGTTTCAGTCTTACTAATGCTGTGGTGTTGTGGCGAAATGATGTCGCGTTGTGGGATTTGCTGCCGTGGTTTGCACTTCAGGGCCAACGTACTAAAGGGTGCTTTGTGCATCAGTATCTGGCGCTAAGAGTCACTGACCAAGCGTCAGTATTTGACAAGTTGGGAGTGAGAAGGGGTTGCAGGTGTGCTAGCTAGTACTTTGTATCAAGCTAAATTTTGTTTTAGTCTTTTTTTTTCTTTTGTATTATAATCTCAATAACAGATAAATAATTATTTCAAGTATTCATGTATAATTCCGGGTTAACTTACCTCAAGTAACAAGCTGGGACAACTGGGTACAGTACCAACGGGAGCAACTTGTTTGAAGGAGCGAGCAACAACACCACAGGGCTAGCAACGCAGAGCAGCATATATTCTAGTTTCTTTATTCAGCCCGCCTCAGCTCCACCACCCTCCAACTCCATGCCGATTTTTAGATTAGCTGACACCACTGCTGCACACTGATACAATATATTATACAGTCCATACGTGTGTGTCCTTTTAGGAGCTAATGAGATGAAAGCCCCAGGGACCGGCTAAACGGACAAGGTCATCACAGTCTCTTACTACTTGCTGCTGTCAGTTCTAGTGTCAGGTGATAAAGCAGTCCCTCCAGGATTTCCCGGCTTTTTCTTTAGATTGTTGCGGCCCAAAATGCCTGATTTTGCGATAAAAGTTGTGACGTCTTTTGTATTTATGTTGCAATGAAGTTGCAAGAGACAGTGAAAATTGCAAAAAAAGGTTGTGATTTTTTTGTTGGTATACTTCTTTGAAAATAAAAGGAAACTTGTTTCGGGGAGAAACAAACTACTCTGGGCTGAGTTTTCCTTTACCAAAAAGGCTCAGGATGCTGCAAATGTTGGTATAATATGAACATTTTATTTTATTTGAACAGTGGGTTTATGTGTCAGTGGGTTGTTGATCTTTACATTGTTAGTTAATTACCTATCCTGGCCTGGGACAGATATTCATATGGTTGGATAAAGTCCTTATTGGACATTAACTTATCATTGCACTTTCAATAACGAGTGTAGCTGTCCTCAATTTAGGTCATTGTGTATGTCTCATCTCTGTTTTTTTCCTGCATCCACTGTGTGTGTTTGTGTGTGTGTTATCTTAATATATCTATGGTGTGCGCGGGGGGAACTGAGCAGTAGCCCCGCCCGCTGCAGAGAGCCGACAGGATTGAAACAGCAGCAGCTTTCAGTGACTTTAGAGTGAAAAAACTTCACAGCGTATATTGATGTTAAAATGTATACAGGTTGGAAGGATGGTCTGAAATCTTTCGCCGTATGCTTTGTTAGTGAATGTGAGATGTTCAAGTCACACACGTCTCGTCTTCATATTACAAACAAGGAAATTAATTTGGTGACATACATGTGTTAAATCAACCTGTTCTCACTCCCGCTTGGTCAGTGCCTCTGAGTCTGGCACATGGGACTGCTGTGATTGGATGAAGAAACTCCGGTTATTGGTCAAATTTGCAGAAAAGTTGCGGTGATTGGTAAAAATTGCGAGTCACACCGAATTCACGGTGCTTGGTTGAACTTGTGTGAATTGTTGCGATCACGACATTGATATATCCTGGAGGGACTGATAAAGGGAGAGAGGAGGTGATGGAGCATATAGTGATTTTGGGGGATGTGGATAATATTTGGGTCGAAACGTGTACATATAGGGATGACATTAAATGGGCATTATTAAGTATTGAATTATGTCTATTAATAAGAGAGTGCCAGAACAATGAGATCAGGAAGTTGATTTAAGGATACGGATGAGGGGACTAGTAAATGTTGGGAACAATCAAAAAGTCCTGCATTGCCCTGAAAAGAAATAATCAACCAATATCTGAACATGAGTGGATTTCAAAGTTACCATGAAGAAAATCACTCTAAATATTTCACTTGTAGGAGCGCTCCAGGTGCCTAAATTGGATGAAAGGTAGGTAAATACATGAGGATTATGGTTCAAATGGGGTATTAATCTAGTGGTGCGAGGGAAAACCTAATCCCTATTTCAGCCATGCATGATATATTTTGATTAAACTTACCCCACTTCCATGATCTGACACATGCATGAGGACTAATATACAGCAGGTTTTGCATTGCGTTTTAGGCCCTTGGCAGAAAAACACTGTTAGATGGAAAGCTAATGGGTCACTTGAAGCAAAAAAAGAATGATAACGAGTGTAAACAAAAGTCCTATTGTTTAAAATGGTTACTGCAGTCCAAATTCAAAATACTAGAGAGAGTCGTCTCCCCCGGCCCCTCCTCGCCAGACTCGAAGCTCACAGGGGTTGCCAGGTTGAGAACGCTGAACCTAATGTCCCGCTATGTCAAAGTTAGCTAGATGCTAATCTCGCATTGCTCTAAGTGTTAGTAGGCTCAGTGAAAATGAGTCCAGCGTGAGGGAGACCCAACTCAGAGGAGGAGAGGTTAGTGAAGCCAGCGTCTCCACAGCAGGTGACGGTGAGCATGGATCCGCTGTGCCACGCATGGATGAAATAATGAAATAGTAAATAGGACTACAGTAACAAAAATATGTGCAGAATCAAGACAGTCAAGACGGTTCACTTACATAGCCTACAAATCATCCACAGGATCAATTATGCATCATGAGTAGGGTTGGGCATCGAGCACCGGTTCCAATTTGGAACCGTTTAAAAAATAACGATGCCATTGGAATTGTTTAGAAAATTTGTTTTCGATTCCGATCATCAGTTCCAAATGCGCAAGTTTTGGTTTCCATAGTGGCCACCGGATTAATGTGAGCACTGTCGATAGCAAAAGAGCGGTCCTAGCAAACTGGAGTTGCTGCAGCTAATGCCCAGAGCTCTCAGTTAGCTAAAACTGTAGTTTTGGGGGCATAAGCTAAAGAGTGCCTTTGACAGACACAAAATGCAATTAAAATGTTTGTGCAACATTAACAGGGCTCTTACATGACAACCCGATGCGTTTTCAACTCGTACATCCTGCCAGTTGCTAGCTCGCCGTGCTAGCTGTTAGCTGCACAGGCTTCTGTGATAATCCTCACGCAGCAGTTCCGTGTGTATTTGTAGCATATATATATATATATATATATATATATATATATATATATATATATATATATATATATTAAGGGTGCTCTGATCAGGATTTTTGAGGCCGATCACCGATCACCGATTGCTGGAAGACGTATCGGCCGATACCGATAACCGATCACCGATCACTTTTATGAACTGAAAATTACGCCATTACATAACAGTCACACATGTTTAGAGAATGTATCAGTAACTGTTGGGCTTTCTGTCCTAGCTCAAAATCTAAAAAATGTCCTTTCAAGGTTCAAGGTTCAAGGAGTCTTTATTATCCCCGAGGGGCAATTCGTTGTGCAGCAATAGAATGCAACATAAACAACACATAGACTATACAGAAAACAAACCCCATCAATAATAGACAAAATAAATACAAACTACACACACATCTCGCAATGACTTATTTACAAAGCCTATAGCAGCAGGAACAAAAGAGTTTTTATGTCTGTTTGTCCTGCATTTTGGCAGACAGAATCTGCGGCCAGACGGAAACATCTTGTCGCTGTTCAGAGGGGGGGGAGGGGGGGTTATATCAGCCAGGACTGACTGGGCTTTCTTCAGAGTCCTTATCTCATATAGAGAGTTTAAGTCAATCAGGGAGTTTTGGGAAATTTTGCCACACACTTTAGTTTTTTTTTTTTCAATCACTGCACATTTCTTCAGCACACACAGTCAGTCACACCGACACGCACACACACACACACACACACCGACACACACACACACACACACACACACACACGGCGAAACAGCTGTTTGAGCGGCGCACACACAGACACACACAGTCAGTCACACCGACACACACACACACACACACACACCGACACCGACACACACACACACACACACACACACACACACACGGCGAAACAGCTGTTTGAGCGGCGCCGGAGCTGCTAGCTACACAACTCCGCTCTGCCTTAGCGTTAGCTAACTTTGAAAACTCCTCATCCTCCTTTCTGTGACTAACCTTCAAATGTCTGATGAGGTTGGTGGTGTTGAAATGTCTTTGGAGATTTCCGCCTCGTGGTATTTCCTCGGTACACACGTTGCTAATCGCTAGTGTATTGTCTTTTTCCCAGATAGCAATGAGTCGGCGGACCACCAGCGGTGCTCCAGAGGCAGTAGAAGCGTCAGAATGGTGTAATCACAAACACGTTTGCCGGAGCACCACCGGTGGCAGACGCTTTTAAAAGCAGTAGCCGTCTTCCTACCGCCTTCGTTCCGCGGCCGCGGGCCAACTGCTGTTCTGCCACCGTTCAGACACCTTGTAGAACTGCCAGACCGCTGAATGTAGGGACGCCGCCATTTTGAAAATGTTCTCAGGAGTAGTGCGCTCTTAATACATCCGTGGTAGTGCGTCATCTGATCGGCCTATCTGATCGGCCTTTATGGAGACCACCGATCGAACTATTTAAAGCCATTATCGGCCGATACCGATCGGTGGCCGATCGATCGGAGCACCCTTAATATATATATATATATATATATATATCCATTTTGTGTGTTATCCATCTGGCATTGGTGAGTAGGAGTCTTTGTTTTGGCGATCTGTGTGTTAGTGTGTTTGGTGGATGTCCTCCAGAACACCGTTCATTCCTTTTGCAGTTGAAAATTGTAGTTTATTTCCTTCCTTCCCTTGTGAACATCTCCGCTCTTCACTCTTCACACACGCTCCGATATGCACACTGTTTACTTTTTCCTGTACGGGACAGCGCGAGGCTACAGCTAGCCTTCAGTAACGCTATTACTGTACAAGGCACAGACAAAATTCTGCCTGTTTCCATGTAGTTAGCTACATAGACACTGATATGATCATAACCACTACAGTGCTCAATTATCTATTGTCATTACCATGCACATATTTCTGAACAAGAACTGTTTTTAATGCATTGAGTTAGTTTATACATGTCCAGAGAGTCCAGACCAGGGTGCAAGTTCTGCATATATAAATCTGTTTTTTGGTCTGGTGCAGAGGCATTCCTAATTTTCTCCCACATGGGCTGTAGCTCCCAAAACTAAAACTCATTATTGAATCAAAATAAAATGTTCCTCTGTGAAATGAGCCTGTGACATGTTTTGACTCCACCCCTCAAAGAATCGGAATCGAGAATCGAAAAGAACCGAAATCGAAAGGAAGAATCGGAATTGGAATCAGAATCGTTCAAATCAAAACGATGCCCAACCCTAATCATGAGTTTGCCCACCCGACACAGCGTTTGTTCCTGGGGAGATGGATCCGTGCATCCCGCTTCCTGTGCGCCATGGATGTCTGAGCCTCAGCAACTACAGAATCACAGGCACTATTGCATTTTCTGTGCTGATTTTTTTGTTGCACAGTGAGTAGATATTTCATCTATGGGAAATACAGAGGATGACTGAAAGTATTTTCTAAGTGGATTTTTCATTAATGTCCCGTCCTCATGTTTAATAGAGGTTAAGTAGCCTGCGAATTAAACAGTTAGTAGTGTTAAAGTGTGAAACATTATCCACATAAATTATCAAACTTTTATGGCGTATCAGCAGATATAATTATGTTTTTTCATAGATGTCACAGACGTACGCCAGTAAGTTAAGTGGAAACTTTATTTTGTAATGTTTGGTGAGTTTCGACACTTTTCACTAGAATTTGCCACATGACAGAGCCAGAAAAGACAGCCCGCACATTCTCACGTCACCTCAAGTTAATTTTTATGAATCACACCATGTGCGGGAAAACCAGCGTACGCAAGCTTTTCGTGCGTACGCAACATTTATACATGAGGCCCCTGGAAATTTTGAAATTTTAAAGGCGAAAATACTGGCTTTAGTATTTTTGTCAGAGAAGGCAGTATTTCAACTTAACATATTTCCTTAATATCTGATGACATATTATGGTCATTTTATACAGTCAATATATTTCATATTGGGCCTTTAACTTCGAGCAGTCAAAACAAAAAAATTCACTTTATATCCACAACATAACAAAAGTCCCTGGAGACAGAGTGCATCATTATTCCAACAAACGTTTTTTTTAGGATTAATATTTCTTTATTGTAAACCGTAGAATGAAAAAAAAACAGGCCAGGACTTGCAGCAATAATACATCCCTTAGGTGTCGAGAATGTCTGAACCTTTAAAAGGAGCTTGTAAAATTCACAAACACGCTTGTAGACTTTTATGAGAAGTCTGTCTTTCCATGACAGCAGGTTTTATAATAGGTGAAACAGGAAACTAGATGGGATTACTCCCATATTGTTATACTCTCTATCTCTCTGTCTTTAATCCCCTTGCAGAGAGTACAAACCTTGGATAACAGATTTATCTGGGATAACGTCCATGTCGTTACAAATTCTCCCTCCTCTCAAAGGCCAAGGGGAGCAATAATCCGTCTCTCTTTACAACAGGGATGTTAAACAATGCTAGCAGATGTGTCTGGAAGCCTGCGGGAATGAGGACAGGCTTTCCAGCAGGTAGTCTTAATCTCTTTTTTTCCTGATCTGCCTCGCTCTTAGTCCTACACGCACGCACGCACGCACACACGCACGCACTCTCTGCCTCTGAGTGCTAGAACATGTTGTCTCTAGGACCCTGTTTACACTTGTTTTAAAAATGCATTTTGGTGAACACAAATGGATAGCCGAGACACATCAGCATTCACACCTTTGTCTTTCATGCGTCTCCAGCTGACCACTTGTGTTCAGATTTCGTAACTGCCTACACCACTTCTGTTTGAAGGTCAAAGCAATTATAAACTCTCGACAGTCATGTTAGTGGTTGTGTCGATACAGCTGGAGATATAGCCTAGTTGTCAGCAGAATATAACACATATCCTTCCATAGGGTAACGCAGAGTATTGCGGTCACGTAACACTTGAGACAAATACATGAAACTGTATTTTATTATTATTATTATCGTCATTGTTTAAATCATCAAATACAATGTTAGACAAAAACATCAATATTACGAATATTATGTATTTGTATCTTTCCTATCCACGGAGCGGTACGTACTACGTCACTTCCGGAGTGATTGTTTTAAACGTTATTACGCTGCATAACTTACTGGAACAAAACTGAGCAATGTGTTGTTGTTGGTGACAAAACCACTGATTATATATATGTACATTGAAGCTATACTGGTGTTAAAGACCCACTGATCGCTGTCTGATTCTCTGATATGAATGCCCACATTGCATTGTGGGATATCTGCTTTGAATGCGCCCAACTGGCCCAGCTTGGCTCATATCGTAGCCTACTGTTGTGTCTTATTTAATGTAATATTTCACCGGTAATAATAATATTATTAAAATAAAGAAATGAATACCATGATAACATCTAAAAAAATGTTGATAGATGTAGTGTTATAGTTTAAAAAATATCAATAAACAAACACACGAAAGATGCTTTCCATTAAAATACATTAGTTTAAAAAACGTGACCCCATCACGTAAATCTTCACAATTACGTGATGGTACCACGATCTAATAGATTTATTTTCGTGATACCATCACGAACTGACGTGAGACTGGGTTGATATATATATATATATATATATATATATGTATATATTTTATATATATATATATATATATATATATATATGTATATATTTTATATATATATATATATATATATATATATATATATATATATATATATATATATATATATATATATATATATGTTTAAAAAAGTAGCACAAAACGGCAGTCTGTGACAACCCTTAAAGGGGCAAGCATAAATAAATTTGATGGAAAAATTATTCATTGTTATTTTTTTATGTATCTAGACTAAAATGACACAGTTCATGTTTTTTTTGCCACAATATGATCTTTATTTTCTAAGTTACACTCTGTATCTCCCGAGATACATTGCCCATTTAGAGTAACATTTTGCAGTGTATTCTTTTTTATTATAGTTCATATGACAACACCTAAGTATATGCAATTTTACACAAACTCCTGTGTGTTGTTGTGTTGGTGTCTGAGTACATGTGTTGTGTGTGTGTGTGTGTGTGTGTGTGTGTGTGTGTGTGTGTGTGTGTGTGTGTGTGTGTGTGTGTGTGTGTGAGTGTGTGTGTGCGTGCGTGTGTGTGTGTGTGAGTGTGTGTGTGAGTGTGTGAGAGTGTGTGTGTGTGTGTGTGTGTGAGAGAGAGAGAGAGTGTGTGTGTGAGAGAGTGTGTGTGTGCATGTGCGCGTGTGTGTGCATGTGAGAGTGTGTGTGTGAGAGTGTGTGAGTGTGCATGCGTGTGTGTGTGTGAGAGAGAGAGAGAGAGAGAGAGAGAGAGAGAGAGAGAGAGAGAGAGTGTGTGTGTGTGTGTGTGTGTGTGTGTGTGTGTGTGTGTGTGTGTGTGTGTGAGTGTGTGTGTGTGTGTGTAAAATAGAGAAAGTATTGGGCAGGGGGGTTCCTTCCCTCTTCCCTCCACTCATTTACTAACACACATCACCATAACACACATCATGTGGACACACACAGATACCATATGTACAGCAAAACCACTAGATCTTTCACATAACAATTCCAACAACTCCTCTAATCATTACCTAAACATCTCCCCTCGTTTATTCTGGTTTGCTTGTTTATTCTGGTTTGCTCTTTCCTCGGCCTCATCACTAGAGCTGACATTCAAATTGTCACTGCTGCTGTTGTCATCCTCACACTGTCCCTCTGTAGGCCTAAACAGCTCATCTTCCTCGACTTCCTCACTTGATCCCTGCTCTGAATCTGATGAACCATCAGGTGGCAAAACTACAGACTTCACCTCTCTCTTTTTTGTACTGTAGAAACTGTTGACAGAAATTCCCTGAAAACGTGTACACTGTTGAATTCATCAATAATACACATTTAAGAGTAAAATAAAAAAAGTAATCAATGTTGCACACCTTTATCCTATTCAATATCTGTAGAGAACAGGCCTCAAAACATAAATATATCTGTGAGTGATCAGCCCTGTTAAATACCCTTATATGGACAATGTATCCCCCAGGATACAGACATTCAATGCCTGATAATCAAAGTTGTGAGAAGATTATTTTAAAAATATCCACAAGAACATGTAAAACTATCCTTAAAAAAATATTTTCTAAAACAAAATCACTCTAAAATATTACAATCGTGAAAAATATAAAAACACTTACCTCATGGTCAGTGTTTTGTTCACGTATGCTGCCATTTTGGATTTTGATACAAATGTTTTGGAATGTTGGCATAAAGTCACATGACCTGATTACATGACCCATCACCCCATCAGTGTTTCTCATCAACTGCAACTACATAATGCCCCTCCCCCCATAACTCCTTCCCCTACAGCCTGTTAAATGATGTATCCCCCAAGATACAGAAAATCTTTAATTAAAGAATGGCTTGTTTATTGCTAAGGCCCTAAGGCCATATGGTCAAAATTAAATGATTTATTAATAATGTAAAAACAATAAAACTTATAAAAAGAACTTCTTCCACCAGTAAGTTGCTGGTAAACAAACACAGACAAAAACAACCAATAGATGGGAAAAGGGTGTTTTACAATAACTTTGAATACACCACAAGGCTGGCGAGGCAAGTTTCAAGTGTTGTTTTTCCGATAATGGCAGCTGCAGACTGTTGTCCCGGTGTTGGAATCCTCTACATTGAAATACAGTCACACTTCACACCGTTGTTCGCATTTTAGCCGTGTTTAATCCAGCTACTAGCTAACGGTAGTGTTAACTAGTGTCACATGCAGCGATGCTTCTGTTGCCTGTAACGTCCGCATCCATGCATGTGCGTACAATTGCTCTGGCCTGAGTGTAATAATACATACATTTTAATGGAAGAAAACTGCAGAAAATAGATCATGCCACTGGTTCTCCTTCTAAAAGCCCAATCAATATGGAATGTGAGGTGTTCATGCTTCAGCTGGCTGCCGACAGGTCAATATAAAAAATGCATCAAGACCTGGAGAGAGGCTCTTTGCAGTTACAATTCATTATTATTCCATTAGGATCCGTTGAGAAACACTTCTGTCGATACAGAGAGTTGTGCAGCACCTGCAGGCTAGTTCCAGCTTTTAAACAAACTGTAAATGTCATCTGTCCTTCCATGTGAAAAGCCTTCATCCCTTTAACTGTGTTAATCTTGTAACTTAAAGAGGTTAGAGGGCGTGGCTCAGCTGATTAGCCCGACTCTGCACTGTGGAGACGTAGCAATGCTAATAGCGGACTTGGCACCAGCAGCAGGGCATTAGGGCAGATTAGGGTCGGCCGAACAAGCCTATCGAATCCTGCTGTCTGTTCTTGAGCTCTGGAGGAGGCATGACAACCCATAAATGTCAAGATATAGTAAGGTAAACAGGTCAGTGAAAGGTCACAGTATGCTTCAAACAATCTGTACAGCTGTACAGTGTGTCATCCTGCCACATATACAGTATAGACAAGTGTGTTTATGACCTCCTGGAGACTGAGGGTATTTTCAGACACTGATTATTTTAGCATGCTCTGACATTGTTGTCAATTTGAACAAATGTAAGCAGTATTTCAAGGTCCCATGGTTTTGAATTCAGTTCAATTCAAGTTCTGCTATAATATATAAGTAGTATGTATTTTATGATTGTAGTTTTTTTTAAACAACTCATAAATGAACATGTTGTAAAAAGTAGTTTTAAAACTGTGCTGGAATTTTGTTCTGGAATATTACTTTACCCATTTTGATGGTCACATTAAAATGAATCACCAGTGAAGCTTTAGGTATTCATCAAGCACAAACACTTTCATCTGCTCCATTGTTATATACAATTCATTTGCAATCAAAAGACTATATGAATGAATGAATAAAATATGTGTCCTATTATTTTGGGATCAAGAGTTGGCTGTGGAAACGGTAATGGCACCGTTCACTGAATATGTAAAAGGTGTTGTTCACAGGAAATGGTGTGTTCCATAAGCAAGAGCGGTGTGAAAAGGGTCTTCCTGTCAATCTTCTGGATTCCCCTTTTTGATTGAAGCTACCTAGCATAATTTCAGGAGCAGGGCCACACCTCAAATGCGCCTCTTCCGGTATTTCTATAAAAATACAGACCCTCTCCTCTCCTCTCATTCGCTCTTGCATTCTACACCAGAACAAGAGCATGCAAACACCAGTTTGAATGCTTCAAGTAAAGAAAATGACTAGCAATCCCTCTATTAACAATACCAACTTATTCATCTAACGTTACTCACCTCATCTCTAGAATGGACGTCACCTCACTGTTTCCCTCGAATGACTCCTGGCTTTGTGCCACACCCTGCTTTCAACCATCCACAGCTCATCCACGAAGCGAGTGAGTCCACCAAACAAAGTCTCTTCTATGGTCCGAGTCCCACCTGGTTCTTCTCTTCTCAACATACACAGCAGTGTCACCATGCTCCAGCAAGGTCCCCCGTCAAACTGAAGCCTTCAAAAATATCCAACCGGACAGTAGCCACTGTTGAAGGAGCTGGCAACGATAAGTGAAGTTTCTGGGTGTAAAACAGCACAAAATGAAGGTGTTCACGGCAGTCTAATCATCCTGGCCTTAAGGCTTATATTCCATCAATAATGATGAGATAATTATAATGATGAAATGATAAGAGTAACCATTATGATAATAACTATGTTAATGATAAAAAACATGGACATATATGAAGACCAAATAAGCAAAGTGCTGACAATACGACTAGAAGCTTATAATCACATTATATTGTATATATATATATATATATATATATATATATATATATATATATATATATATATATATATATATATATATATATTAAGTTTTAAGTAGTGTTCTTAAATACTCTCTTAAAGGGTTTTTTGTTTATAATCAATAATCTTATGATGTCTCCTGTTAGCTTGCTTTGGAGAAAAAATGTTTAATGCTTTAAGGTTGCTTTTATCTACTAATATTCAGTTGTGACATGCTTTCAGCATTTTGAGTATTTATCATTTATATCTGTCTAGTTGCTTATTTGAACTTCATATTTACTTAACTTTTTGAAACTATTTCTAGAAAGTCATGTTTTCTAAAAAACAAAAACTTGTAATCATAAGATTGTCAACGTTTGATTTACTTCACTTGGAGTTTATTTGATTAATTGCTTTATGTTGTGTGCTCTATTGACAAGGAGGGAGGGGCATGGGCTCCTCAGGCCCGTTTCTGTGCCTGTGTGAGCAGAAGGACAGTGTACTCCTTGACACAGTTGAGAAGGTTTTTACAAAACCTGCTAACCTCCTCTCTGCTGTTTTTTTTATTTTTTATTCTGGCTAAGAACAGGGGACAGGGGAGGAGTTTTTGATGACTCTCTCTCACCTCATCCAGCCACTAAAGCCGCTTTCCGACCAAGCAGTTACAGGAACATAGTTATAGGAAAAGTCCACTTCTAAGCAGTTCTACTAACTACTCTGCACCAAAAACGTTTTTTTCCATTTGCATTCGCACTGGCCAAGTGGCCATAGGAACCCCAAGAAACTATAGCTCTCATCTGGAAGAATATGGAGGCACCTACAATTGGTGCTTAGATCAAGAATATGGCGCAATGTATGTCCATGGAGAGACATACTGTATATATTGAGAGGCAAATTTGGGGTGTATAAGAAAATCTGAAGGCCATTTGACCAGTTTGTAAAAGAAGAAGACATAGGGGAGCTGCTACTGCCATATAATTTGCTTTGGGGTTTTTGATTGTTGTAGTACGGCAGAGGTTGAGAGAGGAATTGTGTTGTGTGTTGGGAGGGAGGTTGTTGAAAATTGTAATTGCAATGAAAAATTTATAAAAATATTGTTAAAAAGAATTGAGGTTTTGGGGGTCCATCGTGCTATGGCGGATTTCCTACCGAAGCCTCCCCACAGCGCAGTCAACGTCAAGTTAACTGATGACTACAAGCGACATCACGTCTCACATACCAGCGGCTTCATGCCTCGCATTCCAATCATCTTTTATTATGAAATTGTTGTATCTGGTTGATGGTGTGGTCCTCCTTGCTAGTGAATTAGAGCTACCTAGCACAATTTCAGGAGCAGGCCACATCTCAAACACGCCTTTTCAGGTATTTCTATAAATACCCATCTCTCCACTCATTCTCTCTCACGTTCTGCACCCCTCCCTTCCACCCTGTTTCTGTTACTCTCCTTTCTCCTCTTCTTTAGGTCCTAAGGGGGTCCGTCATGCCCTGGAGCTACAGCGGATTCCCTCCCAAAGCCTCCCCACAACGCAGTCAACGTCAAGTCAACTGATGACTACAAGAAAATTCACGTATCACAGTTGCCTGCCTTGCTTGTTCACAAGCTGCGCCTCTTAGAACACGTTTCTAAGATTCAGCTAAGAAATAATATTGCAGGCTTGTTTCAAGGGTGAATAAAACAAAGGAAACTGAAATTGTCTGTCCATTTACAAATAATTAAGACGCTTGCAGCAGGGCAAAGAAAACTCATTGTCATGATAGGTTATACATATGTGGGCAACTTCAGTATTTATAAATAAAGGAACTTGCTGGGAACCAGTACCATTAAGCCTATCGTTTAGGGGTAAATTGGCATCCTCACATAACCCAAATTTTTCTTTTCTACACGTCAGTTTTCTAGACATTTACGGGCTCAAGCTAGCTAACAGGATACATATTCCAGTGACAAATGGCAGCTAGGCTACTGTAGTAAAATGCTAACTGAGGCTACACTATATTAGTAAGATCGACCTGCATGAAAATCCTGCTGTTTACCATTCAAATATACCAGATATTAGACATAGGCTAATGCTATTAGTGAAACAAATCATATTAGATGACTGTAGTGTACCGTATACAGGATTTAATTAGATAATAAGTAAATTATTTATCAGCCATACATAATTATTAAAAGAGACCTCACACGTTTGTGAAACAAAATTGAAAGCATAACATTGTGTTGCATTTTTCATCCAAAGCCATCAGTCAGCCCTATTAGCTGTCACCAAGTCACGCACGGAAACTCTTATTTGCAATTATAATAACAAAATAGGTAGGGTCTGTATTTTAATGTTGAACATGTCCCACCCATTACCAGTTCATGGCACAAACACCACTCATAATGTTGATCTCTTCATTAGCTCTCAGTGAATCTTGTTTGTTTTCAACCCACACCATGTGTCTCACTGTTGAAATAATTTCAATCAGGAGAGACTTTGTTTGCAGATATGCAAAAGAACAATATTTATTATACAACTGCATGACAAAATTGTATGAGTCTTTTGGAGATCAAACTCCATCAAATTAATATTTTTTAAAGGGGTAGAGAATTGGAAACATATCCCCCGATGGAGTCTAGACACTGGTGGCGGCGGAGAAGAGACCGGGGACCAGACCGACGAGGCAACGGAATGTCCAGCCGGGAGAAACATGAAGACCGGAGACGGCAGGGGAGGTGGAAGGTTGAGCGCTTTCCTGAAACGAAAAACTGAACAGCAAAGAGAACATATTTAAGCAGAGCTGTAATGCTGTGATTGGTCCTTGAATTTCGTGGTCATGTCTGATTGGTTTAAGTGAAAGTATCGCTTCTAAATAGCTGATTTGATTTACGGACAAAGAGTAATGATTGGGTTAATGACATCTTCCTGAAAGAATTTGCGCTGAGCTTCATATGTTCACATAGCCATGGTACGGCTATTTTTGGTGTGTTAGTGCTAATGTCTGCTCTTGTGGTTTCACAGAAAGATTACCAGCATTTTAAAGTAGGTCATTTAAACTGGATTGATATCATAAAAAAGACCATGACCCATGCAGATTGATTTTAAAGGGTCAGCAGACACAAATCACAAAATGTCCTGTGGATTTACTGTATCTGCCACTTGGAATAAATAGTAAAATATGCTTTTTTGTAGTGACCCTTTTGACCACAAAAAACATGTAATGGCCTGTGGGGCTGAGAGAAGGTAATACCAGGTCCTTATGTTTGAAATGGATGGTGAGGTCAGTGAGTGTGGTTCATTCATTTGTGTCTGTGATTGGCTTCCAGATATAAGGCTTTCCACTGATTGACTGCAATTTAGCCTTGATTACATACACATACATACATCATTACTTTAACTCTAATTAGACTGTCACTCAGGGGAGGGATGAAGGATGCACACAAACTCCCTGTAAAAGATTTATAGATGCAGTTTGGATGACAAATATGTTAATTTTAAAGAAGATCCCAGTGCATTAAAATAGAGTAGCTTCCGACAATGTATGATATAAACCGGGAATATAAAGTCACAGACATCCAAAACATTATAAGAATTAACAGAGTGAATAACGCAGTGATGTTCAGTTCAATGTATAGTTTAAAAATACATTTCTAAAACATCCTTATTTCATACATGGTGATGAAGGAGTGTATTAATCAGCTAGCTCTGGCCCTGTGTCGGATAATGAATCACTGCCTGCGCTCAGGCCCTGACCCTGGGGTCACGCTTTTATGGATGACCACTTCATCACAAAACAATCTGCTGGGAAACTGCAGACAAAAGACACACGCCCTCACCTGATGACCTTGCCTCATGATCCATGGAGGGATGTTGGGGAATAAAATACACAGGAAATAATAAGATAGATATATTTATTATGTCTGTATTTAATTTGGTTCTACCCCACTTCATAAATGTTTGTCATGTCATGATAGAGTAAAGGGATACTTTAGGGTGACTTTGGGGGTAAGTGTTATTGAGTAATTGGGGCACATAACGATTGTCTTATTTCAGGGTCTGTTAAGCACCGCGCAGAGTTTTTACTGGACTGATACTTGGTTTTGTTGGTTTTGGAAATTTATCAGTGCAAGGTAGTCAAAAGTTCACAACCTTTATTATACTGTACTTATATTTGGCTTTGTTGACTTATTACCCATAACTGCATCATCAACATAGATTTACCTAATTGGTCACTATATTTGCATTAAAAGCATTTCTAAAATATCAGAAAAATCATACACACATATTAATTTAACAAAATATGCAATGGAATAACCTAAGATTCATCACATTGACGATAGTTTATAATCAGAAAACTGCATACCAGTATTCTAATTGTTAGACATATTATCTTTACTATAAATAAACATTTCTACCATTTGGTTGAGCGAGTTTTTTTTTTTTAAATGATTACAGTCAGATTTTTTGGGGAGTATGTATTTACATCATTAGTTCACTAAAGCCTCTGAAACTAAACTAAATTGAAATAAATTTAGTCATGAATATACCATAAATATATTATGCTTTTTGGCTTTTTCCCTTTCCTTTATTATGTTATATATCTTTTTGTGCATGTAATGGGTTTACAAAGTGAAAAAGCCCAAAGTCCACCCCAAAGGGACTAACCATCTTCCAGGGAAAACACTGTTCACAAACTGCTCCAAACAGCTCTGTTGTAGTCCAGCCTTAACTTCAGAGACGAACGTTTGTAACACGTTATAATGCTCGCCTAGGCTAGCTGCTAGCATGGTACACCCTCATACTCTGCTTCTGACTGGCTTGTAATGCTGACCTAGGTACTGCACATGTACAATTCAGAACAAAAATAGAACAAAAGTGTGATGCCTCACTCTGTAGCTAAAACAGAGAGCTCAACACATAGGGTGAAAAGAAGAGCTGCAGCAGTGTGTAGTACAACAAAAATATGGTGTTTTTTTGAAAATGAAACCATGTAAACCTATTCTGATATAACCTCTAAATACAATTATGAACCTGAAAATGAGCATAATATGAGCACTTCAAAGATTAAGCCTACTTCAAGAGTAGGATCCAGCAGGCAGGTATAGGCTGGCAGGTAGGCAACAGGCAGACAGTTAGCAGATAACAAGAACTGTATTGCAATGATGACGAACTGGCAAGGAACAAAGACACTGTGCTGGTATTTCTAGAGCTGGATTTAATCAGAGGGGATGGTAAGCAGGTGGGTGATTGGGTGATGCAGGTGAGGAGGGCACAGAAGGCAATGCAGAACAGATAAGGGAAGTGGAAACACGTGTTTGCGTGTGGCTGGGTGACATGATATATATATATATATATATATATATATATATATATATATATATATATATATATAAATATATATATATATATATATATATATATAAATATATATATATATATATATATATATATATAGTCTAAACAGCAATATTTACATAATTTGGAAATCGCTTTACATTCTGATTCCTTGAACATTATGTTAATAAGTTCTTAATGAAAATGAGAGAATATTCAGTCCTTTTCATTTGTCAAGTGTTTAATTCATGCAGGAGTATACAAAAATAGGCTTTACCATGTGGTTATTTCATATAGACTATGTATTTATTGAATTACCAAAACATGCTATATAGTGATACATATATTTATGTATATATGAAAATACCTATATCGGGATAGAATAATTTGGCCATATTGCCCAGCCCTATGTAGCAGTCAGGTGATGTGTAAAGGAGGGAAAGTCAGAGGGAATCTAGTGGACGGATGGAAAATAGCAACGAAATATTTTAAGGATTGGGCTGACGAGGGGGAACGTACGGAAGCCAAGAACGGCCATTGATTTTTTTTTTGTAGGGATTTTTTTTTCTCCATGCACTGTTATCTTGTGATAATGACTTATTAATTTGTTATCTCAATATAATTTGTTTTTATGGATTTTTTTTTTTTTGTGTGCCTAAGACACCCTTCCATTTAAACCAGGAAATGGGGCTCCATAAGCGGATAGAAATCTGCCGTTTCTCCCTCCTCGTCTCTGGTCAAATACTCGGGAAAAAGAAGAGGAGGGAGAAACGGAAGACCTCTATCCGCTCATGGAGCTCCTTCCTCGGGTTAAATGGAAGGGTGTCGTGGTGGGATTTTTCCCGAGTATTTGACCGGAGAAGAGGAGGGAGAAACGGCAGATTTCTATCCGCTTATGGATCCCCATTCTAAGAATGGGGATATATGCTTTATGCTTCACATAAAGCATATAAGCTGTGTCACTGCATAACAAAGTCCCAACCATTTGTCTTCCTAAATTACTGGCAAATTGAGCAAATGGTTATTTAATTCCGTAGTATTCCATTAAAACTCACTGTAATTCAGGGACGAAAATCCCACTTTTCATACCCTAACTGTAAAGTGTCCTGAGATAAGAATTGAATATTTAGAGGTATAGAGTATATCCTATCTAGGAGTAGTAGATAGGACAGTCAAATAACACAAAGTTTTATCTTGTGGAAAATGGTCGGCAGATCTCTTTAGTCTCATTGCAGGACAATACAGTGATAGCACAGGTCACATCTGCTATGGGATAATGACAGGGGTAAGCCAAATGGAACATGAAGTATGTGCTTATGTGTGTGTGTGTGTGTGTGTGTGTGTGTGTGTGTGTGTGTGTGTGTGTGTGTGTGTGTGTGTGTGTGTGTGTGTGTGTGTGTGTGTGTGTGTGTGTGCGTGCGTGCGTGCGTGTGTATCTGTGTGCGTGCGAGTATGTGTATGTGCTCATGTAAGTGTGGTTGGAAGGGGGAACTAATGAGTCTCCTATGAGCTATTATCCATATCTTAGCTCCGCACTCTGCAATAATAAAAGCCATCATTGCAGAGCTCCCTAACAGGAGAATGCAACACAACACACACCTCTGGTAATTCAAGTGATAGAGCATCCACTTATGAAGTACAAACCCGTTCTTGGAAACAATAAATGAGCAGTTTGTTTCTTTCATAATGTGTCATTTGTTTAAGAATTATATCATCTTTAATAGTGCTGGGCGGTATGACCAAAAATTTATATCACAGTATTTTTTAAGATTCTGGCGGTTTCATGGTATATCATGGTATTTCCTTTCTTTGCTTGACTGGGTCTTTATATAGGCTTATTTTACTTTCAGGAGTACATAAAATATCACAAACATTTTTAATGTAATGCTTACTAAAAGCTTTGATTACTAAAGGGTTTGCTTGGCTCCACAACATTATATAACGTTATATGAAGGAGAATGCATGAAACAGTTACAGAATCTAAACTATTTTTATTGTGCAAACTGCAAAGTAGTAAAATAAACTTAAATCAAATGAATACACATACAAACAAATTTAACATGGTTTCCCTTTCAAAACAAAATAGATGTAAGATAGTTGTATAAACACTACCTTGGCCACAGGTAACGTTAGGTTGTTGTAGGAAAGTGGGCGAGTGAATGTAGCTCCGCTGTCAGTCTGCTTTGGAGTTTGAATAATGTTCACTAAATCAATTTTGTAGCCAGCTAGAGTGCCAGCTCAGAGTGTGAAAATGGCACCAATTACCCACACTTGTTTAACTACTGATAGATCCATTCCTGGATCTACTCATCAAAGTATTTTTATGGTTACTTAATTGTCTTTATAACTATTTATCATAGCAATTAGATGCACTAGTATATGGCACAAAGCTGCAGAAGACACAATACAATGTGTGACTGGAAATCAATTAATCAATCAATCATATTAGATGAGAGTGATAATGAGGGAATATGGGGTATGACCATCTTCTGCTCACTGGGTCCATCTGATCCCAGGTTTCACCAAAATATAATACTGGAACTAGAACTGCAAGCAGTTATGACAGGGTCCAAGCCATCGATGCAAGTCGTCCCACAAAACCTAAAGCCTGACGGTGGGGAGGCAAACGTCGGTAAATATTGAGAGGTGTGAGCCGCAAGGTCTGCAGTACGTTGCCAATGCAAATATCCCATCAACATCGATAGAGCAAAAGGGCCCAATTTGGTCTACCTTGACTTTAGCGCCCCCTAATGGCCGATCTTTACCAAATTTGATACAGAGCCTCAGAGCAGCATGCCGAGTTCTCAAGTATTTTGCTGATACCACTTATTTTGGCCGAGATATGATTAAGTTTGTGTTTAGTAGCTAGCTAGGATAATTTGTTTGGTCGTCAAATGCGCATACTTTAACGTAGCAAAATTCTTTGTACAACTTTTGGTCACGTTTATCTGGAGGTGCTACCTACCAGGTTTCATGCAGATCGGTCGCATGGCCTAGGATGAGTTCGAAAAAGTTGGTTTTGCGCATTGCGCAATATTGCGAAAACACTTTTCAGCAAAAATGGGCGTGGCCTACATCATGTGATTCAGATTGATTCAAGGAACACGCGGGTGTAAGGTTTTCTAATGTGTGATGTGTACTGTGGGAGTTAAAGGCAAAAAAACATTATAGCGCCACCTAGTGGTCCACATGTGTAATTTTTGGTAGATGAGGTCCATGATCGATTGTTTATCTACCCTGTAAATTTAAAGTGGCTCACATCAGGGTTGAATCTAGACGTGAGTCTAATAGGCCATGCCACCTTTGACCAATCAGTACCCCACTATAGGGGTGGCCTCACGAGTGGCCCTAGATGGTACCCTCCAAATTTCGTAAAAATCGGATGAGCTGTTCATGAGATGTAATCTTTTTGTACTTGTAACGCCCCCTAGTGGCCAAATTCAGTAAAATAAGTGGGGCGCCTCCAGAGGGTAATGCCAAACAATAATCTAAAGTTTCGCATTGATAGCATTTATTGTGGATATGGCAAAGTTTGTGTTTTCATAGTTAGCTACACATTTGTTTGTGCGTAATTTGCGCAATTTGTATCCTATAAAAATTCTTTGTATAACTTTTTGTCAGGTCGGTCTGGAGGTGCTGCCCGCCAAGTTTCGTGCAGATCGGTCGCACGGTCTAGGAGGAGTTCGAAAAAGTAGGTTTTTGATAAATCGCGATTTTTCACGGAAAAAAGTCTAGGAGGAAATGGGCGTGGCCTATATCATGAGATTCAGTTGGATCCAGGGAACGCGTGGATATCTGTATTTTTAATGTGCGATGTACGGTTTGGAAGTTATAGGGCCAAACGCGTTTATTCTGCTATAGCGCCACCTAGTGGTGGAAGTGGGTCAACTGTTGCGCCTGAGGTCCTTGTGGGGTTCTGCACCAGGACTGAAAATGCCACCCGCCCACCACGTACGGTTTAGGCTGTAGCGGGACTTTTACACGGAGAAGAATAATGGAAAAGGAGGAAAACCAGTAGAAAAACTATAGGGTTCCACTAGCCCTGCTGTGCGAATGGGGTAGCTTTGCGCTACCGCCGTTTCTTCCAGACTCGGGCTTGGACCCCTAATTATACACGCCTCAGGCCATGACCCTCTAATCAAGGAGAGAGAGACAGAGAGAGAGAGAGAGAGAGAGAGAGAGAGAGAGAGAGAGAGAGAGAGAGAGAGAGAGAGAGAGAGAGAGAGATTCCTGGACGCGAATCCCGTCATCAGCCGTGTTGGATAGACGCAGAGTAATCCCTTTGAGTGGAAAGAGAGAAAGATCCCAGCACCAGCCCGGCTGTGTTATTAGAGATTTATTACGTTGGATGTCAGGCAAAACCTAGTTCTGATTTACTGAGGCTGGTTGGTTGGCTGGATTTGGGGGCTCAATGTGCTCCGGACGTTCAGCAAGAAGGAGGACGAGGGCTGCGGAGCGCACGAGAGACTCTCCAATAGTTAGCGTTGTGTTAACAGCGGTAAAGTATGCAGGGATGTGAGCTGAACATTTGATAGAATGGCACCTTATCTTACATGGATTTCTGAGGGATGGCAACTTTTCACCACCACCCCCATCATCAGCAGCACTATCCGAGCGCGGACCTGCGGCGGCTGTTTCATCGGCTCACCATCGCGTCCTCTCTAAGCATACTCTGCTTCTCCTTGGTTTATCTCCTCACCGGATGCTGCGAGTCAGAGCTGACAAAAAACTCTGAGGTCAAGCCACCCACGCGCGAGTTCCTTCTCTCAGGGTCTGGATGGCCGTACGAGAGGAACGGAACCAGCGTTGCCAAGGAGGTTACCACCGCGTTCAGCGGTCATCCAGGGCTAGAGGCGAACAGCTCCGGTAAAGAATGGACAGCCACTCGGAGGTTACCCCAGGCTCTGATCATAGGGGTTAAAAAGGGAGGCACCAGAGCTCTGCTGGAGTTCCTGCGGCTCCACCCGGACATCCGTGCCTTGGGGTCGGAGCCGCACTTCTTCGATCGGCATTATGCACGGGGACTGGACTGGTACAGGTACGCACACATTACGCGGGGAATCCATCTCAGCAAACTCATTAAATCTACCAAATTGTATTGCTTTTCATGCTTTCTGTCCTTTTATAAAATGTATATAGCCTATGTATTTAAAGTTTTTTCTCATTCTGGCCGAAATGTACACGTCTCTCATTAAAGCAAGATATATTTTCTTACTCCATTTACAATTTGTTTACATTCACAACATGTAAATCAATGGTCTTAGTGACTGCCCTTTTTATATAATTGCAATCTAAGTCAGAGAGCCACCTAGGAGCCTCCTCCAGTCTGTGTGTTGTTTGCATACCCAAACCTATCCACAGCTATTCCACAGCTATTCCACGGAGGTTTGGGGACAGTCAAAGAGACTCTGCCATCTGGCTATGCCAATCTGTGCATGCATATGCCTCCAGTGCTTGCTGTGTGCGTTTGTGCATGTGTGTGTAGAGTAAGGAGAGAGAGAGAGAGAGAGAGAGAGAGAGAGGCCTTGCAGGATGAGTTCTCACTGAAGCAGCAGAGTAATCATCTCTGGAGCATGAGCCAGATGTTACTGTTGTCATGTGGCTTTGTTCTCAGCCTGTTCCATGAAAACTTGGAAATAGTCAGAACACGCTCACTCATGACTAAGATTCAGGGGAAGCAGATTGAAGTTGCTTAAACTGCTAGAAGATTAAGGAAAGGAAACAGACCCACAATCTCAGATATCTGGGCTTCATTTTGCTCTTTCTAAATGTGTGTACTGTGAACCTACAGACCCCAACTATGCTCCAAACAGGGACGTCACTACTGTAGGATACTTACAAACTACTCTAATGTTAGCTTTTAGATACATAAAAGTTGCATGGTCACTAGCCCAAACTAGCCTACATGTCTCATGTAATAAATTGTAAAAATAGATGTCCGGCAATTTTTTAAGCAAGACAGCAGCCCTCCTCCTGATGCCAGCAAACGGCCTCGGCTACAAGCCCAAAGTGAGTGAGCTCGGAAAACAGTACTAAACATGTTTTTTAGGTTAATTTGGTTCACGGTAGATTCATGCCACTGACTCAACAAGTCACCTCTACCTTTTCCCATTAGCCCATGTTACAAGTAAAGTTCAGGATACATTATCAGATAAATAACTGGATGTAATTATATGCATTCTCTGACATTTAAACCACTGGAAGTTTGTGACAACACGCTCTCTTTGCTAGTCACCTAGCTAGTTAATGTTATCGCTATAGCCGTTCGCGGTTTTGCGGGTACGGTAAACGTTTCTATGGAAACGGCGAGCTTAGGACTGTGGGTAGTGTAGTTTTTCTCCATAAGATTGCGGCTAAAAACATGTTTTTCTAGTAACAAGGTTGATTTCATACAGACCTCTAGCTTCTACAGTAGCAGAAACAAAATGAGACATTTGAGGACGTCATCCTGGGCTTTTGGGAAACACTGATCCACATTTTTCTGACATATTATAGACCAAACAACTAATCGATTAATCGACTATGAAAATAATCCCAAATCCCTAATCATTATGTACAAGTGCATTGCATTGGAAGCCCTGGATATAAGCCTCCCTCTCTATCTCTTAAATATTTTTGTTCTCTCTGTTTTGTCATTTAGTAAACTTTATAGATTTCAACCCTATTATTCCTTCTTGAGTCTCTTTAACAAGAGCTTAGATTAATGTATGAATTGAATAGTGATTGTGTGACCTATGATGAGGAAACAACCAGTGATACCCTTGGTAGTACCATCAAATGATAGCTTATAGCGATGTCATCAGGATACACATACACCGGTAGGCAGTGGCCCACCTTAAAAGGTGACCACGTCGTGGTCTACCAGAATTTATAGTTTACCCACCTCTTTTTTTACCACTACACCTCTGGTCACACCTGACACTTCAGTGCTCCCAATACAATCATCCCTCGTTTAAACAAAACAGTCAAAGAATAAGTACAACAATATAGAACAGAATGAGGTTCAAACCAACTATATTTATTGAATAGAGCAGTGATCTTCAACAGGGGGTCCGGGACCCGTAGGGGGTCCTCGGAGTCAATGCAGGGGGGCCTCCAAATGCTTGCAAATTTTTGAAAGATTTTTCAAAAAACATACAGCATACAACATATTAGCAAAATCCCCACTGCTTACTGGCCTGTAAGGTAGTCACTAAGGCCATACACAGGTAGTTAATCCTAACGATTCACTTTGCCACATATATGTTTAATATTAAAACATGATTTATAAAATCATGCCAACAATTATTAGGCTATTTGAATAGCTTAGTATTCTATGCAAAACAGATATGTATAAAGACTTTAGGCCGCCCTACAGGTTATTGTAGGCCCAATTTAATATGCAACTTGATTTTATACCGTTTATATGTATGGGGGTCCCTGCTCCATCTGTCTTTCAGTTAAGAGGTCCTTGGCTTAAAAATCATTGAAAACCCCTGGAATAGAGTATTTTCTATAATATTAAGATAACAAGTGAATATTATTAAATAAGTGAATATTAACGTAAACATAAATAAGAAGAAAATAATAAATTATAACCTTGAACTTTGGGTTTTGGGATAAACTTTGGTTCTCTCTACAGCCTGGGCATTTTCGGCATCATCACCACCAGACTATTTGGACTGTCTAGAATAAACTGAAAAGAATATCACATAGTTAGTTAAGCAGTCATTTACACTACTCGTTACATGTTACAAATGTGTAAACATTTGAATGTTTGAATTAAAATCTTACCATCAAAATATTCCTTTTCTGCACTTTCTTGTAATATTTAAATAGTGAACTAGTGATGCAGATATCAATAATCCCTGTGAGTAATATCAAGAATTAACTTTTGTACAAGTGAACATGTAATTCCTGATATCAAAAATAGACATTGGTAGGTAAAAATTAACTAAGGGGCCCTACTAGTAAATAATCAAGAATTCACTTTGCAAATAGTAATAAAATCGAATTCTTGATATCAGAAATGCATAAACTGTGAATGAATGAAAGCTAAAATGGCTTGCCATAGCATGTTAAAGTTTGTATTATGCATGTTGAAGCAATTCTTGATTTATGGTTATTATTTACTGAGGGATGTGCATCCATATTGACCAGTATGTCCAGCTAATTAACATTTTAAATTCAATATAGCCTATAAATCAATATCAAATTGTCAAAACATTACTTTCCATCTTGCTTAATTAGTGCAGTTGTTTAGAGTTTTTAACTACACATTGTCTGAGACTAGATAATCAGTGTCTTAAAAGTATGTATAATGTGTACTTTGATGAGGAGTGCCATCATTCACGCCCATATATTGTAGCCTACAGTCTGTCTGGTCTTCACATATATTTCTGCTTGAAAAATGCGCGTTTCATTTCATGTACGCGCCTAACGCATGATAACACAGTTATCTTTTCCGAGCTACAGTAAACAAACACCGTTGCACTTTGTCGTTTATCAAACGTAATAAATAATTGTATTTTACTCTCACTTTTGTCAGGCACAAAGTCACAAAACACAGCCCTGGAAGTGACTGGCGTTAGCAGCTAGACCAGAGATGCACTGCCTGCCTGCCCAGCTAGGTTAGCAAGACCGAAAAAAAACCACAATAGAAATGCACATAAACATAACCTTACTTTCCTCTTTTCGTGACCAGAAGGATAGTTTCGCTTCATTTTGTCATGGATGTTGTAAACATTAATTGACGCGCTATGACACAAGGGGGAGGCGGGGCCTCGAGTAATTTGCGGGGCCCTACGCAGCTTGCGTAGTGAGTGTATAGGGCGGATCGGCTTTGACAGTACTACAGCAAGTAAAATAATGAATAGCTATTGTTGCATACTTTATCATGTTAGCTGTTGATAAGGATCATATTTAAAGTAGCTACTGTCTAAATTTAATAACCTGATGGCGGAGGAACAAAAGTGTTGACGATTACTATATCTATGCTCATGTATAGCCTAGCCTACATTTAGTCAACATCTATATACTTGTTTAATTTATTACAGCAAATTAATGCAGAAAGTTAAATTGGTCAGAATATAGCACCTGACCTTTGTTCGCAGTGTACCACATTACACTTTCAAATTTAAAACATTCATTAACAACATAATGTAACAATAGCATATCTTCAGTCAGTTGACTTGACAATTTGTCAATAAAGTAAAAAGAAAAAAAAGGTTTCCCAACAATTCTGAGGGCAGCTCTTCAGCACACAGATTTTGGTGTCTGTCAGCACTGCCTGGAAGGGACCATAGACCTATATAAAAAATGGACCGAGTGACTCTGTTGCTCTGGACGGAGATGAGTGTAGTCTATTAAAAGCACTTTTCCGGTGATAGCCGAGCGTTACTGCGCAGCTGCAAACTGAGCTTGCCGACGTAGATGTGACGTGAGCAACATGTCTGAACGTTGTAAGTCATCTGGTAGCTGTGTCAAGAGAAATCTCAATCATTCCCAATCTTGCAGAGACGGAGAGCGTAGGTATATGTAAGGAGATAACATAGGCACAGGCTAATTATTGCTAACTAAAATGCTAGTTAACATTAATTAAACTAAACAGCTAATGTAAATCCAAACTGCCTGCGAGCTTCTCCTGTACTATACGGTAATTCCTCTACTATGCGACAGTAAGTCGCGTGGTTATGACACAATCGTTAGCCTATTTTTACAAAAACGTCTACTACGGAGCCATAACGTCAGGTACAAGGTTATGGAGCCTTTTATACATTGTCATGTTTCTTTAGAAATAAACAGTGGTCAAATGAAGTCTTTAAACGCTTCAGATGTAAAGTTATTGGCTGTCAAAGTGACGCCAAAATGAATGGTAGTCAATGGAATGCTAACGGGGGGTGATAGCTTATTAGCATCAAAATGGCGCCACAGGAGGCTTCACTCTGTGGAGAGAAGCTTGCCCCCTTGGAAGGAACTAGGATTAGGCAATGGTTATGGTTGAAGACGACGGTCGCTGCGCTGCCTTGAAGGCAAAGTTGGGGGCTTAAAACACCATTGAGCCAGCACAGCAGCTGAGGAGAACGATAGCAAGGCAACTCGGGCAGTCCGCTAACTTGTTGCTCTCTCTACTATAAGCAATATAAGCTGCTCTTTTTAGGCTACAAAACGTGCATGCAGGCTGAAATTCAACCTTGCGGTTTTGTTGGGATAAAGCTATAAGCAGAAGGAATATCCGCTAGCTGCTAGGCTAATGTGCAACGGTAAACACACAGAATATGGTACACGCACATGAGCTTGCGAACTGTGGCTTTTTTGACAACAACGCGAACGTTGTCAACATAAAATCCAAAATACTTCCACACTTTCACACACTTCAGTGAAAAAGGAGGGGGCTCAAGTTCTGTCAATGTGTCTCCAGCATCTGCAGTTGCCATGCTATCTTTTGACTGGCTGTCTAAGTTACAGGAGGTTGACTGACTCACAGCACTTCAACACAAGGGGGTAAGCCTGCCTCCACAGAGCGAAGCTGCTGTGGCGGCATTTTGATGCTACGAAGCACACCCCCCGTTAGCATTCCATTGACTGCCATTCATTTTGGCGTCACTTTGACAGCCAATAACTTTACATCTCAAGCGTTTGAAGACTCTATTTGACCATTGTTTATTCCTAAAGAAACACGACAATGTATAAAAGGCTCTAATACCTTGTATCTCACGTTATGGCTCCGTAGCAGATGTTTTTATAAAAATAGGCTAACGATTGTGTCATAACCACGCGACTTACTGTCACATAGTAGAGGAATTACCGTATAGTACAGGAGAAGCTCGCAGGCAGCTTGGACTTACATTAGCTGTTTAAGTTTAATTACTAATGTTAACTAGCATTTTAGTTAGCAATAATTTTCCTGTGCCTATGTTATCTCCTTACATATACCTACACTCTCCGTCTCTGCAAGATTCGGCATGATTGAGATTGCTCTTGGCACAGCTACCAGAAGACTTACAACTTTCAGACACGTTGCTCGCGTCACATATACGTCGGCAAGCTCAGTTTGCAGCTGCGCAGTAATGCTCAGCGCTCACCAGAAAAGTGCTTCTAATAGCCTTCACTGGTCCTGTAGACCACTAACGTTACTGACCTCAATCAATTCCCTCAGAATCAGCTGCCCTACCAAACTCCTGCTTCTCTCTCTCTCTCTCTCTCTCTCTCTCTCTCTCTCTCTCTCTCTCTCTCTCTCTCTCTCTCTCTCTCTCTCTCTCTCTCTCTCTCTCCTTAAATATCTTCTAGTATCCATCACCTCAATAAATTGAAGGATATGCCAGTAGCATTAACAGTGACACTATGACATTTAGTTCTCAGTGACAACATTCTATGGGGGTTGATATTGTTTTAAATACTATAGAGATAGCAGGCTATATTAATGGCAAAGAATAGAGAGCTTCGGATAGATAACTATGTTAGTTATTTCATGTATTTCACTCATTCACTCTAGCTAGACTATTGTTTCCATAGCCAACTAAAATATCCCTTTATCTTTACCTCAAGTAAAGATAGCTAAAGTTAAGCAAGTAAAAGTCATTAACAACTTACGATTTCACACTGTATCACTCACTGTGTGTGCAGTAGCAAGTTCAGATCAAAGATTCGCGAACCATTGACTCTTTGTACTTCTGTCTAACTTTTGACTTTCCAGCTTTTTTGTTGCTGCATATATATATATATAGGAACATTTTGGGGTAGCTTCAGCCCCCCTAAAATAGGCCTAATGACGTCCCTCGCTCCAAATATGACAGATTAAAAATGCATCCAAATCTGGACTGTGTGGAGTGCTGGGGCTCAATAGTGACATTGGCTTAGCTCTGGGGCCTCTTTGGCATGTCAGCAACAATTTAACCTATCATAAAGACAAAGTGAAGGAATGAATTTTCACCCTAGGTGGTGTATTGTGTTGATGTGTGCATGCACTTAGACTGTGGGATGTAAACAGCCAAAATCTGAAGGTACTCCTGTCTGCCAGCATGTGCAGCATGTTTGCTGTGTGTGTCACACCAGGTCATTTGAATGTGACACCAGATTGTCACGTCTTCCCCTTGGGCAAGATGGGACTCGCTGCATGTCGAGCCACATGACATCACTGTCAGCACTGTCAACTGATCTCTGACCTCGGGTCACTTAACGCTGGAAGATAATGATGTGGTCACAACACTTCACCAGCACACACCCAGAGTACGCAGACTGACAAAGGAAATGTGTCTTTGTTTTGGTTGCTCAAACAGATTCAAATACAGAGAAGCAAAACTGTCTTTAAATTAAAATGTGTTTATCAATTCTCAGCATATGTTTGTGTATCTTACAAGCAGTCAGACAGCTTGTTAGGAAAACAACAGTTACAGATTACTTAATTACACAAAGAGAAAATTAAAAGTGAGCTCACCCACATGTAATGGGAGACTCTTGACAAACTGCTACAACCTGCTAGCTGAGCAGTGGAGTGTCCAAACTTTTTTGAATGGGGTGGCCCAAGTGGGGTATTATGCAGGGGTGGCATGTACAACCTCACACACACACACACACACACCAAACTACTAGTGCAGTATTAGTCTGGCTTAACGGGATAAAGCCTGAGATGTGCCTAATGCCAGGCACTCCCCTTCCGCTATCTCTGCTGTCTATTTTGCAAAGGCACCGTTGCTGCATCCAGGGCTTAGCGCTGCCCAAGACGACTGTGCTTGGTTTAAAGAAATGCAAACAAGCCATGGCATTTTCCCCCTGTCCCAGAATAATAAAAGGGGGAATCTAGACCATACAATAGTACAATATGTAATATTCTGCAGCTAGGGGCTTCTTAATCGAAACACAGACTTTTGATGACATCATGAATTTGCGTGGGATCATGGGCGATTATTGTCTTTATTGTTAACCACCATTGCCGATTAAAATGTATTTGTTCCCTGACAAGTTAGTCTATTAAAGTTGTATTCACATTACGTTTAGTAACGTTTATTCATGTAATTCTAATGAAATAGCTGCAGTTTTCCCCACATAATTACTTTGTTGTTGATTATATTTGTGGTTGTGACTGGCCTGTTAGCAAGCAAGCAAGCAAGCTAACATTAGCCAGCAGCTAAATCCACAATATCGTTCACATGTCTGTGTCCCCTCTCGGATGTTTTCAGTGCCGGCAGAAAGGGATTCATTGTATCATTACTCCTCACAACTAGGAGACTTACAACCCCAAATCAGAAAAAGTTGGGACAGTATGAAAAACACAAATAAAAAAAGAAAGTAGTGATTTCTAAATGTACTTTGACTTGTATTTCATTGCAGACAATGTGAACACAAAATATTTCATGTTTTGTCTAGTCAACTTAATTTCATTTGTAAATATACATCCTTTCCTGTCATTCAGACCTGCAACACATTCCAAAAAAGGTTGGGACAGGAGCAATTTAGGGCTAGTAATCAGGTAAATTGGTTAAATAATGATGTGATTTGAAACAGGTGATGTCAACAGGTGATTGTAATTATGATTTGGTACAAAAGCAGCATCCAAGAAAGGTCTAGTCCTTTAGGAGCAAAGATGGGCCAAGGATCGCCAGTTTGCCAACAAATACGTGAGAAAATTATTGAAATGTTTAAAAACAATGTTCCTCAAAGAAAGATAGGAAGACATTTGCTTATTTCACCTTCAACAGTGCATAACATAATTAAAAGATTCAAGGAATGATGAGGAGGAATTTCAGTGCGTAAAAGACAAGGGCGCAAGCCTAAGCTGAACAACCGTGATCTCCGAGCCCTCAGGCGGCACTGCATCAAGAATTGTCATTCATCTATAAGCAATATCACCACATGGGCTCAGAACTACTTTGGCAAACCTTTGTCAAGTACCACAATACGTAGTTACATCCACAAATGCCAGTTAAAACTGTACTGTGTCAAAAGGAAGCCCTATGTTAACAGTGTCCAGAAGCGCCGTCGACTTCTCTGGGCTCGGAGGCATCTGGGATGGACCATCACACAGTGGAAACGTATACTGTGGTCAGATTAATCAGTATTTCAGGTATTTTTTGGGAGAAATGGACGACGTGTGCTCCGGACCAAAGAAGAAAAGGATCATCCAGACTGTTACCAGCAACAAGTCCTAAAGCCAGGGTCTGTCATGGTATGGGGTTGTGTCAGTGCCCTTGGCAAAGGTAACTTGCACTTCTCTGATGGCACCATTAATGCTGAAAAGTACATAGATATTTTGGAGCACAATATGCTGCCTTCAAGAAGACATCTTTTCCAGGGATGTCCATGCATATTTCAACAAGATAATGCAAAACCACATTCTGCACACATTACAAAGTCCTGACTGCGGAGGAAGAGGATACGGGTACTTGAATGGCCTGCCTGCAGTCCCGACCTGTCTCCAATAGAGAATGTGTGGTGCATTTTGAAGCGCAAAATGCGACAATGAAGACCCCGTATTGTTTCCCACCTTAAGACTTGTTTGCAGCAAGAATGGGACAAAATTACACCTGAAACACTTCATCACTTGGTGTCTTCAGTCCCTAAAGGTCTTGTAAGTGTTGTGAAAAGGAATGGCAACATTACAAAGTGGTAAATGCTTTACTGTTCCAACATTTTTTGAAATGTGTTGCAAGAACCAAAATAGGAATTTTGTTTTTTTGAAAAGAAACAATAAAAATCATGAGGAACACATTAAATTATGTGCTGTTGTATTGTCTGCAATGTAATACAAGTCAAAGTACATTTAGAAATCACTACTTTCTTTTTTTATTTGTGTTTTCCATACTGTCCCAACTTTTTCTGATTTGGGGTTGTACTTTGATGGTGAGGGTGGCATCTCTAGGGCGGACCGGAGACGTCCCAATGGCTGCAATGCCAGCGTCTGGGGTCTAATATGGTCTGTTCTTGATTGATCATTAAACATTATGTTATTGTTTTTCTAGTATTGTTAGCACCCAGCGCTGGAGTTTTGCTGGCAGTTTCAGGTTGCTGTAGTCGCTGGCTAGCGGCTAACTGTGACTGTGTCCCCAGGGCTTTTGTCTGCTCTTATCCTGACTAAAGTCTCCTAGCGCCATGGAGTGAGGCAGACAGACTAGAGTGTGCTAACTGGCTAACTCGGCATTAGTCAACTACCCATATCCCACTAAACATTGGACGTCGGATAGACGTGCAGATAATGTCTATATTGGGTCCGTCGGTCCATGACCAATTCTGGACATCTATTCGACGTCCAAACTAGGTCCACTATTTGGACGTCCAACCATGACCCAACTTGGACGTCATTTTGATGTCAAACATTTGACCTAATCTGGCTTATTTTTTTTTGGACGTCATTTGGACGTCTATCGCAGTTGCAGTAAATGTGATTTGCACATTGGACGTCGGATAGACGTGCAGATCATGTCATTAAATATTGGTGTCCTTGATGACAAATTCTGGACATCTATTCAACGTCCAAACTAGGTTCACTATTTAGACGTCCAACCTTGACCCAACTTGGACGTCATTTTGATGTTTAACATGGTCAATTTTTTTTTATCATCCGTTTTTTTTTGGACGTTATTAGGATGTCTATGGCAGTTGCAATATGTGTTTTAGCCTATCAACATGATTACAGTTTTTCTCAATTGCTAAAACACTGTATGACTATTTATTTATTTGGTAGACCATATGTTGTTTTTTTTGTACATTTTCCTGTTTTCTTTTAAAAGTTTTTATTTTATTTAAAGTAGCCTATATTATCAAGTTATTTTTTTTTTATTTATATAGTGTATTAATATATATATATATATATATATATATATATATATATATATATATATATATACACATTTTATATATTTTTATAAATGTTAACTATATATATATATATAATATTTAAAAAAATCATGGTAGCCTATAGGCCTATCCTCCTTATTCCTATCTTAAAAAGAAGAACCAACAGCTGCAAAAAAAGTCCAAGACAGTCAAAAACTCAAAAACCAGTCAGCATCACTCTGATTGGCTGAAACGAGCACATCATCATAAACGCCACTCTGATTGGCCGAGGCAACTCCAGGCATTTGGCGGCTGGGCGCCGCCCCGAGTCAGAGCCGTTAGTGTTCTGGACACGGACAGCAGTACAGATTTTCTGACCGGCGGTGAACTCGATCGTGAACCCGTTTCCTCGAAATTGAAGGTAAGTTCGGTCAGCATAATGATTTCAATGCCCATGTGTACGTATTATTTGGCGTTATTGTATTAGTAGTTAGTAGTATTGGTAGTGGATGCACAGGAATTATATTTTTGCTTACACATGTGGACTTGAGTGTATGACTGCAGATTGCCTTTGAATATATTTAAGTAATTTGTCTATTTCTGCTTTTGCAGAGGGGATCATGAAATTCGATAATGCAGCCACTGAGGAGTTCATCAAGGGGAACGTGTCTGAGCACCTCAAGCACGCGCCACAGAGAATAGGAGGTGGAGGATTTGCAATGCCCTGACGAGCCTGCGGTGATGATAATTAAAATAAAGTAGTCAATGCATTGTCTTTGTTTTATGCCATTCAGGGCATAGGTTTTTTTGTTCAATAAAGTTTGAAAAGGCATTGAATTGTGATTTATTTGGATGTGTATAACTATACTGTTGTATGTATGTAGTCCCATGTTTCCCAGAGGGTGGAGGACATGTTTTCTGTGTCAGTTAATCTTCCTGTAGCTTAGTTTGACTCAGCAGCTAGTTTGAACTGGAAATGCATTACACCTTTGTATGCGTCTCAAGTTATAACCTGCTGCTGAGACAATCAAATGGAGTTTTTGGAAAATGATCTAGTCCTATTTCAGAAGGAAGTACTGTTGAAGATCATTTCCCAAAAACTCCATTTGATTGTCTCAGCAGCAGGTGATAAGCATGCAAAGGTGTAATATATTTCCAGTTCAAACTGCTTAGCCAAACAAAGCTACAGGAAAATTAATACATGATACAGAATACATGTCATCCACCCTCTTGAAACATAGGACTACATAGAAGTTGTATAAAAATAACGTGTTAAATAAGTCAATTTTATGTTGAAAATATGTCCACAAACGACCACTTTTGGACTATAAATAGCCCTTACATGGAGGTCCCACCGACGTCAACATTAGACGTGCGGAGGACGTTGAAAAAAGACGTCGTCTGGCGTTACAAAACAACCCCATCAATGGACGGAAATTGGACGTCCAAAAATGACCTGGAAAAGACGTCACTACGACGTCACATTGCGCAGTGGGATAGCTAACATTACGTGGTGAATTTAATCATGGGTTATCCCATGATTAACCGTGGTCAAATCAATCATACTAAAAATATGAGTGAGTTATTGTTGTAGCCTCACAACCAGTGTGCGATTTGTGAAAAAAGCAGTTTTGATATGCACAACAAAACAAAACATGCAAGAACTAAATCCACCTTATATTACCATAGACATAGTGCCACTCGGCCAGGCATGCCAAAACACTTAAATATGCACTTCAATATTCAATGGAAAATAATCATCAATATGAAATCACAACGTGGTGTCAACATAAAACACTTTCAAGCCGAAGAGCGGAGTTCACTTTGGGGTGAGAACAAAATACTTTTACCCATTAAACACTTGTTCGTTCCTCGGGAATGTCTTAATACAAACCACAATCTTTTTCCTAAACTTAACTAGTTGTTTTGGTGTCTAAACTCCACCACATGGCCCCCGAAAGGACTATCATCTGGCGGTGCCTGTAACCGGCTCGCAGTCACCTATTGGCGACTAAACAACTGTTGCTGGTAGCCGGAGTCCCAGAGCTCTGTAGTGGCTAAATACAACCAGCAACTCCCGCTCAAATTGTATCATTCTATCGCACTATAGACTGTTCACATTACAGAGCTTTACTTAGTTTAAAATACATCTATTTAGGTGTATAATGGTCTATTGGTGAAGTAGCATTGATTACTTTGAGGGGGTGCCCCGCGGACGCGCCGTGTTCCGGTTCTGTTTCATCCGCCATGTCTAATACTGCCCGACTCGCAGATTTCGTTGTTTGGTCATTTTTCCTGGATATTTATGCTTCAACCATAAAAGTAATATAAGGGTTTGAATCCGACCTGCAGCCCTTTGCTGCATGTCGTCCCCTCTTTCTCTCTCTCTCTCTCCCTTCCTATCTTCAAGCTTTTCTATCAATTAAAGGCCATAAATGTGATGGTTGGGGTCGGCTGGCTGTGAGGTTTTGTTTTGTTTACTATTTTCTATTGTTTTTTTTCCACTGTCAGTTCTCTGTTGGCCCTGCCCTGTGTTTCTGCTGTTTTTCCCTCTCTCCTCCCACTACTCCTGCCAGCTGATTGAGCGCACCTGGTTTCCATTCCACCATCACCTTCTCCCGCCGCACGCACCTGCCTCCCATCTACAATCATTCACCAATGACTGCTGGGGCATTAGTGAGGCCAAAAGGCATCACTAAATATTCAAAGTGGCCCAGTGGAGTGTTAAAAACGATTTTCGATTTTCTGCACCGGTTTGTTTTCGTGTACCATGGCGATATCCTGATCTTCTCCCGCGACCCAGCCCAACACACGGAACACGTTCACCTAGTACTGCAGCGGCTCCTAGAGAACAAGTTATTTGTCAAGGCCGAGAAATGTGAGTTCCACGTCCCGTCCATACAGTCATACTTAAAGTGGTGGACCGATTCTCCAAATCCATCCATTTCATTACTCTTCCCTAGCTGCCCACGTCCATGGAAACTGCCCTGCCCTATCTGCCTTCGCCATCCTATTCCAGCTCCCGAGCCCTCGCCGTCCTGCCTACACAGTCCCCTGTCCCTGGCGTCCACCTCCTCACACCCCAACCCCTTTATTATTTCAATAAACCTGTTTCAATTCGTAGCCTTGCATTTGAGTCCGATCTGTTCTCCTGTCACAATTAAAAATATATATATATATAAAATTTCTTTTTTTAGCTAACCTCAAGTGTTTGCAATTTGCATGATCGCCTGAATGGTCCTATTTCTTGCCGATGGAATTTGTTAGTCCAGATTTAAGCAGTTAAAGCTGTGGCAGGCACTTTTTTGGGCTTTGTTGGGCAAACAAATCCCTAATAATCTTTCAGCATATTAAAATGCAGGTGGTCTGAGAGAAAACTAGACCTTCATACCTCCTCTTGGTTATGTATTCAGGCTTCAAAAAATCTAGCCATCACAGGAGACTTTGGCTAATCACAGTGCATGCATTGGCCGTGTGACAAAGAGGTGAAAGGGAGAGCTGCAGGAAGAGGTCTCAGTCCAAATTCTGACATTTTTTTGCATTCTACTCATGCAGCTTTAACTTAGTAGGCTAAGTACATTTTAAATATTACTGATATTATAAGGGCCCAAAATATGAAAATAAGATTTGAGATTGAACAGAATTTTCAAGATCCAAAACAGAATTATCCTTCAAGGCAATAGTACACTTTGATATCACGCATTGTCACCTGTAGTGTAGTAGCAGCCAACATTACATTTCTGTGTAACGTTTTTTTTCTTCTCTTAACCCTATGGACGACCAAAGAGTATGAGATGTAATGCATCTTCATCTAAATCAGTCCGTGTCTCTAAATAAAAAAAAAACTTTTGCTTCATCAGGGCAATTGAGATCAGAGCCCCTGACAAAGATCTACTAATGGCTTTTGGAACGGAGATTGGATCTGGAACGCTGCAATGAGCCCTGAGATGGACTGGAAATTTCCTCCTTACTGTGTTGTCTGGGATCGATAGCTCTTCCCGCTCTGACCTTGGATTGACTCTAGCATTACAGCGGTTAGCGTTGGTCAGCTCTGCTTCTGTTACAATTAGCAGAAAGCTTCATTCTACATTGCCCCCCCCCCCCCCCCCCCCCCCCCGCATAGGCACACAGGTCATGTTACACACAGCTTTTTCTTTCTCTGTAGCTCTGGAGAAATCCATTGAAATTCACATCTTACCCGTGATGGTTTGTTCCTGAAAGAGGGCAGGACAGGTGCATGTTGAAAAAAAGGGGAGATAAAATAGAGGGTTAAGAGATAAGGCTCGGGCGGAGCTGGAGATTAAAGAGTGAAGTCAGTGTTACCGCAACCTTACACATCTCCACCAGTCTTTACCTCAACCTGGGGAAGTGTCCATGCTTGTCTCTGAGGGCGTTTTCACACATACCTCATTTGGTCCGGACTTTCGGACTTTTCAGTTTGGTCCGAACCAAAATTTCAGGTGTGAAAGGTGCCTTGGACCACGGTCCGGATCAAAAGACCAAATTTTGGTCTGATAAAAAGAGGTGGTCTCGGTCCAGATCAAACTGAACCATGGTCCGGCCCGTTTATGGTGTGAAAGCATTTTTTGGATGGTTCGGACTTTCGGACCAAATACAAGAAGCTCTGGCAGGCTCTCCCCGTGTTACAAGACCGGGGAAGCAAGAAAGAAAGAAAGTTCCCGCGTCTTGCTTCTCAACATCACAACATGTTATTCCCCAACTTGCACAATAGGTTTATCTACATGTGTGAAACAGTTGTACATTTTATTTCCAACTTGTATATATTTTAAATATTTGCTCTTGTAGTCTATTCTATTATTATTTCATGTATATTGTTTACTATTATTTAATGTATACTCTGTATGTGTGCTGTGTGTCTGATATTTGGCTGCTGCAACACCGTTATTTTCCATTTTTTGGGATCAATATCTATCTATCTATCTATCCATCCATCCATCCATCTATCTTTAGTGCGCGTGCATAACTGCAGTGTGAAACCAAAACTTACCGGATAAAATGTATACAATGTAACAAAAACATGAACCTTGATCTGCACCTTGGTTCGGACTTTCATGTGTAAAAATGCCCTAAAACAGTGGATATACAGTAATTGGGAATCTAATATTTTATATTTTTTGGCAAATATTCAACATCATGCTGAAGTGTGAAGTGATTGAAGCTATAAGAACAGATTAAATTTTGGTTAGGGATGCACCGAATCCAGATTTTTGGGGTTTGGCCGAATACCGAATCCACTGGTTAAAATTCTGCCGAATGCGAAACCGAATACCGAATCCGACTCCCATCCTCAATCCATTAACACAGTAAACACATTAATGAAGTAAACAACAACGTCCAGAGCCTCTAAAATAGTTAAAACAACTTAATGTTGAATTCACAAGCTCTTTTCACATCGTAGGAAAGAACATCGCTATCGCCAGATGAGTGACAATTTTATTCGGCAAATTTTCGCTAACCAGTGTATGATGAAGGCATGTTGGGTGGGCGAAATTAGAAAGCCAACGTTAGCTAATGAGCAGCAGCTGGCCTTTTGGTCTCTCCACTCCCACTGTCATTTTTACTGAGAGAACAGCTGACAGCCCAGGAGAGGCACTGTCTGGTTAACACAAGTTTTTAGCTGTGACTGTCCTTCCTTTGCCGTACCTGGGATTGCTGTGTTTTGGTTGCTGTCTGTGGATTCCTTCATGCGCGGCTCGTTTTCTTTCAGATGTTTTATGCACAGGTGTTTTGGCAACGGCGATGTTGTGTGTTGTTTGGGGTCCTTGCCGCTGCGGGACAGGTCGGCATTGCGGGTTGGGCTTCTTTTGGCTGGGGGTGCTGCCGGGCGTCGCTTTTTCTGCTCGTGAGTTCCATTTTACTGCATAGAACAGTCCACCTACGTAAACACCTTCCCGTAATCAACTGCGGCGTCATTACGTCGGTGCATGTAGTGCAAGCGTAGGGTTTGGTTTGGTGGAAAAAAATTCTAAGGTTTGGCAGAAACCGAACCCTGTCAAAAAGCCCAATATTCGGCCGAATCCAATCCCGAATCCTGTATTCGGTGCATCCCTAATTTTGGCTAAGTTTTGTTTGTTGTGTGTGTAACTGGGGTTCAGGTGTGGTGTGGTCTATCCTGTCCCCATAATGCACTGGAGGTCATCACCATAAGGCCCAGACGGGTGGGGCGATCGGGCCCTCATTAAGGCCTCCCCTGGGGCTTAGAAAGCAAAGGAGGTGGGGAAGGGGGGTATGGTCTCTGTGATGGATGTCTCCTGAAGTGGACAGGGTGCAGCCAAAATGGGCCGACCCCTTAATGGTCCCCCATACAGAGCAAAATGGATAAATGGTCCACTAATATCACACACTATAACACACTTGTGCATGAAAATAAACACAGTCAATACCCTTTGATTGGTTATTGATTCCTCTTTAGATCAAGCATCAAAGATAAACAGATCAGATCTACATCTTTAATCTAGCACACCCATTTGCATTTTTCCTGCTGTAAAAATGATGAACATTGCAATTGCTTCACATTTGTTAACAAAAACACTGACGTCACATGACGTAGCATGCTACTGATGGGGCTCCAGAGGGTCCTGGTTTTACCAGTTTCCACCTGCCATTCTGGGTCCCAGCTGAGGCCCAGTGCTGCATTACCATTCTCAGTCCATCCCCTGACATTTACACCAACACCTTCTTGCTTTATACTTTCATCCCAATACACACAATCCTTACTGTTCCCGGTTGTACACCATCCACATCCACCTAAGCCCCCATAGGATTAATAGCCAGTGGCCTTAACCAGTTATTCACATGGAAGGCCTGCTAAAAATATTAGGAAACGGAGGACAAAACCTCAACGGAAAACACAGGCTTATTATAAGATGTGGATAATCCCTCTGTGTTCATTATACTGGATGTTTGATCTCACACTCAATAGTAAATGAGCAGTGTAAGGATCTTATACTAAAACAGGGCTTTTAAACTAACTGCCAATTAATTGAGCAATCTCATTTTGGTGGAGATATTCTCTGTAACACATGGTGTCACCAGACGGTTCTATTCAGTTGCCAGTGATGGGCTCTAATACTTGGGAGTTTAAAGGGGAATTTTGGTATTTTTCAAACTGGACCCTATTTTCCCATGTATTTGTGTCTAACAAATAACATGTCCAGTATTGAGCAAGAGCGCTGTAACCGGCAGCCGTGAACCGTGCAAACTCATTTCCTGGTTTTAGGCAAGTAACCTATTAAAGAAGGAAGAGTCATATAAAATAGGTAGTAGTCATTACTCATTACGTGCATTGGTACAAGACTTTGGTGCCAATTCCAAATAAAGTTAATGGGCCAGGGATGGCATGCCACACTATAACCCATCATATATGTGTTGTTTCAACTTTAACTGAAAAAAGGTTCCCACAAAATAAAAATAAAACACATTATGTGATGTTGACTGATGTTTTTTATTTAAATGTTGCATGTTGTCCTTGTTATTGGTCTCCAAACAGATCATGGCTCTGTCCAGCAGCTGCATATAGCTCAATTAAAGCCCTTGTTTGGTCTACGTAGCTGCTACATCATGATACATGACTAAACGGCGCAGGTCCAACACAACAAAGTCATGTTGTATCATGACAACGATTAATCTAGAGAGGCTGTAACATTTGTTATCACTCACCAAGACTGCAGCTCCCTTCTTCCTAACAAGGTTTTCTCTCCAAAAAAATGTAGGAATTCTCAACAGAGCTGGAGGAATATCACATTTGGCAATTAGTGCCACCTCCTGACAATAATAGGAAACATTATCGAAAGCTGGCTAACATTAACCCTCTTGAATATTATTAAATATCATTAACAGTTTGATGGTTGGTTAGTTATTATTAACAAATATGCCCTATTACCATTGAATACATGTAGAATACTAATGGCTTAGCACCAATGACGTAGTAATTGGAGTAATAACTCTTCCTTCCTTTTAAGTGTCTTGGTTTGTAGGACTGATTACTGCAGTACTCTATAGAGCTCAACAGTGAGGTCCAGGAAGTGAAAATCACATTCTTATTCTGAATTACAAGTTTTAATATTAGCCAAACTAAGTTAGACTTACCACAAGCTATGAGATTGTGAAACAATAGCTTATGCTCCTATGGAAGTCCCAAGACCGTATGATAACAATCTTGTTTTAAGAAGAACATGTTTATTTGCAATATCATGGAGTACTACACAACCCACAATCCTAAGCGTAATAGCGTATCTTTGAAATGGAGCTGACTGTTACCATGGTAATGTTTACCAAACATGCAAAGCTGTAAACAGCTTGTGAGCTGCTACCACTGAACTTTAAGATTGTTTATGTACAGTCTTGTACCTTTGCCTTTTTTACATTTTGTTTTACATTTGTGCGCCAAATTAAATGTTTTATGGTCACAATTCATCTTGTAGTTGGTTACCTTGGTTCCAGGCTCATAACTCTTTGTATGAAGATTTTCCGAAACGTAAATGGAGTGAATAAATGGGTAAAATCACCTCCGGAACCGGACCCATTCAAAAAGTGGGCGATCACTATTGAGCTCTATTATGGAAAGAGGGTGAAGTCTTGTTCTGAAATGTGGTGAGTGAAAGAGTTGGAGAGAGGAGTGCCGGAAGAGCGCTTGTCAACTTTCTTGCTAGACTGAGCAACTTTTTGGACCCTTTTTACAACTTGCTGCACAGAGTAATCTCAATGGCTGCTGCTCCTCTGGCAGCAGCACAGCGTATTTACCTCCATCTCCTCTCTTGCTATGTGCACTGCAGGCAGGAGTGAGTTACTATGGGAACGGGCAGCGGTGTTGCCAGGTCATTTTGTCAGGGCTTAACCCTGAACATTTTGTTGCCATAAAAAAACATAACTTTCTTCTTCTTTTTAAACGGCTATTATGGTTACATTAGGCCTGCTCACAGAAATCAAATGCCCGTCCACGGATTTATGTCCTGATTCTTCCTGTTTCTGAAACATGTCATTAAAGCGGTGACTCCTGACAGTAAAATAAGCCTATATAAAGACCCAGTCAAGCAAAGAAAGAAAATACTGTGATATACCGTGAAACCGCCAGAATCTTAAATCTTACATTTTTGGCCATACACTAGGATAGCGCTACAACCAGGCAGAGCAACGCAGAAGGTGGCGGAGCTAGCTGATAGATTAAACTTTTGCCGTGTTCAGTCAGCAAAACTCCGAACACATTTTCCTTTTTTATTTTTTTTAATTTGTTTTGTTAATTACTTCAGTGCCGTTCGTTGTTCTTTTCTCAAAGAAAAACTTAACTCCAAGTCTTCCAGAAGACCGCTGTTCGCCAGCAGCAGCAGCCATAAGCCCGCCCACCGACTCTTCACACAATGTGATTGGCCGGACCAGAGTTTGGTTTTTCCAGCTCGCAAGCCAACGGAGAGTGCCTAGACCCCCCTGGCTGCAAATTAAATTTGCTCCTGCTAGGGTGCGTCTAGATTCCTAGGCTATAAAATAGGCATACATTAAACCTCAAAGTCCCATTGACACCTCTTTCCTATGCAAATCTCACAATTTGAAACTGATCCTGAAAACGCGCTAATCTCAACAAAGCTAGTAGTTGACGTCAATCAGGTGGCTGTACCGTATTTGGCTCTATTCTGTATCTTTGTCACGCCCCAAAATGTTTATAGGCCACTGATCTGAGACCAGCTAGTCTTCTGAATCTAGGTTGCGCAGATCTCAGAAATTTTATATATTGTTCGTCTGCTATTTCATTACTAAAATCTGAAACGGTTTCATCTTGTTGCAAATATGTGGTCTGAACTGGGCTTTACAGAAAATATTCAGATGTAACCCCCAATGTAATTGCTGAACAGTAGCTATTAGTTTCTATTAGCAAACGTATGCAAAGTAATGGTTTCCTGGAACAGTTTGGAAAATACCTCTAAAAATCTAAAACAGTACAGCATACATTAAAAAAAATGGTCAGCAAAAATATAAACTTTTGTAGTATTTGTAGTTTAATAAATAAAAATTGTATACACATTAGTATGGACATTTAAGCTTTGTCTTAAGCTGATTCAGTGCGGTGTGTGACCATGCTGCCGAGGCTGTGTGTGTTTTGTGAGTCAGTCAGGCAGGTGTGTTGGCAGATGTCTGCGAGTCCCCAGCCGGTTCTTTGTGCCCTCTGGAGTAATTTATCTCTAAATGAGTCCCATCTGCTGGGCTTCTGGTGTGGAGTTAGAGGTGAGCAGAGTGAGACACATTCAAATAAAGACTCCTGTGTTTATGTAGCACTGCTGTCCCCTGCCTGTGTGTCTGGATGCCTGGAGATGGATACTATCTTACTGTCTATAAGAGTGTGATGTCTGTCAAAGTGACTAATGTGTGATTGTATTATGGACATCATGGACAATAACCACACTTTACAGGCATATATCTGTATGCATCCTTAACTTCTTAAACTTCTTCCCCTCTAAGAAATTTATGTTTGGGATAACTAAAGTCTATCTATCTATCTATCTATCTATCTATCTATCTATCTATCTATCTATCTATCTATCTATCTAAATCTGCCCCATAATTAGCTGTACAGTTTGTAAGTAGCAGTTTGACATTTTGGGGAAATACACATATTCACTTTCTTGGTGTGAGTTAGATCAGAAAATCAGTGTCACTTACATATCTATTTGTCAGCCTAAATGTGGACGAGGGCCAGAAAATGGGTATAGCTTAGTTTAGCAACAAATAAAGAAGCAAGGAGCAAGGCTGACTTTGTCCAAATTAAAAATAAATATTTACCAGTTCCCCCCTGTGTCTAGTCTTTATGTTAAGCTAACCATCACCTGAGTGTCTTCTCTCAGCTTACTCTTGGTGAGGAATTGAAGAACCTTTCCATTTTTCTACTGTATTGTCAAGTTACACACTAGTCAATATCCCAAATATTATGGTGAATTACAGAAACTTTGGTATAAAATTAAACAGTGTATCTAGAATATTTTCATTTGATTGAGTAGTGCACCCATGAAAACAGTTTAACTCAAATCAAAACTATTTTAGACATAGCCTACTGTGCTTCATTTTGTTTCAATTTCTCTATATTTAGGATCTTAACTAGATCAAAATAAGCTTCTTCTTTCCTATTTATATTAAAATGAAATGAAATTTATTTGTCATATGCACAATCATACAAAGTATAATGTGCAGTAAAATTCATTGTGTACCTGTTCCGTCTCAATAAAAACAATAACAATAAAATCCATACAAATAGTAATATACAAGAAAATGAGGTGGTGGGTGGGGGGCTAGCCACAGTTCTCATTGAGCAGTCGGACAGCCTGAGGGAAGAAGCTCCTCCTCATCCTCTCTCAGTTTGTTCTGAGGCAGCGATAATACCTCCCTGATGGCAGCAGAGAGAACAGTAAGTTGCTAGGGTGACTGGGTTCCCTAAGAATCTTTGTACCTTGCAGTGCCTGATGTAAATGTCCTGCATATTGGGGAGAGGAGCTCTGATGATCCGCTCAGCTGAGCGGACCACCCTCTTTAGGGCCAGGTAGTCTTTTTGGGTGCTGCTGCCCATCGAGTTGGTGATGCTCCCAGACAGGATGCTCTCTATGGTTCAGGTACAAAAGTTCCTGAGCACCCTGATGGGGAGCTTAAAGTCGCTCAGGCATCTGAGATGGTGGAGATGCTGACAGGCCTTCTTCACTAGGGAGGTGATGTGGAGCGACCATGTTAGGTCCTGAGTGATATGAACCCCAAGATATTTATAGCTGTCAACCCTCTCGACCTGAGCCCCGATGATCCTGAATGGATGGTAGATCCTCTGCTGTACAGCTACACAGGGAGGAGTGCAGACCTAGGTCTATTTAATATGATATTGTATTTTGTCAGCACTTTTATCTTTACAACTTATTTTTCCTGTACTTTTAGAAGTATGATGCCCAAAGCCCTGGACGGTCAGATTGTTATTGAGAAGACACCTCGTTACTTTGTTACCATGGAAACACCAGCACGAGTCCATGCTATGTCACAGGATGTGAAGCTGATTGTGGTCATCCGTGACCCTGTGACCAGAGCCATATCTGACTACACACAGATCATCTCCAAGACCCCTGACATCCCTCCTTTTGAGAGCCTGGCCTTCAAGAACCGCACCACAGGTACAGATCCTGGTGTTAGGAGCACAGACTCAGACCATAAAAAAAGACAACCCTGTTTTCCTTGCTGCTGATACCTGATGCCTGATCCTGGAGCTTTTTTATTTCTCACTAGAGGAAGGGGGGGGGGGGGGGGGGGGGGGGGGTAGTGGTAGTGATCAAATAAAATAAAGATGTCTCTTTAACAATGGTCGGCAATGGGGAAAATCCTTTTTGAGCCGCAGGGGATTTTCTGTTGCAAAAGATGCAAGGCTGAGCAGACTTTCTGGGGGCCTGGCACAGATGCAGAGATTATGGAAATTGTAGTTAATCAAAATAATAAAAAGAATAATAGGAGTGAAAAAATCCCTTAAAGCCCCAGTGTGTAAGAATTTCTCCCATCTAGCGGGGAAATTGTATATGACAACCAACTGAATTTCACTTTGTAGCCCCCACCATTATGAGTGCGTTATAACTGACTATGGAGCGTCTACCCCAGTTCATGTAAGCGCAAATGTAAAATTTCAAGCCAATAGGAATACTTGGAATTCATGGTTGTGGTCAATATTCATAAAAAGGACAAGTTTGTGAAGGGCAATACAGATTTTGATAATAAACAACTACAGATGTTACACACTGGGGCTTTAATATTAAATTAAGCATTGCGTTAGTCAGTCCCTCCAGAAAAACGTGATTATGCAATCGCAGAATTCAATACATAATCATCCACAGTCTGCATATTTATGCAGGGGCCGCATTTTTTCAAATACGTCGCACTTTCGGCGCATAAATTGCCGATTTCCGCGCAAAATATGCGGGGCTTGCATGATTTCATAATCCCCGCATTTTCGTTGCAAAAAAGTCACATATATCTCAGCAGAAAGTTGAAAAATGTTGCATTTACTTCACACAAGAGCAGCCATTTTCCCCTGTTGCCATGGGAACGTTATGAAGTGACGTAATTTCACCTACTGAGAACACGGTGTTGGGGGAATCACTTTTTTTCTCTTTTTTTTTTCTCTTTTTCATCAAACCGCAGTTTTTGCAAGTTCCCACAATTTTTGCAAGTTCCCGCAATTTCATCGCATAACATGGCATAAATATCCCGCATATTCCATCGCATTTTTTAAGAAAAGTGCCGCATAATCAATTTTTTCTGGAGTGACTAGTTAGTTCATGCAGGACATGGAAGTCAAAGGCCCACTTATTGAATTATCATTCCAGCCAGTCTCAACCAATCACAGCCATTTTCACATCAGGCATTCCATTTAAATGTCTCCCTATTCCTCTCTGCTTCCTGCTACTCCAATGCTGCCTCACACCACTGCAGCTGGCAAAGCTTGCCTACACCACCCCAGCTTCCACCTTCCCAGGTTTGGGTGTCATCATTACTATGTCTGAAATGGTTTTGATATCTTGGATTGGGCCTACTTTTGTGTACAGGGTGTCAGCAGTGTGCTCCCTGTGTCATCTTAGCATGCAGCTTGGCTGATCCAGGGAGCATCATTAGAACAGAGGCTTCATCGCCAAGTATAACTATATTTCCATTTGTTGCAATAAATGGTTAAATCCATGATGAGAGTTTTCCTTACTGAACTTGTTTATTGTTGCACTATCAATATTTATTTGACAGTAACAAAGCTTAGAATGTCCCATTGACATGGTTCTCATATTCCAGGAATACTGTCTTTCTCATAACTTAAGTGATGTTCCCCTTTAAATGTAATAGTCGAATGAGAATTTTTAATAAAGAGACTTGGTATATCTCTGTCTTGTCTCTAGGTCAGATTGACTCACTGTGGAGCCCGCTGTGGATAGGCCTATACGCCCAGCACCTGGAACGCTGGCTGGCCTGGTTCCCCAAGACTCAAATCCATCTTGTCAGTGGCGAGAGGCTCATCTCCGACCCTGCCGGAGAACTGGGCAAAGTCCAGGACTTTCTGGGTCTCCAGAGGATTGTCACAGACAAGCACTTCTACTTTAACAAAACAAAAGGCTTCCCCTGTCTGAAGAAGCCGGAGGGCAGCAGTAAACCTCACTGCCTGGGGAAGACAAAAGGGAGGATGCATGCCTCCATCGACCCAGAGGTGATGCAGAGACTGAGGGATTTCTACAAGGTGCATAACCAGCGCTTCTATCAGATGGCGGGCCAGGACTTTGGATGGCAGTGACCCTTTGATTGTGGAACCAGAGGCTTTTGTTGGCATTACGCTGCTTTGGGTAGAAGCATTAGCAATTTTTCCATCTGACTGAAACTGATTATTATTATCCGCTTCTGACCAGGACATCTCACAGACTTAAAGGACAATTCCGACGCAAAATGAACCTAGGGGTTAATAACATATGTGTACCGAGTCGTCTGTTCTCTGGGACATGTTTTCATGCTAATCGAATGTGTCTCTAGCTTGAAACAAGCTAGCGCAAATCGCTGATTATCTTATAATGCTAGCCTTCAGGGCAGAGGGTAAAGTAAAAAGAAATTGAACGACAAATGGCATGTTTGAGCTGGTTACTGGTTGTACGGTGTTCGGCGTTCGACTGGTCATGACTGTTTTCCCAAGATGGCGCCTGCTTTTATACGTGAATGCTACTGTCTTTATAATCTTTTTAATAAACTGTCTGTACACTTACAAGTTCTCAATGCTTCGGTTTACATGTAGGGACCCTCATTATGCTACCGTGGAAGTGTGGTGCTATTTTGAGCCTTGTTAGTGGTATAGAAATAGATTTTATTTTACTTTACCCTATGAATATGAAAACATATCCCAGAGAACGGTCGACTCTGTAAACATTTGTTATTAACCTCTAGGTTCATTTTGTGCCGAAATTGTCCTTTAATAATGACAACTCAGCATCAGTACATTTACCCCTATCAATCAATCATCCTGTTCAAGTGTTTGAAAGACAGCAGCATTATTTTATCTATCATAGATGTTCAGTAAGGAATGTAGTATATCTTCCTCATTTGGTAGACTACTTATTCCTATGTGAGGTGGTTAAATAAAACATTTGTGAGGTCATGAGACAGTGCTTGCTATAGGTACATATATACAGCTGTAAAAAGTTTAATGGTGAAATACCCAGTGTAGCTTTTAGCATCTCTGGTTTGCAGCGTAATCCTGATGCTCTAGTTGGTAGACTGTTGTGGCACGATAAACCTAGAACCGGTGCATTTTCATATTCCAGAATTTCCACAACTTTCTTTTTTCTACCTTCTTGTTCTTCAGTCTAACTGGTTAAAGGCCATGTTGCAGGTTAACCACCACTGTTGATTAATGGGTACTTAAACCACTCAAGATATGTATGTATATCATTGTTAAAAATGTCTCCAAATAGTGTTAAAGGCCAGTTTTTGTCGTTTTTTGGTATTAGTGGGTTTTTTAACACAATTCGGTGATGACGTCACGTTGGGGAGACGTGCCTCAGCCTAGCACTATAATTATGGCGACTGATTGGGATGAGGAAGAGGTGTTTTTACCGTCAGTGAATAGCACCGAGTGAAAGTCAATGTTTTCTTTATATCTAGTGTCAGTGATCATGTCGTTAGTTCAGATAAGTAGGCTACTGGTAAACTTATCTAGATCTAGAAAATAGAAGGCATCATGCTAGCTATGGGCTAACTTGCCAGTCCCACCTATCCCCCCGACGGTCGTAAACACATTTTCAATTAGATATCTCACGTTTTGATGGTAGCCTACTAGCTCCAGTAACAACATATTTGCCTAATGTTTATTTATTACTTGGTCGGGGGTGCTGTTCAGCTTTTCTGAAGTTTAGACAGCTAGCTAACGCTACGCCAACGTTTTGCTAACATTAGCACAACAGCATTAGCCTAGACTGCTAGATAATTATTACAACTGCCTTCGGGGTTTCCTATATCTGCATCCACGTTGTCAACATAAGATCTGTGGCATTAGTGCTCCTTTTGTACCATAATTTTATTGAATGAAATGCTAAGCTTCGCTCCTATGAGATGGGTGGGTTTTTGTTACGTTCCACACAAAGCTAACTGGCGATCGTTAGCATCCCGTATACTAGCGGAATTAGCTAGCTAACGTTGCGTAGCCAGCCAGCACGACAGCTAACACATCCACATGTGCCTCTGGGGCTTGTTTCCCGCGAGTCCTGTTTGCTTTCCCCATTGTTGTTTTCCTTCACCCAACCGTCCATTGCTGTCTTGCGTCCCCCAGAGACTGGGGCTCGTTTCCCGCGAGTCGCGTCCCCCAGAGACCAGGGCTTGTTTCCCGCGATTTGCATCCTCCAGAGACCGGTGCTCCCGCAAGTCGCATCTGGATGGGGGGGCGCGAGACAAGAGGTTGGGTTAAGGAAAAAAAGAACGGGGAAAGCAAACGTGACTCACGGGAAACAAGCCCCGGTCTCTGGGGGGACGCGAATCCATTTCAAACATCACTGCAAGTTGACTACTTTTAGCAGCAGAGGTTGATTGTGGGCGACAATACTGTTGTGGTTAGCTCGCTGAAACTACTGCTGATTGCCGTTTGCTGGCTGGCTACGCAACGTGCTAGCTAGCTAATTCCGCTAACATACGTACAGGCTAACTATAGCCTTGTGTGTAACGTAACAAAAAATGTCTCATAGGAGCGAAGCTTAACATTTCATTGAATAAAAGTATGGTACAAAAGGAGCACTAACGCCACATGTCTTATGTTGACAACGTGGATGCAACAACGAAGGCAGTCGTAATATTTACATAGCAGGCTAGGCTAACACTGTTGCACTAACGTTAGCAAACGTCGGCCTAGCTAGCTAGCTGTCTAAACTTGTGAAAAGCCGAACAGCATCCCGTCCAAGCTGTGTTTCACTTTCTCTGCAATATTATTATACACATAATAAAGACACATGGACTCGGTCGAGACCAAAAGTCATATTTTGCAAGACCAGTGGCAGAGACCAAGACCATAGACAGTGAACCGAGACGGGCTTTGGTCTATCGTCTCCCCAACGTGACGTCATGCAATGCATTATCGGGGAAAAACAAACTGCTGTAAAAAAAAAATGTCGTGTTATATTTAGGGGACCGTGCAATTTCAATAGGGGTCCAAGCCCGAGGCTGCGATTGGACCCCTATTGAAATTGCACGGTTTCTTATTATTATTCTTCCGCCGCTAAAACTGATACTGCAGCCTAAACCGTAAATGGTGGGAGGTTGCCGTTTTCAGGTCTGGTCCAAAACCCTGCAGGGACCTCGGACGAAAAAATTCAGCCACTTTCACCACTAGGTGGCGCTATAGCAGAAAAAAACGCGTTTGGCCTTATAACTCCCAAACCGTACATCGCACAATAAAAATACACATATCCACGCGTTCCCTGAATCCAGCTGAATCTCGTGATGTAGGCCACGCCCATTTCCGCCTCTACTTTTTTACGTGAAAAATTGCGATTTATCGTAAACCTACTTTTTCATACTCCTCCTAGACCGTGCAACCGATTTGCATAAAACTTGGAATGTAGCATAAATAGACCGACCTGACAAAAAGTTATCAAAAGAATTTTTTTCGGATGAAAATTGCGTAAATTACGCACAAACAAATTTGTGTAGCTAGCTACGAAGACACAAACATTGCCATATCTCGGCCAAAATAAAGGATATCATTGCGAATCTTTAGATCCTTGTTTGGCATGAGCCTCTAAATCAAGAAACTAATTTTACAAAATTTGGTCAAAAGGGGGCGCAAAAAGTACAAAAAGTTTATATCACAGGAACGGCTCATCAGATTTTTACGAAATTTGGAGTTTGCCATCTAGACCCCTTCGTGAGGCCACGCCTGCAGTGGGGTACTGATTCGTCAAAGTGGGCGTGGCCTATGGAATGCAGGTTTAGATTCACCACTTGCCCTAATGTGAGCAACTTAAAATTTACAGTGTAGATGAACAATGTATTGCAGATCTTACCTACCAAATATTACTTACATAGACCACTAGGTGGCGCTATGACGTAAAATGTGTTTTTGCCTATAACTCCCAAAGTCTACATCGCAGATTAAAAATGCTTAATCCTCTTATTCCTTCAATTCATGTGAATCTGAAAATATAGGCCTCGCCTATTTAGCCAAAAAGGTTTTTTCGCAACATCGCGCAAAGCGAAAAAAAATGTTTTCGAACTCGTCCTAGGGCGTGTAACCGATGTGCACGAAACTTGGTAGATACCATCTGTATATAGAGCTGACCAAAAGTTATCAAAGGAATTTTGCTATGTTTCACCGTTCGCACTGTACAAGCAAACTAATTTGTCGTAGCTAGCCACAAAACATGAACTTTGACATATCTCGGCCAAATTATTAGATATCAGTACGAAACTGGCTTCTTTCACATCCAATTCTAAGCCTCCTTAACAAATTTGGTAAAAATCGGCCGTCAAAGGGCGCTATAATTAACGTAGAGATTTTTCGGCAAATACGTCAATGCATTTAAATGGGAATACATTGCAATGTAAATATCTCTGCAGCATTAAATGCTATCATCACAAACCCACGGAGTATTTTGTTCGGTATGCCACTCTGCGGCTTCCCACCAAATTTGGTGAAAATCGGCCGTTAGGGGGCGGTATAATCAACGTAGAGACCTTTTGGAAAATAGGTCAATGCATTTGTTTGTTGTTTTTGCGTATAACTCCCACAGTCTACATCGCAGATGAGAATTTCTTACGTCTACTTGTTCCTTGAGTCCATATGAATCTGATGATTCAGGTCAAGCCCATTTCCACGAAGCAGTTATTTCGTAAAATTGCACAATGCGCAAAACAAAGTTTTCATACTCGTCCTAGGCCATGTGACCGATGTGCACGAAACTTGGTCCATACCATCTGGGTATGGAGCTGACCAAAAGTTATCAAAAGAATTTTGCTACGTTACACCGTTCGCACTTTACAAGCAAACAAATTTGTTGTAGCTAGCCACAAAACACGAACTTTGGCATATCTCGGCCAGATTATTAGATATCAGAACAAATCTTGGTAGACATGCCATTCCTAGCCTCGGTACCAAATTTGGTCAAAATCGGGCGTCAGGGGGCGCTACAATTAACGTAGAGGCCTTTCGGCAAATGAATCAATGCATTTAAATGGGAGTAATTTGCAATGGATATGTCTCTGCAGCAGTAAATGCTATCATCACAAAACTTGAGATTATTGTTCGCCATGCCACTCTGCGGTTCTTCACCAGATTTGGTGACGATCGCCCTTTAGGGGGCGCTACAACCGAAGTAGAAGCGTTTGGGGCTTTTACGCAACGAAGAGGAAATTTGCAATTGCATTTCACTACGGACTTTGGAGCTCGCGCTCGGCCAAATTTCCCAACTTTTGCCTCGCCGCGGCGGCGCTTCGGGTTCTCCTTTCGCGGGCTCCGTTTTCACGGGCTCTCGGCGTCGGCTCGGGGCGAGGGGGACTGGCGCACGAGGCTTGGACCCCGTTCATAACTGCTTGCAGTTCTAGTCAGTTTTGTGATACCCAACAACATTAAATACAATGGATAGCAGTTTAAATGTTTATTACCAACAAGCAATTAGAGCAAATTCGCTGGTAAATGAACCCTGCAACATGGCCTTTAAGAATTTAAGGGCAATCAATGCATACATATAGTATTGTCCTCCAAGCATTGTTACCTAAAAGGGGAGATGAATCTTTTATGTGGCGAGCAGAAAAGGGGTGAGAGAGAGAATCTTTATATGAGCTGAGATTTGACTGAGTGGGTTCGTATTTTTAAATAATGGAACATTTCTGTGCTAGGCTTACGTTAGCATCTGACTGAAAACTACCTAACCTGTACCTTGAGTCAAGTAAAGGCACCACTGGGGGATAACCTAAACGAGACCAGGTCATATCAACAGTCATTTCTTGTGATGAAGAGGCTTTCAGGCTTAACTGTTTCTTTGAGAAGGCCTGCTTACAGGGTTGTCTGTTATCAATTTGCATGTATTTGCACTAGTTTGAAAGCATAAAAAATAAAACTATTTTTAATCCAAGGATTTCCAATTGATTTTCTTTAAAGATATGTTTTAGACATTTTATGCTTTTATTTAGACAGAAACAGAAAGGAAAGAGAGGGGAAAACATGCAGCAAAGGGTTCAGGGTCAGACTCAAACCCTGGCCGCTGCGGTTTAGGACTGAGCCTTAAAGGAACACGCCAACTTATTGGCACATTGTCTTATTCACTGTATCCCCCAGAGTTAGACAAGTCGATACATACCCTTCTCATCTCTGCGTGTGTCATAACTCTGTTCTTGGCTTCTCAGCTTCATATCACTCCGCCTAAGTAGCACTGCTTCGCCTTTCTGAGAATATAGTTCCCAGTTTATATATACGGTTAGAAAAATGGCTGTCTCTCATATGACGTTATTTGTACACGCTGCCTGTGACTATGCAAATCACAACATGTAAATAGGAACATGTTGCCGTTATTTTGTCACTTATCGGAGCAGTAGGCTAGTTGGAACCAGTTACCTTCAGGATATGTGCTAGGCTAAGCTACCGGTGGAGCCGTCAGAGTTACGGCACGCACGGAGATGAGAAGGGTATGTATGGACTTATCTAACTCTGGGGGACACAGTGAATAAGACAATGTCCCAATAAGTTGGTGTGTTCCTTTAATGGTATGGACTCTACCTGGTGGACTACTGGGGCGCCCCTGCCATTGATTTTTGTGTTAATCTTTCTCACATTTCTTCTTTGTCCTTATTGTTTGCCATCAAATGTTGTGTTATAAGGTCTCATTGAGCCTTAATGAGAGTGGCTAGGATTAATGTTGAATGTGAGTGCAGACAACATTAGTGCAATTGCTTTGCAAATGTAAAACTGTTTACGTCAGAGATGTAGGGCCTACAAATTGCTTTGGTGATAAGATGCAAAAAGTCCATGTAATAATGCCAATGAAATTGTTGAATTTTAAAGCCATACTATGCAGAAATTGTCACATACTGTTGGCTTCTCCTCCCTCCGGCTCGATGACACCAGAAGCACATGTCCTTGATTGTGGTTGCCAGAACACAGCACAGTACACCACTTGCAGCATCATATACAGCAGCAAAAGTGAAAGCCAACCCCGGTGCCATTTCCGTAGCTTCCTCTTGGATGCGTGATAGCGTTTGCGTGAGGGCTACACACCCAATGTTTAAAGGTACACTCTTCTAGTAGGTCATAAGGGATGATTAAGAGGGATTATTTTTGTATGAGTCTATAGGAAAATCCTGCATAGTATACCTTTAATCAGCTCCCCCTAACTTCAGTTTTATGAGTGAGCATAGAGTGAATAATAAAGGAGGTGGAGTAGCCATTTTGTATAATGACTCATTCCATTGTACTCAAATATCTTATGGAAATTTTGCTTCTTTTGAATATGTGACTCTTCAGCTAAAGTCCACCCCCCGAGCTATATTTCTAAATATCTACAGACCACCGAAATACTGTGCAGCTTTCTTCGATGACTTTACTGAACTGCTATCTATAATCTGTATTGACTTTGACTGTGTAATTATTGCTGGTGATTTTAACATTCATGTGGACAACCTGCAGGATAGAGGGACCAAAGAACTGTGTTGTGTTTTTGAGAACTATGGACTGACTCAGCATGTGACGGAACCCACGCACAATAAGGGGCACACTCTGGACTTGATTATCTCCAAGGGTTTGAACATTTCCAAGGTTGTGGTGACTGACGTTGCTCTCTCTGATCATTCATGTGTTTTCTTTAACGGCACTATCTCGGTGCCCAAAAGTGTCCAAACTAAGGTAATCAGAAAATGGTATATCACTGAAAACACCAGTGAAACATTCATTCAGCTTTTCTCCTCCACACCCGCCCTCACTGGGGTCTCAGTCAATGAGCTTGTAGATAATTTCAATTTTAAAATTACAAATGTTATTGATGCCATTGCTCCCACTAAGGTCAAAGATGTCTGTAGTAAGAAAAGATCTCCATGGAGAAATGTCATACGGGTAAGAACAGAAAAAACAGAGTGTCGAAAAGCTGAACGCAGGTGGCGAAAAACTAATCTCCAGGTCCACTATAACACCTATAAAGAAAGACTTCACATTTATAATTTGGAACTGAGGAATGCTAGGTGGTCCTTCTTCTCTGACATTATCGCCAGAAACAATAATAATTCACGTGCTCTGTTTGCTACTGTTGATAGGTTAACAAACCCTCCAGTACCAGTAGCATCTGAACTTTTATCTACCAAGGCCTGCAATGATTTTGCCTCCTTTTTCGAAGACAAAATTCAGAAAATTAGACTAACTGTCAGTGCCTCCATATCAAGTAAGGGATATGTGTTGCCACACTGTCCAGGCAAAACAAATTCCAAAATCACACAATTTCATATGATCAACCATAAAAACCTGGAGGACATACAACATCTGAAAACCTCCTCCTGTTGCCTTGATATTCTACCAACAGGCCTTTTCAAAAATGTTTCAAATTGTATGTCTTCTGATCTTTTACAGATTGTAAACACGTCTCTACTCTCAGGTATCTTCCCAAAGGCCCTGAAAACTGCAGTCATCAAGCCACTTTTAAAAAAGAACAATCTAGACACCGCATTACTGAGCAACTATAGGCCGATATCTAATCTTCCATTCTTAAGTAAAATCATTGAAAAAGCGTTTTTTCAACAACTCAACCTTTTCTTGTCACTAAACAATGGTTTTGATGCCTTCCAGTCAGATTTTCGACCACACCACAGCACTGAGACAGCTCTTGTTAAAGTATTTAATGATATCCACTTAAACACAGATAGTGGCAAAACTGCAGTCTTAGTATTACTTGATCTCAGTGCTGCATTTGACACGGTCGACCATGACCTATTACTACACCGATTAGAAAACTGGGTTGGCCTTTCTGGCTCAGTCCTAAACTGGTTTAAATCCTATTTAAAGAATAGGGACTACTTTGTATCTATAGGTAATTATACATCTGAGCATACAAATATGACGTGCGGAGTTCCCCAAGGCTCCGTTCTGGGGCCTCTTCTGTTTAACATCTACATGCTTCCACTGGCTCAGATTATGGAAAACAACAAAATAAGTTACCACAGTTATGCGGACGACACACAAATTTACATAACCTTATCGCCAGGAGACTATAGTCCTATACAAACACTCACTAAGTGCATTGAACAAATTAGTGACTGGATGTGCCAGAACTTTCTTAAATTAAATGAAGAAAAAACTGAGGTGGTTGTTTTTGGAGCAAAAGAGGAACGATTAAAAGTCAGCGCTCAGCTTCAAATGACAATGTTAAAAACAACAGACAAAGCCAGAAATCTTGGTGTAATTATGGACTCAGACCTGAATTTCAACAGCCACATTAAGACAATTACAAAGTCATCCTATTACCACCTTAAGAATATATCAAGGGTAAAGGGACTTATGTCTCAGCAGGACTTGGAAAAACTTGTCCATGCTTTTATCTTCAGTAGGCTGGACTACTGTAACGGTGTCTTTACAGGTCTCCCTAAAAAATCAATCAGACAGTTGCAGCTGATTCAGAACGCTGCTGCTCGAGTCCTCACTAAGACCAAGAAAGTGGATCACATCACTCCAGTTCTGAAGTCTTTACACTGGCTTCCTGTGCCTCAGAGAGTTGATTTCAAAATACTTTTGCTAGTTTATAAATTATTAAACGGTTTAGGTCCAAAATACATTTCTGACCTGCTAGTCAACTACGAACCACCCAGACCTCTCAGGTCGTCTGGGACAGGTCTGCTTTCTGTCCCCAGGGTCAGAACTAAACAGGGAGAAGCAGCATTTAGTTTCTATGCTCCACACATCTGGAACCAACTTCCAGAAAATTGCAGGTCCGCTGCAACTCTCAGTTCTTTTAAATCAAGGCTGAAGACCTTTCTTTTTGATGTTGCCTTTTGTTAAATGACTATCCATTTCTTATACTTTCGTTGCTTATTTTATCTGCTTTTATATAACTGTTTTTAACTGCTCCTTAATGTTTAATTTCTTATACTGCACTGTAACTTTGATTATTGTATTTTGATTGTCTTCATGTAAAGCACTTTGAATTGCCCTGTTGCTGAAAAGTGCTATACAAATAAAGCTGCCTTGCCTTGCCTTTAATGAATCTCTGAGTTATACTGTTGGTTTGAATGGGTGATCTCATTGTAAAGGGGTAAATTACAATTTAACATTTAGAACACAAAAATTGAAAGCTTCTGGGTTTAAAGAGAAGAGACATTCTGGTAATGTCAGAGTGGGACAACAATGCCATCTCGTGGACAATAAAGGAAGCATTTTAAGAGTGGTGGGGAAAAAAGTCTCTTCTTTATTATGATGTTCCCTCCTTGTTTACTTTTAAATAGCTGTTCATATAAATGAAGTCATATTAAAATATTAGGTTGCAAATAATCCACAATTGAATTGAATAAATAAATACAATATATAAGACATAATACACATTTTACTGTACAAAAAACAACAAAGAACTTCAAAAGAGGTGCACTCCTCTTGCTGATGAGTTTTGGCAGTTTGTACGGACATCTACATGGTTTCCTCCAAAGCAGTTTTTTAGATGGAAAAAACACCATCATGCTGGTTAAAATGGTGAGCACAGAGCATGCTGTTCGATCAGAGGCATGCTGCTTTAAGTAAAGGCACTCAGCATGGTCTATAGGCATCCTTCACCCACACTCACCTACACTCATTCTTTACACTCAGGTCCACTTTCTGTAACTTCCCTCCTTCCATGGCGGCGAGACAAATACTCTGTATTTACTTGATGTCTGCAAGTCACGTGGTAGTCCCCCTGGGTCTCCTCCACATGAAAAAGATTCAGAGATGGTTCCATCGTCTTCACCTCAACCCAAAACGCCACAAGTGGCAGATGCTGACCATCCCTCCCTCTCTACAGTCGGACCTGGGCAGAGTGACGTCACACGTGACCCTTACACATGAACTGCCTGGAGCTGTCCACGGTGCTGAAAAGTGTTAATGCACTTTGTCCCAGTGGTAGCAGGGAGACATGTCGTCATGTGGACAGACATTACAGCTGCAGCATACATAAACCGTCAGGGCGGCATGCACTCGGCTCGCCTGTTAAAAATAGCCAGAAACCTCCTGTTATGGGCCCACAGTCACTTTTGTCCTTCAGGGCGGTTTACATCCCCGAGGTTTTGAACCGGGTGGCAGACCTAATGTCGAGGGGAGGGCCCTCTCACAACGAGTGCAAAAAAAAGCAGCATCATTCACCACAACATTGGAAATGTTCAGACCTTTACAGATGATTAAGTCCAGGATATGACCCTTATTGTGTGTGGCTGTAGTTACATGTTGAGTTAGCCCATAGTTATCAAGAATACAATATAATTCCTTTGTACCTCTATCCTCGGGGTTGTCGACATGGAAGTTGAAATCACCAGCAATGATTACACAGTCAGAGTCAATACAAATCATAGACAGCAGTTCATTAAAGTCTTCGAAAAAGATGGCACAGTAGTTAGGTGGTCTGTAGATATTTAAAAATATTGCTCAAAGGGAGGACCTTAGCTGGAGAGCACATATTCAAAAGAAGCTACATTTCCATAAGATAGCTGTGTACATTGGAACGAGTCTTTGAACAAGATGGCAACTCCACCTCCTTTCTTATTCTTTCTGTGTTCGCTCATAAAATTGAAGTTGGGTGGAGCTGACTCGAGAAAAACAGCAGCACTGTTATTCTGGTCTTACCAGGTTTCAGTTAAAAACATAAAATCAAGATTGTGTTTGATAATAAAATCATTGATTAAAAGTGATTTACCTGCTAAAGACCTGACGTTCAGCAGGGCAAATGACAGTTTGTTAAATGTAATATGTAGAATAGATCCATACTATTTTACTGGTCCACTTATGGCAGGGACTCAGCCACTCTCACCTGATTTCCTTCCACTCCCAATCATGGTTCAAACACACCTGATTTCACTCACTACCAATCATGGTTCAGGCTATAAGTACCACCTACTTCCTTTGTTCTGGCTGTCAGCAACATGAGGCAGAGGTGTGGGGCAGCATGTGGGGGCTCTCTGTCCTCACAATTCAGCACAAATCCTACGGTCGTGCGTAAATAAAAAAAACCACACAAAACCGTCAAGCCTCATCATCTGCCTTTGCCCGGAATATGTGCAGAGTGTAAATAAATGGCTTAAACCGAAACAACTGTTGTCCTTCATACATTCTTACCGATGTACCATGGTGATGCTCAAATCCTAAACCCAAGCTAAAGAAAGAGATTCTACATAATAGCTGTCTCATTTTTTGTGATGGACTGTGGCTGACGAGGGATGGATAATAAATTCAATGTCTTAGCAGTGATATCGTTGTTCTTCACCAATCTGTTATGTCTGTTACTGATTCTGACGGGGATGGTGGAGTTGGTTTGTGGAAGAAGCTGGGGTGTGGGAGTGTGCATGTGCACATGTGCACCGGATTTAAGCAGTCAATCCTGAGTCTGTGTTTGCAGGGCATGCAGCCGGTTCCCACAGAGCATTTGGTTGCCCCGAGCACTGGGATGGATACCATCCCAGCGAGCCGCGTTCCCAAAACAGGTTAAAATTGTCAATAAAACCTATTTTGTTGCTGCATGTAGACTGGAGCCAGGAGTTAAGTTTAAGTAACCTGCTAAAAGCTTTTGACCGCGACCTAGAGAGGGGAGTGGACCGGAAAGCGGCACGTACTACGTCACTTACGAGTCTTCAGCTGTTTTTTAAAAATGTTATTACGGTGCATAACTTACTGGAAGAAAACTGTTGTTGCTGGTGACAAAGCCACAGATTATATATATGAACATTGAAGCGATACTGGCGTTAAAGACTCGCTGATCGCTGTCAGATTCTCTGAATGAATGGCCGCGTTGCATTGTGGGATACCTGCTTTGAATGCACGCAGCTCGGCTCATATCGTCGCGTACTCTTCTGTCTTATTTACTGTAATATTTCACCGGTAATAAGACCAAAATAATATGATTAAAATAAAGAAATGAATACCATGATAACATCTAAATAAATGTTGATAGATGTAGCGTTATAGTTAAAAAATATCAATAAACATAAAGCCATCCAGCTTCCCTGGCCGAAATAGACCGAAGTAATAACAGTAAAAGAAATACATAAAAACCATGATACGATCTGGTGAATAAATGTTGATAAAAACAGCGATTATTGGGCTAAAAATACCAATAATAACGCAGCTGTATCCAGCTTCTCTGCTGCAGCCGATTGGCAGAAAGAAACGTGCTCCATTCACGAACGATGCTTCCCATTAAAATACAAAAACGTGACCCAAAACGTGACCCAATCACGTAAATCTTCACAATTACGTGATGGTAGATTAATTTTCGTGATTATATCACAAACTGACGTGAGACAATTGGGCTATTGACAGGAACAGAACAGGACAGTATTGGCTGCTGATATACAGGAGAAAGAAGATTGCTTACTTGAAGATGGTCTTTGGGGTTCATTGTTGTTCGATCAGTCCTGGCATTGTCCACCAGAACGTCTGGCAACCGCGTCCTTCAAAAGCAGTCGGCGAGACGCGCGGTCCTCGCCCTCGAAGACAGCTGGCCAGCTGACTCTAGAGCCCGGGCACCCTCAGACATTCGTGGAGGAGACGCCGAACCGCGGCCACCACGCACTCCCCAGTGATGGAGTCATCAATGATCACCTCATCCCCTAGAAGCTCCCGACATGCGGCTGCCGACGCAACAGCCCCCTCCCGCGATGGCAGCCAGCGAGCCGGTCGTGCTGCAGTCGCTTCCTGCGGCAATAGCTGGTGAATCGGCCGCCCAGTGGAGCGCTCCGGTCACCGCAAGGAGCAGGCGCCGAGTCCCGGGGGAACCATGGCAGCTGTCGTTGGGAGCATCGGGCATCCCGACTCTGATTCAACTTCTGACGGGACCCCCTTGGCAATTGCCGTGGCGCGAGGACGCACTCCACCCCTCGGTGATAAGCCAGCGGCTATGAGCCTGGCCACTGAAGACCACTTGGAGAAATTAGGCTTGCCCCCTACTGTTGTGCGCACTATCCATGGAGCCAGAGCCCTCTCTACTACGGCTGACGGGGATGGTGGAGTTGGTTACGCAGGGCGTTGGTCTGCTTTCCAACACTAGTGTGTGGAGAAAGGTGCAGAGCCCATCGTGCCCTGTGCCCCTCGTGTTAACTTATCTCCAAACAGTGGATCATGATTTGGCTCCGTCCACAGTCAAAGCCTACGCAGCAGCCATCTCATCCTGCCACAAGAGCTATAAGGAGGGGACGTTTTTTGCGCACCCCCTGGTGAAGTGTTTTTTGAAGGGGGTCAGACAACAGAAACCCACTGTGCGCTCTCTCACTCCCCAATGGGACTTAGCCCTGGTGCTCCGAGCCCTGGGGACACCTTCTTTCGAGCCTCTGGCACAAGCCTCTCTCAGGATGCTGTCAATAAAAACAGCACTTCTCCTTGCCCTGACATCAGCCAAGAGAGTGAGTGATTTATGTGCGCTGTCAGATTCACCATCCTGCCTCTCCATTAGACGGGACAGGAGTGCAGCCACCTTGCGTCCGGTGCATGCATTATCACAGTACGTTTTACGCAGGGCAGACATCAGGCAAACACAACAGCTGTTTGTACATTATAGGGACACTCCCAACGTGCGGCCCTTTCAAAACAGTGTCTGTGTCACTGGCTGTGGGAGGCTATCACCCAGGGTTATAACACGGAGAGAGCAGAGCCTCCTCAGGGTGTCCGAGTGTATTCTACGAGGGCACTGTCAGCGTCTGCAGCCCATTTCAGGGGTATGACAGTAGCCGACATCTGCACAGCGGCTTCATGGGCATCCCCATGCCCGTTCATCCGGTTCTATCTGCGTGATATGTCCGAGCCCTCCACGACCCACTCGGTCCTATCCTCACTCAATGACAAATGATGCGCAGTTGCATGTGTGTTTTGCCAGACCAGGCCTTCCCCAGAACACCCTCCTGTTAAAGGGATACTTCACCGCTGGAAAGCTGAATATATCTTTAAATAGGGTCACTTATGTAGCAGAAATGTGAAAAGAATTTTTTTATTGGTGCCTTCTAGGCCGAGAAAAGCCAGAAAATGTGTTTTTGGCTCATATGGATGAAAGACACCAAATCCCAGAATGCACTTCGCTGCTTTAAATCCACTCCCAAGCCACGCCTACCGCTTGACAGACAGACAGTGAGGCATTCGACTCAACTCAATGTGTTTTATTGTTATTTCAACCATATACACAAAACAATGTTTCATCGTGGCTCAAGTGGTGTTACTACATTATATAATATAACTACATTATATAATAACGACATACAAAACAGGCTACCTTTAGTGCACACACACACATTATAGGCTCCGTAAAGTTCAGCCAAGCATACTAGCATTAGGCTTGGTGGGCTGTAAACACTGAGTATAAACACAGCTGTGAATTAGCGTGGAATGTCGAATGGTCGCCATGTAACAGTCACAAACTCCAGCGGTTAGCAGTTAGTTGGATACAAATCACCCCATTTCTGCACCAGTCCGTGTTAACACAGCCCACCTTCATACAGAGCACCTCTAGCTCGGATCGTCGGAAGGCTAGCAGGCCTGGTAGCTGGACAGTCCGGTTCACTGTTGTTCAGCCATGTTTCCCACGAAAGCAAAAAAACACAGCAGTCTCTGAATTCGCGTTGGGAGCATCGTTGAAGTTGGATGTAGTCCAGTTTGTTGTTTAATGAACGGACACTTGCAAGCAGGATTGATGGGACAGGTGGCCGGCTAGCGTTAGCTCGCTCTGGATGTGCCTTTCCCCCGGCTAGAGTTAGCTTCCCACCTATCTGACGTGGATGTCCCCTACCCGGCTCGGGGTACGAGCGAGTCCGCCGGTCCCCGTGTTGGTCTCCGTGGCAGGCGAAGCTCTCGTAGTGCGCCGATTATTCCGTCTGTAATAACGTTCCCTGCATATTCTCCGATCTGTACCGATGTATTCCGGTGGTACACGTGCGGTAGTTTGAATGCACATAATTGTTGTAAAAGTGTGCTGCTGAGAAGAGAGAGCAGAGCCCTGTTTAGCGAGGATTCAAGATGGCTGACATTTCGTTTTTTTCCGGCTGAGATCGGCTCGCTTCGGCTGATGGGCGGGTTTAAAACATGCGGAAGTAGGTCCTACTACTGGCTGTAGTCTTTTGCTCTGGCCACAAAATCTTCCGATGACGCAAAAATCGTCATTTTACGTCATCGGAAGATTTTTTCCAGACCCCCCAATGCAGATATCTCCTGTCTCAGGGGGATATGAGGGAGGGACGCACGGTCATTCAGAAATACTACCGGGTTTCTACTGATACAAAGCTGAATGCTAAATCGGTGAAGTATCCCTTTAAGTAGCCCACATCATTAGCTGGGCACCACCCTGACAACCAGCGGTGGAAGGATGACATGCGGCTGTACATGTCATCACTGATCAGGTTTGGCAGGGATCCAGAGAAGACTACGACATTCCGAGTCCGACATTGTCTTTGCACATGCACAAAGTGACTCAACATTAATTTTAGTGATCTCCGATTTGCGTAATCGGGTATCATTACCACCTACGTTAAGTATGATCTGGCTGTATTTATGGTTTTTTTTAGCCAGCAGCTTTAGACAAGATTCTATATCGCCCACTCTGGCCCCAGGGACGCACACGACCGCAGCCACTTTTCTTGGAGCCTCCAACCTCACATTTCGCAATATAGAGCTCCCAATAACCAGAGCTGGCTTCTCAGCAGGAGTATCACTGAGTGGGGAGAAACTGTTAGAAAGGCGCAGATGCTCCGGTTTAGAGCGACCGCCATCATGTACATTCCTAGGTTTAGAGCTAGCGCTACGCCTCTTTCGAACAGTCACCCACTCGCCCGACTGCTCGGGGTCTGCCGGGGGACTGCTAACAGAAGCTACAGTATCTTGGCCCGCACCAGCTACGGAGCGCTGGCTAGCTACGGAAGCATACGATTTTGATTCGGTGCGGAGCCGTGCCTCAAACTCACCAAGTCTCGCCTCCAGAGCAGCGAATAAACTACATTTATTACATGTATCTTTATCACTAAAGGAGGCAGAGGAATAGCTAAACATCTGACACACAGAGCAAGAGAGTGAGTGGAATGGAATTAGCCATTGCCACATTTGCTTCACATATTGGGTGGGAGGCAGTGTATTATCACTCCAAAATACAGTATGTGTACCATGTTAGAATCAATATGTGGAGCTCCCTATTACTGGGCTGTCCAGCCACATGTATAGCTTAGTGAGCTGAGTGCTTGGGCGGAGGTATACTGTAAGTTTACACCTACTTACACAATTGTAGAGTCGATGTGATGGTTAAAAGATATGGTGTGTAGTTCAGCACTTAAAAGGTCCTACATGTAACATTTAAGCATCAATACATCATCACCACATTCATTCTGAGACATTTGTATAGTCTGTATATGTGACAGATGGAATAATGTGTATTACCAGTAAGTCACACCAAAAAGTAAAAGTAATGTGTATTAGTCTACCAGTAAGCCAGAATAAGTAGTTGGGTAACAGCAGTTGGGGGTTCATATTGAGTAATTTTGGCATTTTCATATTTTAATGGTATATCACAGTTTATGGTTAAAGTTGTTATTTTGTCAGTTGCAGCGGTTACAGTACAGTACGTTTGTGATTTCTTATTTTTCATGTGCAAAAGTTCATTTCAACACTAGCAGCAGTGTAAACAAGAGTGTTGTAGTTACTGGAGGGCTCCAGCAGGGGGAACATAACACTGTTGAGCTATGTTGTGGTGCACGTTGCTTCCTCTCTTCAGTCATTACACATATGATCCGAGGAAAGTTTGTGTCCGTGCATCTTTCATTCAACTACTCCCCTTTTCAGGCATGAGTCTTGTATAATATGTGTCATTGGTTAACAGAGTGTTATGCGAATGTCTGTATATGCTGAGGAGAGTGTTTTTAACACAGTATGTTCGCACATTGTGAAGTAATGAAGTTAATAACATGACGAAGAGTAAGCTAGCCACATTAGCCTTTAGCAATGCTAACCGCGATGTCGTGGATGAAAGAGCGGCACTTAGTAGCCATGCAGAGACATTGAACGTGCCATAGTATATTCTGTATACCTTTCTGTAGTGTACTGAGTACTGTTAAAGGGTGCAATCGTGAGTGTTATAGGTTATCAGCATAATTAGGGGTCCAAGTCCGAGTCTGGAAGAAGCGGCGGTAGCAATAGCTACGCCGTTCGCACAGTAGGACTGTGGAACCCTATTGTTTTTCTCATGATTTTTTTCCATCTTCTTCTTCTTCTTCTTCTTCTTCTTCTTCTTCTTCTTCTTCTTCTTCTTCTTCTTCGCGTAAAAGTCCTGCTACAGCCTAAACCGTACATGGTGCGGGGGTGCCCTTTTCTGGACTGGACCAGAACTCGGCAAGGACCTCAGGCGCAAGAATTTCCCCACTTCCACCACTAGGTGGCGCTATAGCAGAAAAAACGTGTTTGACCCTATAACTTCCAAACCGTATGTCGCACATTAAAAATACACATATCCACGCGTTTACTGGATCCTAACAAATCTCATGGTATAGGCCACGCCCATTTCCGCCTAGACTTTTATGCGTGAAAATTCGCAATTTATCAAAAACCTACTTTTTCGAACTCCTCCTAGACCGTGCGACCGATTCACACCAAACTTGGCACGTAGCACCTTTAGACCAACCTGACAAAAAATTATAAACAGAATTGTTGTAGGACACAAATTGCATATATTACGCACAACCAAATTTGTGTAGCTAACTATGAAAACACGAACTTTGCCATAAGTCGGTCAAAATATATGTTATCAATGCGCAACTTCAGATTCTTGTTTACCTTGTCCCTCTGGAGGGGCCCAATACATATTACAAAAATGGACCAATAGGGGGCGCTACAAGTACAAAATGTTTATATCTCATGAACGGCTCATTCGATTTTTACCAAATTTGGTGGGTACTATCTAGGGTCACTCATGAGACCACCCCTACCGTGGGGTACGGATTGGTCAAAGTGGGCGTGGCCTATGAGACTCACGTCTAGATTCACCCCTTACCCTGATGTGAGCCACTTGAAATTTACATGGTAGATGTAGAATGGGCCATGGACTGCAGTAACCAAAAATGACACATGTAGACCACTAGGTGGCGCTATAGTGTTTTTTTGCCTTTAACTCCCACACTACATATCGCACATTAGAAATCCATATGTCCCCGTGTTCCTTGAGTCCATCTGAATCTCATGATGTAGGCCACGCCCATTTCTGCTGAGAATTGTTTTCGCAATATCCAGCAATGTGCAAAACCAACTTTTTCAAACTCGTCCAAGGCCGTGCAACCGATATGCACGAAACCTGGTACCTAGCACCTGTAGACACACTTGAACAAAAATTATCCAAAGAATTTTGCTACGTTAAAGTATGCGCATTTTACGACCAAACAAATTTTCCTAGCTAGCTACAAAGCACAAACCTAATCATGTCGGCCAATTTAAAAGGTATAAGCAAACCACATAACAACCTTGTGCAACATTGCACTCTGATGCTGTGTACCAAATTTGGGGAAGATCGGCCATTAGGGGGCGCTATAATAAACGTTTACGTTTTTCAGCAAATAACTCAATGCATTTAAATGGGAAGATTTCAATTACAATATCTCGGCCACAGTACATGCTATCAACACGAATCTTGGGTTGCTTTGTCGGCATGCCGCCCTGAGGCTGTATACCAAATTTGGTAAAGATCGGCCATTAAGGGGCGCTAAAGTCAACGTAAACCAGATCGGGCCCTTTTGCTCCATCGACGTCAATGGGATATTTGCATCGCAACGTACCGCAGACCTTGCGGCTCATGCCTCTCGATATTTACTAACGTTTGCCTCCACCCCGTCGGGCTTTGGGTTCAGGGACCTCAGGCTCAACAATTGACCCACTTCCACTACTATGTGGCGCTATAGCAGAAAAAATGTGTTGTGCGACAGTAAATGCTATCAACATGTAACGTGATGCTGGTTCGGCATGCTGTTCTGAGGCTTTGTATCAAATTTGGCGAAGTTTGGCCATTAGTGGGCGCTATAGTCAACGTAGATGTGTAGATGTCGGTTCCGACGTAAACGGTAGTAACGAGACCGAATAAGAACGAATATTTCGGTGCCTTATTTCGGTGCCTGACTTTCCACTACACTCGACAGCAGGTAACGTTAGCCTACCTTTAGCTAGCAGCGTGATTAAACAGGTTAACATGCTGACAGGTGACGTTAAACAGTGTAAAGTGTGACTATAACAACAGTCTGCTCTGCAGCGCAGCAGCTGCTGATGTCGGAAAAACACAGACGGTGCATTCACTGAAACTGGTAACCTACAGCCTCGCGGTGCATTCAAAGTTACTGTAAAATACCCTTTTCCCATCTGGTTGTTGTTTTTGTCATTCAACAGCAATTTACTGGTGAAATAAGTTATTGTGTATTATGAGTTTTAGTTATTACATTACTATTACATCATTTAATTTTGACCATACGGTAGGGATGCACCGATCCACATTTTTTCACTTCCGATCCGATCCCGATACCTGAATTTGGATATCGGCCGATACCGATACTATTCCGATACCAGAGCTGTGTTTGCTTTAATATTATTATTATCATTATTGTTGATTTTATATGATGCTGAAATAAACTCCTCTCAACGGGCAAGTATGATATGGACGTACGTATGCATGCATGTCCCAAAAGGCAACTTGAGCTAAGTATAAGGTCAGAAAAGGAAGTCAGAAAAACAGGAAAAATCTCATTCTGAAAACAGATATCCAACTGTAAGGGTTTCAAATTGATTGTCATGTCAATATTTATTACATACCCAAAATGTCAAATACTTGAGTCTTGAAATATAAGAAAAGTGCAAGTGTAAAAATCTCTCTCTCACTCACACACACACACACACACACACACACACACACACACACACACACACACACACACACACACACACACACACACACACACACACACACTATCAATAAAACAGTGTGTGAACAGCGCAAATCAAGCACACTGGCTCTTGTAGCATCAACAAATCAATGTTTTAAAATGTCAAATATCTGAAATATAAGAAAAGTGCAATAACTGTAAACATCTTACACACACACTTAGTTACACACACACACACACACACACACACACACACACACACACACACACACACACACACACACCTCTGTTTTCACGGCTGCGCAGCGGCTGCTCTGAAACAGCGGCCGCCGGGACACGTACGATCCGCGGTCTCTGGTGGACGCAACAACGGGGAATTGAAACGCCAAAAGCCGGCGACAACACCGGCAGACAGACGGTTATGAAAGTCCTGTTTTGGTTTTGCATTTTGCTGTCTTGCTCTGCGGTGTTTCCACTGTGAAGTATTTCCAAACAGCGGACACACAGGATAGCATCAAGCTAGCCACAATGCTGGTCATGCTACTATCCTGCTAGCTGGCTGCAAACTGCGGAATGGACTTCCTGAGCGGGGGCGTGTCTCATAACTCTGTGTCTCATTGAGCCGCGACTCCGTTCAGGAAATCTATTCCACAGTTTACAACACAGCCAACCAGCAGACCTGTCGGCAGGAATCACTTTTGGAGCCATTTCAGCAGACAACGTTAAAGTGCAGACATGGCTCTTGGTATCGGAAATCTCCGCAGGTTGGATCGGGAAAATCCAATACCTGAATTTCGCTGGTATCGGCCCCGATACCGATACTGGATCGGATCGGCCCCATCCCTAGTTCAAAGTATTGTCCATCAATATGGAAGCTAGTTTTCCCCTCCCTCCTCCTCATTGTGTCTCCTTCCCCACCTCCTAATTTCCACGCAGTAACCCTCTAACCCCCACCCCGCCCAAACACAAGAAGTGTTCAGTATTTGGTATGGCCACTAGTTCCATTGAGTATTGCAGTGCATCTTTTCTTATGCAGACTGAATTCCTGAAAGTATATATGTAGGAAATGTCAATTCGTATTTCATTATTTGCGTGTTATCAATACTCCAATTGATGTTGGTTGGGGTGGTGGATGAGTAAAACATTGGACTTTCACTTGGGGCCAGCCATGTATAGGTGTAAAAGACTATTTTTGGAAGAAAAAAAAGGAAAAACTATTCCTGACCGGAAGCCTCTCCAAAAGAACAGGGTTCAAATTACCAACCAAAATGTCCTGTATTTAGTTCATAATATTATGCTACAGCATGTCTGTATTACAGAAAGTAATTAGGTTTAGTCTTTTTAAACGTTTTATGTTAACTTTAATTCAATAGTTATGTATTTCAGGATGATAGCAATATGATTGGACCTTATGATTTGAAGGGTATGACAATAGTATTTTAACGTGCTTCTACTGGTAAAAGTTGAATTGAACTTAACAATAGTATATTATATAATTATACAAAATTCCACAGCACAATATATATATATATATATATATATATATATATATATATATATATATATATATATATATATATATATATATATATATATATACACAACCCAAATCAGAAAAAGTTGGGACAGTATCGAAAACACAAATAAAAAAAGAAAGTAGTGATTTCTAAATCACAAATTGTTACAAGTAAATATAGATCTATATTTACTGAATTAGATATTATTAAAATATTACACATTTAAAGACATATTCACACTGTTACAGGGGACACTAGTGTGCATGTGAAGGTTCTGAGAAACTATGTGATGATGATCAGTTTAAAAGGTATACGCAAACCACTAGAGAAACTTGTGCAACATAGCACTCTGATGCTCAGTACCAAATTTAGGGAAGATCAGTAATTAGGGGGCGCTATAATAAATGGGAAAATTTAAATTGCAGTATCTTGGCCACAGTACACGCTATCGCCGGGTGCTTTGTCGGCATGCTGCCCTGAGGCTCTATACCAAATCTGGTAAAGATCGGCCATTAGGGCGATCGCGCCCTATTGGTTTTTAATGTACAAGATGCACATAGCAAAGTAAAGGGAGTTTTGCGAGTTTTCTCTTTCCCTGATGAACAAAACAATATTTGAACTTTGAATTGCCATATATATATATATATATTAGGGCTGGGCGATATGGCTAAAAACTGTATCACGATATAAGTGTTTCATATCAGTCGATATCGATAATTATTGATATTTTTTATGACCTATTTAAAATAAGGACCAGGAGTAGGGATGCACCGATCCACATTTTTTCACTTCCGATCCGATCCCGATACCTGAATTTGGATATCGGCCGATACCGATACTATTCCGATACCAGAGCTGTGTTTGCTTTAATATTATTATTATCATTATTGTTGATTTTATATGATGCTGAAATAAACTCCTCATCAGGCAAGTATGATATGGACGTACGTATGCATGTATGTCCCAAAAGGCAACTTGAGGTAAGTATAAGGTCAGAAAAGGAAGTCAGAAAAACAGGAAAAATCTCATTCTGAAAACAGATATCCAACTGTAAGGGTTTCAAATTGACTGTCATGTCAATATGTATTACATTCCCAAAATGTCAAATACTTGAGTCTTGAAATATAAGAAAAGTGCAAGTGTAAAAATATCACACACACACACACACACACACACACACACACACACACACACACACACACACACACACACACACACACACACACACACACACACACTATCAATAAAACAGTGTGTGAACAGCGCAAATCAAGCACACTGGCTCTTGTAGCATCAACAAATCAACGTTTTAAAATGTCAAATATCTGAAATATAAGAAAAATGCAATAACTGTTAACATCTTACACACACACTTAGTTACACACACATACACACACACACACACACCTCTGTTTTCACGGCTGCGCAGCGGCTGCTCTGAAACAGCGGCCGCCGGGACACGTTCCGGGGTCTCTGGGGGACGCAACAACGGGGAAATGAAACGCCACACGCTAGCGACAACACCGGGACCGACGGTTGGGAAAGTCCTGCTTTGTTTTTGCATGTTGCTGTCTTGCTCTGCGGTGTTTCCACTGTGAAGCATTTCCAAACAGCGGACACACAGGATAGCATCGAGCTAGCCACAATGCTGCTCATGCTACAATCCTGCTAGCTGGCTGCAAACTGCGGAATGGACTTCCTGAGCGGGGACGTGTCTCATAACTCTGTGTCTCATTGAGCCGCGCCTCCGTTCAGGAAATCTTTTCCACAGTTTGCAGCCAACCAGCAGACCAGCCGGCACCGGCAAGAATCACTTTTGGAGCCATTTCAGCAGACAACGTTAAAGTGCAGACATGGCTCGTGGTATCGGAAATCTCCGCAGGTTGGATCGGGAAAATCCGATACCTGAATTTCGCTGGTATCGGTCCCAATACCGATACTGGATCGGATCGGCCCCATCCCTAACCAGGAGAAAAAAATGTATTCAAATTAAACGTTTTTATTTTAAGCTTAACCTTCCTCCGATTATAATCCTCTCAGTTATAAAAGCAGAAATGTCAACACAACCATGGTAAACACTCAAATAATTCAAATCAAGTCTAAAATCACAATGAACACTTCTGGTGAATGAAGTGTTTTAAAATATGTGCAGTGTTTTGTAAACATAGGAGAAATTGAAATAAAACTGAGGTAGACTTTACATCTGTAACATAAAAAACTAACGTGATACAGCACAGTAATAGTTCATATTTTTCTCCGTCTAACAGTCACGGTACAGCCTAAACCGTACATGGTGGGGGGGTGCTCAGCGGAAGCATGTCTTTGGCTATATGATATGCCACTGCCTCCGTTATTTATTTGTACCGTTTAGCTTTTACAGTCATAAGGCACTGAGAGTACCTCTCCGTGGTGCTCTGCTGCTTGTGCGGGGTTCCAGCTGCAGATGTTGTTGGACGTTGCTGGCGAATACGGCTGTGCTCCAAAGGGTGAGCGCGGCTAAAGTGGTAAAACAGGTTTGCGGTGCGGACGATGGTCTTGCATAATTTGCAGACGACATTGGTCTGACTACGGTCAGACTTATAAAATCCAAAAAACTGCCATACTGCCGAGCTGACGTTTCCCGTTTCATCAAGAACTTCCGCGCTCGCTGCTTCACGCATTTTCCACTTATCACTCCACGGCAGTTCTGTTATTGAAGAATCCAACACGAGACAACGATATGGCGCAACCAAACACAATACTGTTACATGATTGGCTGTTAGCGTGTCACTCCTTACGTTGCTAGGCTACCAGAGAGCGAGTGCCTTTGTTCATGCAACCAAACTTGCTTTGAAACCTCTGGTTTCTTCCGACGAAGAAAAAAAAAAAAAAAAAAAAAAAATTATCGAACTTTTATCGAGCGCATTTTTTATTGATATTGATTACATGTCTATCGCGATACATATCGTTATCGTTTTATTGCCCAGCCCTAATATATATATATATATATATATATATATATATATATATATATATATATATATATATATATATATATATATAAAAAAAACCTACAGTTGAGTGTTTAGAAATACAGCCTAATGACTTGTTTGAATAATTTGCATTTGTTTTGACTTGTACTGTTGTGTATATACAACCCCAAATCAGAAAAAGTTGGGACAGTATGGAAAACACAAATAAAAAAAAGAAAGTAGTGATTTCTAAATGTACTTTGACTTGTATTGCATTGCAGACAATACGACAGCACATCATTCAATGTGTTCCTCATGATTTTTATTGTTTTCTTTTCAAAAAAACAAAATTCCTATTTTGGTTCTTGCAACACATTTCAAAAAAAGTTGGAACAGTAAAGCATTTACCACTTTGTAATGTTGCCATTCCTTTTCACAACACTTAAAAGACGTTTAGGGACTGAAGACACCAAGTGATGAAGTGTTTCAGGTGTAATTTTGTCCCATTCTTGCTGCAAACAAGTCTTAAGGTGGGCAACAGTACGGGGTCTTTGCGCTTCAAAATGCGCCACACATTCTCTATTGGAGTTATTCTGAAAATGAAAACCAACTTTTGATCATGTAGCTAGATTTTGAGATAATTGTCATACTGTGGTCTATTGTAAGGGTTAATGTACAAAAACACTTGTCCTAATAACACGGTGTAAGTAAATAAAAGGTTTAAAGCTTGTAGTGAGACAAATGAAGACCATTGAGCAGAAACCAAAGTCTGGTTATCGAGTGTTTATTCTCATTTGCAAATGGAGAAACGCTGTAACACAGCCACCTCGGTGGCTATGCAAGAGCGCTCTGAGTCTTTAACTCACAGAAAACCAACATATAGAGAATCAAAACAAATGGTGATCCCTGAGCAAGACGTAATGTAATATTTATTTATTAAGAAAATTCATTATTTTTCTTAATCTGTAGGAGTCGCTGAAATATACAGTATTTCTCTCCTTTGACTACACACTTGTGAGCTGTGTATCCCTGCTTCACAACAGCAGTGTGTACATGTTGGAGAACAAAAACTAATTGTCACACTAATACTACTGAACAAATTCAAGTACTGCTCATCATATTGTCCACTGTCTATCATAATGTCAATTATTTCTTTTTTTTAAACCATGTTTTTATTCAAGAAAGGCAAAACAATACAGATCTAGTCATATGGTTACAGTGTCTTGATTTTTTTCATTTGAAAATGAATCCCATCCCACCCACATACTGCCATTTCCGACAAAACAAAAGCGGAAAAATAAAATAAAATAAAAAGTAAAGACAAAATAAAAATAAAAATAAAAAAATATATGTAATAATAATAATAATAATAATATGTGATGAGGTTGACGGAGAGAGCAGTTCGCACTTCATGTGGAAATCACATCAGGCATCAGACAACGCAACTGTGTATATTGGGTAGAGCTGTTAGGGCCTTATATTATCTAGGGGGAGGGTGTTAAGCCTCTCAAAGTACAACAACAACGGATCCCATATCTTATGGAACATATCAGTCGATCCTCTAGAGAAGTACTTGATTTTTTCTAATTTCAGGAATAGCATCAGGTCGTTAAGCCAGACTGATGAAAATGGTGGTTCAGGAGATTTCCACTCCAGTACTATCCTTCTACGGGCCAACAGGGAGGCAAAAGAAAATGCATTTCTCTTGTTAGTGGTCATTGAGACCTCACTCACAAATACACCAAAAATGGCCATTTCTGCATTCAGCCTCACATTCGTGTCAAATGCTTTGTTTAAAATGTTGCAAACAGTTGACCAAAATTCTTTTAACTTTGGACAAGTCCAAAACATATGAGCCATGTCGGCTGAAGTAGAATTACAGCGGTCACATCTGTCATCAATATCTGGGTATATCTTGGACAGTTTTGATTTGGTATAATAAATTCGGTGAAGGACTTTAAATTGTATCAAGTTAAGGCGGGCACAGGAGGATGTGCCATTAACTCTACTCTGAGCGCAGTCCCAGGCTGCATCAGATATCTCCATCCCAAGTTCTTCAGCCCAATCAGTTCTGATTTTATCTAATGACACTTTTCGAAAAGATGAAATCGTGTTGGATATATTTGAAATCTGGCCTTTATGCTGCACAGGAGTTTGTAAGATATCGTCCAACCCCGAATTTACTGGTAAGGCTGGGAAGGTTGAGCACCATGTTTGAATAAAGTGACGGACCTGGAAATATCTAAATAAATCTGACCGTTGTAGTTTAAATTTTTTAGTAAGATCATTAAAGCTGCCGAAAAGACCGTCTATATAAAAGTCGCTACATCTAAGAAGACCAACTCTGTGCCACTGTGTAAAGGTATGATCCAATCTGGCTGCAGGAAAAAGGTGGTTGTTAGAAATAGGGCTACACATAGAAAAGTCAAGAAGTTTGAAGTGTCGCCTAAATTGTGCCCATATTTTGAGAGTGGAACGTACTACAAGGTTTTGGAGTATACTGTGATGGTGAGAAAGGTAGTTTTGTTGTAATTAAAGCAGAGAGAGATGTAGATAAACATGAGTTTCCTTCAACTTGGCACCAATCCCTTTCTGGAAACTGAAACCAGTAAATAACTTTTTGTATGTTTGATGCCCAATAATAATTCCTTAGATTGGGAAGTGCTAGACCACCCTGGCTTTTGGGTCTCTCTAGGAATTCTTTCCGGATTCTGGGATTTTTACCATCCCACAGAAAGGAAGAGATCAATGTATTTAAAGACTGAAAAAAGGATTTGGGCAAAAATATAGGGAGACACTGAAACAGATACAAAAATCTAGGTAAAACATTAATTTTTATACAATTAACTCTACCCGTGAGAGAGAGGTATAGGGCTGACCATCTCTGAAGGTCTGATTCTAATTTTCTCATGAGAGGTTTGAAATTATTTTTGTAAAGATCAGAGAAGTTACGGGTGATCTGTACACCCATAATCTCCATCAACATCTCTTCAGATTAGATCTGCGAGAGCGGTTTTCTAAGTCCTCAATGCGATCCAGGAGCTTTGTATTCTGTGTTTGCAGTGACTTGATGGCTGCATCTGCTGCGAATATTTTTTCAAAATTCTCTCCCGTTAAGCATTCCGTTGCAGTCAAGCGGCGTTGAAATGTATCCACAGTCTCTTTTATAGCGTTCACAGAGGACTGCAAAGGGCCAATAGATTCCTGAATGAGGATGGAAATGTCCTCTCTTAAACTTGCGCGCTGCTTGGACAGCTCCTCCACCAGCTGGCCCATGGAGATTCCATCGCCGTTGTTGGAGGAGCATTCGTTAGCAGGGGAGGCCATAGTAGCTAGCTTGCTAGCAATGGTGTTCCGCGTCGTCGATTGTTTGTGTCTAGAGGTGCTCATTATACGTTTGTGGCTAAGCAACACTTCAATACCTGTCGTTGTTCAGCTCTACGGCGTTAAAAGCACTTTTAAGGAAAGTTGTAAGCAAGTTAGGTCGGAGCTCGTCTCTCGTGCTTCCTACTCCAGCATGGCCCAAACCGGAAGTCGTCTAATGTCAATTATTTCCGTATTAAAAAAAAGGCTGTCTCTGCTACAGCTTCTACTCCAGTCTGTTGGGGAAGTCCTTGATGGCCCTCTCGGCTTCAGACACAGGCGAGTAGGATTCGTCGGTACTGCTGCGGCAAGAACAAAAGATTTGGGTTAGCCTATGTGCGTTATTCGAAGAAGTAACTTTGAATGCATGGAATTGTTTTTATTTTATTTGTTTCTTCTCCATTTGTTTTTAAGAAGTGGTTCAGTAATAATTGTAACGCTATAATATATATAATTTATATATATATATATATATATATATATATATATATATATATATATATATATATATATATATATATGGTGTATTCCTGACATTTTGTAGAAGATGGTGATATTCTTAGCAAGAACCACATTCTTAATGAGGGATAACTAGCTAGTGAAACAAACAAGCAAGCAAACTAACAGTTTACCAAAGTTACCCTTGCTCTAAACATGAAACGGAAAAATACCAATAAAATTAGGGATGGGGCCGATCCGATCCAGTATCGGTATCGGGGCCGATACCAGCGAAATTCAGGTATCGGATTTTCCCGATCCAACCTGCGGAGATTTCCGATACCAAGAGCCATGTCTGCACTTAAACGTTGTCTGCTGAAATGGCTCCAAAAGTGATTCCTGCTGGTGCCGGCTGGTCTGCTGGTTGGCTGTGTTGGCTGCAAACTGTGGAATAGACTTCCTGAACGGAGTCGCGGCTCAATGAGACACAGAGTTATGTGACACGCCCCCGCTCAGGAAGTCCATTCCGCAGTTTGCAGCCAGCTAGCAGGATATGAGCATGAGCAGCATTGTGGCTAGCTCGATGCTATCCTGTGTGTCCGCTGTTTGGAAATACTTCACAGTGGAAACACCGCAGAGCAAGACAGCAAAATGCAAAACCAAAACAGGACTTTCACAATCGTCTGTCTGCCGGTGTTGTCGCCGGCTTTTGGCGTTTCAATTCCCCATTGTTGCGTCCACCAGAGACCCCGGATCGTACGTGTCCCGGCGGCCGCCGTTTCAGAGCAGCCGCTGCGCAGCCGTGAAAACAGAGGTGTGTGTGTGTGTGTGTGTGTGTGTGTGTGTGTGTGTGTGTGTATGTGTGTGTGTGTGTGTAATTAAGTGTGTGTGTAAGATGTTTACAGTTATTGCACTTTTCTTGTATTTCAGATATTTGACATTTTAAAACGTTGATTTGTTGATGCTACAAGAGCCAGTGTGCTTGATTTGCGCTGTTCACACACTGTTTTATTGATAGTGTGTGTGTGTGTGTGTGTGTGAGAGAGAGATTTTTACACTTGCACTTTTCTTATATTTCAAGACTCAAGTATTTGACATTTTGGGTATGTAATAAATATTGACATGACAATCAATTTGAAACCCTTACAGTTGCATATCTGTTTTCAGAATGAGATTTTTCCTGTTTTTCTGACTTCCTTTTCTGACCTTATACTTAGCTCAAGTTGCCTTTTGGGACATACATGCATACGTACGTCCATATCATACTTGCCCGTTGAGAGGAGTTTATTTCAGCATCATATAAAATCAACAATAATGATAATAATAATATTAAAGCAAACACAGCTCTGGTATCGGAATAGTATCGGTATCGGCCGATATCCAAATTCAGGTATCGGGATCGGATCGGAAGTGAAAAAATGTGGATCGGTGCATCCCTAAATAAAATTAATTGTGATACTGATAATTGTGTTGATCTCAAAGTCATATGTGATTCAACATGTCCTTCGAATGTGTTTAGTCCCTGTTAAAGCCGATAATAAACCGCTAATGTCAGTTTTATGTAACGTTAGCTAGGCTTCAACAAAAAGTAAAACTAGGGCTGGGCAATGATTAAAAATTGTAATTGCGATTAATCGCATGATTTCTCTGATTAATTGTTATTTATTATTGTTATGTTATTGTTATATATTGTTATACGCAAAATCCAATAATGAATTCAAAAGTAGTGTATAGCGCAATTCCATTTTAAATGTTCTGCCATATGAACTAAAATGCCATACCATTTGTTCTGCAAACACTTAACATCAGTATTTTGTTCATACAGTAGCAGTTAAATAAAATATTTAGTGTGAATCTCAACTTAAACAATGTAATCAAAGCAAATACTAAATTAAAGCTTATTGCCACTGCCAGTGTTGGCAGTAAAGGCGTATAACGGTGTTACTAACAGTGTTATTTTAAAAAAAGTTAGAAGAAAAGTTAAAGGAATTGAGCCCCTGTAGTACATTTAACGTAGACTCACGAAACTTGGTACACATATGTAGCATGTCAAGACGTACAGACAACATCATTGGAGCCATACCCTAAACCCAACAGGAAGTCCGTCATTTTATATTGAAGGTTCGAAATGAGTGCGAATTTGGCCATTTCCACATGTCGTAATTTAGCGAACTCCTCCTAGAGATTTAATCCAATCAACTTCAAATTTGGTCTGTGCCATCTTAAGACGTTAAAGATGAAAAGTTGTTAAAAAAAGAAAAAGTTTTGGTCATAGGGCATGGCCGTGGCGGGGCGGCCATTTTGTGCATTTCGCCATTGAAACAGGAAGTGGGTGTAACTCCAGTGTACATTGTCCAATTGGCTCAAAACTTTTCACAATTCATAAGAGTCCAACCCTGAAGACATATAATGGCTGATATTTACTCAAAGTCATAGCGCCCCCTAGTGGCAACAGGAAGTAAGCCTAAAAGTCAAGGTGCTATACTTTAACGAACTCCTCCTACAGATTTCATCTGATGGACTTCAAATTTGGTCTGTAGTATGTCAACCCCTTGCAGATGAAAATTTATTAAAAGAAAAACTTTTCGTCGAACGTTGTGGGCGTGGCTTGGCGGCCATTTTGAGCATTCATCGATGAACGAAGAAGTTGTAACTTTTGTGTACATTGTCGTATCCGCACGAAACTTCATGTTTGACAAGGGTCCAGGCCTGACGACACCTACAGGTCAAAACTTACATTTGGTCGTAGCGCCCCCCGCTGGCAACACGAAATCTGCCTTATATGACAAACATCATCCGATTTTCATGAAACTGATAATGTATGGTCTATATGTGATAGTGAGCCACCCCCTATACTTAAACCACACCCACGTATTCAGACCACTCAAGTCCGTTTAAGGTAGAGTCTTGTGTGAGGTGTCATTGAACTCAGCAGAGTTCCTTCTTCATTGGTGATGGTTTGGCCCACCCCCTATGCTTAAGCCACGACCCCTTTCATAACTGGTGACCCATTTAAGGTAGAGTCTTATGTGAGATATCAATGAACTCAGCAGAGACCTCTTTTTTTATTGGTAAAGGTTTGGCCCGACCCCTATGTTTTGTCCACGCCCCCTTTCACAACTAATGAACTCTATGACGTAGAGTCTTGTGTGAGGTATCGTTGAACTCGGCAGGGAGTTCCCTTTTCATTGCTGACGATTTGCGGCGTCCGCCGGTAACCCCGACGCGCACAGAGGCGCGAGGGCCCGTCCATCGCTGCTTGCAGCTTTAATTATGATGTAATAGGCTACTATAAATAAAAATGAATTGAATTGCATAACTGGACAGTGAAACCAAAACTTACCAGATCAAACTTATACAATGTAACAAAAACGTGAACCTTGGTCCAGACCTTGGCTTGGACTTTGAGGTGTGAAAACACCCTAAGGTGGAGTTAATTTTGGTGAAGATCTCACTTAATGTCGCACATCTCGTCCCACTTGTTGTGCACATACTTAAAAACTGGTGGACAACTTTGCTGCCCATCAAGACCCGGACAGTAAGCGGGTTCATCTTTTCCACTCCTATAATGACAAGTTAGAATCATACAGATGTTCATGTTGTTAGATGTTTAAAAATACACAAAGCAAATGTTTTGCAGAGAAGAAAAATCTCAAATAGTTTGGGAAATACCAATGTCATTTGACCCATCCGTAACAATGGTATACAGGGCTTTTTTCATCTCCTTCACAAGCTCCTGTGTAAAACATGGTGCGAGTGCTTCATTGGTAATGCAAGATGACTTAGTCCAGGCACACCTGTACTCCTGCACTGTCTTCAAATCTCCAAAACATTATTTTAGGTGGTCCGCAAAGGCTAGGGGGATGTTGTGAACTACCAACCCAGCTGTCATTTTGACCTCAGCTCTTCTTGTCTGTAAGAAATTTAAAAATTATTAATCCTCTCAAAAGATCATAGTTTATTTCAAATAGACACCTGCAATAATAGGGCACTGGTAAAAAACACATTCAGCAACTAAGATTTCAAATTAAGAAAACTGGACTGTACTAAACTGAAGTACAAATCACAAATTAGTCAAAACTATCAACCATGACTTTATCGTGATCAACTATAACACAAAACTCTTGACTGAACCCTGGCAGGACCATTACACATACTGTATCATACCTTAACCTATTGTGCAGACATCCTTTCAACAGAGGGAACAGGCAGTGCATATTGGGATATTGTGGCTGTGGACTGGAGAGCCTGTTGCATTTCTTGGTGGCCTTTGCTTTTTTATGTGGCACACCCAGGTGGCAACATGAGTTTTCAATACGGCAGACTGCACACCAGTAGTGCGTGTTGAGGCTCCCTCTGGTAATAAATGGCCATGAAGAGGTCCACTCATTTTTGAAAATGGATCTATATGTTGCTGCTCCAGCCAGAGCACAACTCTTCTGGCCCTGCTGTTGGACTGGGGGGGTCTCTTCTGTCTGTCCCTCTATGTCTTCTTCCATCTGCCCTGTTGGTCGTTCTATTTGTCCTGTCTGTTGCTCCTCTACGTGTTTGTCAGTCTGTCCTGTCTGTTGCTCTCTGTAGCTAAGTTTCCATCCACTTGTCAATCGAATTATCTGAAGTTTGATAAAAAACCTCATGCGTTTAAAGCTGGTGAAAGTGTGATTCCATCCAATGGCTTCAAAGCCAACACCAATCTCCTCCTTGTATTTAATTTTGGCATTTGCGTGAAGCGGCAGCTTCAGCGGCAGACTCATCGGAGTCTACGCAGGAGTCTTTGTGGGAGGCTAAGTGGGGAGTTAAGTGGGCTTGATATCTCATATCTCGCTTACACTGCTCGGTGTCTTCATCCAGAAATGTGCTGCTTCTCCATCCCTGTCCGTGTTTCCTCTTGGAGATACTACAAACCACGCATTAGCTCGCGACATTCCCGCAACCTCTACTCTCTTACCTATCCAACCTGTTCCACACACACTCAACACCTTGTTGCAGGTGGCCTGTGGAACTGCCAGTCTGCCACTCGCAAGACTGAGTTCATCTCTGGCCTTGCCAGCCTCAAATCCCTTGACTTCCTTGCTCTCACTGAGACCTGGATTACACCAACCAACACTTCCACCCCACTGCTTCCACTGCTCTCTCTTCTGCCTACTCTTTCACCCACACACCAAGATCCACTGGTAGAGGTGGGAGTACAGGCCTACTCATTAACCCTAAGTGGAGATTCTCTCTCTACCCACTGCCACAGTTCACTACTCTTTCTTTTGAACTTCATGCTGTCACCATAACGCATCCGGTACAACTAGTCATCATTGTTATCTACCGCCCACCAGGTCCTCTGGGGGAGTTTTTGGAGGAGCTGGATGTCCTTCTTTCAAACATCCCTGAAACTGGCCCTCCGCTGGTACTTCTGGGCGACTTCAACATCCAGACTGAGAAGTCAGCTGCCTTTCTTCACCTTCTGTCCTCTTTTTCCCTCTCACTCTCTCCTTCACCACCCACTCACAAAGCTGGCAATCACCTAGATCTCATATTCACCAGAAACTGCTCTACATCCAACCTCACTGTTACTCCACTCCATACCTCAGACCACTTCTTCATCTCTTTCTCTGCCACTATCCCAAGCTCACAACCATATCTCCAGAGACACTATACCTGTCCACCGTAATATTCATTCACTCAATCAACCCTCCCTCCATCTGACTCTCTCACTCATGCCTCCCAACGCTGCCACAGACACTCTACTCTCTACTCTATCCTCCTCTCTCGACACTCTCTGCCCTCGAACTTCACGACAGGCTCGCAAGTCCTCCCCAGCGCCGTGGTTATCTGACTCAGTACGTGCTGAAAGATCAACTATACGGGCAGCGGAAAGGAAATGACGGAAATCTAAACACCCAGATGATCTTCTTACCTATCAGTCTCTTCTTTCCTCCTTCGCTGCCTCTATTTCTGCAGCAAAAAGCTCTTTTTATCAAACCAAAATTGAATCGTCTTTCTTAAACCCCAAAAAACTTTTTCCATCTTCTCTAACCTGCTAGATTCCCCCAGTCCACCTACTCCCTCCACCCTCCTAGCAACCCACTTTGTCAACTATTTTGTAAAAAAGATAGATGACATACGCTCTTCATTCTCCACCACACCTTCTGAAATCACCTTACCATCCATCACATCCAGTACTCTTTCCTCTTTCACCCCTCTATCTCCAAATCAAATTACTTATTACTTACTTTGATTACTTCTGCCCGCCCAACCACCTGCCCCCTGGATCCTATCCCTTCTCACCTTCTCCAGTCCATTGCTCCTGACCTCCTTCCTTTCCTCACTCATCTCATTAACATCTCCTTGTCAACTGGCTGTTTCCCCAATGCCCTTAAGGAGGCAAGAGTGACCCCACTACTCAAAAAACCAACATTCGACTCCTCTGATGTAAATAACTATAGACCCGTCTCCCTTCTTCCATTTCTATCTAAGACTCTTGAGTGTGCCATTTATAATCAACTCTCTACCTATCTCCACCAGAACAACCTTCTTGATCCCCACCAGTCTGGCTTCAAGGCTGGTCATTCAACAGAAACTGCCCTCCTTGCTGTCACCGAGCAGCTTCACATTGCTAGGACAACCGATCTCTCTTCCATCATCATCCTTCTGGACCTTTCTGCTGCCTTTGACACAGTGAACGACCAGATCCTCATTTTGACACTCCAGAATCTGTCTCAGGCTCTGCGCTATCATTGCTCACATCTTACCTGACAGGCCGTACCTACCGGGTAACTTGGAGAGGATCTAGCTCAGATCCTTGCCCATTCAAAACTGGGGTTCCTCAGGGATCAGTCCTGGGTCCCCTCCTCTTTTCTCTGTACACCAACTCTCTCGGGTCTGTCATTCAGTCACACAGCTTTTCTTATCACAGCTACGCAGATGACACCCAACTAATACTCTCCTTTCCTGAGTCTGAAACTCAAGTAGCAGCACGTATCTCAGCCTGTCTAACTGACATCTCCTCTTGGATGTCCACACACCATCTGAAACTCAACCTTGACAAGACTGAGCTCCTTTTCATTCCAGGGAAAGGCTCTCTTACCCAAGACCTGACTATAACAATTGACAACTCTGTGATAGTCCCCACCCAGACTGATAGAAACCTGGGTGTGACACTTGACGACCAACTCTCTTTCACTGCTAACATTGCTGCAACCACCCGATCTTGTAGATACATGCTGCATAACATCAGAAAGATACGTCCCCTTCTAACGCAGAAGGCGGCCCTGGTTCTGGTTCAGGCTCTAGTCATCTCATGTCTAGACTACTGCCACTCCCTCCTGATTGGCTTGTCGGCATGTGCCATCCGACCCCTGCAGCTCATTCCGAACGCAGCAGCTCGGCTTGTCTTCAACCTCCCCAAGTACTCTCACACTACACCGCTCCTCCGCTCTCTTCATTGGTTACCAGTTGCTGCCCATATCTGCTTCAATACACTAGTACTTACATATAGGGCCATGACTGGATCAGCCCCAGCTTACATCCAGGACATGGTCAAATCATATACCCCAACCCGCCCACTTCGCTCTGCATCAGCCAAACTGCTTGCTGCTCCCTCACAGCGAGGGAGAACTAATCACTCAACAAAATCCCGACTGTTCACTGCCCTGGCTCCCAAATGGTGGAACGAGCTCCCCACCGATATCAGGATGGCCGAAAGCCTACACACATTCCGCAAAAAGCTAAAACCACATCTCTTCCAACTACACCTCGGATTAAAAACAAACAAAAAAAAAGCTAAATGACATGTAATAATATAATAATATAAAGTATGCGTAATGACGTCACATGCTGTTTTGCGATCAAATTGGTATATCGAATTGATTTGATTTGAGACAATTTAAGGTGTTTCCATTAATTTCCGCACTGAATCGCACAACATTCAAGCAAACATTTGCAAAAAAAGTTTTGCTAGACAAAATGGATCGCGCCATGACCCATCTACCAACAAATGATCAATATTGCACAAGTTGTAATAGTGCTTATGTGCCAGCTGATAGCGACATATCAAGCTATAATAAGAAAACAACAATGCTATCAACACATTGCTATGATGATGCAGATGCACGTAAATGCCCGACGACAACGGAGGCGGCCTGTGGTATGGGAATGACAGCGCTCCAAACAGTTCTGGGAGATTGTGGTTCAGAGACACTTCACGGAAACCCTTTGATTGAAGCATATTCGGATGACCAAGACATTTGACCTGTTGTGGTTATTTAATTGGCCCGTCCCTTTTCCCAGATGTTGCAAGCTATCGCCCTCCGGTTCCAGTGGTAGGCGAAATGTTTGGAGTCAGCAAAACCACCGTGCACCGGTGTGTTTACGTTGTGTGCAGTGCCATACGAACGAGGATGATGCAAAGGTATATATACCTACCTGGAGTGGATGAAGCGCATGAAATCTCGCTGCGTAACAACTTGTGTATGGCACAATAGACAAGACTCACGTCCCGATTAGACCCCCTGCTGAAGGCTACAGGGATTTTGTCAACAGAAAGTGCTGGCCATCAATCGTACTACAGGCTGTGGTAGACGATCGTTGCATCATAAGGGACATTTGTGTCGCCACTCCCGGTAGTGTGTGTGACGCAGCAGTCTTCACCATTTCTGACCTGTACAGGTGCGCGTCTGTTTACCTTGGTAGATGGTACACTTAATCCTTAACCTTTGTTGGCTATTTCCTTCGTGAGTTCCTGATAAATTATGGCATTTCTTCGATTTTTGCTATCTAAAGTAGCCGTTATATTTTGCTCGTAAATTAAATTCAAAAAGTCTCTTGTCTCCTCGTTCGTCCACTTACATTGTCTTTGTTGACACCGGAAATACTGGGCGGAAATTAACTACCATAAAATTACCTAAAACTTAATCGCAATTCATTATTTATTCAGAAAATAACATTTCCATCAGCGTTTATCGCTTAAGCCGTAATCCAATGAGACTGATCGTATTTCATTTGAGTCGATATTCATGAAATTCAATTGTATTTTACTATTTCCATAAGGCATTTTTCATTTGATATCACTTAATTCGGATAAAAACGTGTGGATGGAAACATAGCTTGTGTCCTGTCTCCTGCTCTCTGTCCTGTGTGTTGCTCCTCTGTCTGTTGTCCTGCCATTTCTATCAGTCGTTCTGGCTGTTCTGTCGTGTGTTTGTCTGTCCTTTCTCACTTGGCTGGTTCTTTAAATAAAATAAAAAGGTTTCACTTTGTCCTGGCAAAGGTCTCTTACGGGACATCTTTGAAACCTTAAAGAATTCAAATGGTGATGTTGGTTTAATTACTCTACTTTCAGTTACAAAAACATGCCTACTTCTATTGCACAAATTTCCTGTATTTAACCTATCCTAAATTCTTTGGAATACATCTTACCTGTTCGAAGTGCTGTTTGGTGCTATAGAAAGTCTTCATCCACAGTGAGTCATTTTCTTTGGCCTGTTAATAAAAAGATAAATGCCATGTGAGTAAATACATGCTATGAGCTGATGTTTTGAGCATGCAGTTGGCTATACCACGATGTTAACAAGGTTCTCTCCTGCTGCTTGTAATGACAGCTGAGTTTACATTCACCACACTAAATCATGTTCACACGCACAAACAAATCATTTCTTTCAAGATTTAAAGTTTAAGAGAGTACTCAATTGAACAACATTTCATTGTTACATACCTAGTCTCAGCTCAGATTCTCATCAGACTTCTTGAGGTAGTTTCTCCCGTTGTATTTCTCGGTATTTCTTCTTCTGTCGCTAACTTCGGGATGCAGCGCATAAGGTTCAGTGGCGCACATCTGTGCCATCTACCGTCGGGGAGGAACGAACGCGTTTCGGCCCAAGATTGGATTTTTTTTGCGTGAGAAATTGGATGTGTGGCGTGAGCGCGTGTGAAAACAGGCAAAAACAATAAGCTTAAGTCTCAATAAGTTGCTGTGTTCCTTTAAAGGTAAACTTACATACTTTATATGAATACATTTTACAGATCAAAGTCTGTTTACAGGTCATGGAAAGTATGGTTTTAAGTAATAGATAAAAGTAAACTTCATTCATTTTTACTTCCACTTGTAAACATAATAAAAAGTATGAACTGTGTAGCAGTCACATCTCTGGCTATTCCGGCAGAGCCTACATGTGATCTCATCAAACCTAGTTACACAGATTCCTGAAGGATGTTTGACAACCTCTGGTCCGTCTGGTTTTATTTTCTAAAAAAGCTTGTAAAACATCAACCATGTTGTCCACAGTCAATCTATGGACATCATTTTTTTCAGGAAAATCTATTAGAATATGTGGGCTGCAGTGAGGTCAGTTGAATATTAAACCATTTTGTAGGACCTTAAAGATAAATAAATAAAACGGAAACAGGAATCTCACAGATATGTATTGATATGACACACAGATCAATAAAACCTAAGCCAATCTCCTGTCTAAATCACTTCTCATATGTATTATGAGTCAAACTGTGAAGAAATTAACATAACTTATACAGTTGACAAAATATCTACATTTTTTCAAAAAAAGTCCAGACGCTTTTGCCCTCATGACATGCACTTATGCCAATAATCAAAATAATAATGTCATATTTATTTATATAACACTCACAGTTCTGCTACGTATATATTTGGAGTCACCCAGTGAAAAAATAAACATAATTAACATTATAAGACATATAAACGACAAGCTATTTACATTTCTCCATAAAAGGCCCAAATGTATCCAAAAAATCAAAACAGTGAGGCTCCCTTCTCTGTAAAACGTGTTACAAAGCGAATAGACGATCTTTGTAGTCAAAGAACACCTTTTGTTCACTTCGTTGCATCGTTGCTGGCTTGTAGTGAGCCATCATAGCCATTCCCTATCGTAGAAGATCTCTGCTCTCGAAAGACCGGTTTCCATTGGTTTGCAGACAATAACAAAGCCCCAATGCATTCTGGGAAACCAGACCACGGAAGCAAACGCCGATCAGCGGAGAAATACGGCCGAAAAATCATAAATTATGGACATAAAGTTTATCGATCTTGGATGTAAGAGTTTGGATTTATTGCTCAACCACCCCGAAAAGAGGCACAAGTTCCAGGCTTGATACAAAACCTCCTGTGAAGGCTAGAAGGACAGCAAAGAGACGCTCGTTAGTGTTAGCTTGTTAGCTGTTAGGAGCCGAAAACGGTAAGACGATCGATCTTATGGTTATTAAATGATTAAAATATGATTAAAAGGTGCCGTTGCGTAGTCGTATACAACGCCGTAGGTATCTGAGGGTTAATGTGACTTCTATACTTGACTCACTTGATAAATGTGTCTCATTCTTCACACTAAACGAAAAAGAACGTTTTTGACTCTAAAATGGGCTATTTAGCCCATTCTAAGCCTTAGAACTGAGATAAGCCCAGGATCAAGAATCCACATTTTAAAATTGTGTGAAAGGGGCATCTCTCTGGTAAATATTTTCAAGAATATGTTTCACTATTGCCATGCGGGTACAGATCCAAATGAAGATTTTTTTTCTATTATTGAAATGACAGATATGGAGGATTCTACATTCTTTGGCACTGCTTTTGTAGTTCGACATTTGAAACCTTCCTACATGTCCAAGGCCCACAGAGGATACATTCTAATGACTTAAGTGGCCCTCGGACATTTCTTTTAGTGCCACCAGCAGGACAAATTGGTGTAAACAGTCTTGTTTTATTTAAAATAAGAGTAACTATAGCTGTTTGTTGGCCGCCACGTCCACGTCCAGCACCAAGGTGGCCGCCACCACGTCTGGTGCCAACATGGCCACTAACGCGACATCCAGTACCAATGTGGCCGCCAACGCGACCTTCATCAACGCAACATCTAGGCACAATTTGGCTGCCAACGAGACGTCCAGCAACAAGGTGGCCCCCAATTCGACGTCAAGCGGTGCCGTGGCCACCAACGCGACGTCCAGCACCAATGTGGCTGCCATGTCCGCCAACGCGGCCGTTGCCACACCCGGTGCCAACATGGCCGCCAGGAAATGGGTGTGAGGAACCATGCAACCAAGGTGACATTTGAGGTTTCTGGTTGTACTTTCCAAAATAAAAATTTTCAAATTTCAAATAAAACTAACTGATTATATTGGTTTCCTTATTTCTGATCAATTACAATCAATGTGAATATAACATTGTCATGGAAGCTGGCAGTGCTCCTCAGGGCTTCTTTTAGGTGGAAAACCTCTGGATGTTTGTCCTTTAGCCAGGGGCGGATTTAGTCATTTTGGGGCCCAAGGCAAACACAGACATGGGGCCCTCTACATCTCGTTTCCCCCCTTTTGTCAATCCTTATTTTTCTAAGAAAGTCCTACTTGTAACTTCTCTTCAGCAGTCTTCACACAGCAATGGTGTCTAGACATCTGGAGTTGCATCTCTAAGAAAAAAAAAACAGAACATTCTGTTTAACAGATGCATCCACTGTAAAATTGTATTTAAAATGTTCTCTGTACAATAATATGTATTGTCTTTTTATAGGGAAGAGCTGCCATTGGTTGTCATTTACCTTGGTTGGCTCTCTGATAGTATCTCATATGGATCTGCTTGCTGCTACATGTAGTTTGGGGACTTCTGTCTTGTGTTACTAAAGTGAGAAGAAACACACAAGACAATAACCCTGGATTTCCACAGGCTGCGTAACTGCTGCGGAACGTCTCCGCTGCGGAACGTCTTCGTGGTCCGCCGTCCGTCAATACTCACCGGATCCGGAGTTGTTGCGGAACGGCTGCGGCCAGGACTGACAGCTGTAGTCACGAGGACCCACTAGATCTCGCGAATTCACGCAGAATAGAACCACAAAACCACCAACAGTTTGTTTCTATTCCGAGGAGTAGAGAGGAAACAACTCCGTGCTGTGTTTTCAAGGTGTAGTAGAGAGAAATATGATCCTTCGTGAGCACGGTGTATTTTATTTTGAAAGTTAACCGGATGTTATATTTTGTTTCTGTGCTTGACTTCCTGTCCCGCACTATCTGCCGTGTGCTGAATTGCTGCGGAGCTCTCCGGCGTCCGGTAAAAATAGAAGCTCTGCGTATCTGATCTGCAGGGCTGCGGACCGCCGGAGCTGTGCCGGAGTCGGAACGCAGCCGTTATGCAGCTGGTGGAAATACACACATTGACTAGAATGGAAACCGATTGACTCCGCCAACGTTCCGGAGCCGTTCCGCAGCAGTTATGCATCCTGTGGAAATCCAGGGTAAGTGATCAATTATGGAGACATCATTTTACAGTCCCTCCAGAAAAGTCCCTCCAGTTTTTTTGTGATTGTTGCGGGCAAAAATCCTTGATTATGCGGCACGTTTTCTTAAAAAATGCAATGGAATATGCGGGATATTTATGCCATTTTATGCGATGAAATTGCGGGAACTTGCAAAAATTGCGGGAACTTGCGGGAACTTGCAAAAACTGCGGTTTGATGAAAAAGAGAAAAAAAGTGATTCCCCCAACACCGTGTTCTCAGTAGGTGAAATTACGTCACTTCATAACGTTCTCATGGCAACAGGGGAAAATGGCTGCTCTTGTGTGAAGTAAACACAACATTTTTTTAACTTTCTGCTGAGATATATGTAGGGTCACCAGTAGGCCTAAATTGCTGTTGGACGACAAAAACAGCAACCAGATGGGAAAAGGGTATTTTACAATAACTACGAATGCACCGCGAGGCTGTATGTTACCAGTGTCAGTGAATGCACCGTCTGTGTTTCTCCGACGTCGGCAGCTGCTGCGCTGCAGAGCAGACTGTTGATATACAGTCACACTTTACACTGTTTAACGTCACCTGTCAGCATGTTAACGTGTTTAATCACGCTGCTAGCTAAAGGTAGGCTAACGTTACCTGCTGTCGATTGTAGTGTAAAGTCAGGCACCAAAACAAGGCACCGAAATCTTCGTTCTTATTCGGTCTCGTTACTACCGTTTACGTCGGATCCGGGGGCCCATTGGCACCGAGTTTCGGTACCCAACCCTAGATATATGTGACTTTTTTGAAACGAAAATGTGGGGATTGTGAAATCATGCAAGCCCCGCATATTTTGCGCGGAAATCGGCAATTTATGCGGCGAAAGTGCGGCGTATTTGAAAGAATGCGGCCCCCGCATGAATATGCGGACATTGGCTGATTATGCATTGAATTCTGTGATCGCATAATCGCGTTTTTCTGGAGGGACTGATTTTAATAAAAATAACTTACTGTTTAAAATGTTTACCTTTTTTCTTTCACTGACTTTCTCCTGCTCTCCCTTTTTTCTGACCATTTCTTCATTTCCCTTGTCTCTGTTTTTGCATTTGTCTTTCTCATCTTCTCCCTTTGGTCTTTGCCTGTCTTTTTCTTCTCCCTTTTCTATTTGTATTTGTCCGTCTTTCTCTTCATCTCATCTTTCTTCTATGTCTTTGTATTCTCTTGAAGTGAAGTGAGTGAGTGACTGGGTGAGTGTCTGTGTGAGAGTGTCTGCGGGTGAGTGTGTCTGTGTGAGAGTGTCTGTGTGAGTGAGTGAGTGGGTGAGTGTCTGTGTGTTTGTGTGAGTGAGTGAGTGACTGGGTGAGTGTCTGTGTGAGTGTCTGCGGGTTAGTGTGAGTGGGTGAGTGTCTGTGTACGTGTTAGTGTGAGTGAGTGAGTGACTGGGTGAGTGTCTGGGTGAGTGTCTGCAGGTGAGTGTGTCTGTGTGAGAGTGAGTGAGTGAGTGTCTGTGTGAGTGAGTGAGTGTGTGTGTGTGTGTGTGTCTGTGAGTGTGACTGGGTGAGTGTCTGTGTGAGAGTGTCTGCGGGTGAGTGTGACTGTGTGAGAGTGTCTGTGAGTGAGTGAATGAGTGGGTGGGTGAGTGTCTGTGTGTGAGTGTGTCTGTGTGAGAGTGTTTGTGTGAGTGAGTGTGTGAGTGTGTCTGTGTGAGATTGTTTGTGTGAGTGAGTGGGTGAGTGTCTGTGTGTGAGTGAGTGAGTGTCTGTATTGTCATGTCTACAGCACATAACAGAGTCATTTTTTTCACTGTACATGAGCCAGGACCTCCTTATTTTTTTCTCCATTCTTCATTTGCAGGTAATAATTGCTGCTTGTAAATCTTTGCCCCTCTTGGTTTTTAGGATAAATTCTGTCGTCCTTGCTCTGAACTGGGCCTCTCTGCAGTATTGAGCAGCGCTCTTTGTCTGTGAGGTATTTTGGCCAGAGTGCTGGGTCATCTTCAAGAGTAACACACTGGTCAGAATGACTGCTAGTACTCCTTAGTTGTTCATTGGAATTGTCGTCTTTTTCGTCATAGACAGAGATGGGAAAAGTACTCACTTCTCATACTTAAGTAGAAGTACAGATACTTGTGTTAAAAAATACTCTGGTAAAAGTAGAAGTACTAATTTAACTTATTTACTCAAGTAAAAGTAACAAAGTACAGGCTTGGAAATGTACTTAAAGTATAAAAGTAAAAATAGCCTTGCGAATGACAACCATTTTTTATGCAAAGCTACCTGGACCACAAATGTTACTAGAGTGCAAGCTGAGAAACTTCAGTAGACATGGAGAAAAGGCTCTTTATGTATATATGCCATTGTCTACATTTTAAATGGATGTCTGCCAAAAGGCCTAAAACATCCCATATATGATTATTGTGACAGAGACTGGGACTCCAGGTTAATAAGATTCTGACTGAGTAGCAAGATATGAATTCAATTGTGATTCTGTAATAATTCACAGATCCAGTTCCATTTTTAATCAACATTTAAAGGAATCTACATGTAAGTTCTGCATACTTTTAGAGTACAACTAACCAGTGGTGTAGTCTATTTTTTTGTAGTGAGTATACTGTGATTACTGTCCCAGAGCGACACCCCAGACAGTCGGTACTGTGACGTTTCTGAATACGAACTGTACACGGACAACTGACGTTTAAGTATTGATGGCGTTTATTTAAAGTCCTGGAAAAACAACACTTAGAGTTGAGAAAAGATAAGACAGATTTAAGTTTTTGAGAAACGCAACCGAACCTGAACGCAACAGGACATATAAATGTAAAGGACAAATAAGCCGTTTAACCGACACCCCCCCACTGCCACACAAAACCATGACTAATAATTAACATCATACAACTTTTGTATCGATTAGCAGTAAAATCTGCTAAGGGCCTACATTTACTCAAAAGTATTTAATAAACTGTTTACAATCTTCAGCACCATGGCTAACAAATGCATAAAAAGCAGACGGAAGGAGAAAAAAGCTCCACTCTTTCTATTTTAGTTAATTATCTGACCATTGCTAACTAACATTACCATATAGTCATTTAATTGTGTAAAGCAATGCATATTTAAGATTTAAGAATTTACTCTAATATTGCATAGTCATTGACCTAATGAAGGCCATTAGGTCAATGACTGTCTCTCTCATCATCTGAAACAAGGACATATAAACATTGTATTCTGTTTACTGCTGTACTCAGACACACAGGTACACACACACACATAGACACACAGACACACACACAGGCGCGCACACACACGCACGTACGTACACACACACGCGCGCGCACGCACACGCACGCGGTATCATATAAGCTAGGCTACTCTCACTTACCAGGTAACAGTAGGCTAACGTTGGTGCCAGCTGCAGCGTCACCCGACGTGGCAGCAGCTTCAGGGACAGACTTTAGAAAACACTGAAGTAGTGTTATTTAGGTCTGTTTAGTAACGTTTCATATCTCGTTACTTATCTCGTTACTTATAAAACTTAGTTCAAACTCTAGGTAACTAACTAGTTGCGAGAAAGGAAAGACCGCGCAAAGAATGCAACTTGTTGTTGCTTAGTAACGTTAAGTGACCTCACGTCAGATCCAGAGCCACGGAAACCCCGAAGGTCCAAATGTCAGAGCTTCCCAACACAGACGGGGTGAATTTATGAATGAAAATGAGAACGTTCTGTCACAAACAATGTTGTTACGTATCATCGCGCTTTTGTAAGTGGGTAAGTAACGAACCACTTTTGTAAAACGTAAGGAGTAGAAAGTACCAGTATTTGTGTTAAAAATGTAAGGAGTAAAAGTAAAAAGTCGGCACAAAAATAAATAGTAAAGTAAAGTAAAAATACCTGAAAAATCTACTTAAGTACAGTAACGAAGTATTTGTACTTCGTTACTTCCCATCTCTGGTCATAGACGTCGTCATCATTATTATCGCTGTCACTGAAAGTTTTGTTACCTGAAGTTGAAGGATCCTCCTCATCCTGTAAAGTTGCCTTGGATGTAACGTTACCAGCAATATCGCTTGAGCAGCCTGGGCTGGCACTGTCGGCAGCAACGGGTAGCTCCTCCCCGCTAGCAGCAGTGCTAACGGTCGTGATGGTGGTTGTAGCGTTGTTGTCATTATCAGTGTCACAAAAAAGTTTGTTAACTTCGGCAATTTTTTTAAAAACGTTTTGCTTTCCTCCCGTTTCCTCCTTTTTTCAGCACCGCTCGGGTACTTCGCTTTATTGTTTCTCTACTCTGTACACTGTCACTCTACACACGCACTCTGTCTGTCTGTCTGTCACTTTATTTCCTGTTTATTTCCTCCGTTTTTTGCCGCATTACAGCCTTGTCACTTTCGCAGATGCGCAGTAAGTGAGATAATGGAATAGTCCAATCATGTAGTAAGGTGCGAAACTGATTTGATGCCATTTTTGCAAATGGAGTTTTAGAAATATGCACAATCTTATCACTTTGTCCTAATTATATTCTCACATCAAAAGTAACCAATAAAAATTCACAATCATGTTATTATTCTACTATAAGTTGTGCACGTAGGGACTTTACCCAAAGGTCTGGATTATATTCATTATAATTTGTATAAAACCTAATGAAGCTTCATTCCATCCTTGTATGTGCATAGTGATGATATCATTATTATACTATTCAACACTTTTTACATGAATTTGTGCATTAAAATTCCTTTCCACTTATAATTCAGTTTGTCACACCACAGGACATTCCGTCACACCATTAGACAACAAAAAGTACTGGTATGTACCTGTTTTGTACAAAGGCACATTTATTATTTCCTGTTCAAATTAATTTCAAAATTAATTAAAATGAAGTTGCAACTTCAAGTTCAAATGTTTTTGGTACAATAAAGTCAGAAGAAAGAAGAAGAAACCAACATTCCCATAAAAAAGACTTGGGAGCCATCGTAACATTTAGCAACATACCATGAACATGTAAACAAAATTGACCTGGCTTATTACTTTTCTTGTTCAAATTTATTTTAATATTCACTAAAATAAAAAGGTAACCGTTTTAAGTTATACGGGATAAAAAGTTAAAACTATTGTTCTCTGTATTTAATTCAGTCACATTCTTAGTACAACTCAAGTAAAATCATTTTTCAAATAGCCATAGGGCCTACTTGTCACGTTTCATAACCATAAGTGGAAGTGACTTAAAAAAACAAACTACTGTTTGGGTAAAATTCATTAAACAATTATTTTTTAATAAAACAGCAAAACATCCTGTGGTTCTTAAAAATAATTCATAGTAAATTGATTATTTTCTTCATGAACTGTGCTGTACAACAGAGTACACCATGAAATACACAATACACAATTATGAAACCAACCATGACTATTGTGATACAATGAAGCATTAATCATGTCATGAAATGTTTAAATTCTTATGCTAAAATAACTTTTGGTAACTTGTCAAATTTACTTTCTGCATCTTTCTCTCAGGATGTTCTTTCTCTGAGGATCTTTATTCAACCTCTCCCTCCCTAGACTACACTTGGCTATTGGTGAGTGCAGTAGCATAAAAAATTAGCATAAATACTAAGAACAAGAACGAAACATGAGTAAAATATACATACAGTATAGTCATTTATAAATTATACAAAACTAATAATACATACAAATCACAGGATTAAAATTCAGAAAATAAATGATGTGGCCGCCAACGCGACCTTCATCAACGCAACATCTAGACACAATTTGGCTGCCAACGAGATGTCCAACAACAAGGTGGCCCCCAATTCGACGTTAAGCGGTGCCGTGGCCACCAATGCAACGTCCAGCAACAAGGTGGCCCCCAATTCGACGTCAAGCGGTGCCGTGGCCACCAACGCGACGTCCAGCACCAATGTGGCTGCCACGTCCGCCAACGCGGCTGTTGCCACGCCCGGTGCCAACATGGCCACCAATGCAACGTCCAGCAACAAGGTGGCCCCCAATTCGACGTCAAGCGGTGCTGTGGCCACCAACTCGACGTCCAGCACCAATGTGGCTGCCACGTCCGCCACCACGTCCGGTGCCAACATGGCCACCAATGCCACGTCCAGCACCAATTTGGCCGCCAACGCGACCTCCATCGCCAATGCGACATGGCCACTAACCTGATGTCCAGCGCCGGGGCTGCCAGGAAATGGGTGTGAGGAACCATGCAACCAAGGTGACATTTGAGGTTTCTGGTTGTACTTTCCAAAATAAAAACTTTCAAATAAAACTAACTGATTATATTGGTTTCCTTATTTCTGATCAATTACAATCAATGTGAATATAACATTGTCATGGAAGCTGGCTGTGCTCCTCTGGGCTTCTTTTAGGTGGAAAACCTCTGGATGTTTGTCCTTTAGCCAGGGGCGGATTTAGTCATTTTGGGGCCCAAGGCAAACACAGACATGGGGCCCTCTACATCTCGTTTCCCCCCTTTTGTCAATCCTTATTTTTCATACCATGAAATGTAAACAAAATTGACCTGGCTTATTACTTTTCTTGTTCAAATTTATTTTAATATTCACTAAAATAAAAAGGTAACCGCTTTAAGTTATACTGGATAAAAATTTAAAACTATTGTTCTCTGTATTTAATTCAGTCACATTCTTAGTACAACTCAAGTAAAATCATTTTTCAAATAGCCATAGGGCCTACTTGTCACATTTCATAACCATAAGTGGAAGTGACTTAAAAAAACAAACTACTGTTTGGGTAAAATTCATTAAACAATTATTTTTTAATAAAACAGCAAAACATCCTGTGGTTCTTAAAAATAATTCATAGTAAATTGACTATTTTCTTCATGAACTGTGCTGTACAACAGAGTACACCATGAAATACAAACAAAATAAAAAAGCAGTAGTGTTTTAGAGTGTTAAGGACTCATCCTCCTCCTTTCACAATTATGAAACCAACCATGACTATTGTGATACAATGAAGCATTAATCATGTCATGAAATGTTTAAATTCTTATGCTAAAATAACTTTTGGTAACTTGTCAAATTTACTTTCTGCATCTTTCTCTCAGGATGTTCTCTCTCTGAGGATCTTTATTCAACCTCTCCCTATACTTCCTGGTCCTTTCCTTGCTTGTCATCTCAGCCTCTCACTTTCAACGTGGATGGAGAAAAAGGCAAAACTTAAAAACAGAAAATGCAAACATCACTACTACAATTAGCTATTAAAGGTTGGGAGGGAAGTTAGGAAGGGGATAAGAAGCAGGGAGGTTGGGAGGCGGGAGGAAGTTAGGAGCGAGGGAGGTAAGAAAGGAGGGAAGTTGGAAGGGGGAAGATTGATAGGGAGGGAGGTTGGGGGTGAGATGGAGGGAGGTTGGGAGAGGTTAAGAGGGATGGGAGGGAGGTTAGGGGAAGGGAGGTTAGGGTGAGGTTAGAATGGAGTAGGGTTGGGTACCGAAACTCGGTGCCAATAGGTCCCCGGTTCCGACGTAAACGGTAGTAACGAGACCGAATAAGAACGAATATTTCGGTGCCTTATTTCGGTGCCTGACTTTCCACTACACTCGACAGCAGGTAACGTTAGCCTACCTTTAGCTAGCAGCGTGATTAAACAGGTTAACATGCTGACAGGTGACGTTAAACAGTGTAAAGTGTGACTATAACAACAGTCTGCTCTGCAGCGCAGCAGCTGCTGATGTCGGAAAAACACAGACGGTGCATTCACTGAAACTGGTAACCTACAGCCTCGCGGTGCATTCAAAGTTACTGTAAAATACCCTTTTCCCATCTGGTTGTTGTTTTTGTCATTCAACAGCAATTTACTGGTGAAATAAGTTATTGTCTATTATGAGTTTTAGTTATTACATTACTATTACATCATTTAATTTTGACCATACGGTAGGGATGCACCGATCCACATTTTTTCACTTCCGATCCGATCCCGATACCTGAATTTGGATATCGGCCGATACCGATACTATTCCGATACCAGAGCTGTGTTTGCTTTAATATTATTATTATCATTATTGTTGATTTTATATGATGCTGAAATAAACTCCTCTCAACGGGCAAGTATGATATGGACGTACGTATGCATGTATGTCCCAAAAGGCAACTTGAGGTAAGTATAAGGTCAGAAAAGGAAAAGTCAGAAAAACAGGAAAAATCTCATTCTGAAAACAGATATGCAACTGTAAAGGTTTCAAATTGATTGTCATGTCAATATTTATTACATTCCCAAAATGTCAAATACTTGAGTCTTGAAATATAAGAAAAGTGCAAGTGTAAAAATCTCTCTCACACACACACACACACACACGCACACACTATCAATAAAACAGTGTGTGAACAGTGCAAATCAAGCACACTGGCTATTGTAGCATCAACAAATCAACATTTTAAAATGTCAAATATCTGAAATATAAGAAAAGTGCAATAACCTCTGTTTTCACGGCTGCGCAGCGGCTGCTCTGAAACAGCGGCCGCCGGGACACGATCCGGGGTCTCTGGGGAACGCAACAACGGGGAAATGAAACGCCACAAGCCAGCGACAACACCGGGAGAGACGGTTGTGAAAGTCCTGTTTTGTTTTTGCATTTTGCTGTCTTGCTCTGCGGTGTTTCCAGTGTGAAGTATTTCCAAACAGCGGACACACAGGATAGCATTGAGCTAGCCACAATGCTGCTCATGCTACTATCCTGCTAGCTGGCTGCAAACTGCGGAATGGACTTCCTGAGCGGGGGCGTGTCTCATAACTCTGTGTCTCATTGAGCCGCGCCTCCGTTCAGGAAATCTATTCCACAGTTTGCAGCCAACCAGAAGACCAGCCGGCAGGAATCACTTTTGGAGCCATTACAGCAGACAACGTTAAAGTGCAGACATGGCTCATGGTATCCGCAGGTTGGATCGGGAAAATCCGATACCTGAATTTCGCTGGTATCGGTCCCGATACCGATACTGGATCGGCCCCATCCCTACCATACGACCTTAGTAATAAACAATGTGTCCTTAATTGTGACTGTTGTTTAGTAGGCCTATCCTTCTTGTTTCTTCTTTTTTTTTTTTTTACTTTCTTAAAAAGTACCGGTTCAGGCACCGGCACCGTTTTAAAAGTACTGATTTAGCACCGGTATCGGAAAAAACCCAAACGATACCCAACCCTAGAATGGAGGGAGGCAGGTTAGGTGGGAGAGTGATGGTTTTGTACCCCTTGATAGAGCCTATATCCACTGGTGTGACAGCCATTTCCACCAGTGTGATTTCATGTCACACTATAGGACAGTGCTGTCACACCGTGGACGTTTTCAAGATCAAGGCCAGTTTGTGGCCTAGCTATATGAGAGACAGTCTTCAATCCTGACTAACAGTGTTAAGGTTTACATTATTTTCAATAGTGAATCGATATAAGTTGATGAAAATTTTCAGATCAATACTTAAATTACGTCACACCAAAGGACTGCATAATGGATCCTATTCCCAACAGTGCACGGAAATAGCAATATTATGAAAATATTTGAGACAGAACTCACCTTGTGTGCAGTCCATGTGCTCCAGTGAGGTCTACTGTACTTCCTGGATGAAGAAGGGCCCCTCTCAGTAATAGGGTGCCCAAATTAATGCTCGTTTTATATCTACAGAATGGCGTCACACCAGGTGGACACCAGTTTTGCGGACAAAATGTAATGTGTCATAATTATTTTAAATGGGGACCTTAAGACTTATAACCTTTAGTTTCATTAAGTCAACACTACAATAACATATATTCAAGTATTTTAATGTATTTAGACTTATTTTTCATTTAATTACAGTAGTTTTAAGATAAGCAACGCTACCCCGGACAGTTACGCCAGTGGACAAATGTCATGTTTAAAACAAAATATTTACATATTTGAATTATAATGCTCATTATTTACAGATGTATTAGGCTAGTTCTGGAAGATTAAACTGTATATAAAAACAGATATTTTAATGAAATATTATACATTTTTATTTATATTTGTCACCATGAACACAAAAATGGAGCGTCACGTCAACCACCCATGTGCTTTTGTAGTTCGACATTTGAAACCTTCCTACATGTCCAAGGCCCACAGAGGATACATTCTAATGACTTAAGTGACCCTCTGACATTTCTTTTAGTGCCACCAGCAGGACAAATTGGTGTAAACAGTCTTGTTTGTGGCCACCAATGCAACGTCCAGCAACAAGGTGGCCCCCAATTCGACGTCAAGCGGTGCCGTGGCCACCAACGCGACGTCCAGCACCAATGTGGCTGCCACGTCCGCCAACGCGGCCGTTGCCACGCCCGGTGCCAACATGGCCACCAATGCAACGTCCAGCAACAAGGTGGCCCCCAATTCGACGTCAAGCGGTGCCGTGGCCACCAACTTGACGTCCAGCACCAATGTGGCTACCACGTCCGCCACCACGTCCATTGCCAACATGGCCACCAATGCGACGTCCAGCACCAATTTGGCCGCCAACGCGACCTCCATCGCCAATGCGACATGGCCGCTAGCCTGACGTCCAGCGCCGGGGCTGACATTTGAGGTTTCTGGTTGTACTTTCCAAAATAAAAATTTTCAAATTTCAAATAAAACTAACTGATTATATTGGTTTCCTTATTTCTGATCAATTACAATCAATGTGAATATAACATTGTCATGGAAGCTGGCAGTGCTCCTCAGGGCTTCTTTTAGGTGGAAAACCTCTGGATGTTTGTCCTTTAGCCAGGGGCGGATTTAGTCATTTTGGGGCCCAAGGCAAACACAGACATGGGGCCCTCTACATCTCGTTTCCCCCCTTTGTCAATCCTTATTTTTCTAAGAAAGTCCTACTTGTAACTTCTCTTCAGCAGTCTTCACACAGCAATGGTGTCTAGACATCTGGAGTTGCATCTCTAATAAAAAAAAACCGAACATTCTGTTTAACAGATGCATCCACTGTAAAATTGTATTTAAAATGTTCTCTGTACAATAATATGTATTGTCTTTTTATAGGGAAGAGCTGCCATTGGTTGTCATTTACCTTGGTTGGCTCTGATAGTATCTCATATGGATCTGCTTGCTGCTACATGTTGTTTGTGGACTTCTGTCTTGTGTTACTAAAGTGAGAAGAAACACACAAGACAATAAGTGATCAATTATGGAGAGATAATTTTAATAAAAATAACTTACTGTTTAAAATGTTTACCTTTTTTCTTTCACTGACTTTCTCCTGCGCTCCCTTTTTTCTGACCATTTCTTCATTTCCCTTGTCTCTGTTTTTGCATGTCTTTCTCATCTTCTCCCTTTGGTCTTTGCCTGTCTTTTTCTTCTCCCTTTTCTATTTGTATTTGTCCATCTTTCTCTTCATCTCATCTTTCTTCTATGTCTTTGTATTCTCTTGAAGTGAAGTGAGTGAGTGAGTGAGTGACTGGGTGAGTGTCTGTGTGAGAGTGTCTGCGGGTGAGTGTGTCTGTGTGAGAGTGTCTGTGTGAGTGAGTGAGTGGGTGAGTGTCTGTGTGTGTGTGTTTGTGTGAGTGAGTGAGTGACTGGGTGAGTGTCTGTGTGAGAGTGTCTGCGGGTGAGTGTGTGTGTGTCTGTGTGAGAGTGTCTGTGTGAGTGAGTGAGTGACTGGGTGAGTGTCTGTGTGAGAGTGTGTCTGTGTGAGAGTGTCTGTGTGAGTGAGTGAATGAGTGGGTGGGTGGGTGAGTGTGTGTGAGTGTGTCTGTGTGAGAGTGTTTGTATGAGTGAGTGAGTGAGTGGGTGAGTGTGTGTGTGTGTCTGTGTGAGAGTGTTTGTGTGAGTGAGTGTGTGAGTGTGTCTGTGTGAGAGTGTTTGTGTGAGTGGGTGAGTGTCTGTGAGTGAGTGAGTGTCTGTATTGTCATGTCTAAAGCACATAACAGAGTCATTTTTTTCACTGTACATGAGCCAGGACCTCCTTATTTTTGTCTCCATTCTTCATTTGCAGGTAATAATTGCTGCTTGTAAATCTCTTGGTTTTTAGGATAAATTCTGTCGTCCTTGCTCTGAACTGGGCCTCTCTGCACTATTGAGCAGCGCACTTTGTCTGTGAGATGTTTTGGCCAAATAAAGTGAAGTGAGTGCTTCAAGAGTAACACACTGGTCAGAATGACTGCTAGTACTCCTTAGTTGTTCATTGGAATTGTCGTCTTTTTCGTCATAGACGTCGTCATCATTATTATCGCTGTCACTGAAAGTTTTGTTACCTGAAGTTGAAGGATCCTCCTCATCCTGTAAAGTTGCCTTGGATGTAACGTTACCAGCAATATCGCTTGAGCAGCCTGGGCTGGCACTGTCGGCAGCAACGGGTAGCTCCTCCTCGCTAGCAGCAGTGCTAACGGTCGTGATGGTGGTTGTAGCGTTGTTGTCATTATAAGCGGCGGGCATCACAAAAAAGTTTGTTAACTTCGGCAAGTTTTTTAAAAACGTTTTGCTTTCCTTCCGTTTCCTCCTTTTTTCAGCACCGCTCGGGTACTTCGCTTCATTGTTTCTCTACTCTGTACACTGTCTGCCACTCTGCACACGCACTCTGTCTGTCTGTCTGTCACTTTATTTCCTGTTTATTTCCTCCGTTTTTTGACGCATTACAGCCTTGTCACTTTCGCAGATGTGCAGTAAGTGAGATAATGGAATAGTCCAATCATGTAGTAAGGTGGGGGGCCCCCCTCCGGTCTGTGAAACTAATGATTTGATGCCATTTTCGCAAATGGAGTTTTAGAAATATATAATTTGCTAAAAGTAAAAAAAAACAACAACCGTAAGCATAAGTTAATGGGGCGTTTTGGGGGCCCCTAGGTAGCTCGGGGCCCAAGGCAATTGCCGACCTTTGCCTAATGGTAAAGTCCGCCTCTGCCTTTAGCCACAGAAGGGAGCCTTTGCAGGCAAGCCTCATGAATACGTTATGTTGTTTCACCAATGTATATTGTGCACATTGTGTATGATAAGTTGGTGGATTGTAGTTAAATTTAAAGGTCCAATATGTAATACTGACAGCTATTGTTTAAAATAGTTACTGCAGTTCAAATTCAAAATACTGGAGAGAGTCGTCTCCCCCGCCCCTCCTCCCCAGACTCGAAGTTCATGGAGGTTGCCAGGCTGAGTCTTCCTTTTCCCCCCCGACTGAAATACACACTTTATTGTCTTAGAAGTACGGCAACAATCGCTAAACACACTGCAAACTCACGGTCTTCTCTTCTGGATTTACGGCCACCCTCTTGGCTTAAAATAACTCATCTACGGCAGGCTACGGCGTTGTAAACAGCTATGGTCCTCCAGTAACGTTAGCTAGATAGCAGGGTTAGCATGGTGGCGTTAGCCAGGACCAGTTACTGGCTGAGTCTCAATTGTTTTTGCAAGTAACCAACTCGTGTTTCTAGCTATATAATTCAATGTGACTACACAAATGTTGAAATTACATAAAATGCTCGTCCCTAGTAGCTGTGATAAATTAGCCTGAAGCTAATGCTTACCTGTTCAGAAGGAAATTAGCCAACTCAGCGTCCTTTTGGGCCGGACACCAGAGAGCTCCGCAGCGATTCAGCACACGGCAGATAGTGCGGGACAGGAAGTTGAGCACAGAAACAAAATAAAACATCTGGTTAATTTTCTAAATAAAATACACCGTGCTCACGGCGGATCATATTTCCCTTCACTACACCTTGAAAACACAACACAGAATTGTTTCCTCTCTACTCCTCTTGATGGAAACAAACTGTTGTTGGTTTTGTGGTTCTACTCTACGTGAGACGTAATCCGGCTAAGAAGCGGCACTTTTTTCAGAGGTGGTGATTGAAACCCTGATATCTCAGGTTCATTTGCAGTAACGTGTGTAGTATTTGGCATCCTGAAAACTGGTATTAAAGTCTGTAGAAAGAATGTGGAATGAAAAGAGATGCGGTCAACAGTTGCCGTAGTAAATCGGACTTGAGCTGAAATTTATTTAATTTATATATCCTTGACACATGTATGCTATAGTCCTAATAGTAATAGGCTTATGTTGCAATCTCTTAGGCCTACATGATGTAACTATATTTAAATAAACACACAGTAGCAGAGTTTATGCAGTGTCTTTTTAATTTACTTTTTTCATGAGTCAGAGCCAGGCAACTGTGAGCACGCGTCCCCCCGTGCTGGACCACCAACCCGAGCCTGTCTCCTGACAGCGCAGGGGCTGGAAAAACCAAGCCGAAATAACTCTGTCAATGGCAGAAATAAATCATTCACTTGTGATCATTAACCTTTTAAAAGAGAAATGAAAACCTGAAGAATAAATAAAAATGTTGTGCATCGTCATGTTTCCTGTATTGAATATCATTGCCAAATATAACACTAGGCTATACCTTTTAAAAGCGTTGAATAACTTCCTGTTAATCAATCCGATGGAGCGCTCCACCGTGGCCCGTGCGCGTACATGTGCACTGTTGTACCGGCACATATAGAGGTCTTCTAAAAGAGCCAGATCTGCCATTGCTGATAAGTGATCAACTGATGACTTCTTCTCCTATTAAACTGATTATATGCTGCACTGCAAGGCCACACTGACTTGAAAACTTGCTTACACGAGTTCAGACCAGACGTGAGATTTTATTGCAGCCTACGCTCACGTTCAAATTGATAAATGCCAAGCTTTGCATAGGAATCGGCATACGCCCGTTCTATGCCTGTTTTAGGTCGTAGCCTACGCACATTTCATAAATGAGGGCCATTATTTATATATGCTGATATGTTATTGAGTCATGAGTTTTCATCCCTCAACAAGAGCGAAATAAATGCTGTTTTATCATTTTTGATTGATAAAGAACATTTAATGCAGTGCCTCGTTGTGTCAAAGACCAGTCCGTCTCACTCCCCCTCCAGCTGCAGGACCGGTGACAAACTTAGCAGCCCTGGGGTCTGCTTCACCAAATAGAAATACACTGGATCCTGTCTGGAGCAGCAGACAGACTGAGAGAAGGAGGAGGGGAGCGAGAGACCATCCTGATCTGACACATCTGACGCGTTGTGAAGGGAATTAACAGCACCTACAGACTCACATTCTGAAAATACACATACACTATTGGGAAAACTAATATTAGAATTAATTATTTTTACTTTAAAAATAGGGTTACGCCCATGTGAACATACCATATGAAGGGTTAAGACATGCCTCAATATCAACCAACTTGGTATGGCAAAAATTACATTTCTGTCTGTAAAATTTGCATCGAATTTTCTGTGACAGCTTCGACCAAGATTAGTGGCAAGATTCAGTTGGTGTGTCAGGAAATGTAAAAGGACATTTCACTGCTATATTTTCGTGCACCAACAACATAGGCTACTTTTAAACATGCTACTTTGATTCAATGCTGCCCAGATAATTTATTGGGAAGTGATCGCATTTACACATTCAAATTAGACTGGTTAAAAATTTAAACAAACAGCTGTTCTCAGAATTTCGTTAGACATAACTTAGAACAATTGTGTTTATCAGTGAAAATAGCCTGACAGATATATAGTATCATAGTATATATCAGTATTTATAGTATCAAATCATAACTATTAATTTTGAGACACTTTACAAATAGAGTATACTCATAATTTACAAAGACCCAAAAATTTGAGTAATTCCCTCATCAGTAAACTATTTTTGGATGGAGCCTGTAAAATGCACCCTTTACCTTTTTACATGATAGAAGGACAAGGTGTGTGATAATGTAAAAGCAGACAGCTCGCAATCACAGATATATTTTGATCAAATGAAACGGTTTTTTTTTTGTTTTGGTTAATTTAACACTGAACCACAGAAACTGTTTACAGTGTATAATAATCTGTTCATGTCTTACAGATTCACAAACAAGTTAACAACTGAACGGAAATCAAGTTATTATTGAGAGTGGATTATGTAGACTGCACAGCAAGCTAATGTTAACAATTGCACAGCATGCTCTACTGGGAGGCCACAGTTAGGCAAATTAAATAACCAAAAATGATGTCACAAGTTTGCAATGTGACCTTAGTCTGTTTAGCTATGCACGCTCTAAACCTCACACCAAAAATTAAAAAAAACAAGTCATTGAGTTTACTGTTTCCTCCAGTAAATACTGTCTAACCACCTGATGCTTGAACCTTTTCCAGGTGTAATTACACCTGTTTCTCGAGAGTAGGGCAGGGAAAAAGTGCGCACCGACTGAACTCATCTTGGTGTTGACATCACTACCGACTATCACTTGTTAATCAGAGCACCAGTAGAGCTGATGGGTGGTGGCTGTGTGGAGCTTCTCGTTCTACAAGCTGCACCTGAACATGTCCCATAAAAGATGTGGCACTCCTGGTAGCACTTTTGATTACAGAGTGTACATGTGTGATAAACTGATGCACCTAGAGGCGTAGCTACCAGACGAGTTCAAAGCACGCAATCAGATTGGCGCGGGGGGGGGGGGTTCAAGTCATTCTTTTCTGGTGGACAACAGTAAACAAAAAATGTCATTGTATTACAACAGCGTTTTGCCAAACTATACTAGATACTGAGACCGACTTCCCTGATGGCTTGAAAGAATTACCTGAAAATTAAAATGTTTGTTGATGTAAAAGCTTAAATTATGTACATTATGACCCTGTAACCGATTGGATGCATGGAATGTTTGGAAGGTGGAAAGACATGATTCCATAGCTGTGTTTGCTGGCAGTCTCATCTGCTGTGGCTGTTGTGCAAATCCCCTGTTTAAGAACTCTAATTAATGAACTAATAACTAAGGCCTTATCAAAAGAGGGTGCTCCACCAGCCTATCAAATGATAGCCATCCAAGAAGTCCCACTTTCAAATTGTCATCACCCAGTGCCCCCCCTTTAAAATCCCTACCTTTCCTATCTCCAACTTTTTTTTTCTATCCTCTTATCTGCTGTCAGAGACTCCCTTCTTTGTTTCACAGATCCCTTTGTGCGGGGCTGAAAATCAGCCCATAGTCAATATAGCCTTAAGCAGGTAGGTTTGAAGTATGATTTTAGAATTTTTAAATTGCAAAAGATGTTTGTTTGAAATTTGCTGTCACACAATGTTGATATGATATATATGATATATGTTGATGAAGATATCTCCAAAAACAAATGTAACCATCTAGTATAGTCATAGAGAGCGATGGATTATGCAGCTTACATTAGTGGCTAAAATCGACATATATGACACACGCACCACACCGCTCTGTCATTTTCATTACCATCATGTTTAATTTTTTTTGATAATTTATTACTGATTGCTAATTGCCATTGAGTCGTACTTAGGTCTAAAAAGAGGGATCTCATTACACTGTTTTACACTTACTATTGTTTGGTTCCACAGCAAAAAGAGGGTGTCGAAATATATTGTGTTAAGAATAGAATGTCTTGAAGCCTGGAAATGGGCTCACGCTCTCCTCTTGTCTGGCATGTGTAAGATAAGACATTTGCGATAATTACCCAAATCGTACCCAAAAGTTGTATTTCATTGCAGACAATACAACAGCACATAATTTAATGTGTTCCTCATGATTGTTATTGTTTTGTTTTCAAAAAAACAAAATTCCTATTTTGGTTCTTGCAACACATTTCAAAAAAAGTTGGAACAGTAAAGCATTTACCACTTTGTAATGTTGCCATTTCTTTTCACAACACTTAAAAGACGTTTAGGGACTGAAGACACCACGTGATGAAGTGTTTCAGGTGTAATTTTGTCCCATTGTTGCTGCAAACAAGTCTTAAGGTGGGCAACAGTATGGGGTCTTCGTTGTCGCATTTTGCACTTCAAAATGCGCCACACATTCTCAATTGGAGACAGGTCGGGACTGCAGGCAGGCCAGTCAAGTACCCGTATCCTCTTCTTCCGCAGCCAGGACTTTGTAATGTGTGCAGAATGTGGTTTTGCATTATCTTGTTGAAATATGCATGGATGTCCCTGGAAAAGATGTCTTCTTGAAGGCGGCATATTGTGCTCCAAAATCTCTATGTACTTTTCAGCTTTAATGGTGCCATCACAGAAGTGCAAGTTACCTTTGCCAAGGGCACTGACACAACCCCATACCATGACAGACCCTGGGTTTTGTACTTGTTGCTGGTAACAGTCTGGATGATCCTTACACGGTGTCCATTTCTCCCAAAAAATACCTGAAATACTGATTCATCTGACCACAGTACACGTTTCCACTGTGTGATGATCCATCCCAGATGCCTCTGAGCCCAGAGAAGTTGACGGCGCTTCTGGACACTGTTAACATAGGGTTTCCTTGTGACACAGTACAGTTTTAACTGGCATTTGTGGCTGTAACTACGTATTGTGGTTGTTGGCGCACATTTGTTCCTTCGTTTGGTCTGTAAGTTACGCGTGGCACTGGTGTAGATGCGTGGTTTTTAAACAAACAATAGCCAATGAATAACTTGTCCAAGACTTCAAGCTTAACGTTGGATATGGCAATCCGTTTATTTTAAGTGATCAGCAAAATAATAAAACAAAATAATAATTCTTCTTTCAATCTTACCACGTTAACATACACGTAACCACGGTCAAAAAAAACTGTGACCCTCCTGTGCGCAACACAGCTGAAGCAATTAGGCCACATTTAAATAAACTTCCACCCCCAGCGTCACACGCTGATTGCCAATTAATGGCTCCAACACAACCAGCCCCTAATTGTGTATGGCTATACAAGACATAACAATTAAACACACATACATATGGAGCCATGTCAAACTTCATGGGAATGTTCTCAAAAACTGCTAAGTTAAGCCATCTTACTTTTTTTTTTTTTATTTAAAGTTGGCTCAGCATGTCAACTATTCATGTTGACAGTTCATTTTCTACTAACAGACACAATTTTGTCAATGGTCTTTCAATAATACTTGTTTTTGTCTGGATTTGAACGGATCTGACCATTCCGGACTTGTCAGGGAATGTTTTGATTACTTTTCCAATTATCCAGGAATTTCGTGGGGCTGAGGCATCCGCAATCAAAACAATATCTCCTGCAGCAAGATTTTGTTTTGCTTTGTTCCACTTTTGCCTTTCCTGTAGCGAAGCAAGATATTCCTTTGCCCATCTTTTCCAAAACAGATCTGAAATGTACTGTGCCTGTTTCCATCGTCATCTTGCATACTGGTCCTTTTGGTCGAACAGACCTGGAGGCAAACATGGTTTCCTTTTCAATGTAAGAAGATGGTTTGGTGTCAGAGGTTCCAAATCATTCGGATCTGCGGAGACTGTGGTAATGGGTCGATCATTGCTTCAGCTTCACATAAGACAGTGACCAATGCTTCATCCGTTAAAGTTTGTTGGTGTAGAACAGATATCAGCACCTTTCTAACCAGCCTGATCATGCTTTCCCAAGCACCTCCATGATGTGAAGCTGTTGGAGGATTGAAACACCACTTGATGTCCTCGTGCAGAAAAGCCTTTTCTATTGTCCCATTGTTCAATTTTGCAATTTCTCTTTTTAGCTCCTTCTCTGCTCCTGTGAAGTTTGTGCCGTTGTCTGAGCGGAACTGTGACACTGGGCCGTTGTCTGAGCGGAACTGTGACACTGGGCCTCTCCGACATATAAACCAACGAATGGCACTGATGCAAGAGTCTGTGTCCAGTGAATGTGCTACTTCTAAATGAACAGCCCTGCTTGCCATACACGTAAAGATGACTCCATAACATTTCACATAAGAACGGCCTTGCTTTATCTCAATCGGCCCAAAGTAATCCACCCCTACATTTGTGAATGGAGGCAAATCTGGAGTAATTCTTTCTTTGGGCAGGTCAGCCATTATTTGATCACACATTTTTCCTTTGTGACGCTTGCAAAAAGCACAACTTGACAAGATTTTTCTTGCAGCTGCATTTGCATGTGTGATCCAATATTTTCCCCCCAACCTGGAGAGGATTTCTCCCACCATGTCTTATTTGTTCATGGATATGTCGAAGAATTAACATGGAGATGTGCTGATCTTTTGACAGGATAATTGGGTGTTTGCTTTCTTCTGGCATAGCAGCCCTGGACAGCCTTCCACCAACTCTCAGCAGTCCATCCACTACAACAGGGTTGAGCTTGTAGATGGGACTACTCTTTTTCACAGATTTCCCAGACAACAAAGCACAAAACTCCTCGTTAAATCTTTCCTTCTGGCAGAATTGGATGATAGCATTTTCTGCCATTGACAGGTCATCAGTTGACAACTCTTGTCCCATTAAGCCTCTGGCTTTCGACATTTCCAGTTCAATGTAATTGCGATTCAGAGGAATATGCAACTGAAGTTTCTTTCTTTTTTGACTCAATTCCAGTAGAGCCTTCTTAATCTTCAATATCCACGATACTGCAGTTTTCAGTCTCTTCCAATCAGAGTAATACGTGATCAGCTGACTGGTTGCACTGTTCTGTAAATTTAAAGCGTGATCTCCTTCTTGATCTCTGGATCACCTTCATCAATAGTGGGCTCCACTTTGCAGTGCGTCCACGTTTCTTTTGCTTTCCACAAGAATTCTGGACCTGACAATAATAATAATAATAATAATACATTTTATTTGTAATGCGCTTTTCTTGTACCCAAAGCGCTACAGTACAGTACAAAAGTAAATACATTAAAAAAACATTAAAAAGAAAACAAATAAGAAATAAGACCAAATATACACATCAAGTGTCATCAAGTGACAACCACGTCTTGTTGTTCAAAAGTTTGTGGACTGTCACACCTCTAGATGTATCATCTGCAGGGTTTTGTGACGTGTGGATATACCGCCATTGATCCGTGTTTGATGCTTCCCTAATAACAGATATGCGGTTGGCCACAAATGTCCGAAATCTCTTGTTTTCGTTGTGGATGTATTTAAAGACTGTGGTACTGTCGGTCCAGAAACAGGATTCTTCCAAGTGAAGCTGTAACTCTTCTCTTACCATCTTGTCTATTTGAACAGCTAAGACAGCGGCAGTGAGCTCCAAACGAGGGATGGTTACTGGTTTTAGTGGGGCCACTCTGGCTTTTCCAAGAGTGAAAGATACATGTACCTCACCTTCTTCATTCTGTAACCGGAGGTATGTTACCGTGCCATAACCCACTTCACTTGCATCAGCAAAGTGGTGCAATTGGGCGTTGACAGGTGGTCCAAAGTCACATGGTTTTAAACACCTGTTCACTTGGAACATTGAAAGTTCTTTAAGGTCAGTCAACCACTTGAGCCATTGTTGTTTTAGGAATTGCGGAACACTGAGCTAACCACTGATAAAATCCCCCGTCGAGTTTGCGTCCTTTCTTTGCAGTCCATGCGGAAATTGAAGGTGTCACTTTCCATACACCATTGAAGCCCCAAAGCTCTTTCCATTGGGAGTTGGTCCCTGTCCAAATTGAGCTCACTCACTTTGGTAGAGTGGTCTTTTTCCGGAATTGCTTGCAGGACTTCACGATTGTTGCTAATCCACTGTGTAAGATGGAAGCCTCCCTTCTGGCAAAGCTCACCCAGATTTTTAACAATTTGTATTGCTTTTTCCACAGACGGTGAGCTTTTCAGACAGTCGTCCACATAGAAATTTCTGTGAACAGTGTCAACTATTTCATCTGGAAAGCTGCCTTGATGGTCATCAGCAGTCCTCCTCAAAGCGTAGCATGCACAGCTGGGAGATGACACTGCTCCAAACAGGTGTACAGTCATTCTGTAATCTGTAATTTCATTGTTCAAATCCCCAATGGGCCACCATAGGAATCTCAGAAAGTCCTTGTCTTCCTCTGCCACCTTGACTTGGTAAAACATTAATTTTACGTCAGACATAAAGGCAATGGGTTCTTGTCTGAACCTTAGAAGCACTCCTATCAAGGAACTTGTAAGGTTCGGGCCTTGCAAAAGTTGTTCATTTAAGGAGGTTCCTTTGAACTCCGCTCCACAGTCAAAAACAACTTGCAACTTGCCTTTGCGTGGATGGTAAACACCATGATGTGGAATGTAAAACACATTGTCTTCACCACAACGCAATTCATCCTGTGGGACCTTTTCCGCATATCCATTGCTGATAACATCCTCAAGGAATTTTGTGTACTCTTGTTTGAACCTTTCATTTCTTTCCATTTTTTTTCTAATTCCAATGAGGCGCTGTTGAGCAACACATCGGTTGTTTGACATTTTCACGTCTTTGTTCTTGAATGGCAGTTTTAAACTGTAGTGTCCATCCAGCAACTTCACAGATTGTTCCATAATTTTAATGAATCTTGAATCTTCTCTGGACATTTGTTCTTTGTCCTCAGCATCTCTTTCATTAAAATCATGTTCATACTGCTTCTCTAGTAGCAGCTCAAGTGACTCGACAGACACTTTATTTACAGTGGCAACATGACAGTCATCATCACGGTTGCCTTTCCAATCTTCACATGAGCCATTAACAACCCACCCCAGTAGGGTCTTAATGGCAAAGGGTCCATCTCCTTGGCTGTTAACAACTTCCCATGGTTCCAGCAACTTTGAAGCGCTAGTACCAATTAACAACTCCACTTCAGCCTGGATTTCAGGGATGTCGATCTGATCAAGGTAAGACCACTTTGTGAGGTTTTCCTTTTTGATTATGTTTGTTGAGTTCACCGGCATTGTTTTTTGTGTATAACCATTTGGAAGACTGTGATACCTTTTTCCATTAAGGCTAGATATTTCCAGCTCCTTCACAATGTATGTTGACACAGATGCCTTTGGGCTCATTGTTAACAAACATATCTTTGATTTTTTCCCAGTCAGGTTTAGCTTTCGCATCAAAGCTTCAGTGCAAAATGTAGAAGTTGATCCATTGTCTAAAAAGGCATAGGTTTGAATCACTTTGTTGCCCCTTCTTGCTTTCACCTGAACTGGAAGTATTGGTAGTATTCCATTACTACCGGCCCCAGTTTGGCTTCCAAAGGTTTGAGCTACAGTTGAGTTCCCAGTTGGTTCAGGTTTACATGAGTTTAGGCCATCAGTGCTCACCGACTTGTCCAACTTTGTTTTGACGTGAATATGTAAAGCTGTTGGATGACTCAGTTTGCATTTTTCACAGGTTATGCGCTTTTCACAATTTTTGCTCAAATGCCCAGTGTTGAGACACCCAAAGCAAACTCCTTTTTCCTTTAAGAAGGTGATTTTTTCACGATGGCTGTTTTTGGCAAATCAATGACATTCATCCAGAAAGTGACCTTGTAAACAGAATAAACAAGTGATACTGCTGTGTATGTAATTCTGTTTAGTTACTTTTTTCTCCTCATGCTGTAGTTTATTGGTAGCATAGACATTTTTAGTGAAGTTGTCATGTTTCCTTTTGGATTTTTCTGTATCCACATCCTTTTTGATTCGTATTCCTCTTTCTGTGGTTTGAAGATCCCCAAAAACTGGATCAGACAAAATCTTGACTTGATGTTCGACAAATTGCACGTCACCGAAGTTTGATTTGCGCTTTTCCTTTTCACGAACATCACATGCAATACTTCGTAATTGTTCTTTAAGTTTATAAGGAAGTTTTGAAATGACAACTTTAAGGTTTGCAGACATGTCTAGTTCTCATGTCCTGCAAATCAGACATTGCATTGTTGCATCCACGCAGCAATAAGGCGTAATCCTGGAGTAAAGGCACATTTTCAGCTTTAACAATAGGCCAGTTGAGCACCTTTTCAATATAAGCTGCCGTAATCTTTGCTTCATTGCCAAAGTGTTCTTGTAGGAGGGCTTTGGCTGCTTCAAAACTTTTTTCAGGACTCATATTTAAACAGCCTTGCACAAGGTTCCGTGGGTGTCCTCTCCAAAAAATACATGCAGTCCTCTTTAGAAGCGCTTTTCTCTTCCACACAGTGTTTAAAGGCTTGCATAAAAACTTTGAACTTGAATGGATCACCTTCAAACACTGGTATCTCTCTTGGTGGTAATTGACTTGCCCTTTGTTGTTGTATGATCAATTCAGATATATAATTTTGTCTTTGCAGAATTTGTATTGTGGAGCTTTGATTGATTGCATGTTCAACATTTTCAGTCCTTAATCTTGTGACAGGTAAGGTTTTATTTTCCATCCTGGATTCTTTGAGCTTTGAACCCGAAAGGACAGTTTGTTTTGCCACATGTTTCTCGAAATAGGATTCCATTCCATCCTGATCTGAAAAGGCCTGCAAAACTGCAATTTCTGCACTTGAGGCTTCAATCTGAGCATCCGTTTCCAATTGCTCCATTTGTTTGCGCAATGACTCCGCCTCAATCTCCAGTGCATGTTTATGTTTCAGAGCTGCTGCGCGCGCCAGAAGTGCGGCTCTCTTGGCTTCGGCTTGTGTACGCACAATTTCAATTGAGGATTTGTTTGATCGACTCGAAACTCTTGATCCAACATTTGACACACTGTCAATCGGTTTTATTTCATTGTCATCAATATCAACATCCTCTTTTCCAGTAGATCCCTCATTTGCATAACGTTTTGTCACATTTTGGGAAAATTCATTGACACTCATAAGTTTTGCCTTGAACCAAGTGTCCTGTTTTTCCTTTTCTTCCACAGGTAACAACTCTAAAAGAGTATTTTGTGCATCCTCTGCATCCTTGATCAACATTTGATATTTGTTGAAGTTTTGGCTTATTTCAGTTTCATAACCAGATTCACACAACAACCCTAGTATTGTCTTTTTTAGGTTGGCAGCATTATTAAGTGTCGATTTTCTTAGTTTCTCTAAGCCATCTATTTTATAAAGCAATGCCTTTGTTGTGAGGTTTTCAGGTCGCTTTTTAACAGAGGCCGTACCCTCCTCAAACTGAGCTTGACCCTCAAAATCAGTGCCAGTTGGAGCCTCATCCTCCATTCTACCCTTTGTTTAACCACACGTTTTTTATTCAAACATTAACAACACAAAGAAAGCATATGACCTAAACTTTACGCTCGTTGAGCACACATTTTAATGCAAACAATCTCACAAAACACAAATGATGTCCGTATGCGTGGTCCACTGCCTGGCACCGATCCCCGTCACTGTCACTGCACCAGAGCTTTCGCTATTTGGCTTCTTTCAGTCTTTAGTTTTAGTTTTGGTGACTGTGGTGGACAACAAACACATCGGCCCACATCATCCGTATTGAAGTCAGTTTTTTTTTTACTTAATGTTGGCGCACGTTTGTTCCTTTGTTTGGTCTGTAAGTTACGCGTGGCACTGGTGTAGATGCGTGGTTTTTAAACAAACAATAGCCAATGAATAACTTGTCCAAGACTTCAAGCTTAACGTTGGATATGGCAATCCGTTTATTTTAAGTGATCAGCAAAATAATAAAACAAAATAATAATTCTTCTTTCAATCTTACCACGTTAACATACACGTAACCATGGTCACGTGCGCAACACAGCTGAAGCAATTAGGCCACATTTAAATAAACTTCCACCCCCAGCGTCACACGCTGATTGCCAATTAATGGCTCCAACAGTGGTACTTGACAAAGGTTTGCCAAAGTAGTCCTGAGCCCATGTGGTGATATTGCTTATAGATGAATGACAATTCTTGATGCAGTGCCGCCTGAGGGATCGGAGATCACGGTTGTTCAGCTTAGGCTTGCGCCCTTGTCCTTTACGCACTGAAATTCCTCCTCATTCCTTGAATCTTTTAATTATGTTATGCACTGTTGAAGGTGAAATAAGCAAATGTCTTCCTATCTTTCTTTGAGGAACATTGTTTTTAAACATTTCAATAATTTTCTCACGTATTTGTTGGCAAACTGGCCGTCCTCGGCCCATCTTTGCTCCTAAAGGACTAGACCTTTCTTGGATGCTGCTTTTGTACCAAATCATAATTACAATCACCTGTTGACATCACCTGTTTCAAATCACATCATTATTTAACCAATGCACCTGATTACTAGCCCTTAATTGCTCCTGTCCCAACCTTTTTTGGAATGTGTTGCAGGTCTGAATGACAGGAAAGGATGTATATTTACAAATGAAATTAAGTTGACCGGACAAAACATGAATTATTTTGTGTTCACATTGTCTGCAATGAAATACAAGTCAATGTGCATTTAGAAATCACTACTTCCTTTTTTTATTTGTGTTTTTCATACTGTCCCAACTTTTTCTGATTTGGGGTTGTATATATACACACAGTTGTGTTCAAAATAATAGCAGTCCAACATCACTAACCTCATAAATACATTTTTTTGGTAGAAGTGATATTTCTACATGGCAAATAATTTACTAGTAAGTGTTGTAGAGTCATAGAAAACCAACAGACCCAACAGTCATGACATGCATGCTGCTCATTCTGTGTAATTTAATCTGTAATTGAAAGGGGCATGTTCAAAATTATTATCCGGCGGGATAAATTAGTCTTGCGCCTGACGCAAATCTAAAATGGGTTGGTCTGAAGTAGCTAGGTGTGGTTTGGGCGTAACATGCAATAAACCAATCAGAGCGTCATCTCACATTCCCTTTAAGAGCAGTTGCGCTTGTTCCATGGCGGATTGCTATTATGACGGCGGTTTTGCCTGGCGTACGCCAGGAACGGTTAACAGCCGAGGAGTTGTTCTCATCAGGGCTGGAGCGGGAGCTGTCCGGGATGCGGCAAAGTAATAAATGCCCATCTTGACCGGGTGGCAATGTTGGTGCGGCCTCTCAGGCGCATCTCCTCAAGTCTGGAGAGGATTGCTGCATTGCTGAAATGACCAGTAAGTGGAGTCAGAAAGACTCTGGCCTTTGAGCCAGTCAGACGGTCATTCTTTTTCCTTCAGTTGATAGCATTTATTTTGGCCGAGATATGGTAAAGGTCGTATTTTCATAGCTAGCTTCACAAATTTGGTCGGGTGTTATTTGCGTATTCTTTTGATAACTTTTTGTCAAGTTGGTCTACATACCAAGTATCGTGCAGATCGGTCGCATTGTCTAGCAGGAGTTCGAAAAAGTAGGTTTATGATAAATTGTGATTTTTTTCTAGGCGGAAATGGGCGTGGCCTATATCGGGAGATTCAGCTGAATTCAGGGAACGCATGGATATGTGTATTTTTTATGTGCGATGTACGGTTTGGGAATTATAGGGCGAAACGCATATCTCTGCTATAGCAGAGATATGCCACTTACCTAGTGGTGGAAAGTTTTTTTGTCCAAGGTTCTTGCAGGGATCTGGACCAGTCCTGAAAATGGCACCTCCCCACCATGTACGGTTTAGGCTGTAGCATCAGTTTTATCAACGGAAAAATAATAATAATCCTTAGGAAAGCAATAGGGTTCCACAGCTCCGCTGGATCTTCCCAGCCCCCTCGGGCTTGGACCTCTTAATACATCCATGGCTTGGACCCCTAAAAAGACATAGGCCAAAACTAAAGAAGAAGAGGAGGAAGCATAATGACTGATAGTGTCATGGAAGTCATGGGTGTCACCACTAAATGCTTGCTCTTGGGGGAATTACTGGAAGGTCTTTGTAAAATATAGAATGTGGTCTAGACCTACTCTATCTGTAAAGTGTCTTGAGATAACTCTTGTTATGATTTGATATTATAAATAAAATTGAATTGCACCTGGTGCAGACTCTGCTGCCATGGTAACAGACGATGATCACCCCGACGACAGTGGTGATGAAGATAACGTTACACACCTTTGGCCATAAAGTTCACAATCAAAGTTTTTTTTAACTTTTACATTTACTTTAATACTTACGTACATGTAATATCAGAAAATGACTTTTGATACTTTAGTACAGTAAATATCAGATACTTTAAGACTTTTAATCAAGTAATATTCTAAAAGAAGACTTACTTCTACCAAAGTAATTTTCTGGTAAGATACTTGTACTTTTACTCAAGTATGGCTTTCAAGTACTTTATACAAGACTGCTAACATGCGACAGCACACAATGAGAGACCATGGGGTGGTCACCATATCTAAAGCCTTGCTGAGACGTTGTTTACAACAAATGGAAAGTATTATATTGATGGAAATGTAATTTCAAGAATTACCTCAAAGCTTCCAACATCAGAATACATACCGGGAATTCCCAGCTGTTTTTTTGTTGTTTTTTTCAGCCCAAGTAATGTATCAATATCATTCATCCCAAACTGACATTTTTTTATAATATTTGTATCATTATTAGAGAAAAAGAACACAGTTTATGTCCATCATCAACACAGTTTGCAATGATCAATTCTGCTGCATGATCAAGTGAGCTGCGTGCTGCAGCGTGACATCTGCTGCAGCGCTAATTATGAAATGCCAGATGGAATGTCTGGGACTTGTCTTCTGAAAATCTAGGCAACCCTTATAAAACCAATATTTTCAGAATTCCATTATAAAAACTAACGAAATCTGCTAAAGTAAACCATAGAATGATTCCTAATCCATTTTTTTTTAACTAATCCATTCTGTAGCTGTTGAGATGTGTAAGCGGCTGCAAACAGAAATAATCACTCAAAGTTAACCAAATATTTCTTTATTAGGGAGGGCAGGCATATTTCTCTTTTCAAAACATTCAAGTTCCACTAAATTAAAGAAAACGACCCACAGAAATGTACAACTGTGCACTGCAAGAAGACGGGGCCATATGTAAAACTGAATTGAAAAAAATAAATACCTAAACACGCTGCCGCAATTTCAGCATTGTATTGAACTCGTGACAACTTAGGCTACATATTTCTTTTAGTTTACAATGAATTCTCACCCTGCCCTTCTTTCTTTTTCTTCTGGAAGTGTGCTTTCAAAAAGCAGAGAGCGTTGATCGATAAAACTAAGAGCTTCCAGCAACTGTTGCAGGTGAATGGATTTAGTGAGCCTGTATTATCATAGCTATGGTACGGCATTGTCACCTGCATTAACATTACCGTATGACAAGAATAGACACACACTCCTTGTGTTTTTTATTTTATTTCCCGTTTCCCGTCATAACCGGAAATAAGACGGAAATAGTCTTGATCAGATTTTATAGTATTAAACCTAATCGGCATGACTACATTCTTCTGGGATCAGTGTAATTATACCATCCCTGTCATCATTCAGGCCTGGCAGGATGAACAGGCTGTGGTCAGCAGTGACCTCAGGTGGATGTGTGGTGACCTAATGGTTGCAGGTGACTAGTTAATTTACATGGTCTGATATGCTTTGTCAGCGTTAGACTTACTTATTCCCAGGTCAGAGTATCCTTGAAATTATGGCAAAAATTGAAACCACTCAGTAATTGAGGAGAGAATTTATGTATCTATATTCTCTATCTTCTTTGTATTTACCTGGCGATGCCTGTCGGTGATGAGGGTCGACACTTGAAGATCCTGCCCCCTGAGGAGGGTTGTGCTCCTCTTCAAACACTCTAACTTGCACCAGTTGCTATTCGGGACCTCTGAGCACTGCAACATGACACAATCAGTGTAAGTTGTGAAAGTGCACAAAGCTTATTTCTTTGTCTGATAACATCACACTTACCTGGACAAGCTGAAGGTCGACAACCTTGTTTATTCTCTCCTCAATCAGTGAGTAGGTCCCATATTGCGCACAATGTCGAGGAGAGTCTGACCTGGGTATGATTATAAATTGTAATTATGTTAAAGACACAACATAGCACATCAGACCATACCATTTGTAAACATTTCTCATATTAACAATCAGGCCACCCCCCATCTCCTTCAATTTGCTTATTAGCTAGCAGGATAGTAGCATGAGCAGCATTGTGGCTAGCTCGATGCTATCCTGTGTGTCCGCTGTTTGGAAATACTTCACACTGGAAACACAGCAGAGCAAGACAGCAAAATGCAAAAACAAAACAGGACTTTCACAACCGTCTGTCCCGGTGTTGTCGCCGGCTTTTGGCATTTCATTTCCCCGTTGTTGCGTCCCCCAGAGACCCCGGATCGTACGTGTCCCGGCGGCCGCTGTTTCAGCCGTGAAAACAGAGGTGTGTGTGTGTGTGTGTGTGTGTGTGTGTGTAACTAAGTGTGTGTGTAAGATGTTTACGGTTATTGCACTTTTCTTATATTTCAAATATTTTACATTTTAAAACGTTCATTTGTTGATGCTACAAGAGCCAGTGTGCTTGATTTGCGCTGTTCACACACTGTTTTATTGATAGTGTATGTGTGTGTGTGTACGATTTTTACACTTGCACTTTTCTTATATTTCAAGACTCAAGTATTTGACATTTTGGGAATGTAATAAATATTGACATGACAATCAATTTGAAACCCTTACAGTTGCATATCTGTTTTCAGAATGAGATTTTTCCTGTTTTTCTGACTTCCTTTTCTGACCTTATACTTACCTCAAGTTGCCTTTTGGGAAATACATGCATATGTACGTCCATATCATACTTGCCCATTGAGAGGAGTTTATTTCAGCATCATATAAAATCAACAATAATGATAATAATAATATTAAAGCAAACAGCTCTGGTATCGGAATAGTATCGGTATCGGCCGATATCCAAATTCAGGTATCGGGATCGGATCGGAAGTGAAAAAATGTGGATCGGTGCATCCCTAACTGGAAGCCACATGTTGCACAGACCTACCATATGCAGAACATTTTAATTATCAGCACACCATCAGGACACTGTGGAATAAGTAAAACACTAAAATCCAAACATTACTGAAATTATAAAGGGTTCAATCTATATAATTTTTTAAACATGTTCTTACCTGCCCATACCGTTAGATTTGCTACAACAGGCAGGGTAAATGGTGGTCTTTACACACAATGAAGTTATCCGGACCACTGTAAAACAAAAAGAAAAAATGTTAGATACTGTATTCATCACAGGGGTGAATTTATATATAGAGTAGCTTATATAACCACAACACACCACACATACAAACATATACCACACACATGAAAATAAAAATTACTCACAGAAATGTAAAAAGTAAAGAGCATGTGAAGCGGCCTGGTAGGGATTGACCCTGTGATACATTGATCATGACAAGGTGCTATAGTAGAGTGTGTGCAATGGTAGACAGACATCACAGTTTAGCTAGCCATCACTGGTGCTGAAAGTAGGGAGACTTATCATCTCACTTTAGGTCAGGGTTACTTGGATGAGGTGCCGGCTCCTCATACAATGCCTCCTCATCTGAGGTTGTGTCCTCTTCATCAGGCATCTAAGAGGTGTCACTTGTGATGAAAGAGGCCGCTTCATCATTGTTTTCAGGACTGGCAAGTGGTGTACATGTTCTAATTCTTGACCATGACACTGACCATATTGGGCCTTACCTGTACAGCTGTGTCAGAGAAGCACAAGACAAACATAGCCACAATGACAATAATGGTACACAGTATGCTGCTATGTTTTGGTTTAAACAATCACAAACAATAGTGTGTGGAATTATCCTTAATAGGTGGGTAAACTGAATTCTGTGATCAGATGTTTGAAATACATATTCAGAACATGTTTGATAATGGTGGATGTTATTGTCAAACATTTATAACAATACCAGGGGTACTAAATGATTCTTAGCTTGTTGATCAGTGTACATATCAATGAATCTGGATAATATAGTGTGATTTTGGAATATGTTTACTGGCGTTTAACCTCCACTACAGCCCTGAACCCCAGACTAAAATCTATCCCTAGAGCTACCAAAGGATTTTCCATTGGGTTTCAAATCACGCTGTGATCCAGTGTGGCATAGGCCAGATGCAGGTGGGAGGGTTTCGGGCTCGGGATTGTCAGGATTTTCATCTTGGGGTGTTACATTTTCCAAACTCTTGTACAGATTGTAAAACCAGTGAAAACAGGGCAGAATCACAAGCATAGTGAGTAAGAAAGTAAGAAAACATTTATTTATATAGCACATTGTCTAACAGTGGTCACTAAAAGAGCCTCATGTAGACAGACAAACAAAATCACTCAATAACAGGCAATGGTGGTGCTTTGCTTGACATGAATGCAACATTGAGTCCTTTAACAGTCCCACCAGGCTGCTAGATCTGATGAGCTCTGTCAGGTCGTTTGATCTGAGCAAATACTCATGGCAAGGCATTCAATGTTTGTGAGCTATGCGAGAAGATAGCCTTATCACTACTCCTAACTTTCAGCACCATTGATGGCTAGCTAAAGTGTGATGTATGTCTGCCTCGGTATGCCATTTACTTCTGGATAGTTTCATTCAGTTTTGGAAATTTTCATGAAGTATGCTTTGGTATCACCAGACTTTGTGCGCCAGAGCCTCTGGTCCACAAGGTGCAAGACCTTTGGATCAAGTGAGAACTGATCCCCAAGATGTGGCAGCAACTACAGAGCCCCCTAGCAAGGTTGTCAGTTGTAAAACCGTGTCAGTCTGTGCCATAGCAGCCTGCAGCAGAAGACACTACCATTGGAACTGTGATCAATACCGTATAGGTACAGCCTATGCATGTGTTGATAGTTGCAGATACTGGAATAAGGTGTTCGCTAACACTGGACCAGACTGGGGATACAGCCCTCCCAAAACCTTAGAAAAAGAGTTTAAATCCCGGTTCTCGATTATACATCAACAGACAAAGATTAATTAATGCGCCCCTTTAATAATCACCCTAAAAAAACGTAAGAAGCTTGGATCCAATGTGAAAGTTTAGAATTGAGACTTATGATAGGCAATTGACTAAGTCACCTCCCTCTCATTCCAACAACCCTATCATTTCCCAAGCAGGTGAAAGCATTGCCTCACATAGCGTTCCCTCTTTACCTGACACTCCCTTCACTACTGTATCCCATACTTTTTTACCCAGACTTAGATGAACTAAGCGACCATGATTTAACTCCAATAGAAACAGGTTATGGCGATAGAAATACATTGTTGGATTGGATAATGTACACAGTGAGAAAACACAGCAAAACCGATTGTTAGGTTTGTGCCTCTGCTCTGCCCCAATTAGGCACTGCACCATTCCCACTTAATATGCAAAATTACCCTTTAGGCTTGCAGTGTATGAGTACTTTATTCCACCAAAGTGACAGACCTTTGTCTGGTAAATGTCAGACTCTAAATTTCCTATACCCTGTGGTACTAGAGTCCCCAGCAGACGCTGACCCCCCGCTGCTATAGTGGTTAAAGGTAACTACACCTGTTTCCTTCGAGATGGATCACGTGACAGCAATGTAAAATTGTTAGACGACTCCTTTTGCAACCTTACAACATTACTGACCATAACTTACACTTTATGGCCAATAGCAAAACGTGACCAGGGCTGAAATCTGGTGGTTATGTGGGGACAGGCGTTTGAGGAATAAATTACCCAAAAAATGGCAGGGTTCTTGTGCCTGTAAGTTTGATTGCTTCCCCAGATATGACAGGTGTTATCAATGAGATGCACAATCGGCACACCACTTCCAGACGACGCAGGGCCATGGATCAGCCCATTTTTAATTCCAATCTGAAGCCTAAGGGCACGTTCGACAGTAGTATTTGAATGGACTCAATTGGAATTCCACAAGGAGTTACAGATGAATTTAAAGCTAGAGATCAAATTGCTGCCAGTTGGGAATCAATATTCCTATGGCCAACAATCAATAAGAATCTAGATTGGATTAACTTAATTGGAGGTTCATAAATTATTCCAGGGACGGTATCAACGGTGCGGCGGAGCAATTACGTTCCACCAGTGAGATGCCTAGACATGCTCCTGGCGGAGAAAGGAGGTGCCTATGCATACATTAAAACTGATCATTGCTGCACTTTCATCCCTAACAATACGGCCCCTGACGGTAGCGTAACCCGTGCGTTACAGGGTCTGAGAGGTCTTTCTAAAGAATTGGCTGAAAACTCTGGTATAGAGAAGAATATTTTTACCAGTTGGATGGAAAACTGGATCGATAAATGGAAAAATATGGTGACCTCTGTGTTGGTGTCCATTGCCGTATTTTCCGGCATTTGGGTGTGTTGCGGCAGTTATGCAATCCCCTGTCTCAGAACTCTAATCAATAGATTGATAATTACGGCCTTATCAAAAGAGGGTGCTCCCCCAGCCTATCAGATGTTTGCCACAATTGAATCTATTCGCCCTGCCAACTATGTGGTCTATTTGGACGAGGCTGACACTTCCTCTGATGAGGAGGAAGGAGTACAGTCACGCTGGGTCTAAATTACTCCCTGTCACCACCCAGTGCCCCCCTCTCCCAGAGCCCCACCTTTCCTATCTCCAACTGTTTTTCTATCCTCTTATCTGCTGTCAGAGATGTTTCACAGGTATCTTGCGCGGGGCTGAAAATCGGCTCATAGTCAATATAGACTTAAAGGAACACGTCTACTTATTGGGACTTTAGCTTATTTACCGTAACCCCCAGAGTTAGATAAGTCCATACATACCCTTCTCATCTCCGTGAGTGTTGTAACTGTTTGACGGCCCCACCGGTAGCTTAGCGTAGCACAGATCCTGGAGGTAACTAGTTCCAACTAGCCTGTTGCGCCGAATAAGTGACAAAATAACGCCAACATGTTCATATTTACATGTTGTGATTTGTCACAGCGTGTACAAATAACGTCACATGAGACACAGCCATCTTCTAACTGCATATAAACTGGGAGCTATATTCTCAGATAGGCCAAGCACAGCTACTTCTGCTACGGGAGCGGAGTGATATGCTTACAGCATCTGAGAAGCTGAGAGCAGAGTAGCAATGCTTCTGTCAAGCTCTGGACGGGGTAGGTCACAAAAGCAGAACACAGGGCAAGATCAATAATACTAGTTTATTATAAGAAAAAATGAATTATGTAGATGATGTTCCGTCGTGGAGGTTATGGGAATGAGTATGGGTAGGTTGTGGCTCAGCAGGAAAAACGGCAGGCGAGAATAGTCGGAAACTGGCTGTGGAATCCAGAGACACGGAGAGCAAGGCAGTGGTCGGCACGGGGAGTCCAAACAGATGATCCAGTTGAGGAGGGGAAAAAGGCAGTGGCCGGCAGTGGAGGGAGAACGGCGTCTAGTAAGTAGAACACAAAAAACACGATGAGAAAAGAAAAGGCAAAACAACGGAAAAACTGGAGATAGCTAAATAATGCACAGGAACGCAAGTTATAGTTACGTGGCTGAAACATTTATCTGGCGGGGACTGAAAGCAGACCTCTCCCTAATATAGGGAGAGTGGAAATCAGCCCCAGGTGCGTGGACTGGAGCAGGTGTAGTTGATCATAGTGATTGCAGCCTTGGTGCCAGGGTGCCTTCAGGGGCAGTGGGAATTCAGGAAACTGAACAAAAAGAGACGGACGGAGACAACACAGACACAAAAGGGCAGAGGCAAGGGAGACACACAAAAAGGGAAGGGGAGACAGCTCAGGGAGGTGGGGCCCTGACAGGTTCGCCTTTCTAAGCTACTGGTGGAGCCATCAGACAGAGTTACAACACGCACAGAGATGAGAAGGGTTTGTATCGACTTGTCTATATCAAGCACACAGAAAATGGACCCACGAAAGCACGACTCAAAAAATTGTCAAATATAGGGCTGCAGCTATCGATTCTTTTTTAAATCGATTAATCTAGCACTTTTAATCGATTAATCGATTAATCGGATAGATTTCTTTTGCGTTTTTAAACCAAAACAAATAATGCATAACAAAAATGATGTGGCTGTAAAATGAACAAGCATTTGGCTTTTATTGCTCAAAAGAACAGAGGTATTTATTCCAACTCCAACATTTGGGAATTTCATTTAATTAAGCTTCATGCTGTAATCTAGCCCTGACATTAAAGTAAATATCTGTTTCATGTAGATTTCTACACCTGCAGCATTTACCATTAGGCTACTAACAAATAATATATAATTTCCGGGGTGAGCCTATTTGCTATGGTAACCTAGCAACCTGTGTGTGTGTGTTTGTGTGTGCACGCGTGCCGTGCGTGAGGAAGAGTGAGAGAAACGAGGGTGCAGGGGTGTGTGTGAAGGGGTTCTTTGTTTTAGGCTATACTCTCTTGCAATTGAACGCGAATAAGTTTACTACTTAAAAACATCAAAGCTAAACATCATATCTAGTCAAACTGCATCACGACATCGCTACAAATACATATGCTTAGGCTACGTTACCTTGTTTCAGCAACGCTTGGTGAAACAGCATGGAGTGGATGTTTTAGGTTCAGATGCTGAATCATTGAAGTCGTACTGCTGTGGTATGCCAGGTCTACTTTGCAGGAGTAGACACATTGCACCTTGTTCTCTTCCTTTTTAAGTATGTAATGATCCCAAACTTTAGACATTCTCTGCCGTTTCTGGACATCTTTACTCTCCGCCATCGCGCCAACTAAATTCAAAATGTATCACGCGCTAGTGGTGTGCTTCCTGAACAACGGTCCGTGTGAAACAATCATAGCATATAGTGCGCATCATAGGAATTTAACGAGGCTTCGAGGCAGAGTTTTTGCCTCGAGGAATTTTTGTAATCGAGTTACTCGAGTAACTCGATGAATCGTTTCAGCCCTAGTAAAATACAAAAAGAGTTTATTTATAATATACAACCCCAAATCAGAAAAAGTTGGGACAGTATGAAAAACACAAATAAAAAAAGAAAGTAGTGATTTCTAAATGTACTTTGACTTGTATTTCATTGCAGACAATGTGAACACAAAATATTTCATGTTTTGTCTGGTCAACTTAATTTCATTTGTAAATATACATCCTTTCCTGTCATTCAGACCTGCAACACATTCCAAAAAAGGTTGGGACAAGAGCAATTTAGGGCTAGTAATCAGGTAAGTTGGTTAAATAATGATGTGATTTGAAACAGGTGATGTCAACAGGTGATTGTAATTATGATTTGGTACAAAAGCAGCATCCAAGAAAGGTCTAGTCCTTTAGGAGCAAAGATGGGCCGAGGGTCACCAGTTTGCCAACAAATACGTGAGAAAATTATTGAAATGTTTAAAAACAATGTTCCTCAAAGAAAGATAGGAAGACATTTGCTTCTTTCACCTTCAACAGTGCATAAAATAATTAAAAGATTTAAGAAATGTGGAGGAATTTCAGTGCGTAAAGGACAAGGGCGCAAAGGACACTCACTCACTGTTTGTGTGAGTGAGTGGGTGAGTGTCTGTGTGTGAGTGAGTGAGTGTCTGTATTGTCATGTCTACAGCACATAACAGAGTCATTTTTTTCACTGTACATGAGCCAGGACCTCCTTATTTTTTTCTCCATTCTTCATTTGCAGGTAATAATTGCTGCTTGTAAATCTTTGCCCCTCTTGGTTTTTAGGATAAATTCTGTCGTCCTTGCTCTGAACTGGGCCTCTCTGCAGTATTGAGCAGCGCTCTTTGTCTGTGAGGTATTTTGGCCAGAGTGCTGGGTCATCTTCAAGAGTAACACACTGGTCAGAATGACTGCTAGTACTCCTTAGTTGTTCATTGGAATTGTCGTCTTTTTCGTCATAGACGTCGTCATCATTATTATCGCTGTCACTGAAAGTTTTGTTACCTGAAGTTGAAGGATCCTCCTCATCCTGTAAAGTTGCCTTGGATGTAACGTTACCAGCAATATCGCTTGAGCAGCCTGGGCTGGCACTGTCGGCAGCAACGGGTAGCTCCTCCCCGCTAGCAGCAGTGCTAACGGTCGTGATGGTGGTTGTAGCGTTGTTGTCATTATCAGTGTCACAAAAAAGTTTGTTAACTTCGGCAATTTTTTTAAAAACGTTTTGCTTTCCTCCCGTTTCCTCCTTTTTTCAGCACCGCTCGGGTACTTCGCTTTATTGTTTCTCTACTCTGTACACTGTCACTCTACACACGCACTCTGTCTGTCTGTCTGTCACTTTATTTCCTGTTTATTTCCTCCGTTTTTTGCCGCATTACAGCCTTGTCACTTTCGCAGATGCGCAGTAAGTGAGATAATGGAATAGTCCAATCATGTAGTAAGGTGCGAAACTGATTTGATGCCATTTTTGCAAATGGAGTTTTAGAAATATGCACAATCTTATCACTTTGTCCTAATTATATTCTCACATCAAAAGTAACCAATAAAAATTCACAATCATGTTATTATTCTACTATAAGTTGTGCACGTAGGGACTTTACCCAAAGGTCTGGATTATATTCATTATAATTTGTATAAAACCTAATGAAGCTTCATTCCATCCTTGTATGTGCATAGTGATGATATCATTATTATACTATTCAACACTTTTTACATGAATTTGTGCATTAAAATTCCTTTCCACTTATAATTCAGTTTGTCACACCACAGGACATTCCGTCACACCATTGGACAACAAAAAGTACTGGTATGTACCTGTTTTGTACAAAGGCACATTTATTATTTCCTGTTCAAATTAATTTCAAAATTAATTAAAATGAAGTTGCAACTTCAAGTTCAAATGTTTTTGGTACAATAAAGTCAGAAGAAAGAAGAAGAAACCAACATTCCCATAAAAAAGACTTGGGAGCCATCGTAACATTTAGCAACATACCATGAACATGTAAACAAAATTGACCTGGCTTATTACTTTTCTTGTTCAAATTTATTTTAATATTCACTAAAATAAAAAGGTAACCGTTTTAAGTTATACGGGATAAAAAGTTAAAACTATTGTTCTCTGTATTTAATTCAGTCACATTCTTAGTACAACTCAAGTAAAATCATTTTTCAAATAGCCATAGGGCCTACTTGTCACGTTTCATAACCATAAGTGGAAGTGACTTAAAAAAACAAACTACTGTTTGGGTAAAATTCATTAAACAATTATTTTTTAATAAAACAGCAAAACATCCTGTGGTTCTTAAAAATAATTCATAGTAAATTGATTATTTTCTTCATGAACTGTGCTGTACAACAGAGTACACCATGAAATACACAATACACAATTATGAAACCAACCATGACTATTGTGATACAATGAAGCATTAATCATGTCATGAAATGTTTAAATTCTTATGCTAAAATAACTTTTGGTAACTTGTCAAATTTACTTTCTGCATCTTTCTCTCAGGATGTTCTTTCTCTGAGGATCTTTATTCAACCTCTCCCTCCCTAGACTACACTTGGCTATTGGTGAGTGCAGTAGCATAAAAAATTAGCATAAATACTAAGAACAAGAACGAAACATGAGTAAAATATACATACAGTATAGTCATTTATAAATTATACAAAACTAATAATACATACAAATCACAGGATTAAAATTCAGAAAATAAATGATGTGGCCGCCAACGCGACCTTCATCAACGCAACATCTAGACACAATTTGGCTGCCAACGAGATGTCCAACAACAAGGTGGCCCCCAATTCGACGTTAAGCGGTGCCGTGGCCACCAATGCAACGTCCAGCAACAAGGTGGCCCCCAATTCGACGTCAAGCGGTGCCGTGGCCACCAACGCGACGTCCAGCACCAATGTGGCTGCCACGTCCGCCAACGCGGCTGTTGCCACGCCCGGTGCCAACATGGCCACCAATGCAACGTCCAGCAACAAGGTGGCCCCCAATTCGACGTCAAGCGGTGCTGTGGCCACCAACTCGACGTCCAGCACCAATGTGGCTGCCACGTCCGCCACCACGTCCGGTGCCAACATGGCCACCAATGCCACGTCCAGCACCAATTTGGCCGCCAACGCGACCTCCATCGCCAATGCGACATGGCCACTAACCTGATGTCCAGCGCCGGGGCTGCCAGGAAATGGGTGTGAGGAACCATGCAACCAAGGTGACATTTGAGGTTTCTGGTTGTACTTTCCAAAATAAAAACTTTCAAATAAAACTAACTGATTATATTGGTTTCCTTATTTCTGATCAATTACAATCAATGTGAATATAACATTGTCATGGAAGCTGGCTGTGCTCCTCTGGGCTTCTTTTAGGTGGAAAACCTCTGGATGTTTGTCCTTTAGCCAGGGGCGGATTTAGTCATTTTGGGGCCCAAGGCAAACACAGACATGGGGCCCTCTACATCTCGTTTCCCCCCTTTTGTCAATCCTTATTTTTCATACCATGAAATGTAAACAAAATTGACCTGGCTTATTACTTTTCTTGTTCAAATTTATTTTAATATTCACTAAAATAAAAAGGTAACCGCTTTAAGTTATACTGGATAAAAATTTAAAACTATTGTTCTCTGTATTTAATTCAGTCACATTCTTAGTACAACTCAAGTAAAATCATTTTTCAAATAGCCATAGGGCCTACTTGTCACATTTCATAACCATAAGTGGAAGTGACTTAAAAAAACAAACTACTGTTTGGGTAAAATTCATTAAACAATTATTTTTTAATAAAACAGCAAAACATCCTGTGGTTCTTAAAAATAATTCATAGTAAATTGACTATTTTCTTCATGAACTGTGCTGTACAACAGAGTACACCATGAAATACAAACAAAATAAAAAAGCAGTAGTGTTTTAGAGTGTTAAGGACTCATCCTCCTCCTTTCACAATTATGAAACCAACCATGACTATTGTGATACAATGAAGCATTAATCATGTCATGAAATGTTTAAATTCTTATGCTAAAATAACTTTTGGTAACTTGTCAAATTTACTTTCTGCATCTTTCTCTCAGGATGTTCTCTCTCTGAGGATCTTTATTCAACCTCTCCCTATACTTCCTGGTCCTTTCCTTGCTTGTCATCTCAGCCTCTCACTTTCAACGTGGATGGAGAAAAAGGCAAAACTTAAAAACAGAAAATGCAAACATCACTACTACAATTAGCTATTAAAGGTTGGGAGGGAAGTTAGGAAGGGGATAAGAAGCAGGGAGGTTGGGAGGCGGGAGGAAGTAAGGAGCGAGGGAGGTAAGAAAGGAGGGAAGTTGGAAGGGGGAAGATTGATAGGGAGGGAGGTTGGGGGTGAGATGGAGGGAGGTTGGGAGAGGTTAAGAGGGATGGGAGGGAGGTTAGGGGAAGGGAGGTTAGGGTGAGGTTAGAATGGAGTAGGGTTGGGTACCGAAACTCGGTGCCAATAGGTCCCCGGTTCCGACGTAAACGGTAGTAACGAGACCGAATAAGAACGAATATTTCGGTGCCTTATTTCGGTGCCTGACTTTCCACTACACTCGACAGCAGGTAACGTTAGCCTACCTTTAGCTAGCAGCGTGATTAAACAGGTTAACATGCTGACAGGTGACGTTAAACAGTGTAAAGTGTGACTATAACAACAGTCTGCTCTGCAGCGCAGCAGCTGCTGATGTCGGAAAAACACAGACGGTGCATTCACTGAAACTGGTAACCTACAGCCTCGCGGTGCATTCAAAGTTACTGTAAAATACCCTTTTCCCATCTGGTTGTTGTTTTTGTCATTCAACAGCAATTTACTGGTGAAATAAGTTATTGTCTATTATGAGTTTTAGTTATTACATTACTATTACATCATTTAATTTTGACCATACGGTAGGGATGCACCGATCCACATTTTTTCACTTCCGATCCGATCCCGATACCTGAATTTGGATATCGGCCGATACCGATACTATTCCGATACCAGAGCTGTGTTTGCTTTAATATTATTATTATCATTATTGTTGATTTTATATGATGCTGAAATAAACTCCTCTCAACGGGCAAGTATGATATGGACGTACGTATGCATGTATGTCCCAAAAGGCAACTTGAGGTAAGTATAAGGTCAGAAAAGGAAAAGTCAGAAAAACAGGAAAAATCTCATTCTGAAAACAGATATGCAACTGTAAAGGTTTCAAATTGATTGTCATGTCAATATTTATTACATTCCCAAAATGTCAAATACTTGAGTCTTGAAATATAAGAAAAGTGCAAGTGTAAAAATCTCTCTCACACACACACACACACACACGCACACACTATCAATAAAACAGTGTGTGAACAGTGCAAATCAAGCACACTGGCTATTGTAGCATCAACAAATCAACATTTTAAAATGTCAAATATCTGAAATATAAGAAAAGTGCAATAACCTCTGTTTTCACGGCTGCGCAGCGGCTGCTCTGAAACAGCGGCCGCCGGGACACGATCCGGGGTCTCTGGGGAACGCAACAACGGGGAAATGAAACGCCACAAGCCAGCGACAACACCGGGAGAGACGGTTGTGAAAGTCCTGTTTTGTTTTTGCATTTTGCTGTCTTGCTCTGCGGTGTTTCCAGTGTGAAGTATTTCCAAACAGCGGACACACAGGATAGCATTGAGCTAGCCACAATGCTGCTCATGCTACTATCCTGCTAGCTGGCTGCAAACTGCGGAATGGACTTCCTGAGCGGGGGCGTGTCTCATAACTCTGTGTCTCATTGAGCCGCGCCTCCGTTCAGGAAATCTATTCCACAGTTTGCAGCCAACCAGAAGACCAGCCGGCAGGAATCACTTTTGGAGCCATTACAGCAGACAACGTTAAAGTGCAGACATGGCTCATGGTATCCGCAGGTTGGATCGGGAAAATCCGATACCTGAATTTCGCTGGTATCGGTCCCGATACCGATACTGGATCGGCCCCATCCCTACCATACGACCTTAGTAATAAACAATGTGTCCTTAATTGTGACTGTTGTTTAGTAGGCCTATCCTTCTTGTTTCTTCTTTTTTTTTTTTTTACTTTCTTAAAAAGTACCGGTTCAGGCACCGGCACCGTTTTAAAAGTACTGATTTAGCACCGGTATCGGAAAAAACCCAAACGATACCCAACCCTAGAATGGAGGGAGGCAGGTTAGGTGGGAGAGTGATGGTTTTGTACCCCTTGATAGAGCCTATATCCACTGGTGTGACAGCCATTTCCACCAGTGTGATTTCATGTCACACTATAGGACAGTGCTGTCACACCGTGGACGTTTTCAAGATCAAGGCCAGTTTGTGGCCTAGCTATATGAGAGACAGTCTTCAATCCTGACTAACAGTGTTAAGGTTTACATTATTTTCAATAGTGAATCGATATAAGTTGATGAAAATTTTCAGATCAATACTTAAATTACGTCACACCAAAGGACTGCATAATGGATCCTATTCCCAACAGTGCACGGAAATAGCAATATTATGAAAATATTTGAGACAGAACTCACCTTGTGTGCAGTCCATGTGCTCCAGTGAGGTCTACTGTACTTCCTGGATGAAGAAGGGCCCCTCTCAGTAATAGGGTGCCCAAATTAATGCTCGTTTTATATCTACAGAATGGCGTCACACCAGGTGGACACCAGTTTTGCGGACAAAATGTAATGTGTCATAATTATTTTAAATGGGGACCTTAAGACTTATAACCTTTAGTTTCATTAAGTCAACACTACAATAACATATATTCAAGTATTTTAATGTATTTAGACTTATTTTTCATTTAATTACAGTAGTTTTAAGATAAGCAACGCTACCCCGGACAGTTACGCCAGTGGACAAATGTCATGTTTAAAACAAAATATTTACATATTTGAATTATAATGCTCATTATTTACAGATGTATTAGGCTAGTTCTGGAAGATTAAACTGTATATAAAAACAGATATTTTAATGAAATATTATACATTTTTATTTATATTTGTCACCATGAACACAAAAATGGAGCGTCACGTCAACCACCCATGTGCTTTTGTAGTTCGACATTTGAAACCTTCCTACATGTCCAAGGCCCACAGAGGATACATTCTAATGACTTAAGTGACCCTCTGACATTTCTTTTAGTGCCACCAGCAGGACAAATTGGTGTAAACAGTCTTGTTTGTGGCCACCAATGCAACGTCCAGCAACAAGGTGGCCCCCAATTTGACGTCAAGCGGTGCCGTGGCCACCAACGCGACGTCCAGCACCAATGTGGCTGCCACGTCCGCCAACGCGGCCGTTGCCACGCCCGGTGCCAACATGGCCACCAATGCAACGTCCAGCAACAAGGTGGCCCCCAATTCGACGTCAAGCGGTGCCGTGGCCACCAACTTGACGTCCAGCACCAATGTGGCTACCACGTCCGCCACCACGTCCATTGCCAACATGGCCACCAATGCGACGTCCAGCACCAATTTGGCCGCCAACGCGACCTCCATCGCCAATGCGACATGGCCGCTAGCCTGACGTCCAGCGCCGGGGCTGACATTTGAGGTTTCTGGTTGTACTTTCCAAAATAAAAATTTTCAAATTTCAAATAAAACTAACTGATTATATTGGTTTCCTTATTTCTGATCAATTACAATCAATGTGAATATAACATTGTCATGGAAGCTGGCAGTGCTCCTCAGGGCTTCTTTTAGGTGGAAAACCTCTGGATGTTTGTCCTTTAGCCAGGGGCGGATTTAGTCATTTTGGGGCCCAAGGCAAACACAGACATGGGGCCCTCTACATCTCGTTTCCCCCCTTTGTCAATCCTTATTTTTCTAAGAAAGTCCTACTTGTAACTTCTCTTCAGCAGTCTTCACACAGCAATGGTGTCTAGACATCTGGAGTTGCATCTCTAATAAAAAAAAACCGAACATTCTGTTTAACAGATGCATCCACTGTAAAATTGTATTTAAAATGTTCTCTGTACAATAATATGTATTGTCTTTTTATAGGGAAGAGCTGCCATTGGTTGTCATTTACCTTGGTTGGCTCTGATAGTATCTCATATGGATCTGCTTGCTGCTACATGTTGTTTGTGGACTTCTGTCTTGTGTTACTAAAGTGAGAAGAAACACACAAGACAATAAGTGATCAATTATGGAGAGATAATTTTAATAAAAATAACTTACTGTTTAAAATGTTTACCTTTTTTCTTTCACTGACTTTCTCCTGCGCTCCCTTTTTTCTGACCATTTCTTCATTTCCCTTGTCTCTGTTTTTGCATGTCTTTCTCATCTTCTCCCTTTGGTCTTTGCCTGTCTTTTTCTTCTCCCTTTTCTATTTGTATTTGTCCATCTTTCTCTTCATCTCATCTTTCTTCTATGTCTTTGTATTCTCTTGAAGTGAAGTGAGTGAGTGAGTGAGTGACTGGGTGAGTGTCTGTGTGAGAGTGTCTGCGGGTGAGTGTGTCTGTGTGAGAGTGTCTGTGTGAGTGAGTGAGTGGGTGAGTGTCTGTGTGTGTGTGTTTGTGTGAGTGAGTGAGTGACTGGGTGAGTGTCTGTGTGAGAGTGTCTGCGGGTGAGTGTGTGTGTGTCTGTGTGAGAGTGTCTGTGTGAGTGAGTGAGTGACTGGGTGAGTGTCTGTGTGAGAGTGTGTCTGTGTGAGAGTGTCTGTGTGAGTGAGTGAATGAGTGGGTGGGTGAGTGTGTGTGAGTGTGTCTGTGTGAGAGTGTTTGTATGAGTGAGTGAGTGAGTGGGTGAGTGTGTGTGTGTGTCTGTGTGAGAGTGTTTGTGTGAGTGAGTGTGTGAGTGTGTCTGTGTGAGAGTGTTTGTGTGAGTGGGTGAGTGTCTGTTTGTGAGTGAGTGAGTGTCTGTATTGTCATGTCTAAAGCACATAACAGAGTCATTTTTTTCACTGTACATGAGCCAGGACCTCCTTATTTTTGTCTCCATTCTTCATTTGCAGGTAATAATTGCTGCTTGTAAATCTCTTGGTTTTTAGGATAAATTCTGTCGTCCTTGCTCTGAACTGGGCCTCTCTGCACTATTGAGCAGCGCACTTTGTCTGTGAGATGTTTTGGCCAAATAAAGTGAAGTGAGTGCTTCAAGAGTAACACACTGGTCAGAATGACTGCTAGTACTCCTTAGTTGTTCATTGGAATTGTCGTCTTTTTCGTCATAGACGTCGTCATCATTATTATCGCTGTCACTGAAAGTTTTGTTACCTGAAGTTGAAGGATCCTCCTCATCCTGTAAAGTTGCCTTGGATGTAACGTTACCAGCAATATCGCTTGAGCAGCCTGGGCTGGCACTGTCGGCAGCAACGGGTAGCTCCTCCTCGCTAGCAGCAGTGCTAACGGTCGTGATGGTGGTTGTAGCGTTGTTGTCATTATAAGCGGCGGGCATCACAAAAAAGTTTGTTAACTTCGGCAATTTTTTTAAAAACGTTTTGCTTTCCTCCCGTTTCCTCCTTTTTTCAGCACCGCTCGGGTACTTCGCTTCATTGTTTCTCTACTCTGTACACTGTCTGCCACTCTGCACACGCACTCTGTCTGTCTGTCTGTCACTTTATTTCCTGTTTATTTCCTCCGTTTTTTGACGCATTACAGCCTTGTCACTTTCGCAGATGTGCAGTAAGTGAGATAATGGAATAGTCCAATCATGTAGTAAGGTGGGGGGCCCCCCTCCGGTCTGTGAAACTAATGATTTGATGCCATTTTCGCAAATGGAGTTTTAGAAATATATAATTTGCTAAAAGTAAAAAAAAACAACAACCGTAAGCATAAGTTAATGGGGCGTTTTGGGGGCCCCTAGGTAGCTCGGGGCCCAAGGCAATTGCCGACCTTTGCCTAATGGTAAAGTCCGCCTCTGCCTTTAGCCACAGAAGGGAGCCTTTGCAGGCAAGCCTCATGAATACGTTATGTTGTTTCACCAATGTATATTGTGCACATTGTGTATGATAAGTTGGTGGATTGTAGTTAAATTTAAAGGTCCAATATGTAATACTGACAGCTATTGTTTAAAATAGTTACTGCAGTTCAAATTCAAAATACTGGAGAGAGTCGTCTCCCCCGCCCCTCCTCCCCAGACTCGAAGTTCATGGAGGTTGCCAGGCTGAGTCTTCCTTTTCCCCCCCGACTGAAATACACACTTTATTGTCTTAGAAGTACGGCAACAATCGCTAAACACACTGCAAACTCACGGTCTTCTCTTCTGGATTTACAGCCACCCTCTTGGCTTAAAATAACTCATCTACGGCAGGCTACGGCGTTGTAAACAGCTATGGTCCTCCAGTAACGTTAGCTAGATAGCAGGGTTAGCATGGTGGCGTTAGCCAGGACCAGTTACTGGCTGAGTCTCAATTGTTTTTGCAAGTAACCAACTCGTGTTTCTAGCTATATAATTCAATGTGACTACACAAATGTTGAAATTACATAAAATGCTCGTCCCTAGTAGCTGTGATAAATTAGCCTGAAGCTAATGCTTACCTGTTCAGAAGGAAATTAGCCAACTCAGCGTCCTTTTGGGCCGGACACCAGAGAGCTCCGCAGCGATTCAGCACACGGCAGATAGTGCGGGACAGGAAGTTGAGCACAGAAACAAAATAAAACATCTGGTTAATTTTCTAAATAAAATACACCGTGCTCACGGCGGATCATATTTCCCTTCACTACACCTTGAAAACACAACACAGAATTGTTTCCTCTCTACTCCTCTTGATGGAAACAAACTGTTGTTGGTTTTGTGGTTCTACTCTACGTGAGACGTAATCCGGCTAAGAAGCGGCACTTTTTTCAGAGGTGGTGATTGAAACCCTGATATCTCAGGTTCATTTGCAGTAACGTGTGTAGTATTTGGCATCCTGAAAACTGGTATTAAAGTCTGTAGAAAGAATGTGGAATGAAAAGAGATGCGGTCAACAGTTGCCGTAGTAAATCGGACTTGAGCTGAAATTTATTTAATTTATATATCCTTGACACATGTATGCTATAGTCCTAATAGTAATAGGCTTATGTTGCAATCTCTTAGGCCTACATGATGTAACTATATTTAAATAAACACACAGTAGCAGAGTTTATGCAGTGTCTTTTTAATTTACTTTTTTCATGAGTCAGAGCCAGGCAACTGTGAGCACGCGTCCCCCCGTGCTGGACCACCAACCCGAGCCTGTCTCCTGACAGCGCAGGGGCTGGAAAAACCAAGCCGAAATAACTCTGTCAATGGCAGAAATAAATCATTCACTTGTGATCATTAACCTTTTAAAAGAGAAATGAAAACCTGAAGAATAAATAAAAATGTTGTGCATCGTCATGTTTCCTGTATTGAATATCATTGCCAAATATAACACTAGGCTATACCTTTTAAAAGCGTTGAATAACTTCCTGTTAATCAATCCGATGGAGCGCTCCACCGTGGCCCGTGCGCGTACATGTGCACTGTTGTACCGGCACATATAGAGGTCTTCTAAAAGAGCCAGATCTGCCATTGCTGATAAGTGATCAACTGATGACTTCTTCTCCTATTAAACTGATTATATGCTGCACTGCAAGGCCACACTGACTTGAAAACTTGCTTACACGAGTTCAGACCAGACGTGAGATTTTATTGCAGCCTACGCTCACGTTCAAATTGATAAATGCCAAGCTTTGCATAGGAATCGGCATACGCCCGTTCTATGCCTGTTTTAGGTCGTAGCCTACGCACATTTCATAAATGAGGGCCATTATTTATATATGCTGATATGTTATTGAGTCATGAGTTTTCATCCCTCAACAAGAGCGAAATAAATGCTGTTTTATCATTTTTGATTGATAAAGAACATTTAATGCAGTGCCTCGTTGTGTCAAAGACCAGTCCGTCTCACTCCCCCTCCAGCTGCAGGACCGGTGACAAACTTAGCAGCCCTGGGGTCTGCTTCACCAAATAGAAATACACTGGATCCTGTCTGGAGCAGCAGACAGACTGAGAGAAGGAGGAGGGGAGCGAGAGACCATCCTGATCTGACACATCTGACGCGTTGTGAAGGGAATTAACAGCACCTACAGACTCACATTCTGAAAATACACATACACTATTGGGAAAACTAATATTAGAATTAATTATTTTTACTTTAAAAATAGGGTTACGCCCATGTGAACATACCATATGAAGGGTTAAGACATGCCTCAATATCAACCAACTTGGTATGGCAAAAATTACATTTCTGTCTGTAAAATTTGCATCGAATTTTCTGTGACAGCTTCGACCAAGATTAGTGGCAAGATTCAGTTGGTGTGTCAGGAAATGTAAAAGGACATTTCACTGCTATATTTTCGTGCACCAACAACATAGGCTACTTTTAAACATGCTACTTTGATTCAATGCTGCCCAGATAATTTATTGGGAAGTGATCGCATTTACACATTCAAATTAGACTGGTTAAAAATTTAAACAAACAGCTGTTCTCAGAATTTCGTTAGACATAACTTAGAACAATTGTGTTTATCAGTGAAAATAGCCTGACAGATATATAGTATCATAGTATATATCAGTATTTATAGTATCAAATCATAACTATTAATTTTGAGACACTTTACAAATAGAGTATACTCATAATTTACAAAGACCCAACAATTTGAGTAATTCCCTCATCAGTAAACTATTTTTGGATGGAGCCTGTAAAATTACCTTTTTACATGATAGAAGGACAAGGTGTGTGATAATGTAAAAGCAGACAGCTCGCAATCACAGATATATTTTGATCAAATGAAACGGTTTTTTTTTTGTTTTGGTTAATTTAACACTGAACCACAGAAACTGTTTACAGTGTATAATAATCTGTTCATGTCTTACAGATTCACAAACAAGTTAACAACTGAACGGAAATCAAGTTATTATTGAGAGTGGATTATGTAGACTGCACAGCAAGCTAATGTTAACAATTGCACAGCATGCTCTACTGGGAGGCCACAGTTAGGCAAATTAAATAACCAAAAATGATGTCACAAGTTTGCAATGTGACCTTAGTCTGTTTAGCTATGCACGCTCTAAACCTCACACCAAAAATTAAAAAAAACAAGTCATTGAGTTTACTGTTTCCTCCAGTAAATACTGTCTAACCACCTGATGCTTGAACCTTTTCCAGGTGTAATTACACCTGTTTCTCGAGAGTAGGGCAGGGAAAAAGTGCGCACCGACTGAACTCATCTTGGTGTTGACATCACTACCGACTATCACTTGTTAATCAGAGCACCAGTAGAGCTGATGGGTGGTGGCTGTGTGGAGCTTCTCGTTCTACAAGCTGCACCTGAACATGTCCCATAAAAGATGTGGCACTCCTGGTAGCACTTTTGATTACAGAGTGTACATGTGTGATAAACTGATGCACCTAGAGGCGTAGCTACCAGACGAGTTCAAAGCACGCAATCAGATTGGCGCGGGGGGGGGGGGGGGGTTCAAGTCATTCTTTTCTGGTGGACAACAGTAAACAAAAAATGTCATTGTATTACAACAGCGTTTTGCCAAACTATACTAGATACTGAGACCGACTTCCCTGATGGCTTGAAAGAATTACCTGAAAATTAAAATGTTTGTTGATGTAAAAGCTTAAATTATGTACATTATGACCCTGTAACCGATTGGATGCATGGAATGTTTGGAAGGTGGAAAGACATGATTCCATAGCTGTGTTTGCTGGCAGTCTCATCTGCTGTGGCTGTTGTGCAAATCCCCTGTTTAAGAACTCTAATTAATGAACTAATAACTAAGGCCTTATCAAAAGAGGGTGCTCCACCAGCCTATCAAATGATAGCCATCCAAGAAGTCCCACTTTCAAATTGTCATCACCCAGTGCCCCCCCTTTAAAATCCCTACCTTTCCTATCTCCAACTTTTTTTTTCTATCCTCTTATCTGCTGTCAGAGACTCCCTTCTTTGTTTCACAGATCCCTTTGTGCGGGGCTGAAAATCAGCCCATAGTCAATATAGCCTTAAGCAGGTAGGTTTGAAGTATGATTTTAGAATTTTTAAATTGCAAAAGATGTTTGTTTGAAATTTGCTGTCACACAATGTTGATATGATATATATGATATATGTTGATGAAGATATCTCCAAAAACAAATGTAACCATCTAGTATAGTCATAGAGAGCGATGGATTATGCAGCTAACATTAGTGGCTAAAATCGACATATATGACACACGCACCACACCGCTCTGTCATTTTCATTACCATCATGTTTAATTTTTTTTGATAATTTATTACTGATTGCTAATTGCCATTGAGTCGTACTTAGGTCTAAAAAGAGGGATCTCATTACACTGTTTTACACTTACTATTGTTTGGTTCCACAGCAAAAAGAGGGTGTCGAAATATATTGTGTTAAGAATAGAATGTCTTGAAGCCTGGAAATGGGCTCACGCTCTCCTCTTGTCTGGCATGTGTAAGATAAGACATTTGCGATAATTACCCAAATCGTACCCAAAAGTTGTATTTCATTGCAGACAATACAACAGCACATAATTTAATGTGTTCCTCATGATTGTTATTGTTTTGTTTTCAAAAAAACAAAATTCCTATTTTGGTTCTTGCAACACATTTCAAAAAAAGTTGGAACAGTAAAGCATTTACCACTTTGTAATGTTGCCATTTCTTTTCACAACACTTAAAAGACGTTTAGGGACTGAAGACACCACGTGATGAAGTGTTTCAGGTGTAATTTTGTCCCATTGTTGCTGCAAACAAGTCTTAAGGTGGGCAACAGTATGGGGTCTTCGTTGTCGCATTTTGCACTTCAAAATGCGCCACACATTCTCAATTGGAGACAGGTCGGGACTGCAGGCAGGCCAGTCAAGTACCCGTATCCTCTTCTTCCGCAGCCAGGACTTTGTAATGTGTGCAGAATGTGGTTTTGCATTATCTTGTTGAAATATGCATGGATGTCCCTGGAAAAGATGTCTTCTTGAAGGCGGCATATTGTGCTCCAAAATCTCTATGTACTTTTCAGCTTTAATGGTGCCATCACAGAAGTGCAAGTTACCTTTGCCAAGGGCACTGACACAACCCCATACCATGACAGACCCTGGGTTTTGTACTTGTTGCTGGTAACAGTCTGGATGATCCTTACACGGTGTCCATTTCTCCCAAAAAATACCTGAAATACTGATTCATCTGACCACAGTACACGTTTCCACTGTGTGATGATCCATCCCAGATGCCTCTGAGCCCAGAGAAGTTGACGGCGCTTCTGGACACTGTTAACATAGGGTTTCCTTGTGACACAGTACAGTTTTAACTGGCATTTGTGGCTGTAACTACGTATTGTGGTTGTTGGCGCACATTTGTTCCTTCGTTTGGTCTGTAAGTTACGCGTGCCACTGGTGTAGATGCGTGGTTTTTAAACAAACAATAGCCAATGAATAACTTGTCCAAGACTTCAAGCTTAACGTTGGATATGGCAATCCGTTTATTTTAAGTGATCAGCAAAATAATAAAACAAAATAATAATTCTTCTTTCAATCTTACCACGTTAACATACACGTAACCACGGTCAAAAAAAACTGTGACCCTCCTGTGCGCAACACAGCTGAAGCAATTAGGCCACATTTAAATAAACTTCCACCCCCAGCGTCACACGCTGATTGCCAATTAATGGCTCCAACACAACCAGCCCCTAATTGTGTATGGCTATACAAGACATAACAATTAAACACACATACATATGGAGCCATGTCAAACTTCATGGGAATGTTCTCAAAAACTGCTAAGTTAAGCCATCTTACTTTTTTTTTTTTTATTTAAAGTTGGCTCAGCATGTCAACTATTCATGTTGACAGTTCATTTTCTACTAACAGACACAATTTTGTCAATGGTCTTTCAATAATACTTGTTTTTGTCTGGATTTGAACGGATCTGACCATTCCGGACTTGTCAGGGAATGTTTTGATTACTTTTCCAATTATCCAGGAATTTCGTGGGGCTGAGGCATCCGCAATCAAAACAATATCTCCTGCAGCAAGATTTTGTTTTGCTTTGTTCCACTTTTGCCTTTCCTGTAGCGAAGCAAGATATTCCTTTGCCCATCTTTTCCAAAACAGATCTGAAATGTACTGTGCCTGTTTCCATCGTCATCTTGCATACTGGTCCTTTTGGTCGAACAGACCTGGAGGCAAACATGGTTTCCTTTTCAATGTAAGAAGATGGTTTGGTGTCAGAGGTTCCAAATCATTCGGATCTGCGGAGACTGTGGTAATGGGTCGATCATTGCTTCAGCTTCACATAAGACAGTGACCAATGCTTCATCCGTTAAAGTTTGTTGGTGTAGAACAGATATCAGCACCTTTCTAACCAGCCTGATCATGCTTTCCCAAGCACCTCCATGATGTGAAGCTGTTGGAGGATTGAAACACCACTTGATGTCCTCGTGCAGAAAAGCCTTTTCTATTGTCCCATTGTTCAATTTTGCAATTTCTCTTTTTAGCTCCTTCTCTGCTCCTGTGAAGTTTGTGCCGTTGTCTGAGCGGAACTGTGACACTGGGCCGTTGTCTGAGCGGAACTGTGACACTGGGCCTCTCCGACATATAAACCAACGAATGGCACTGATGCAAGAGTCTGTGTCCAGTGAATGTGCTACTTCTAAATGAACAGCCCTGCTTGCCATACACGTAAAGATGACTCCATAACATTTCACATAAGAACGGCCTTGCTTTATCTCAATCGGCCCAAAGTAATCCACCCCTACATTTGTGAATGGAGGCAAATCTGGAGTAATTCTTTCTTTGGGCAGGTCAGCCATTATTTGATCACACATTTTTCCTTTGTGACGCTTGCAAAAAGCACAACTTGACAAGATTTTTCTTGCAGCTGCATTTGCATGTGTGATCCAATATTTTCCCCCCAACCTGGAGAGGATTTCTCCCACCATGTCTTATTTGTTCATGGATATGTCGAAGAATTAACATGGAGATGTGCTGATCTTTTGACAGGATAATTGGGTGTTTGCTTTCTTCTGGCATAGCAGCCCTGGACAGCCTTCCACCAACTCTCAGCAGTCCATCCACTACAACAGGGTTGAGCTTGTAGATGGGACTACTCTTTTTCACAGATTTCCCAGACAACAAAGCACAAAACTCCTCGTTAAATCTTTCCTTCTGGCAGAATTGGATGATAGCATTTTCTGCCATTGACAGGTCATCAGTTGACAACTCTTGTCCCATTAAGCCTCTGGCTTTCGACATTTCCAGTTCAATGTAATTGCGATTCAGAGGAATATGCAACTGAAGTTTCTTTCTTTTTTGACTCAATTCCAGTAGAGCCTTCTTAATCTTCAATATCCACGATACTGCAGTTTTCAGTCTCTTCCAATCAGAGTAATACGTGATCAGCTGACTGGTTGCACTGTTCTGTAAATTTAAAGCGTGATCTCCTTCTTGATCTCTGGATCACCTTCATCAATAGTGGGCTCCACTTTGCAGTGCGTCCACGTTTCTTTTGCTTTCCACAAGAATTCTGGACCTGACAATAATAATAATAATAATAATAATAATACATTTTATTTGTAATGCGCTTTTCTTGTACCCAAAGCGCTACAGTACAGTACAAAAGTAAATACATTAAAAAAACATTAAAAAGAAAACAAATAAGAAATAAGACCAAATATACACATCAAGTGTCATCAAGTGACAACCACGTCTTGTTGTTCAAAAGTTTGTGGACTGTCACACCTCTAGATGTATCATCTGCAGGGTTTTGTGACGTGTGGATATACCGCCATTGATCCGTGTTTGATGCTTCCCTAATAACAGATATGCGGTTGGCCACAAATGTCCGAAATCTCTTGTTTTCGTTGTGGATGTATTTAAAGACTGTGGTACTGTCGGTCCAGAAACAGGATTCTTCCAAGTGAAGCTGTAACTCTTCTCTTACCATCTTGTCTATTTGAACAGCTAAGACAGCGGCAGTGAGCTCCAAACGAGCGATGGTTACTGGTTTTAGTGGGGCCACTCTGGCTTTTCCAAGAGTGAAAGATACATGTACCTCACCTTCTTCATTCTGTAACCGGAGGTATGTTACCGTGCCATAACCCACTTCACTTGCATCAGCAAAGTGGTGCAATTGGGCGTTGACAGGTGGTCCAAAGTCACATGGTTTTAAACACCTGTTCACTTGGAACATTGAAAGTTCTTTAAGGTCAGTCAACCACTTGAGCCATTGTTGTTTTAGGAATTGCGGAACACTGAGCTAACCACTGATAAAATCCCCCGTCGAGTTTGCGTCCTTTCTTTGCAGTCCATGCGGAAATTGAAGGTGTCACTTTCCATACACCATTGAAGCCCCAAAGCTCTTTCCATTGGGAGTTGGTCCCTGTCCAAATTGAGCTCACTCACTTTGGTAGAGTGGTCTTTTTCCGGAATTGCTTGCAGGACTTCACGATTGTTGCTAATCCACTGTGTAAGATGGAAGCCTCCCTTCTGGCAAAGCTCACCCAGATTTTTAACAATTTGTATTGCTTTTTCCACAGACGGTGAGCTTTTCAGACAGTCGTCCACATAGACATTTCTGTGAACAGTGTCAACTATTTCATCTGGAAAGCTGCCTTGATGGTCATCAGCAGTCCTCCTCAAAGCGTAGCATGCACAGCTGGGAGATGACACTGCTCCAAACAGGTGTACAGTCATTCTGTAATCTGTAATTTCATTGTTCAAATCCCCAATGGGCCACCATAGGAATCTCAGAAAGTCCTTGTCTTCCTCTGCCACCTTGACTTGGTAAAACATTAATTTTACGTCAGACATAAAGGCAATGGGTTCTTGTCTGAACCTTAGAAGCACTCCTATCAAGGAACTTGTAAGGTTCGGGCCTTGCAAAAGTTGTTCATTTAAGGAGGTTCCTTTGAACTCCGCTCCACAGTCAAAAACAACTTGCAACTTGCCTTTGCGTGGATGGTAAACACCATGATGTGGAATGTAAAACACATTGTCTTCACCACAACGCAATTCATCCTGTGGGACCTTTTCCGCATATCCATTGCTGATAACATCCTCAAGGAATTTTGTGTACTCTTGTTTGAACCTTTCATTTCTTTCCATTTTTTTTCTAATTCCAATGAGGCGCTGTTGAGCAACACATCGGTTGTTTGACATTTTCACGTCTTTGTTCTTGAATGGCAGTTTTAAACTGTAGTGTCCATCCAGCAACTTCACAGATTGTTCCATAATTTTAATGAATCTTGAATCTTCTCTGGACATTTGTTCTTTGTCCTCAGCATCTCTTTCATTAAAATCATGTTCATACTGCTTCTCTAGTAGCAGCTCAAGTGACTCGACAGACACTTTATTTACAGTGGCAACATGACAGTCATCATCACGGTTGCCTTTCCAATCTTCACATGAGCCATTAACAACCCACCCCAGTAGGGTCTTAATGGCAAAGGGTCCATCTCCTTGGCTGTTAACAACTTCCCATGGTTCCAGCAACTTTGAAGCACTAGTACCAATTAACAACTCCACTTCAGCCTGGATTTCAGGGATGTCGATCTGATCAAGGTAAGACCACTTTGTGAGGTTTTCCTTTTTGATTATGTTTGTTGAGTTCACCGGCATTGTTTTTTGTGTATAACCATTTGGAAGACTGTGATACCTTTTTCCATTAAGGCTAGATATTTCCAGCTCCTTCACAATGTATGTTGACACAGATGCCTTTGGGCTCATTGTTAACAAACATATCTTTGATTTTTTCCCAGTCAGGTTTAGCTTTCGCATCAAAGCTTCAGTGCAAAATGTAGAAGTTGATCCATTGTCTAAAAAGGCATAGGTTTGAATCACTTTGTTGCCCCTTCTTGCTTTCACCTGAACTGGAAGGATTGGTAGTATTCCATTACTACCGGCCCCAGTTTGGCTTCCAAAGGTTTGAGCTACAGTTGAGTTCCCAGTTGGTTCAGGTTTACATGAGTTTAGGCCATCAGTGCTCACCGACTTGTCCAACTTTGTTTTGACGTGAATATGTAAAGCTGTTGGATGACTCAGTTTGCATTTTTCACAGGTTATGCGCTTTTCACAATTTTTGCTCAAATGCCCAGTGTTGAGACACCCAAAGCAAACTCCTTTTTCCTTTAAGAAGGTGATTTTTTCACGATGGCTGTTTTTGGCAAATCAATGACATTCATCCAGAAAGTGACCTTGTAAACAGAATAAACAAGTGATACTGCTGTGTATGTAATTCTGTTTAGTTACTTTTTTCTCCTCATGCTGTAGTTTATTGGTAGCATAGACATTTTTAGTGAAGTTGTCATGTTTCCTTTTGGATTTTTCTGTATCCACATCCTTTTTGATTCGTATTCCTCTTTCTGTGGTTTGAAGATCCCCAAAAACTGGATCAGACAAAATCTTGACTTGATGTTCGACAAATTGCACGTCACCGAAGTTTGATTTGCGCTTTTCCTTTTCACGAACATCACATGCAATACTTCGTAATTGTTCTTTAAGTTTATAAGGAAGTTTTGAAATGACAACTTTAAGGTTTGCAGACATGTCTAGTTCTCATGTCCTGCAAATCAGACATTGCATTGTTGCATCCACGCAGCAATAAGGCGTAATCCTGGAGTAAAGGCACATTTTCAGCTTTAACAATAGGCCAGTTGAGCACCTTTTCAATATAAGCTGCCGTAATCTTTGCTTCATTGCCAAAGTGTTCTTGTAGGAGGGCTTTGGCTGCTTCAAAACTTTTTTCAGGACTCATGTTTAAACAGCCTTGCACAAGGTTCCGTGGGTGTCCTCTCCAAAAAATACATGCAGTCCTCTTTAGAAGCGCTTTTCTCTTCCACACAGTGTTTAAAGGCTTGCATAAAAACTTTGAACTTGAATGGATCACCTTCAAACACTGGTATCTCTCTTGGTGGTAATTGACTTGCCCTTTGTTGTTGTATGATCAATTCAGATATATAATTTTGTCTTTGCAGAATTTGTATTGTGGAGCTTTGATTGATTGCATGTTCAACATTTTCAGTCCTTAATCTTGTGACAGGTAAGGTTTTATTTTCCATCCTGGATTCTTTGAGCTTTGAACCCGAAAGGACAGTTTGTTTTGCCACATGTTTCTCGAAATAGGATTCCATTCCATCCTGATCTGAAAAGGCCTGCAAAACTGCAATTTCTGCACTTGAGGCTTCAATCTGAGCATCCGTTTCCAATTGCTCCATTTGTTTGCGCAATGACTCCGCCTCAATCTCCAGTGCATGTTTATGTTTCAGAGCTGCTGCGCGCGCCAGAAGTGCGGCTCTCTTGGCTTCGGCTTGTGTACGCACAATTTCAATTGAGGATTTGTTTGATCGACTCGAAACTCTTGATCCAACATTTGACACACTGTCAATCGGTTTTATTTCATTGTCATCAATATCAACATCCTCTTTTCCAGTAGATCCCTCATTTGCATAACGTTTTGTCACATTTTGGGAAAATTCATTGACACTCATAAGTTTTGCCTTGAACCAAGTGTCCTGTTTTTCCTTTTCTTCCACAGGTAACAACTCTAAAAGAGTATTTTGTGCATCCTCTGCATCCTTGATCAACATTTGATATTTGTTGAAGTTTTGGCTTATTTCAGTTTCATAACCAGATTCACACAACAACCCTAGTATTGTCTTTTTTAGGTTGGCAGCATTATTAAGTGTCGATTTTCTTAGTTTCTCTAAGCCATCTATTTTATAAAGCAATGCCTTTGTTGTGAGGTTTTCAGGTCGCTTTTTAACAGAGGCCGTACCCTCCTCAAACTGAGCTTGACCCTCAAAATCAGTGCCAGTTGGAGCCTCATCCTCCATTCTACCCTTTGTTTAACCACACGTTTTTTATTCAAACATTAACAACACAAAGAAAGCATATGACCTAAACTTTACGCTCGTTGAGCACACATTTTAATGCAAACAATCTCACAAAACACAAATGATGTCCGTATGCGTGGTCCACTGCCTGGCACCGATCCCCGTCACTGTCACTGCACCAGAGCTTTCGCTATTTGGCTTCTTTCAGTCTTTAGTTTTAGTTTTGGTGACTGTGGTGGACAACAAACACATCGGCCCACATCATCCGTATTGAAGTCAGTTTTTTTTTTACTTAATGTTGGCGCACGTTTGTTCCTTTGTTTGGTCTGTAAGTTACGCGTGGCACTGGTGTAGATGCGTGGTTTTTAAACAAACAATAGCCAATGAATAACTTGTCCAAGACTTCAAGCTTAACGTTGGATATGGCAATCCGTTTATTTTAAGTGATCAGCAAAATAATAAAACAAAATAATAATTCTTCTTTCAATCTTACCACGTTAACATACACGTAACCATGGTCACGTGCGCAACACAGCTGAAGCAATTAGGCCACATTTAAATAAACTTCCACCCCCAGCGTCACACGCTGATTGCCAATTAATGGCTCCAACAGTGGTACTTGACAAAGGTTTGCCAAAGTAGTCCTGAGCCCATGTGGTGATATTGCTTATAGATGAATGACAATTCTTGATGCAGTGCCGCCTGAGGGATCGGAGATCACGGTTGTTCAGCTTAGGCTTGCGCCCTTGTCCTTTACGCACTGAAATTCCTCCTCATTCCTTGAATCTTTTAATTATGTTATGCACTGTTGAAGGTGAAATAAGCAAATGTCTTCCTATCTTTCTTTGAGGAACATTGTTTTTAAACATTTCAATAATTTTCTCACGTATTTGTTGGCAAACTGGCCGTCCTCGGCCCATCTTTGCTCCTAAAGGACTAGACCTTTCTTGGATGCTGCTTTTGTACCAAATCATAATTACAATCACCTGTTGACATCACCTGTTTCAAATCACATCATTATTTAACCAATGCACCTGATTACTAGCCCTTAATTGCTCCTGTCCCAACCTTTTTTGGAATGTGTTGCAGGTCTGAATGACAGGAAAGGATGTATATTTACAAATGAAATTAAGTTGACCGGACAAAACATGAATTATTTTGTGTTCACATTGTCTGCAATGAAATACAAGTCAATGTGCATTTAGAAATCACTACTTCCTTTTTTTATTTGTGTTTTTCATACTGTCCCAACTTTTTCTGATTTGGGGTTGTATATATACACACAGTTGTGTTCAAAATAATAGCAGTCCAACATCACTAACCTCATAAATACATTTTTTTGGTAGAAGTGATATTTCTACATGGCAAATAATTTACTAGTAAGTGTTGTAGAGTCATAGAAAACCAACAGACCCAACAGTCATGACATGCATGCTGCTCATTCTGTGTAATTTAATCTGTAATTGAAAGGGGCATGTTCAAAATTATTATCCGGCGGGATAAATTAGTCTTGCGCCTGACGCAAATCTAAAATGGGTTGGTCTGAAGTAGCTAGGTGTGGTTTGGGCGTAACATGCAATAAACCAATCAGAGCGTCATCTCACATTCCCTTTAAGAGCAGTTGCGCTTGTTCCATGGCGGATTGCTATTATGACGGCGGTTTTGCCTGGCGTACGCCAGGAACGGTTAACAGCCGAGGAGTTGTTCTCATCAGGGCTGGAGCGGGAGCTGTCCGGGATGCGGCAAAGTAATAAATGCCCATCTTGACCGGGTGGCAATGTTGGTGCGGCCTCTCAGGCGCATCTCCTCAAGTCTGGAGAGGATTGCTGCATTGCTGAAATGACCAGTAAGTGGAGTCAGAAAGACTCTGGCCTTTGAGCCAGTCAGACGGTCATTCTTTTTCCTTCAGTTGATAGCATTTATTTTGGCCGAGATATGGTAAAGGTCGTATTTTCATAGCTAGCTTCACAAATTTGGTCGGGTGTTATTTGCGTATTCTTTTGATAACTTTTTGTCAAGTTGGTCTACATACCAAGTATCGTGCAGATCGGTCGCATTGTCTAGCAGGAGTTCGAAAAAGTAGGTTTATGATAAATTGTGATTTTTTTCTAGGCGGAAATGGGCGTGGCCTATATCGGGAGATTCAGCTGAATTCAGGGAACGCATGGATATGTGTATTTTTTATGTGCGATGTACGGTTTGGGAATTATAGGGCGAAACGCATATCTCTGCTATAGCAGAGATATGCCACTTACCTAGTGGTGGAAAGTTTTTTTGTCCAAGGTTCTTGCAGGGATCTGGACCAGTCCTGAAAATGGCACCTCCCCACCATGTACGGTTTAGGCTGTAGCATCAGTTTTATCAACGGAAAAATAATAATAATCCTTAGGAAAGCAATAGGGTTCCACAGCTCCGCTGGATCTTCCCAGCCCCCTCGGGCTTGGACCTCTTAATACATCCATGGCTTGGACCCCTAAAAAGACATAGGCCAAAACTAAAGAAGAAGAGGAGGAAGCATAATGACTGATAGTGTCATGGAAGTCATGGGTGTCACCACTAAATGCTTGCTCTTGGGGGAATTACTGGAAGGTCTTTGTAAAATATAGAATGTGGTCTAGACCTACTCTATCTGTAAAGTGTCTTGAGATAACTCTTGTTATGATTTGATATTATAAATAAAATTGAATTGCACCTGGTGCAGACTCTGCTGCCATGGTAACAGACGATGATCACCCCGACGACAGTGGTGATGAAGATAACGTTACACACCTTTGGCCATAAAGTTCACAATCAAAGTTTTTTTTTAACTTTTACATTTACTTTAATACTTACGTACATGTAATATCAGAAAATGACTTTTGATACTTTAGTACAGTAAATATCAGATACTTTAAGACTTTTAATCAAGTAATATTCTAAAAGAAGACTTACTTCTACCAAAGTAATTTTCTGGTAAGATACTTGTACTTTTACTCAAGTATGGCTTTCAAGTACTTTATACAAGACTGCTAACATGCGACAGCACACAATGAGAGACCATGGGGTGGTCACCATATCTAAAGCCTTGCTGAGACGTTGTTTACAACAAATGGAAAGTATTATATTGATGGAAATGTAATTTCAAGAATTACCTCAAAGCTTCCAACATCAGAATACATACCGGGAATTCCCAGCTGTTTTTTTGTTGTTTTTTTCAGCCCAAGTAATGTATCAATATCATTCATCCCAAACTGACATTTTTTTATAATATTTGTATCATTATTAGAGAAAAAGAACACAGTTTATGTCCATCATCAACACAGTTTGCAATGATCAATTCTGCTGCATGATCAAGTGAGCTGCGTGCTGCAGCGTGACATCTGCTGCAGCGCTAATTATGAAATGCCAGATGGAATGTCTGGGACTTGTCTTCTGAAAATCTAGGCAACCCTTATAAAACCAATATTTTCAGAATTCCATTATAAAAACTAACGAAATCTGCTAAAGTAAACCATAGAATGATTCCTAATCCATTTTTTTTTAACTAATCCATTCTGTAGCTGTTGAGATGTGTAAGCGGCTGCAAACAGAAATAATCACTCAAAGTTAACCAAATATTTCTTTATTAGGGAGGGCAGGCATATTTCTCTTTTCAAAACATTCAAGTTCCACTAAATTAAAGAAAACGACCCACAGAAATGTACAACTGTGCACTGCAAGAAGACGGGGCCATATGTAAAACTGAATTGAAAAAAATAAATACCTAAACACGCTGCCGCAATTTCAGCATTGTATTGAACTCGTGACAACTTAGGCTACATATTTCTTTTAGTTTACAATGAATTCTCACCCTGCCCTTCTTTCTTTTTCTTCTGGAAGTGTGCTTTCAAAAAGCAGAGAGCGTTGATCGATAAAACTAAGAGCTTCCAGCAACTGTTGCAGGTGAATGGATTTAGTGAGCCTGTATTATCATAGCTATGGTACGGCATTGTCACCTGCATTAACATTACCGTATGACAAGAATAGACACACACTCCTTGTGTTTTTTATTTTATTTCCCGTTTCCCGTCATAACCGGAAATAAGACGGAAATAGTCTTGATCAGATTTTATAGTATTAAACCTAATCGGCATGACTACATTCTTCTGGGATCAGTGTAATTATACCATCCCTGTCATCATTCAGGCCTGGCAGGATGAACAGGCTGTGGTCAGCAGTGACCTCAGGTGGATGTGTGGTGACCTAATGGTTGCAGGTGACTAGTTAATTTACATGGTCTGATATGCTTTGTCAGCGTTAGACTTACTTATTCCCAGGTCAGAGTATCCTTGAAATTATGGCAAAAATTGAAACCACTCAGTAATTGAGGAGAGAATTTATGTATCTATATTCTCTATCTTCTTTGTATTTACCTGGCGATGCCTGTCGGTGATGAGGGTCGACACTTGAAGATCCTGCCCCCTGAGGAGGGTTGTGCTCCTCTTCAAACACTCTAACTTGCACCAGTTGCTATTCGGGACCTCTGAGCACTGCAACATGACACAATCAGTGTAAGTTGTGAAAGTGCACAAAGCTTATTTCTTTGTCTGATAACATCACACTTACCTGGACAAGCTGAAGGTCGACAACCTTGTTTATTCTCTCCTCAATCAGTGAGTAGGTCCCATATTGCGCACAATGTCGAGGAGAGTCTGACCTGGGTATGATTATAAATTGTAATTATGTTAAAGACACAACATAGCACATCAGACCATACCATTTGTAAACATTTCTCATATTAACAATCAGGCCACCCCCCATCTCCTTCAATTTGCTTATTAGCTAGCAGGATAGTAGCATGAGCAGCATTGTGGCTAGCTCGATGCTATCCTGTGTGTCCGCTGTTTGGAAATACTTCACACTGGAAACACAGCAGAGCAAGACAGCAAAATGCAAAAACAAAACAGGACTTTCACAACCGTCTGTCCCGGTGTTGTCGCCGGCTTTTGGCATTTCATTTCCCCGTTGTTGCGTCCCCCAGAGACCCCGGATCGTACGTGTCCCGGCGGCCGCTGTTTCAGCCGTGAAAACAGAGGTGTGTGTGTGTGTGTGTGTGTGTGTGTGTGTGTAACTAAGTGTGTGTGTAAGATGTTTACGGTTATTGCACTTTTCTTATATTTCAAATATTTTACATTTTAAAACGTTCATTTGTTGATGCTACAAGAGCCAGTGTGCTTGATTTGCGCTGTTCACACACTGTTTTATTGATAGTGTATGTGTGTGTGTGTACGATTTTTACACTTGCACTTTTCTTATATTTCAAGACTCAAGTATTTGACATTTTGGGAATGTAATAAATATTGACATGACAATCAATTTGAAACCCTTACAGTTGCATATCTGTTTTCAGAATGAGATTTTTCCTGTTTTTCTGACTTCCTTTTCTGACCTTATACTTACCTCAAGTTGCCTTTTGGGAAATACATGCATATGTACGTCCATATCATACTTGCCCATTGAGAGGAGTTTATTTCAGCATCATATAAAATCAACAATAATGATAATAATAATATTAAAGCAAACAGCTCTGGTATCGGAATAGTATCGGTATCGGCCGATATCCAAATTCAGGTATCGGGATCGGATCGGAAGTGAAAAAATGTGGATCGGTGCATCCCTAACTGGAAGCCACATGTTGCACAGACCTACCATATGCAGAACATTTTAATTATCAGCACACCATCAGGACACTGTGGAATAAGTAAAACACTAAAATCCAAACATTACTGAAATTATAAAGGGTTCAATCTATATAATTTTTTAAACATGTTCTTACCTGCCCATACCGTTAGATTTGCTACAACAGGCAGGGTAAATGGTGGTCTTTACACACAATGAAGTTATCCGGACCACTGTAAAACAAAAAGAAAAAATGTTAGATACTGTATTCATCACAGGGGTGAATTTATATATAGAGTAGCTTATATAACCACAACACACCACACATACAAACATATACCACACACATGAAAATAAAAATTACTCACAGAAATGTAAAAAGTAAAGAGCATGTGAAGCGGCCTGGTAGGGATTGACCCTGTGATACATTGATCATGACAAGGTGCTATAGTAGAGTGTGTGCAATGGTAGACAGACATCACAGTTTAGCTAGCCATCACTGGTGCTGAAAGTAGGGAGACTTATCATCTCACTTTAGGTCAGGGTTACTTGGATGAGGTGCCGGCTCCTCATACAATGCCTCCTCATCTGAGGTTGTGTCCTCTTCATCAGGCATCTAAGAGGTGTCACTTGTGATGAAAGAGGCCGCTTCATCATTGTTTTCAGGACTGGCAAGTGGTGTACATGTTCTAATTCTTGACCATGACACTGACCATATTGGGCCTTACCTGTACAGCTGTGTCAGAGAAGCACAAGACAAACATAGCCACAATGACAATAATGGTACACAGTATGCTGCTATGTTTTGGTTTAAACAATCACAAACAATAGTGTGTGGAATTATCCTTAATAGGTGGGTAAACTGAATTCTGTGATCAGATGTTTGAAATACATATTCAGAACATGTTTGATAATGGTGGATGTTATTGTCAAACATTTATAACAATACCAGGGGTACTAAATGATTCTTAGCTTGTTGATCAGTGTACATATCAATGAATCTGGATAATATAGTGTGATTTTGGAATATGTTTACTGGCGTTTAACCTCCACTACAGCCCTGAACCCCAGACTAAAATCTATCCCTAGAGCTACCAAAGGATTTTCCATTGGGTTTCAAATCACGCTGTGATCCAGTGTGGCATAGGCCAGATGCAGGTGGGAGGGTTTCGGGCTCGGGATTGTCAGGATTTTCATCTTGGGGTGTTACATTTTCCAAACTCTTGTACAGATTGTAAAACCAGTGAAAACAGGGCAGAATCACAAGCATAGTGAGTAAGAAAGTAAGAAAACATTTATTTATATAGCACATTGTCTAACAGTGGTCACTAAAAGAGCCTCATGTAGACAGACAAACAAAATCACTCAATAACAGGCAATGGTGGTGCTTTGCTTGACATGAATGCAACATTGAGTCCTTTAACAGTCCCACCAGGCTGCTAGATCTGATGAGCTCTGTCAGGTCGTTTGATCTGAGCAAATACTCATGGCAAGGCATTCAATGTTTGTGAGCTATGCGAGAAGATAGCCTTATCACTACTCCTAACTTTCAGCACCATTGATGGCTAGCTAAAGTGTGATGTATGTCTGCCTCGGTATGCCATTTACTTCTGGATAGTTTCATTCAGTTTTGGAAATTTTCATGAAGTATGCTTTTCTAATAATTCTAGTAGTATTAGTTGTAAGACGTTAGAGGGTGTGCATTCTCAAAACAAAGGAAGGCGAAGCAAGGTGGCACTGGTATTTGTTATTGTCACACTGACTGAGCTAACGTTACTAGCCATACATTGTAGTGTAACAGTTGAGACTTACCATAGCCAGCTCAGCCAGCTCTCACTTTTGGCAGGCACCCCCAATCTTGACTGGCTTCTTTATCCGGACAGGCAGAGGAGCAGGAATGGGAATAGTCATAGTCTTCTGCAGTGAAGTGTTTGCTGCATGTGACGACTGACTTAGTCACAGAGACAGCAGTAAAATCTGCCCACTTCGTAGCCACAAACCTCACCCAGGCACGAATCAGCCTTTTGTCCTTGGGGAACTTGTGGCTCAGCCATCCAGTCCCCTCCTCTCGGTTTGTCGTTCCAGCCACATCGTTCCAGCTCTCTGCATCCCTCTCCACCGTTCTCCCTGGTGCCTCCACTCCAGTGCTTCCTCCTTGGCTTCCCCACGCTCCCCGCTTCACCCTCTGCCCCGTCTCCTTCCTGGCGTCCGCCTCCCCACTACCATCTCCTGCCCCAATTTTTCCCCTGGTTACTTTCTGTCAATAAATCCCTTATTTTTCTAAGCCTTGCATTTGGGTCCGTTCTGTCCAGACGTAACAAAGGCATGCATTTGGTGTGTGTAGCATCCCCAGAGCCAGGGTAAGGTGGAGAGGGCAAATGGCACCCTCAAAGAAAAACTGGCCAAATGTTGTAAAGAAACTGGACTGAAATGGCCAGAAGCACTGCCTATAGTGCTAATGAGCATGAGAGCATCAGTGAATAGCTCTACAGGTTTCTCTCCCCATGAGTTGTTAACGGGGAGAGTAATGCTCTCTGCAGAGGTTCCAGCCCTCAGTGAAGAAGAACAACTGAAAATATCTCCAGGTAAGTACCACAATTCACTAACGGCACTAATCAGTTCTTTGTTTCACCAGATCCAAGATAGAGCTGAGGCAGATGCCCCGGAGGAACCCGGAGATCCCATCAAAGATTGGGTGTCGCTACGAGTCTTAAAACGCCGGTGGACTGAGCCCAGGTGGACCGGACCACATCAGGTAGAAGCGGCCACATCACACTTGGTGAGATTGGTAAAGAAGGGATCAAACTGGTATCACCAGACTTTGTGCGCCAGAGCCTCTGGTCCACAAGGTGCAAGACCTTTGGATCAAGTGAGAACTGATCCCCAAGATGTGGCAGCAACTACAGAGCCCCCTAGCAAGGTTGTCAGTTGTAAAACCGTGTCAGTCTGTGCCATAGCAGCCTGCAGCAGAAGACACTACCATTGGAACTGTGATCAATACCGTATAGGTACAGCCTATGCATGTGTTGATAGTTGCAGATACTGGAATAAGGTGTTCGCTAACACTGGACCAGACTGGGGATACAGCCCTCCCAAAACCTTAGAAAAAGAGTTTAAATCCCGGTTCTCGATTATACATCAACAGACAAAGATTAATTAATGCGCCCCTTTAATAATCACCCTAAAAAAACGTAAGAAGCTTGGATCCAATGTGAAAGTTTAGAATTGAGACTTATGATAGGCAATTGACTAAGTCACCTCCCTCTCATTCCAACAACCCTATCATTTCCCAAGCAGGTGAAAGCATTGCCTCACATAGCGTTCCCTCTTTACCTGACACTCCCTTCACTACTGTATCCCATACTTTTTTACCCAGACTTAGATGAACTAAGCGACCATGATTTAACTCCAATAGAAACAGGTTATGGCGATAGAAATACATTGTTGGATTGGATAATGTACACAGTGAGAAAACACAGCAAAACCGATTGTTAGGTTTGTGCCTCTGCTCTGCCCCAATTAGGCACTGCACCATTCCCACTTAATATGCAAAATTACCCTTTAGGCTTGCAGTGTATGAGTACTTTATTCCACCAAAGTGACAGACCTTTGTCTGGTAAATGTCAGACTCTAAATTTCCTATACCCTGTGGTACTAGAGTCCCCAGCAGACGCTGACCCCCCGCTGCTATAGTGGTTAAAGGTAACTACACCTGTTTCCTTCGAGATGGATCACGTGACAGCAATGTAAAATTGTTAGACGACTCCTTTTGCAACCTTACAACATTACTGACCATAACTTACACTTTATGGCCAATAGCAAAACGTGACCAGGGCTGAAATCTGGTGGTTATGTGGGGACAGGCGTTTGAGGAATAAATTACCCAAAAAATGGCAGGGTTCTTGTGCCTGTAAGTTTGATTGCTTCCCCAGATATGACAGGTGTTATCAATGAGATGCACAATCGGCACACCACTTCCAGACGACGCAGGGCCATGGATCAGCCCATTTTTAATTCCAATCTGAAGCCTAAGGGCACGTTCGACAGTAGTATTTGAATGGACTCAATTGGAATTCCACAAGGAGTTACAGATGAATTTAAAGCTAGAGATCAAATTGCTGCCAGTTGGGAATCAATATTCCTATGGCCAACAATCAATAAGAATCTAGATTGGATTAACTTAATTGGAGGTTCATAAATTATTCCAGGGACGGTATCAACGGTGCGGCGGAGCAATTACGTTCCACCAGTGAGATGCCTAGACATGCTCCTGGCGGAGAAAGGAGGTGCCTATGCATACATTAAAACTGATCATTGCTGCACTTTCATCCCTAACAATACGGCCCCTGACGGTAGCGTAACCCGTGCGTTACAGGGTCTGAGAGGTCTTTCTAAAGAATTGGCTGAAAACTCTGGTATAGAGAAGAATATTTTTACCAGTTGGATGGAAAACTGGATCGATAAATGGAAAAATATGGTGACCTCTGTGTTGGTGTCCATTGCCGTATTTTCCGGCATTTGGGTGTGTTGCGGCAGTTATGCAATCCCCTGTCTCAGAACTCTAATCAATAGATTGATAATTACGGCCTTATCAAAAGAGGGTGCTCCCCCAGCCTATCAGATGTTTGCCACAATTGAATCTATTCGCCCTGCCAACTATGTGGTCTATTTGGACGAGGCTGACACTTCCTCTGATGAGGAGGAAGGAGTACAGTCACGCTGGGTCTAAATTACTCCCTGTCACCACCCAGTGCCCCCCTCTCCCAGAGCCCCACCTTTCCTATCTCCAACTGTTTTTCTATCCTCTTATCTGCTGTCAGAGATGTTTCACAGGTATCTTGCGCGGGGCTGAAAATCGGCTCATAGTCAATATAGACTTAAAGGAACACGTCTACTTATTGGGACTTTAGCTTATTTACCGTAACCCCCAGAGTTAGATAAGTCCATACATACCCTTCTCATCTCCGTGAGTGTTGTAACTGTTTGACGGCCCCACCGGTAGCTTAGCGTAGCACAGATCCTGGAGGTAACTAGTTCCAACTAGCCTGTTGCGCCGAATAAGTGACAAAATAACGCCAACATGTTCATATTTACATGTTGTGATTTGTCACAGCGTGTACAAATAACGTCACATGAGACACAGCCATCTTCTAACTGCATATAAACTGGGAGCTATATTCTCAGATAGGCCAAGCACAGCTACTTCTGCTACGGGAGCGGAGTGATATGCTTACAGCATCTGAGAAGCTGAGAGCAGAGTAGCAATGCTTCTGTCAAGCTCTGGACGGGGTAGGTCACAAAAGCAGAACACAGGGCAAGATCAATAATACTAGTTTATTATAAGAAAAAATGAATTATGTAGATGATGTTCCGTCGTGGAGGTTATGGGAATGAGTATGGGTAGGTTGTGGCTCAGCAGGAAAAACGGCAGGCGAGAATAGTCGGAAACTGGCTGTGGAATCCAGAGACACGGAGAGCAAGGCAGTGGTCGGCACGGGGAGTCCAAACAGATGATCCAGTTGAGGAGGGGAAAAAGGCAGTGGCCGGCAGTGGAGGGAGAACGGCGTCTAGTAAGTAGAACACAAAAAACACGATGAGAAAAGAAAAGGCAAAACAACGGAAAAACTGGAGATAGCTAAATAATGCACAGGAACGCAAGTTATAGTTACGTGGCTGAAACATTTATCTGGCGGGGACTGAAAGCAGACCTCTCCCTAATATAGGGAGAGTGGAAATCAGCCCCAGGTGCGTGGACTGGAGCAGGTGTAGTTGATCATAGTGATTGCAGCCTTGGTGCCAGGGTGCCTTCAGGGGCAGTGGGAATTCAGGAAACTGAACAAAAAGAGACGGACGGAGACAACACAGACACAAAAGGGCAGAGGCAAGGGAGACACACAAAAAGGGAAGGGGAGACAGCTCAGGGAGGTGGGGCCCTGACAGGTTCGCCTTTCTAAGCTACTGGTGGAGCCATCAGACAGAGTTACAACACGCACAGAGATGAGAAGGGTTTGTATCGACTTGTCTATATCAAGCACACAGAAAATGGACCCACGAAAGCACGACTCAAAAAATTGTCAAATATAGGGCTGCAGCTATCGATTCTTTTTTAAATCGATTAATCTAGCACTTTTAATCGATTAATCGATTAATCGGATAGATTTCTTTTGCGTTTTTAAACCAAAACAAATAATGCATAACAAAAATGATGTGGCTGTAAAATGAACAAGCATTTGGCTTTTATTGCTCAAAAGAACAGAGGTATTTATTCCAACTCCAACATTTGGGAATTTCATTTAATTAAGCTTCATGCTGTAATCTAGCCCTGACATTAAAGTAAATATCTGTTTCATGTAGATTTCTACACCTGCAGCATTTACCATTAGGCTACTAACAAATAATATATAATTTCCGGGGTGAGCCTATTTGCTATGGTAACCTAGCAACCTGTGTGTGTGTGTTTGTGTGTGCACGCGTGCCGTGCGTGAGGAAGAGTGAGAGAAACGAGGGTGCAGGGGTGTGTGTGAAGGGGTTCTTTGTTTTAGGCTATACTCTCTTGCAATTGAACGCGAATAAGTTTACTACTTAAAAACATCAAAGCTAAACATCATATCTAGTCAAACTGCATCACGACATCGCTACAAATACATATGCTTAGGCTACGTTACCTTGTTTCAGCAACGCTTGGTGAAACAGCATGGAGTGGATGTTTTAGGTTCAGATGCTGAATCATTGAAGTCGTACTGCTGTGGTATGCCAGGTCTACTTTGCAGGAGTAGACACATTGCACCTTGTTCTCTTCCTTTTTAAGTATGTAATGATCCCAAACTTTAGACATTCTCTGCCGTTTCTGGACATCTTTACTCTCCGCCATCGCGCCAACTAAATTCAAAATGTATCACGCGCTAGTGGTGTGCTTCCTGAACAACGGTCCGTGTGAAACAATCATAGCATATAGTGCGCATCATAGGAATTTAACGAGGCTTCGAGGCAGAGTTTTTGCCTCGAGGAATTTTTGTAATCGAGTTACTCGAGTAACTCGATGAATCGTTTCAGCCCTAGTAAAATACAAAAAGAGTTTATTTATAATATACAACCCCAAATCAGAAAAAGTTGGGACAGTATGAAAAACACAAATAAAAAAAGAAAGTAGTGATTTCTAAATGTACTTTGACTTGTATTTCATTGCAGACAATGTGAACACAAAATATTTCATGTTTTGTCTGGTCAACTTAATTTCATTTGTAAATATACATCCTTTCCTGTCATTCAGACCTGCAACACATTCCAAAAAAGGTTGGGACAAGAGCAATTTAGGGCTAGTAATCAGGTAAGTTGGTTAAATAATGATGTGATTTGAAACAGGTGATGTCAACAGGTGATTGTAATTATGATTTGGTACAAAAGCAGCATCCAAGAAAGGTCTAGTCCTTTAGGAGCAAAGATGGGCCGAGGGTCACCAGTTTGCCAACAAATACGTGAGAAAATTATTGAAATGTTTAAAAACAATGTTCCTCAAAGAAAGATAGGAAGACATTTGCTTCTTTCACCTTCAACAGTGCATAAAATAATTAAAAGATTTAAGAAATGTGGAGGAATTTCAGTGCGTAAAGGACAAGGGCGCAAGCCTAAGTTGAACAACCGTGATCTCCGATCCCTCAGGCGGCACTGCATCAAGAATCGTCATTCATCTATAAGCGATATCACCACATGGGCTCAGGACTACTTTGGCAAACTTTTGTCAAGTACCACAATACCTAGTTACAGCCACAAATGCCAGTTAAAACTGTACTTTGCCAAAAGGAAGCCCTATGTTAACAGTGTCCAGAAGCGCCGTCGACTTCTCTGGGCTCGGAGGCATCTGGGATGGACCATCACACAGTGGAAACGTGTACTGTGGTCAGATGAATCAGTATTTCAGGTATTTTTTGGGAGAAATGGACGCCGTGTGCTCCGGACCAAAGACGAAAAGGATCATCCAGACTGTTACCAGCAACAAGTCCAAAAGCCAGGGTCTGTCATGGTATGGGGTTGTGTCAGTGCCCTTGGCAAAGTTAACTTGCACTTCTGTGATGGCACCATTAATGCTGAAAAGTACAGAGATTTTTTTTTGGAGCACAATATGCTGCCTTCAAGAAGACATCTTTTCCAGGGACGTCCATGCATATTTCAACAAGATAATGCAAAACCACATTCTGCACACATTACAAAGTCCTGGCTGCGGAGGAAGAGGATACGGGTACTTGACTGGCCTGCCTGCAGTCCCGACCTGTCTCTGATAGAGAATGTGTGGCGCATTTTGAAGCGCAAAATGCGACAATGAAGACCCCGTACTGTTGCCCACCTTAAGACTTGTTTGCAGCAAGAATGGGACAAAATTACACCTGAAACACTTCATCACGTCTTTTAAGTGTTGTGAAAAGGAATGGCAACATTACAAAGTGGTGCTATACTGTTCCAACTTTTTTTGAAATGTGTTGGTATAACCAAAATAGAAATTTTGTTTTTTTCAAAAGAAAACAATAAAAATCATAAGGAACACATTACATTATGTGCTGTTGTATTGTCTACAATGACATACAAGTCAAAGTACATTTAGAAATCACTACTTTCTTTTTGTATTTGTGTTTTCCATACTGTCCCAACTTTTTCTGATTTGGGTTTGTAAATAAACTCAGCAACAGTGTCCAAACAGAAGGCAAAAGGGTAAAGTCCAGGAAACAGGCAAGTGTCAAAAATCCAAGAAAATCAAAAAATACTAAGGCCACAGGAATACAAGGAAAAACGCTCAAAAGCTGCACACATGGGAAACAGACGATCTTCACTGGGGAGAGCGAAAGACAGAACTAAAAGACACAAAGCAGGTGAGTAAATGAGTAACAGGTGCAGACAATTAAGGCGCGGACAAATAATCACAGAAGCGGGAAAACTATACAACAGGAAGTGAAACTAGTACACACCAGGGAGAGACAGACTACCTACAACATAAAACAGGAAGTAGAAAATGTGATTAAAACTCAAAAACAGCAACTTGAAAAATCTGGGACATGACAGTACCCCTCCTTTAAAGGCCAGCTCCTGAAGGCCCAGGGATTTCAGAATGTGACTGATGAAACTCTTGAATGAGCTCAGGTTCAAGAATATTGCTGGCAGACACCCACGACCTTTCTTCGGGTCCGTAACCCTCCTAGTCCACCAGATATTGATGCCCCCTTCCACGATAACCATAAGCACATTGGAAGGGAGTGAGGCCAGTGGATAAGCAGGGCAGCGTATTATGGGCGTATTCAATCCAGATGAGTTGTGTACTCCAACCAGTAGGATTTCTGGATGACAGGCAACGAAGACCCACCTCCAGCTCCTGGTTCAAACGCACCGTCTGGCAATTAGATTGTGGATGATATCCTGAAGATAGACTCCCTGAGGCGCTGAGAAGGTTGCAGAATGCCTTCCGGAATCGGGAGACTAACTGGGGTCCTCAATCCGAAACCATGACCCTGGGGAGTCTGTGTAACCTGAACACATTAGAAAGCATTATCTCTGCCAGCTCCTTGGCGGAAGAAACTTGGGTAGAGGGACAAAGTGAACCATCTTAGAGAATCTGTCAACTATGGTGAGAATAGTGGTGTTTCCTTCAGAAGGAGGCAAACCTGTGACAAAGTCCAGCAAAATATCAGACCAGGGGCGAGAGGGCACAGGAAGGGGATGCAGCAACCCAGCTGGAGGTTGATAAGAGGACTTGTTCTCCGCACACATAGGACATGCCGCCACGTATTCCTTCACGGAATCCCCCATTCCAGGCCACCAGAACCTCTGCTTCACCATGAAGATAGTTCTCTTTACCCCTGGATGACACGACAGCACACTGGAGTAGGCCCAGTGGATGACCTGAGACCTAAGCTCCGAAGGGACGAACAGGCGGTTCGGCAGACAGCCGACTGGAACAGGTAAGTCGGTAGTTGCTTGTTTGACCTTCTCCTCCACCTCCCAGGATACAGCACCAACAACACAGGATGCGGGCAGAATAGTCTCTTCCGACTTAGGGGATGAATCAGAGTCAAACAGTCTGGACAAAGCATCTGATTTACACTTTTGGAGCTGGGACGATATGACAGTGAAAATTTGAACCGATTAAAAAACAGAGCCCACCTAGCTTGCCGAGAGTTCAGTCGTTTCGCTGACCGAAGGTACTCCAAGTTCTTGTGATCGGTCCACACAAAAAATGGATGCTCTGTGCCCTCCAACCAGTGCCTCCACTCCTCCAACGCCACCTTAACCGTCAGCAGTTCCCGGTTGCCCACGTCGTAGTTCCTCTCAGCAGGGGTCAGCTTGCAGAATAGAAAAGCACAGGGATGTAGCTTACCATCTGTGGGAAGGCGTTGGGAGAGAACAGCACCCAGTCCGACATTGGAGGCATCCACCTCCACCACAAACTGTAGGCTGGGGTCTGGCATAGTCAAGATAGGCGCCGTCACAAAGCGTTCCTTGACAGCTTAAAAAGCAGCCTGCGCCCAAGCATTCCATTCAAACCTGGTCTTGGATGAGGTGAGAGCATGCAAAGGAGCAGCAACAGAGCTGAAATTTCTGACAAATTTCCGATAGAAATTGGCAAATCCTAAAAAATGTTGAACCTCCTTGCGACTGGAGGGAACAGGCCATTCCTTGACTCCCCTGACCTTTTCCGGATCCATGCCCATCACTCCTTCAGCGACCACATATCCCAAAAAGGAAACACTGGGAACATGAAACTCACACTTCTCGGCTTTAACAAACAGTGAAGAACATGCGAATGTCGTCAAGGTACACGAATACAAAAACATTCAACATATCTCTGAGAACATCATTTACAAATGCTTGGAAAACAGCAGGGGCATTAGTTAGTCCAAAAGGCATGACCAAATACTCATAGTGTCCACTGGGAGTATTAACTGCAATCTTCCATTCATCCCCCTCTTATTCTGACCAAATGATAAGCATTTCTCAAGTCTAACTTGGTAAATACAGTAGCACATTGTAGCAGTTCAAAGGCAGAAGAGATTAATGGAAGAGGGTACCTGTTCTTTACAGTAATGTCATTAAGTCCACGGTAATCGATGCATGGCCGCAGTGATCCATCCTTCTTCACCACAAAGAAGAAGCCAGCACCAGCAGGAGAGGAAGAGGGCCGAATAATCCCAGCCTTCAGAGCCGAGTCAATATAGTCCTTCATGGCCCGAGTCTCAGGAGCAGAAAGGGAGTATAATCTCCCCTTTCTGCTCATGTCACTTCTCTGACATTATTGCTGAAAACTCTAATAATCCACGTGCTTTGTTTGCTACTGTAGATAGGTTGACAAATCCTCTTGTTCCAGTAGCAACTGAATCTTTATCCACTAAGGCCTGCAATGACTTTGCCATCTTCTTTAGTGATAAAATCCAGAAAATTAGACAAGCAGTCAGTGCTTCGATACCAGGTACAGGATAAGCATTGTCAGACTGTACAAGCAAAGTGGGTTACCATATGACACAATTTAAAATGATTAACCAAGATAACCTGGGGGATATCATACAGAATCTGAAAACCTCTTCCTGTTGCCTTGATATTTTACCAACACACGTTTTTAAAAATGTTTTTAATTGTATGATCTCTGATCTTTTACTAATTGTAAACACGTCTCTTCAAGATGGTATCTTCCGACAGGTCTTAAAAACAGCAGCAATCAAACCATTCTTAAACAAAGAATAACCTTGATACGTCTGTAATGGATAACTACAGGCCGATATCAAACCTCCCATTTTTAAGTAAAATCATTGAAAAAGCAGTTTTTCAGCAACTACACCTTTTTTTGTCCATAAACAATATTTTTGATACTTTACAGTTGGGTTTCCAATCACATCATAGCACTGAGACGGCTCTTCTAAAAAGCTTTAATGATATACACTTGAACACGGACAGTGGAAAAACTACAGTGATCTCAGTGCTGCGTTTGACACGGTTGACCACGACATCTTACTAAACAGACTGGAAAATTTGGTAGGCCTTTCTGGCACAGTATTAAAGTGGTTCGAATCATATCTAAGTAATAGAAATTACTATGTATCAATAGGTAACTATGCTTCTGAGCTTACAAGCTTAACATGTGGAGTTCCCCAAGGCTCCATCCTGGGGCCTCTACGGTTCAACATCTACATGTTGCCCCTAGCAAAAATCATGGAAAGCAACAACACAGTTATGCGGACAATACACAGATTTATATAGCCTTGTCGCCAGGGGACTATAGTCCAATAATACAGCTGGCTAGCTGTATTGAACAAATCAATGTCTGGATGTGCCAGAATTTTCTGAAACTAAACGAGAAAACAGAGGTAATCATATTCAGCCCAAAACATGAACGACTAAAAGTCAGCACTCATCTTCAAACAACAATTGCAAAAACAACAGACAAAGCCAGAAATGTCAGCGTAATTATGGACTCTGACCTGAATTTTAACAGCCACATTACATCAGTAACAAAATCTGCCTTTTATCATCTCAAAAATATATCAAGACTAAAAGGAATTATGTGTCAACAGGACCTGAAAAAATTAGTCCACGCTTTTGTATTCAGTAGACTTGACTACTGCAACGGAGTACTCACAGGTTTCCTTAACAAATCAATCAGACAGTTGCAGCTGATCCTGAACGCTGAGGCTCGCGTCCTTACCAACACCAAGAAAGTTGACCACATCACTCCAATTCCTTACACTGGCTTCCTGTGCAACAAAGAATAATTACAAAATACTTCTGCTTGTTTATAAATCACTAAATGGTTTAGGACCTATTTACCTTTCAAATCTGATTCTAAACTATGAGCCCCATAGATCTCTAAGATCATCAGGGACAGGACTGCTTGCCATCCCCAGAATCACAACAAAAAAGGGAGAAGCGACATTCAGTTTTTATTGACCACACATCTGGAACAAACTTCCGGTTAACTGTAGGTCAGCACCAACTCTCAAGGCTGAAAACCTTTATTTTTAATGCTGCTTTTTGTAGATTACTTGCACACAATTAGGAATTTACTCTTGAATTTGATCTACTTTTAATAGTTTTATTCTAGATTTTATGGTTTTTATTTTTGTATTAAGTGTGTTTTTAATTAACTATTAAATTGTATCTTATATTTGATTTTCGATTGTGTTTTATTGTTTTATGTATGTGATATTTGATTTTTGATTGTGTTTTAATGTTTTATGTAAAGCACATTGAATTGCATTGCTGCTGAACTGTGCTATACAAATAAAATTGCCTTGCCTTGCCTTGCCTAGGTCATAACAGTCATATTGTCTGTGAGGAGTTAGAGCAATAGCTCTCGTTTTGTTGAAAACCTTCAAATCAGAATAGCAGGAGGGAACAGAAGACAGGTCTGGAAAATCCCCCATAACCGGAGTAGAAATCCTCTCCTCAGACTTTTCTGTTTCGACCACAGTCACCCCCGCCAGCGTAGACACAGAAGAGTCCTCTTCAGAAACCTCCAGGCTGGACTGGAAACACACACCAGAACAGGCCTCCCCCCACTTTCTAACAACCCCTAACGTCCAGTCAATGAGTGAGTTGTGCCTGTGGAGCCAAGGAAATCCGAGAATAATCGGGTGCTGAGAAGAATCTACCAACAAAAAGGGGAGAGTCTCAGAGTGTTGGTCAGGGAAAGTCAGAGTGACAGGAGAGGTTTAATGAGTTACCTGCCAAAGCAGCCGACCGTCCAATGCTGTAGCTCTTAAAGGGGCAGGCAAGGGAGTTGAGTTCAGTCCCAAATCTTTAGCGAGGGAAAATCCATGAGGCTGGCATCAGCCCCAGAATTCACCATAATTTCCAGAGATCTGGAAATCTCCGCTGACAGGAAACGGGTCGAGAGGGATTGGGGAAAACGGCAGCACAGCTCACCAGCACCCTCCTTACTGGTGAGCTTCCCCTTTTACTGGACACTGTCCAATGAAATGTCCAAGCTGACCACAGTAGAAACCTGCCCCCTCACGGATTCTCCTTTGTCTCTCTTCCATGGAAAGTTGAGCCCTCCCTAGCTGCATGGGCTCCTCACCGAAGACAATCTGAGGTGAAACTCCAGCTGGCCGAAATGGCGGCGAAGAAGGACCTCTTGTGGCCGAAGAAAAACGTCTAGGAGGATTCCATTAAGATCCCTCGGCGGTACCTCTCTCTCTCTCACGTTCATAGAGTCGTTTGTCAATCCTGATGGCCAGGGCGATGAGAGCATCAAGGTCCTCAGGAAGATTCAGTACTGCCAGTCGATCTTTCAGAGCGCCAGACAAACCACGCAGAAAAGCATCCACGAGAGCAGTCTGATTTCACCCACTCTCTGCTGCCACCGTGCGGAAGTCAATGGCGTAGTCCGCCACCCTCCGTCCGCCTTGACAAAGGCTCACCAGAGTCCGAGCTGCTTCTCTGCCCGGAGTTACATGTTGAAAAATCTGAACAAAAGTCTTAGTGAAGAGATCAAGAGTCACACAGGGGTGAATGTCTACCCCACTCTGCTGTGGCCATGCCTCTGTTCGTCCGCTCATGTGAGAAATCAGGTAAGCAATCTTAGCTCTGTCCGTGGGATAATGGACAGACTACAGCTCAAAATGTAATCCACATTGCGTCAGGAACGCTCGACAGTCACCAGACTCACCGGAGAAGCGTTCAGGTCTGGACAGATGAGGCAGAGTGGAGGAATTGACAGACAGTTGGACCGAAGAAGAACCGGTACCGACCGTGATACCAGCAGATGGGACTGTCTCTGTGGATACTTGGGAGGCAGGTGACGCTGCAGAAGCCTACTGTGTAGCCAGGAAGGAAACTTGTTCACTGACGTTTCTCTGTAGCTCCAGCTGACTCTGCGATATACTTCTCATCTCGGTTTGAAGGATGACCAGCACTTCATCAAGCTGATAAAGTCTAGGTCCTTGAGACCGTAGAGCGTTTTGCATTTTATTCAAGTCAACGGAGTCCATAATTGTGGCAAAATCGTACTACCAAGCACACAGAAAATGGACCCACGAAAGCACGACTCAAAAAAATAGTAAAATACAATAGTTTATAATATAAATAAACTCAGCAACAGTGTCCAAATAACAGCAGGCAAAAGGGAAAAGTCCAGGAAACAGGCAAGGGTCAAAAATCCAAGGAAATCCCAAAAAATACTAAGGCAACAGGAATACGGGAAAAACGCTCAAAAGCTGCATACATGGGAAACAGACAATCTCGCACTGGGGAGAGTATAGTAATGTTAATGTTTCAAAAACTAAAAACATGATGTTTGGTACACATACTCTGCATAACCAACCTGATTTGAAGCTTTGCATAAATTATGTATCTGTTGAACAGGTAGATGACTTTTAAGAGTTATCTTAGATAGCAAATTATCATGGACAAAACATAAAAAACATGGTTGCTAAGATGGGAAGGGGTGTCTCTGTTGTAAAAAGATGTGCACCATATTTATCACAAAGCTTAACCAAAGTATTAACTACAGCTTTAATATTGTCTAATCTTGACTATTGTGCAGTAGTATGGTCTAATGCCACTCAAGAGAAAATAACCAAATTACAAACGGTGCAAAATAGAGCTGCGTGTATAGCGCTTAGATGTGGATTTAGGACAAATGTTGTTACTAGTGATGACAAACTGGAATTTGACGGTGTTTTGCTGTATATTTTACTGACTTTTTTTACAGTGTGCCTCCTTTTTTTGGAACTCTTGTTTTTGCATTTAATAAACCCTTGAGCACAAACCTTCTTCTGCCTGCCTTGCTCTCTGCATTTGGGTCCAACAATTCCCTGCTAACTCTAACAACAACAGTAGTTATGAAAGTGTTGAAACTTTGCATTAGTGTGTGTGCAACACACTGGAGGATTCAACTGTAACAAAATTGTGTATCTGGTGGTGTTTACAGTAACGTTAGTTGATGAGTTTGTGTTGGAGCAGAAATGAAGTTTCAAGCAAACTGGGAATATTTTCTCTCAGCTGTTTTAGCTGTGCCGCTGCTAGTGCCCGGGCTTGTCTGAGCACATCTGTACTTTTGGAAGTCTATCGGTAACGTTAACTGTGTGTGTGTGTGCATGACACACTGGAGGATGACTAAACTGTGTCTCTGGTGCTTTGTACAGTAACATTAGTTGATGAGTTTAGCGACTTAAAAAAAAAAAAAAAAAAAGTGACTAGCGACAAATCTGGCGACTTTCTGTAGAAAAGGCCAGTATCGTGTAGCACGCAAGGTATTTCTCTGCTGTGGCCGCCAAAACGGTCTCTCTCTTCTGTGAGGAGCAGAGGAGTCGAGCCAGCCCGTATGCTGAGAGGAGCAGCCCCTCCCCTCTCTCCTCAATTTGCAGGTTGTAAACCAACCAATCAGCGCACAGCTCATCTAAATATTCATGAGCAGACCATATAAGGAAGAAAAGCTCTTGTTTCGTCCTAGTGCTATTTCACAGGGTTGCATTAGGGAGCATAGAAAATCACCTGGGCCATTTTCAGCCCAACCAATGTTACATACCGTATTAGGAGACCTTAAGGAACAGTGTGAAATACCCTATATAATCATTCTATCACTGCTTTAATCCAATTCATCCCAACGAGGCTACTTAAAGAAGCGTTACCCGTGGTTAACACTTCATTACTAGATATGATTAATGTCTTTATTAACAGGTTATCTACGGCAGTCATTTAAAGTAGCTGTGATAAAACCTCTTCTGAAAAAACCCACCCTCGATCATGAGGTCTTAGCCAGATGTCGTCACGACACAGCGCCCCGGCCCCCTTCCGCCATTTTTGGCTGATCATGTTCATTGTTTGTGTTGGAAGCAGAGGAGGTTCTTCTGTTTTTCTATAGTCTAGATTCAAGATAATTAACTATTTTAGAATGTCTGGAACACACTGCTGTGTAAAAAATTAATTAATTTCCTCACACGATTTTCGTGGAAACCGTAGGAACCACGTGTCACAGTTTTTTTTCGTATAGTGCAAATTTTGACATGTAAAATAGCATGTCCTTCCTCTAAAACATTTACATGACAGGGGGTTACACAGTTTAAAATATATAAGATGCCATACATCTTTAAGGTGCTTTAGAATGAACAGTGCATTAATGTAACTATCAGCACAAATATCTTCTGTGTTTTGGGGCTTGTAGATGACCAAGTCTTGCACCCAGCTGCAGCAGAAAGTCTCGTAGCTTTCCAAGGATTTCATGCTTTTGAATAAAATTGTAAAATTGTAATAACTGATGCCAAAAACCAAGTAATTAACAATCTCCACGTAGGTTAGAGTCCGGATCGGGCCGAATTTTTCTGTCCGAACCCCGACACCGTTAAAATCTCATTTATTTCTCGTACTAATGACACACGTACGTTTGTTTGTGTGGAAAGCCCGCTTTTATTAAACAACTGTAGGAAGGCATTCGGAAATGTCAACAGAAGGGGCGTAAATAAGCTGTTCAAATGTTCACCGTGTTAACAACAAGCTCACGTTAATAAGCTGTTAAAATGTTCAACGTGTTAACCTTTCCTGCTTGCTTCGTTTGTGGTAAAGGTGGTAAAAAGTCGAGTCTCTGTTCCATTGTGCTGCCGGCAGCTCGTATGGATCGACGTGGTTGATATCAGCCAGCTTCTCTAAATACCTCTGCTGGGCGCTGGTAGTAAGTTTCTACCTGTAAGGTCCTTTTTCTTTTGCTGCCTTTTTCTCCATTTCCTCTTAAGTTTCTTAAGTTTAAACACCGTGATAATAATTTTCAGGTCCGTCTCTGTGTCGCTCGCTCTGTCTTTGTGTCGCTCGCTCATACAATGTTGCCCCTGGCAACCAATAGTATAGGCACCCAAAAATGGCCGACGGGCTCAGACCCCTCCCAAATCGTGACGTATGTCCTCATTCTCAATAGACCTATATCTAATCTTCCATTCCTCTCCAAAATCCTTGAGAAGGTAGTCGCCAATAAGTTATGCAATTTTCTATATAGCAATAGCTTATTTGAGGACTTTCAGTCAGGATTTAGAAAGTATCATAGCACAGAGACAGCACTGGTGAAAATTGCTGCTACAGAGACTGGAACACTTAGTTGGCATTAAAGGAATCGCACTAAGCTGGTTATCGATCTCAATTTGATAAATTCTCCAGGTACTCTAAAGTTAACCATGGCATTCCACAAGGCTCAGTTCTTGGACCAATTCTATTCCCCTTGTATATGCTTCCCCTAGGCAATATTATTAGGAAACACTCAATTAACTTTCATTGTTATGCGGATGACACCCAACTATACCTAACAATTAAGCCAGACGAAACGAGTCAGTTAACTAAACTCCCAAGCATGCATCAAGGATATAAAAGCATGGATGACCTTCAATTTTCTGATGTTAAACTCAAACAAAACTGAGGTGATTGTGCTGGGACCTAAACACCTCCGAACCTCATTATCCAAAGATATAGTTACTCTGAATGGTATTGCCCTGGCCTCCAGCACTACTGTCAGAAATCTAGGAGTTATTTTTGATCAGGATATATCCTTTAACGCCCATTTAAAACAAACCTCAAGAACAGCCTTTTTCACCTTCGTAACATTGCCAAAATTAGGAACATCCTATCTCAAAATTATGCTGAAAAACTAGTCCATGCATTTGTTAATTCCAGGCTGGACTATTGTAATTCCTTCTTATCAGGATGCTCAAATAAAACCCTTAAGACTCTCCAGCTGATCCAGAATGCTGCAGCGCGTGTTCTGACAAGAGCTAAGAAAAGAGATTAGATTAGGCTACATGTCATTTAGCTGACGCTTTTATCTAAAGCGACTTACAATTAAGTGCTTTCAACTGTGAAGGTACAAACTCCAGACAACAAGTAGTAAGTGCAAGTACATTAGCTTTAAATAAGTAAGCTACATTTCCGAGGTGTAGTCGGAAGAGATGTGTTTTTAGCCTTCAGTGGAATGCGTGTAGGCTTTCGACCATCCTGATATCGGTGGGGAGCTCGTTCCACCATTTGGGAGCCAGGACAGTGAACAGTCGGGATTTCGTTGAGTGATTAGTTTTCCCTCACTGTGAGGGAGCAGCAAGCAGTTTGGCTGATGCAGAACGAAGTGGGCAGGTTGGGATGTATGGTTTGACCATGTACTCAGGGCTCCACACTAACTTTTTGCCTTGGTTGCACTGGTGCGCCTAACGTTTTTATTTAGGTGCACCCAAATCTTTCCTCGCGGCGCCGTTAACGCCACAATTTCAAGGTTACCTTTTTATTACGCTCCATATACATTCATTTATATTATGTAAATGATTGTAAACAAGAATAAGGTGTAGGTAAATACTTTTTAGTTGAAACACAATCATACTGCATATAAAAATAAAAATATTAACAAAAAAAGTTTGATGCTTCACTGAGCTGCCAAACTAAACCATTTCAAAAAAGCTATTATGGAGGATTTTCCTGAATTTTAGAAAAGAACTGCCCTCTCCACTTTTTGAAAAAATGCATGCACAACACTGCTCCCGAGAGGGAACGCCTATTAAACGTGTGCACGAGAGAGCGTGCACTAGCCTAGTTCTCCTCGTGCACGCTCTGTTTACAAGTTGCTGTCGGCTGGCCCTACTTTCCAAAAGAAGATTTGCACTTTTTCCACTATGTCAGACTCGCCACCGGTAAATGGAAATCTATTTAGGACAAGCATCTCTATAGCTAACGTTAGCATGCTACAGGCCAACAAACAAGCTATCGCCGAGAGCGGGGAGGCAGCACCGCGGTCGTAAACTTTTATATACTGTCTATGGCCGTCTGCTCGCTGACCTGTCAGCGACCACTATACCTTTAAGTAAAACATTTCAAAATAGATCAAAGTGCTTCCCTGAACTGAGATCTAACATTTCATGGCTCAAAGTCTTATAGCCCCCCCTGCTGTCCTCTGCCCCTCAGATGGACAACACCTGTAATTTGGCCTTCTTCCCCTTTAGCCTTGCCTAAACCAATGACAGTACCAGCTTGCCACACTCCCTAGCATCAAAATTAAAAAAAAAAAAAATCAAAATTCTCCAAACTGCCCCCCCCCCCCCCCCCCCCCCCCGCCACACACACACACACACACACACACTGATTCTTATCAGATCTTCTACTAGTCCAGGACTCAAAATCATATCTCTGTGGACTAAGTGGGCTAAATGTTCCGTTTTAAGTCAAAGCCACTTTTCAGAAGCTCTTTTATGAAAACAGGTTGTGATTAAAATAAAATGCAAAGACAGCTGGTTTACTTCTCAGTTTGAAAATATACAGCTGCAACACATGTAAATGAAAATTATCTGAATTAAATAGCCTAGGATACATTTAAAATATATATATATCTCTGAGAAAGCTCCTTCACTTGTTATCAACAACAATAACAGATTGAAAGAGAAAGAGGGCGCCCGGATAGCTCAGGTGGTATATATAGAGGTTTACTCCTCGACGCAGCGGGCCAGGTTCGACTCCGACCTGCGGCCCTTTACTGCATGTCACTCTCTCTCTCTCCCCTTTCATGTCTTTAGCTTTCCTATCAAAATGAGAGAGAGAGAGAGAGAGAGAGAGAGAGAGACTGAAGCGTATGCTACTCACAGAGTGACGGCTGACTCACTATGAACGGGTCGAATGCTTTGGCGGGTCAGCGGCGTTACACACGTCTTGTATATGAAATGTCTGTATCGTCACTGCGCTGCATTTTGCAGGCTCCGTCTGAAGTTAGTTGCATTCAATAACTTCGTCTGTGTTTTAGTAACACAGTTAGCAGCGGAAACACTGCTACAAATACAGGTTCCCCTCTCATGCTTAACGATATACAGCTGTGTTAATAACAATTAAAACTGTAGACAAATGTCGCAGTGTAAACCGATGTCGTGTCTCTCGTGTTGCACGGTGGCTGTGTGTGTGAATGGGGGCGGGGCTGCGCGGAGGTGCGGCGGGGCTGCGCGGAGGTGCGGCGGGGCTACGCGGAGGTGCACCGGTGCAACCTAGGAAAAATGTTAGTCGCACCCTTACAAAATTTGGGCGCATGTGCGACCAAAATGGTCGCACTCTCGAGCCCTGGTACTGGATGTAAGCTAGGGCTGATCCAGTCATGGCCCTATATGTAAGTACTAGTGTCTTGAAGCGGATGCAGGCAGCAACTGGTAACCAGTGAAGAGAGCGGAGGAGCGGTGTAGTGTGAGAGTACTTGGGGAGGTTGAAGACAAGCCGAGCTGCTGCGTTCTGAATGAGCTGCAGGGGTCGGATGGCACATGCCGGCAAGCCAATCAGGATGAAGTTGCAATAGTCTAGACGTGAGATGACTAGAGCCTGAACCAGAACTTGAGCCGCCTTCTGCGTTAGATACATGCTGCTACTTCAGTTTCAGACTCAGGAGAGTATTAGTTGGGTGTCATCTGTGTAGCTGTGATAAGAAAAGCTGTGTGACTGAATGACAGACCTGAGAGAGTTGGTGTACAGAGAAAAGAGGAGGGGACCCAGGACTGATCTGATACCCAGGACTGATAATTAGTGTTTTGTTTTGTTTCTTTTGAGTTTATTGCCAAGTCTTTTCTTTTGAATTCATATTCTTGTTTTCTACTGCCTCCTGGAACCACTAGTGGTTCTGTCACTTTATATTGTGTTTATATTGTGTTAAATTGTTTTCAGTTGGTTCTTGGCTTTATAACCTCTTATACTGATTTTGATATTCTTTTCTGGAGTGAACCCTGTTAATTGTGTGTGTGTGTGTGTGTGTGTGTGTGTGTGTGTGTGTGTCCCATTTTTGTTCCCATTTTAGTTGCTAAGAGCCGAAGGTGCTGGTGTCCGGGTGGTGGTATCCCCTTCCTGTGTGCTGTGTCTCCCCATTTTTCATTAATTTGCTGTGTCCACTGTTGTGTGTTTTTGTGTGTTTACGGGTGACTTTCCCTGGGATCCCTCACTGCCCTCGGACATTTTTAACCATTTTCACCAGCTTATTCATCATTAAAGTCACTTCTGACAACTTTTCAGGCAAGAAAATAACTCTTTAAATTTCGAATATAGGCAGTCGTCCGAAAATCGTTGCCGAATTGACAATTTGCTTCAACGTTTTTGGAGTTGAGAGAGAGAGGGAGAGGGAGGGAGAGAGAGGGAGAGAGGGAGAGACCCCTGTTTCTCTTCGGGAGACTTGTTTAAATTATGACTAATACATTATATTTAGTATATAGTTCATACTTTTTTTTAGCGTATTTCTTTTCTGATTTTAATTAAGACCGTTGCTCTGCTTGCATCACTACCTTACCCCTCCTACCAGTCCATGTGGTCACTTGGCCAGTGCAAATGCAAATAGAAAAAAAGATTTTTGTTTTTTGTCTGTTTCTCTGTTATGTACTCCAGCCTAGTCTGCCTGTTGCGCTCTGCTCTTCTGTCTTCTTCCATCATATTAATTAGGATCATATTACGCTGGAGCCTTTGTCTTCTGTGTTTCTCTGCTATCTACTCCAGCATAGTCTTTAAACGCTGCCGTTCAAACTCCGTTATGAGGATATATACATTAGATTTAGTATATAGTTCATACTTTTTTTGGCGTATTTCTTTTCTGATTTTAATTAAGACCGTTGCTGTGCTTGCATCACTCCCTTACCCCCCCTACCAGTCCCTATGGCCACTTGGCCGGTGGGAATGCAAATGGAAAAAAAGATTTTGGGGAAGAGTAGTTCTTAGAACTGCTTAGAAGTGTACTTTTCCCCTAAAAAGTATATGTACTATACGGTGGGAAAACGCCTATAGTGTATTTAGTTCCTGAGCTTTCTTTGTCTCTTGGCTGATCACCATCATTCCCTTTGTCTCGCCATGTGCAGTTGCTTCCAAGTGATTTTGGCTTTTCTAGTTTTCAGTTTCCCAGTGTGCAATGGATTTTGTGGTTTACCTGATTCCAGATGTACCTACCTGGCTCAGGACACCATTTGTTGTTAGCCCTTTTTTCCTAATAAATCTTCTAACTCTTCCTGCTGCCTCCTTGTCAAAACATTTTTACGGTGGCCCTGAGATATGGCGTTATTTTTTAGTCAAAAGTTATGAGCGTGTAAGACATGCTCACGAGCACATTATGTTATTTCACACGCGCAAAAATGAACCTTCAGCTGGCATGATAAAAGTACTCGCGCACAAATTCAACAACCGAAAGGTGTAGGTAGCTGCGAGCGAGCGCCTGGCTACTCTTACTCTGCTTGTACAGTGGAATCCTGCTCGCGCGCAGCGGCCTTCTGCTCGCGGAGTGCTGTTTTGCTCGCAGAGAGGATTTCTGCTCGCTCGAGTACATGACTTTTGACAATTTGGGGGCGGAAACCAAGGAGGGCACTGACCCTCTTACGATTGGTCACTTTCACACAGGGACATCCTTGATTGACAGCTCTCATTACAGGAAGCACGGAGTCACAGTATCTGACGGAGTTCAGTCATTCAGTTAACACTGCACAGTGGACGGAATGGCGGCGACACCTGAAGATGTAGGCGTAAGTGACATTGATGATATGGTGGGGGCTGTGTGTTTGACATTGTTATAGCAATTTAATCTGAAATTTGTTGAGAATAAACTCATTAAATATTGAGAATAAAGTCGTTGTATTTCAAGTTTTTTTCTCAATATTTAATGAGTTTTTTCTCGAAACACAGCGACTTTATTCTCAATATTTAATGAGTTTATTCTCAACAAATTTCAGATTAAATTGCTATAACACTGTCAAACACACAGCCCCCACCATATCATCAATATCACTTACGCCTACATCTACATCTTCAGGTGTCGCCGCCATTCCGTCCACTGTGCAGTGTTAACTGAATGACTGAACTCCGTCAGATACTTTGACTCCGTGCTTCCTGTAATGAGAGCTGTCAATCAAGGATGTCCCTGTGTGAAAGTGACCAATCGTAAGAGGGTCAGTGCCCTCCTTGGTTTCCGCCCCCAAATTGTCAAAAGTCATGTACTCGAGCGAGCAGAAATCCTCTCTGCGAGCAAAACAGCACTCCGCGAGCAGAAGGCCGCTGCGCGCGAGCAGGATTCCACTGTACAAGCAGAGTAAGAGTAGCCAGGCGCTCGCTCGCAGCTACCTACACCTCTCGGTTGTTGAATTTGTGCGCGAGTACTTTTATCATGCCAGCTGAAGGTTCATTTTTGCGCGTGTGAAATAACATAATGTGCTCGTGAGCGTGTGTTACACGCTCATAACTTTTGACTAAAAAATAACGCCATACTGAGAGGCCACAACACGCAACATTAGGAAAACGCACACAAATAGACCACGACACGCAACATAAAGCCAACACATGCAAATAAACCACAACACGCAACATAAAGACAACACATGCAAATAAACCACAACACGCAACAAAAAGAAAGGAAGTTCAGATTGAAGTTGCATGTACTGCGATGGGAACTGTTACCAAAAGCGTAGTCAGTCTCAAATACCATATGAGCTTTAAAAACTTAAAAATATAACTACATTTAGAACAGATAAAAAAGTGTGATTAATTTGCAATTAATCACAAGTTTAATTGCATGAGGACACTCACTCGTGAATAAAAGTTTTAATCAACTGACAGCCCTAATAATTATATTTAAATTAGTTTTGCTTTGCCAGACCATCCTCCACATGCTGCGGAGGAGTTCACATAGCATGTGGGGAGAAACATGGGATGGGAGAAAAACGTGCTCTGGTTTATTGGCATTTCTTTATACTAGTGCTGTCAGTTAAACGCGTTATTAATGGCATTAACGCAAACCCATTCTAACGGCGTCATTTTTTTTATCGCAAGATTAACGTTCTTTTTGGCCTAGGAAACTTTGTAGTTTTTTTCACATGCTGTTCCAACAACTAGTAACGTTAGAAAAACTACAACACCACACCAGATCTAGCTAGACCGGAAACAAAACAAGAGGCACACTGCCGACACTTGTTTGGGAGAGCCGGCCAGAGAGTAGTAGGCTAACGTTCCGTTTTGAGTGGATGGCGAGCGCGAGACGCCAAAATGAACACGACTTGCACACAAGTCTTTGTTTGATGAAGAGGAGGACAGTATTGAGCGATGTCTGGAGCGCAGAGATGGGAAAAGTACTCACTTCTCATACTAAAGTAGAAGTACAGATACTTGTGTTAAAAAATACTCTGGTAAAAGTAGAAGTACTGATTTAACTTATTTACTCAAGTAAAAGTAACAAAGTACAGGCTTGGAAATGTACTTAAAGTATAAAAAAGTAGCTTTGCGAATGACAACCATTTTTTTATGCAAAGCTACCTGGACCACAAATGTTACTAGAGTGCAAGCTGAGAAACTTCAGTAGACATGGAGAAAAGGCTCTTTATGTATATATATGCCATTGTGTACATTTTAAATGGATGTCTGCCAAAAGGCCTAAAACATCACATATATGATTATTATTGTGACAGAGACTGGGACTCCAGGTTAATAAGATTCTGACTGAGTAGCAAGATATGAATTCAATTGTGATTCTGTAATAATTCACAGATCCAGTTCCATTTTTAATCAACATTTAAAGGAATCAACATGTAAGTTCTACTAACCAGTGGTGTAGTCCTATTTTTTTGTAGTGAGTATACTGTGATTTTCCCCTCCCAGCTTCATACTCGCCTGTCCCAGAGTGTAAAGCAATGCATATTTAAGATTTCAGAATTTACTCTAATATTGCATAGTCATTGACCTTATGAAGGCCAGGAGTTCTCACTGTCTCTTTCATCATCTGAAACAAGGAAATATAAATGTTGTGATCTGTTTACTGCTGTACTCACGACACACAGACACAGGCGCACACACACACACACACACACACACACACAGCGCGCGCACGCGGTATCATATAAGCTACTCTCACTTACCAGGTAACAGTAACGTTGGTGGAAGCTGCAGCGTCACCCGACGTGGCAGCAGCTTCAGGGACATACTTTTGAAAACACTGAAGTAGCCTAGTGTTAATTAGGTCTGTTTAGTAACGTTTCATATCTCGTTACTTATAAAACTTAGTTCAAACTCTAACTAACTAGTTGCGAGAAAGGAAACACCGCGCAAAGAATGCAACTTGTTGTTGCTTAGTAACGTTAAGTGACCTCACGTCAGATCCAGGGCCACGGAAACTCCGAAGGTCCAAATGTCGGAGTTTCCCAACACAGACGGGGTGAATTTATGAATGAAAATGAGAACGTTCTGTCACAATCAACGTTGTTACGTATCATCGCGCTTTTGTAAGTGGGTAAGTAACGAGCCACTTTTGTAAAACGTAAGGAGTAGAAAGTACTGGTATTTGTGTTAAAAATGTAAGGAGTAAAAGTAAAAAGTCGGCACAAAAATAAATAGTAAAGTAAAGTAAAAATACCTGAAAAATCTACTTAAGTAAAAATCTACTTAAGTAAAAATCTACTTAAGTAAAAATCTACTTAAGTACAATCTCTGCTGGAGCGCTATAAGGTCGTCATGGATGACTGTCACCAGGAATGGTGGTCCTCACATGAAGGGCACACAGTGAAATGGCCCACCTTGCACGCAAGTACTTAGCAACACCGGCCACATCAGTACCTTCTGAAGGGTTGTTTTCACTGTCCTGGCATGTTGTGCAAAAGAAGCTAGCTTCCCTGTTGTCTGAAAATGTCAAAAGGCGGGCGCTCGGATAGCTAAGTTGGTAGATCGGGCACCCATATATAGAGGTTTACTCCTCGACGCAGCGGGCCCGGGTTCG